>JANUWF010001659.1:5413916-6027832 GCA_026120185.1 Voacanga thouarsii | reverse complement strand
TAATTGATTAAGAGAATTGGGCTAGTCTTAGACTAATTTATGAGCATAGCACCAAGCCCATTAGGGTTTGATGATTTTGGCCATTAAGGCTTGAGAAAGCCCTAAGGCTAGCCGAAAATAGGTGGGAAAAAAAAACATGACGTTTCTTTTCTTCACTCTCTGGTGTGTTGTCTATTCCTCTCTTTCTGTTCTACATTCTTCTCTTCTTTCTCTCTTGGAGAGTATCTTGATGACCTAAAGAAGTAGCTTTCACCAAGCTATCCTAAGAATAAGGTAGAGTCATACTCTGAAAGACAAAGAGAGAAAGCTTGAAGATACTTGATGCGTAGGAGTACAAGATTGGCGGGAATACTGATCGAACTACAAGCATCTTCTTCTCCTCTTCCAATGAAAGTTCTAATGTGACCCGGCTACTTGTTGGTTAATCCGTGACCAATAAGAAAAAGTAAGTACTTTTTCTAAGATGGGGCTCAAAAAATTGAAAAATTTTCCGTTGCACTTTCTTCGATGTTTTCCATTTTGATCCTTCAGTGCGGATAGGCAATGAGTTGGAAGAGTTCCAAATAAGGGACTATTGTCGACTCTACAACTGAAGTTGAGTAGATAGCCTCTTCTGAAGTAGCTAAGAAAGCTATTTAGATCAAGTAGTTCATGATGGAACTGGGAGTGGTCCTTAGCGTGGTTGGTCGAATATGATTGTATTATGACTACAACGAAGCCATTGCACAAGCAAATGAACCACAGACTCACCAACAATTCGAACACGTACTATGATGCTATCATCTAATTCGGGAGATCATAGATAGGTATAATGTAAAGATAGAGAGAGTTTCCAGAGATAAGAACAGAGCTGACCTAATTACAAAATCACTATCCGAGAAGAAACATGATAGGAATGTTGAGTCATTCAATATTAAATACATGAATGATTGGCTCTAGTGCATATGAGAGTTTGTTAGTGTTGTACCCTAGAGGCAATTACTTGGTTCTCATATCCATGAGTATTGTGATCCTCAAAGTTAACAGGTGAATGCTTGTTAATAGAACAAGTACAATGGATGGCCTAACCATGAGATAATCACATGGATAACTATTTTGTGCTAGTGACAGAATCTCGCTATAGCAAACGTAAAAATATCTTTAGACTTGAGATCTCTAAGGTACTTTATCTGTTGAGCATTATACTTTGATTCTAATCTCTGGAGCCAGATCGAGGGCCACCTATAGGATGGATATTGGGTACAATGTGAGGTAAACGAAAGTAGTTGAGAGAGTCAATTAAAGATTCACTATTAGTGTTGTGCTTTAGAGGCAATCACTTGTACATTATATATGACACATTTTATTTTAATAAAAGGCATTATTTATCTTACAATTTTTTTTGTTTACTTTAAGTAATATAACTGTTCGATAAAGTCCCTAGTACAACACTGTGTTAAGGAAATCATGATAGATATCATGATATGAGATTCCTACTACACTATATGGTGTCAATACTTAAATAGTCCCTAGTCATTGTATTAATGAGACATGACATCATTAATGTATTAAAACTAGCATGTGTTAGACTTCTTGATTTGATTAGGTGGTGGTTCTCATATCCGTGAGTATTGAGATACTCAAAGTTAACACATGGATGCTTGTTAATGGAATAAGTTCATTAGATGACCTTGCTTGGAGATAATCACATGAATAACCATTTAGTGCCAGTGATATAATCTCAATATAGCAAACGTGCAAGTATCCTTAGACTTGAGATCTCCAAGATACTTTGTTTGCTAAGCTTTGTACTTTGATTCTAATCTCCGGAGCTCGATCGAGAGCTGCCTATGGGATGGATATTAGGTACATTGTGAGGTAAATAAAAATATTTGAGAGGGTCAATAAGGATTCACCACTCCTAATAGTAGGGGTGAATATCTCACGGCCACTTGTAGGAATTACTACTCAGAAAGTCCTTGGCCAAGGCGATTATGTATTGGAAATAGTTCCAATTGATAAACATCTAGAGTAGTAGGTTCCTGGTATAAGTGCTATTTAATTCTGGAGGGGGTTGGCACTAACTCTGTACTCTAAACCGAACAAGATATTATATGGTGAAAAGAGTTAATTGCACTGAAGTTTGTTATTGAAGGGTTCATGTTAAGCCACTTGACTTCCTGGACTCTTGGGTGGTTATGATGTGTTGCTAGATACCGCTCATGATCTGGGAATATGGGTTTATTAATTGATGAATTAACAAACCAATCCTAATTAGAATTAATAGGATTAATTCTAATTAATTATGGATTATTAATCTCAATGACGTTTGGATTAATTCATGTTCGCTACCAATTGACTGGGAAACCTAATAGGTCTCACAAAATAGAGGATTATATACTCAAGATGTTATTTGATAACATAGCGGGGTTAATTGTGAGAAAGAGAAGTTGTTGTGGATAAATTATAATTAGTTATAATTTTTTGTCCAAGTTGTAATTGTGTGAACTTGATGTTTCCAAATTACAATTAGGAAATTCTAATTGTTTTAGAATTTTAGATTTTTAGTGGATTTTGGAACATATATTGGATATGCTCGAAACCCTAATCCAAGGGTGATTCACACCAAAATAGGAGCCACAAAACAAACGTCTTCTCTCTCTTTCTCTCGCTCTCTCTTGTTTTTATGAAAATGAAAACAGCCCTAACCGCCATCTTTTTCTGCTAGCACTGGAAATCTTGGTGCTTGAGTATTCCTCTGTGTGGATTACTATTAGATATAATCACACACTGTGATTATAGTAGTTAGACGTCCAACTCTCATGGATTTTCCATAAGAGGATTGCTGGATTGTGCCTTGACTTGAAGAAGATCAATTTTGTTTTTTGGACGATCAAAGAAAGGTAAAAAGCTGTTACCTTTATTGTCTTTATGTCTTGTTTTTCACACATAGGCAGGTCCTGGGATGGTATCTCGTTTATTTTCCGCTGCGCCGTATAGGATACAAGCTTGAGATACCTAACATTCACAACTTTTAATAGTATAGGCGAATATCTAACGGCCACTTGTTGGAATTACTACTCGTGAAATCTTTGGCTAAGGTGATTGTGCATTGGAAACTATTCCGATTGATACACATATAGAGTAATGGATTCTTGGTACAAGTACTAATATATTCAGGCCAGAATTAATAAATATTTTTGAGCGAGTTGTTGCTAATTCCGTATTCCAAACCGAATAAGATATTGTATAGTAAAGGTGATGGGATTTCTATATCACAATAATGATTACTGTGGCGGAAACTAAGAAATCCAAGCCCTAAGATAGCAAGCATGTGATTTAAAATAGGTTTAACAAGGAATAAAAGGTAACAGTTTTACCTTTCTTTGTGCGTCTGAAAAATAAAATTTTCCTTCTTCTTGTCTAACGATTGTGGCACGATCCAGTAATCCTCTTGATCAAATACCACGAGAGTCGAATATTTAACCACTACAATCACAGTGTATGATTATCTCTAACAAAAATTCACACGGAGAATCACTCTCAAGCACCAAGATGTTTCGGTACTAGCAGAAACCAAGAATGGTGGCTAAGGTTTTTGATGAAGAACAACGAGAGAGAGTGAAGGGAAGGGAGTCGTGTGTGCCCTAGGGTTTTTGGAGTTGTTTTCATGTGTATTTTTTTCTTATCAGGAATCGTGCATATATCCTATATATCACGAAAAAATCCTGCTGAAAATACTCCATCTGAGAATTCTAAAACAATTAGAATTCTTTAATTGTAATTGGAACCATCAAGTTTTCACAATTATAATTTGGCCACAACTACTTCTCTTTCTCGTAATTAACCCCACTATGTTATCAAATAACATCTTGAGTATATAATCCTCTATTTTGTGAGACCTATTAGGTTTCCCAGTCAAGTGGTAGTGAATATGAATTAATCCAAACGTCTTTGAGATTAATAATCCATAATTAATTAGAATTAATCATATCAATTCTAATCGGGATTGGTTTATTAATTCATCAATTAATAAACCTATATTCCCAGATCATGAGAAGTATCTAGCAACATATAGTTATCTATATGATTATCTCATAGCTAGGTCATCCAATGCATTTGTTCTATTAACAAGCATCCACGTGTTAACTTTAAGTATCTCAATACTCACGGATATGAGAAACACTACCCGATTGAATAAGGAAGTCTAACATATGCTAGTCTTAACGTATTAATGATGTCCTATCTCATTAATATTACGACTAGGGACTATTTCAGTACTAACACTATACAGTGTTGCAGGAATCTCATACCATGATCTCTATCATGATTTCCTTAATACAGTGTTGTACTAGGGACTTTATCTAACAGTTATTTTACTCAAAAGTAAACAAAAGAAATTGTAAGATAAATAATGTCTTTGATTAAATAAAATGTATCGTATACAACGTACAAGTGATTGCCGCTAGGGCATAGCACTAACAGAAAGGAATTTATTGCTGCTTTTCTCCTCAAAATTGCTACTTTTCTAGAACAGACCTAGCGCCTGGCGCCTTGACTGGACTTGGCACCAAGTCAAATATAGAATCTTTCACTTTTTGCTCAAAATCCACTTAAATCTTCACAAATTTGTCAAAAACACTTTTTGCAAGTAAAAATATCAGATAGGAAATAATATACCTAGTTATTATAACAAAAGTTATCTCAATTTAACCATAAATAACTAGGAAAATAGTGTTGATTTTAGCCCCAATCACATACCCCCACACTTGAACTTTTACTTGTCCTCAAGTAAACAAGAATTAGACACTAAGTATTTAGAACAAGATAAAACAATTTTGCAAATTTTTCCTTAGCAAATTCATCCATAATGAAGGTATAACTTTCTTCCAACCTTAAACATAAATTCGTCATTTATTTAACCCATTCAAAAACTTTGTAAACTCTTGCATTAAATCAAACAAACCTAAGGCCATCAAAGTTAAATTAAACAAGCTCATATCTGGTACAAGAAAATCATCCTACTCCTCAAGCTAAAACATAGATAACATAAATCATATAAGTCAAGCCATTTAATCAATTTCAGCATTATAAAGTCAAATTTACATAACTCAATTTAATGAAATAAGGAAAACACTTTACTCTCTCTCTCTCTCTCTCTCTCTCTCTCTCTTTTTATTGACTTAGGGATTTGATAACCTCAAGTGAATGGATTTCTCTTCACATATCATATTAGCTCCCTTATAGTCATTATCGTTTTTCAACAAAGTTTTCTTTCTCTTTCTTCGTTCTTTCCTTACCTTCAGGATAGCCTCAAGAAAGTGTGATGCTTCTTTGTTTCTTCTCTTCCACTCATTATATTAGCCCTCTTTTTAGCGAAAGGTCTCTCTCTCTCTCTCTCTCTCTCTCTCTCTCTCTCTCTCTCTCTCTTTGTCTCTCTTTTCCCCAAAATAAACGAAAGCAAAAAAATTTTTTTTTCAACTCACATTCTTTTCTTTTCACTCAATTTTATTTTTAGTTTTTTTTATTTCAATTCCTCACATTCCTTATTAACAACTCAAAGTCAAGAAAACTTTTAATCTATAATACAACAATTAGTCAATAACTCTTCCTATATTTTATCATATCATCCACATTCAAACTCAAAGAATAAAATAAAATCGAAATACCAAATATAACCAAGGTAAACTTAAATTCTCAAGACTTAGCAAAATCCAACTTAATACACAAGTTTACCTTTTAATAAAAATCAAACCATAATGAATGATAAATCTATATCCAAGGTTAAAAAGAAAATCACAACTTCATTATAGATAAAAACTGCATTAATTTAGCTCCAAAATTTTCAAATTTTCAAAATTTTCAACAAAATTGTTTGATACCAAGAAAACACCAAGATAATTGATAAAACTTGGATAAAAAATATTACTAAACTACTCTGCCACATTTAAACTAGACGATGCCTTTATTTGCCAAAAATTAACATATGAAAGCATCTCCAAAGGGACCAAATTTGATAAAAGGAGGTAGAAATTATGCAATACTCCCCAAGTGCAAGAAAGCTCCAATAGATATTAAAACTCAGAATATAGAGAAGAGCTTATCCAAAAGGTTTTTATTCTGACTTAAAAAGGAAAACACAAATAAAAGTGCAATGAAAAGAACAAATAAAGACACCTAAAAAAAGGAAAACAAACTGAAGAAATTTTTTTTAAAAAAATCCTAACAAAGTAAATAAAGACTCAACTCAGTCCCCTATACTTAAGATGGAAAATATTTTCCTTATTTGGGGAGGAAAAACAAAACACTTAGCAAAACCGAACACAAAACAAAGATGCAAACTCTTTCCACTAATCATGCTTCCTCATCAAACATTTGTAAAAGAAATTACGTTTAAAATAGAAGATAGGCATGATGAATGTAGAAAGAGAGAATATTTTTGAAAAATGGAGGGTGCATGGAAAATTTTAGTTGCAATCAATGTGAATGCATGCCCCCTCTCCCCCTCTCCCCCCCGGTCTGTAGTACTTTTATAGACACACAAATCAAGTTCTCAACACAAAGATGTAAATTATGTCTAAAATGTGTATAAACACTGGAATCACCACTTATCCCTTCAAAAGATTTGTCACAATTGAAATTCTCCTTTGAACCTTGTAGTGTAAATTTTAAAGATGGGATCAAGAAATCCTTACATTTCAACCCATCTACAAATACCAAGTTACCTTCCTGAAATTGGGGTAAAGGGTATGAGTTATGAACATCCTCCAAGGGTTTTGTACGGTATAACAATAAAAGATCTAACTCCTTACGGCATGTGAAGCTCAACACATCATCATTTGGACCACTATTTTCCAAGAATTGAGAGAAACCTAAAAAATCATGTGACAAAGAGAGATTAGAACTATTAGCACATAGAGTAGAATCGAATACCTCCCTTTCCACATTGGGCAATTGTTCCTCATATCCTTTTTCTTTTCTTTCAAGATTCTCTTATTCGTGTGTATGGGCATTGATGGAATCTTCAACCAACTTGGTTACTTGTGTTCTTTGTTGGCTCATACGTTGGGATGCTTTTTTATGCCACTTAACAAATAAATTTGTATTGTCAAAACAAGAATGCATTGAGGCTATAAGTGATGTCTCACAAAGAGCATCAACTCGAGCTTACAACCTTACCAATATAACATCATTGTAGCTCATTGGACATTGTGGCCATGAATAATTGTCTATGATGATTTTTTCAACCTTGCGCTCAAAGAAAAATAAAAACAAACAAAAATAACAAAAAAAATGAAGAAAAGAAAATTACAAATATTCACAAACTACCAAAACATAAAAGTTAGTGATATTTACAAATACAAAAAAGGATAAATTAACACGACTCAAGTGTTTCTGATAGAGCCCATCCCCGACAACGGTGCTAAAAACTTGATGCGTGATTTTCAGTGTAGAAAATATTACTAAAAAATTACACAATCAACTATACTTTAATAAAATGCTAACCACTAAAACCACACATATGAGCAAGTATACCCATCATATAGTATAGGGAATAGCAAGTATCAAATCCATGAGAACTTAGGCTCCTACCTTACATTACCCAATCTTT
Source organism: Voacanga thouarsii (assembly GCA_026120185.1). NCBI lineage: Eukaryota > Viridiplantae > Streptophyta > Magnoliopsida > Gentianales > Apocynaceae > Voacanga > Voacanga thouarsii. The sequence goes on along the minus strand of JANUWF010001659.1, from coordinate 6,020,241 downwards.
ATTGTTTAGCTAATAAAATAAGAAGAGATAAATAACACACTAACCTACTATACTAGAGAATAAACCAAGTTCACACAAGACATATCACAAGGATTATCAAGGAGTAAGAATAAGGAGAAAAGACATATAAATAGATAGAAATCCTCAAAGACATAACAATGATTAATTATCACTCATCACAATTAATTATCATCTTGGCACCATGAAGGAACTTAAGTAAGATCCAATCGTTTCCTAAGTCATGAACTTAATTATGTAGACTACACTTCTTTTCCAATCCATGGAATCACTATATCTTGATTAATTTAGCAGATTTCTCAATCGCACTACAATAGCCAAAAAGATGTATTAAACTCATACCTCATAAATACGAAATTAACCAATGACCCTTTGCGCAAGATGAAATCAACTAATCTTTTATCACTTAGATTCCTTAATCTTAACTTCATTTCCCAAGTCTATTAAGATTTAACAAATACAAAATCAGTGCAATAAACTTCTAACATCATTTCCCAAGTCAATTAGAAGAAGTTGCGTCAATAACCAATGATAACAAGTAATCAAATACCAAAGGCAATAATCAATTGATCAAAGAACTAAAATTAATACAAAGTCATGAATCCCAAAACACTCTCCAAATACAATTAAAATAAATAAAACTCAAATTGTCAATAAATTACAAAGAAGGGATAAAGAAACCACTCATAGACAAGTGAGCCTTCTTTTTCTTCCTTGAAACCTTCTTGAGCAACCTCCTCTTCTTTTCCAAGAATTCTAATTTGATCCTCCTAAATCTTAGTGTTTCTCAAGGAGTTTCCTATGGTTTTGCAAATACCAAAGGTGAAAACTTATTTAGAGATGTTATTCTCTTGTATTTATAAGGGATCTAATTGCTAAAATGTGTGTATAAGAGTCTATTTTCGTGGTTGAAAGAGTTCCCAAAAGAATCAAATTGAAATTGCCAAAATCTGGTATAAAAAGAAAAACCTGTCGGCATTGATCAGAATGGACTTGGCACTGGGTCCCTTCGACCTACCTGGCGCCAGGTCTAATCTGAAATCTTTCACTTTTTGCTCGAAATCCACTTAAATATGCACAAATTTGTCAAAAACACTTTATACAAGTAAAATATCAAATAAGAAGGAATATGCCTAGTTATTACAATAAAAGTATCTCAATTTAACCTCAAATAACTAGGAATATAGTGATGATTTTAGCCCCGATCAACCGGCTCTATTCTGTCCTAGACAGAATAGAGCTCGATCCAGGCCCACGCCTAGTCCATCATTCTGGTTTGGTGCCAGGTCAACTTTGGGTGGCCTCTCTTATTTTGTTGCACTTCAATCTTTGCTCATTTAACCTCCATTCCTTTTTCTTATGTTCTCTTATCTTCTAAATAATTGTTGGTCGTCTTGAGCTCTTCTTGTTACTCATTTGGCCTTCAATCCTTGTTTTAATGTTGGCTTGATTCTCCATAAGGATTGTTATTCCTTTTATATCCTATTTATAGCTCCCTTCACTACCCATCTCCTGACAAACTTCTTGGATCTTGGCTTATATGCTTGGATGGCTTGAAAATTCTTCCAAAACTCCTTGAATGTTGAATGTTCCTAAGGATACTTAATGCAAGTCTTGACTTTCCATCCCTCTTTTTAGATGTGTCTTATTGCTTAGACAGATTCCTATTAGGAAGTGACTCATCTTCTAAAAAGTATAGTATATCTCTGAACTCCCTAGTCACTTTTTGCTTTAAATTCACGGGATCCACTTTAACTTCTTCATCATCGCTAAGCTCCTCTTCTATTTCTTTGCCCATCATCACCTTTTGTTTAACCATCTTAATCTTTTATTTCTTTTCCTCGTACTACATTTTGTTCTTTCTTTTTATTCAGTTGCTCGCACTCTCTTTTTTCTTTTCCTACTTCTCCTTGCTCCTGAACAACTACAACATTTTTCGTGGCCACTTTGGTCTCAAGTGTAGCTCTTAGCTTCCTAATTTGTCTATCCTCTTTGCAATAACGTACCCTATAAAATCTTTCATATTCTAATGTTTGTGGATAATCAGCCTTGTGTGCCTTCTACTATAACAAATCTCACAAGTCAATCCTCCACTACTCCTTTGTTGAACTTAACTTGTAGAAACTTAAGACTTTCTCTTCATGTCTTGCAACTCTTCATTTTCTCCTAGTTGTTATAGTAAATTCGAGCACTTGTAGTAACAATAACTTTCACTCCTACAATTGTAACAATTATATCTTTTTCTTTCTTGCACAATTATTCTTGTGTCCTAAGCATTGTACTCCTCCATCTTTGATTAATTCTTCTTAGACACTCATTAGACATTTGCTCATAGCTCCTACATATTTTGCATGTAGTCTCCCTCAATTTTTCTTATGCTCCGTTCTTTGAATATTTTTGTGCTCTTCCCATATAAACTTTCTCACTTCAATAATCCTCCCTCCTATTGTTATTCTTCTTCATATTCCCAATTTTGTTCCTTAAAACTACCATATCATTCACCACTCGAATATAGTTCTCCATTGTTTTCGCTTCCCCTACTCCAATTATCTACAAGACTCAAGTTCACACATTCTTTATTATTTACACAATATTCTCCTTCATAGCTATAACACTCCCTTGTACTGGTAGTTTGTCTTTCATCATATTCACCTAAATATCCAATACTCTCATAATCATTCTCCTCATATTCTTGTTTACTTTCATCATATTCCTTATAACTGCTCTCACTATAGCAAGACTCCTTATAATTGTCACTCTCTCGACTTTCACTCTAACCAGCCATTATGATTTTCTTTCTAGAAAAATATCTATAAAAATTAAGTTGGAAACACACAAGAAAGTCCTCACTTCACCCCCTCACTTGTTTACACTCAATTTTTGTGATTACTCTTCACTGGTGTTTGTACTGTTCTTGGTTTTTCAACAATGAGTTCACTTTCTTGGCTTTTTTAATCTCTTAATTCCTCACTCATGATCTTCCCAACTCCCTTTCCACTTTAAAGGATTTAATTCTACTTGTTCAGTCAACTAAATTCCAAGGGATACGAAACAAAGGTTTCTTAAAGGCACTTATCAATCACTTGGTAGGTGACACTAAAGAGATCAATTCTAGCAATAATTTTTTTAGTATAAGATGCCACAAAACTTAAAGATGTTCAAGAAGAAAATTTTGTGACAACTACTAAGCAAACACCTCAAGGAGTTCAAATAAACAATTGTCCTAAGAGATAGGATTTTCAACAAGTAGAAAAACTAGTATATGATGGGATTTAAGGGTATATGATGATAAACAAATATTTAAAAGGAAAGGCCACACAAACTTAAAGATTCGTCAAGTAGAATGAGATTATGATATCTACTAGGCAACTCCAAAAGGAAACAATTCACAAGACTACAAGGGTAAGGACTCAAAAGTGAAAAATGATCCACAACTGTTTCCCAACTCAAATAGCTTAAGAAATTTGCACTAGTGGACTTCAATCCACCGATATAAGAGTTGTGATATGAAAATCTAATGCAAGTGAATGGTGCAAGCTAAGAACTCATACAACAAATGTAAAGTCACTTAGGCATTTCATCAAACAATTAGTATGCAACAAGGAAATCATATAGAATAAAGGAATTATAGGTAATGAGATATCACAACAACATCAAGAACACAAATTCAACAATCACATTTCATACAAGATAAAAGTAGCACAAGAACTCTTCTAAAGTCAAAGTCCAATAGTAGGAATCAAGAGCAACAAATATGTTCCAAGCTAATGGCTAGTTCTAAGAGAGACAAATTTTCAAGTAGTAACAAGAAAATTTTCTAACTAAGAACAATTCAACAAAACAAGGAAACTTTAATGTTGTAAGGATGAAAGATTGGTAAAACTCATGTAAGCAAATTCAAGCACGTGACATGTCATAAACATTTGATATGAAAGATGTGAGTTAATACACACTTTCATTAAACTCATAGTATGCCCAACTACTACCCCAATTAACCCAACCAATGCACTCTACTAAACAAATTAATCTTCATAGTTCAAGTATGAGCAATCACAAATCATTGGAGCAACATATCAAACACCTTGAGTGCAACCCATAGCACAACTTTGCTTGGAAAAATTCAGCTTGGTTGAGCCCCCAATTCCACAAAGTTTCACTTTAAATGACTTCTCAAACATCAACATATCACATAGACTCAAGTTCGCAACAAACCCAAAAAAAAAAAAAAAATTTCAGCCCATAAAAATTGCAAGAAATTTAGTTACGGAATAAGAGATTTGTAGTAATATGTGGTTCAAATCAATAATTTTCCAAACCAAAATATTCCTCAAATATCATACTAACATATATGATTAATTTAGCATCAAGTTCACGGCATAATATTGAGTTCCTAGAATTCAAAAATTGCAAGAAAAATAGTGACGAAAATTGAAAAAAATTTCAACAAATCTTGAAAAAGATTGTACAGTAGCCCAAGAAAAATCGGTTGTTAGAATCAACATAAAGCAAGCTGTGATACCATTTTCATATGATCTTGTGATGCACCAAAACATGTGGATTAAACTTAAGAACAAGGACCCAACCAAACCCTCACAGAGGAAGACTGAAATGTAAAGTAAATTAACACTCTTGTGATAGTATGAATCTAGTCTATTTCAAAGACACCTAAACACCCCAATATAACAATAGATTAGAACATCAAGGGTAGGAATTTGAAGGCACCCTAACTTGAACCCAAAAAGAACCCTAGAATGGATGAAATCCTAAGACCCAATTTAAGTAAAAGATGAAGATTATCCTTTAAAGTTTATAGACAAGATCAAAGGTGAGACTAAGCCTTTTGATTTGTTTTGATAAATACAGGAATCACCCAAGAGGATTACCCTCAAGAACTCTCTCTAGAGAAAACAAATCTGATTTCTCAATTCAAAATATCCAAAAATTTTGTTTACAAAGCTATAATTGGGTATTTATAGTCCCCCAAAAAATCTTAACTAATTAGTAAGATAAACATAGAATTAGGTGGCCTTAATACAAGTGTTTAACCCCTATTATATACCTTAAAATAAGTAAAAATGTAAGAAAACTCATAGGAATTAAAAAAAAAAAAGCACTTAAACTAAAAATATGAAAAATAGCAAAAATTTAGGCTAGTCTCGATATAAGCTGGTGCCAATTTGAGCGGTTAAACTAGCATTAGATCAGCTTAGGTAACCCATGATTTTCTCAGTAGTAATAAGTAGGTGTTGATTTTCCTGGATAAGCCGATGCGGGCTACCAGTTAAACAGCTATCCCACGTACTGCTCAGTCCTCGCTTTTGCAGCACAATTTTCTCGTATGTTCCCTTGATATTTTGCAACCTAAGTCTAGTTGTGGACCTCCAATATTATCTTGGATGATTCCTTGATATTCCAAATAATCTTGAAGTCAAGTTTATTTCTTTTTGAAACTTTCTTTAATTGCATTCCATCATAATCTCCGTTGATGTCCAGTCCTTAGCTATTTAATTGCTTGTCATTCCACAAGGATTGTTGGCATTTTTGTTCTCCATTTGGCCTCTCTTTCACCATCCATTTCTTCACATATCTCTTGGACCTATGATTGTTGACTTTATTCGCTTGATAACCTCCTTGAATCCTCTTCAAGATTTTCTTTATCGAAGAAGACATGAGTTGTGGCTGATCATCCTTCCCCCTTCTTTAGATTGAACTTTAGGCCCAGGGCGACTCCTATCATATTCCACCAAGAGCTACAAGTTTCTAAGATGTTATCAGACATTCTACTAAGTTCCACCAACTTCTCAAAACATAAAAGTGTCCATGACTTTTATTTTGACCACATGGTGACTTTGGCTAAAAATAGAAGAGAAATGGTGGTGGAGGCCATTTTTTGCAGCCAAAAATCAGCAAGAAAAGAGATAGAAAGGAAAATAAAAGAAAAAGGAATGAAAGAGAGAAAATTGTAATGAAAAGAGGGAAAGGAAGAAAGAAAAAAAGCTTGGGCAATTTCAAGCCAAGAAATCTTCAAACATAAAGTGAAAGCCTTTCTTTCATGAATTAAAAGTATTCCTTGTCTTGTAAGGAGTATTTTGATGTGATTTTTCATGGAAAACTAGGATAAATTATGGTATATGCTTGGTGAAGAAATATTGTTGTAACAACGATTTGTTAGAGCTTTGTGGTGTTGGATTTGAGGAATTGCTTGTTGTGGTTTTTGTGATGTTTGAATGTGTTTTGGAGGAGTTATTAATAATTGATTCTAGCTGTATTTATGCAAGAAATCAAAGAATGAAAGAAATAAAGTAAAGATATTGTGATTGTTGAGGAAAATAAAAGATTAGCATATCAATTCATGGCTATTCTTTTTATTGCTTCATGTACGTGATGGTGCTATTTTCTTCATGACTAAAACTAGGGAGATTTTGTGATGTTAAGATGATGAATGAAAACAATTAAGTGATGGTTAAGTGTTAAAATGAGAATGGAAAATATGGAGAATGCATTTTTTTTTTTTCAAGAAAGTGATATCATTCTAGAAAAATGGCAAGATTTTACTTGCAGCAATTTGAAGCCGATTCCAGATTTGATTGTAGCATGTTCATGAGCTTGTAGCTAAACATCTTAGAAGCATTTTGGCACAAATTTCAAGTCATGTAGACCAGTGAATAAAAAGTTATGATGAAAAAAGTATTCCATGATGAAAGAAATGCTGCAATTTTCTTAAGAAAAATGAATTCATGATTTGTTTCATTACCATTAATAGATGGATGAGAAGTGAAAAGGATATATGAAGGCCTTGGGTACATGTTGAATAAAGGAAAAAGAAATGGCCATATGGACGTTGATTAGTTTAAGTTATGCATTTTCATTTCTAATGGAAAATAAGAAGTTAGGAAATCAAGAATTTCCTTGTTGATATATTTTGTTAGCAATATATGTTGGTTGTGAACCATAGATACTAAGTGAGGCATGGAATAATCTTTGATATAGGTGTGTCCACTCTATGGATTTTGTGAAGGATTAAGGACACTATATTGCTACGCAATAGTATTACACAAGGTTAGTCCCTCCACTTTCTAAACATTGTTGCAGCTAAGTGTTTTTCTATTACAATGCTAAATGTTTCTCATTATATTTGAACATGAATATTTTATCTACGTGACTTGAGAACTTGTATGTTTTATGTGAGTCCCTCGGCTTTCTAAACCTCATTGCAGCTAAGTGTTTTTCTATTACAAAGCTAAATCTTTCTCGTTATATTTGGGCATAAATCTATGTGACTTGAGAACTTATACGCTTTATGCAGTCCTTTGATTTTAAACTAAGAAAAGATTGCAGAACATAATAGCTTATTTTAGAGTATCTAAGAAGCTTATAGAAAATGTAATAGTCAAATGACTTTTCCAAAGTCAAAGCATAGTCAACCATTGTGGGCTACTTTTATAAAATTAAAATAATGAATTTGAAAATATGTTATGTAGTATCTTGAAAACTTATGGAAGAAAATGTAAAAATATCTAATGTCATTTAATGAAGTGGGCTATCACCTAGTTAAATATGTTCGGTCTCGTAGGCCATCATATAGTATTTTTTTAAAGAAATACATACATGTGTACGTGTGTATATGTGTGTGTGTGTGTGTGTGTGTGTGTGTGTAAAGTATTTTAGGCAGTAACCAATCCTTTTCCTCCAAATAACTTCTTCTTCCTCCATTATTATTATTTTTGTCCTTGCAAATTAATTCATACATTGTATACTTTATGAAAGAAATAACTCTTTAGAGAAGGGTATCATAGGCCGTCTCCAAGAGATTCCAAGGATAGGAATCAAACTACAACACTCAATAAACAAAATACGTTAGCGATCTCAAGTCCAAGGATACTTGCACTTTGCCTATAATGAGATTCTATCACTGGCACTAATAGTTATCTATGTGATTATCTCATGATTTAGTCATCAAATAAACTTATTCACATAACAGGGATCCATATGTTAACTTTGATTACCACAATTATCGCAGATATGAAAACTACTACTTGATTTAATCAAGAAGTCCAATACGTGAAAGTCTTGGTGCATTGATGATTTCTTATCTTATTAATACCTTGACTAAGGATAGTTTAGGTATGGGCATTACATAGTGTAGTACGAATCTCATAGTATGATTTCCATCATAATTTTCTTAACATTTTACATTTTTTTTGGGACTTTATTTATCAGATTTATTCATATTAATGTATGAAGTAATTAAATGAACTGAAAGATAAAGAAGGCATTCTATTGAACAAATATGCAAAATATATTGTATAAATAATTGTTTCTAAGGCATAATACCAATAGTCATACCTCCTTTCTTTGCTACTACATGTGTAGGGCTTTCCTACATGCTGCCTGAAATGGGGTATACAATACTTCCATCTAATAGCTTTCTAGTGTCCTTACAGAACTTGAACGAACTACTGCCTTTGCTCTTTCTTTGAATATTTTGCAATGATCACTGACAAATTATTCCCTTGAGCCAAAAATGCTTACTCAAGATAATCAAGCAACTCTTTCAATTCTAGTTTTGAAGGGCCCTCAGCATATGATCTCATACTTCCAAGATTGACTTCTCAATAACTTCAAAAACTATTAGTTCAAAGTTATCCGTAGAATGCTCCTTGTGGGCTTAAAATCCTTAAGTATCTTGCTCAATTTATTCCATTATTGCATCCTCAGTCATTTGAGCAAAGTGTTTCTGTACAAAATCATAAGTGCACTCATCAAGAATATCAATCATAAAGCAGGAATCATCTTGTGTAGATGAATGTTTTATGCCCTTGGAAATTCTAAAGGTAACCTCCTCATCCTCAACTCTTAAGGTCAATTTTCCTTTGTGGACATCTATAATAGCTGTTGTGGTGGCTAGGAAAGGTCTACGTAGAATCAATGGAACTTTAGAATCCTCATCCATGTCAAGAATAATAAAATCAACTAGAAAAATTAATTTATCAAACTTAACAAGAATATCTTCCACAATCGTTCTAGGATATTTAATAGATCTATCTTCTAATTGGATACTCATCCTATAGTGGTTTTTAGTTTACCTAGAGCTAGCTTAAAAAAAGTGTTATATGGTAACAGATTTTTACTAGCCCCTAAATCTGCTAGTGCAGTGCCAAAATTAATGCTACCAATCACACAAGGGATAAAGAAACTCCCTGGATCTTTCAATTTTTGTGGCAGCTTTTCTTTGCATTGAAGGATAGAAGAACATTCGTCATTCAATATTACAATGGGTAGCTCTTCCAGTTCCATTTTGTTGGACAGGATATCTTTCAAGAATTTAGCATATTTGGGCATTTGTGTCAAAAGCGAAAGATTTATCTACAACTCTTTGAATAGCTTCAAGAATTTTTTGAACTACTCATCATTTTTCTCCTTTTTTAATCGATCCAGATAAGGAACAGAGGAAGAATGAACCCTATGGACATCATTGATCAATTCATTATTATAACACTCTTGAGTGTTGTCGTCTAATGGACTTATAAACCTTCCATGAATCATTATCCATAGCAAACTGTCTAATCAACTTTGCAATTTGCAAATCAAAACTAAAATCAATGAAAAAGCAACAATTCCTTGAATCTACAAAAATTAAACAAAAATTCAAGCATAGCTCCAAGAAAGTTCCAAATGACCAATCCATAGATCATTACCATGCACCATAGATCGTGTTCAATTATCCACACTTAAAATCCAATTTTCAAGCATAATAAAAATCATCTCCATAATACTAATATATTTCCATGATCAACACAACTAATTCATCAAAAATAAAATATAGCCAGTATATCTCGACCTAATAAATTTTCCATAACAATCTCAATCATTCAAAGAATAAGGTATAAACAAATCAACATATCAATTGAATCACTCAAAGTCCAAAAGAATAAAATTTACACAAAAAATAATCAAATATTTCTCAAAGTACAATTTGGTAAAATAAATAAATTCACAACAAACGTAGAAACAACTATTTACAATCAATTTAGTGCTATATACAAATACATACATAATTACAATGCTAAGTTAATAAGAATTAAAGTTTTTAGAATATTACCATAAACGATTCCCCAGCAACGACGTGCAAAAACTTGTTGTGTGCATTGTCTGTATATAGAAAAAAAAAAATCAACAACGCCCCACAGTCACACAAGTTTATAAAATTAAAAATGCCAAGTCAATTCAAACAATACTCGCATATATGCAAGTGCACCACCTATTATGTAATACAGATATCATTAGCAAGTATCGAAAAACCTTAGGGAATATGGCAATTACCCCTACGTCATTCTTTTCTCATTATTTAGCCAAATAAAAATGTGAAGTACAACTAACTAACTACAATAGGAGACATATTAAGTTCTTACACAAGAAAGGGTCAAAAGTTCATCAAGAACTTTGAAAGAGATAAAGGCCATGTAATAAAAGGATTCCCCTATTTAATGCCTAAAAGATAAGTACCTCTTGGATCCCTAAATTTTATCTCTACGCACTAGTGTGAGTTAAAAATCAATCTCACACTCTCTCTAGTTATGAGATTCCTAATTCTTAGTCCCAACTAATTAATATCTTCACCTAATTAACTAAGGCCAAGGTGGCATCAATTGCCGCTCACAAACCCAAATCATCTAGAAGTCACAATATCCCTATCTCTAGAAAATGTTTTAAGCCCTTTGGTGTTTTAGCCTTAAGCCAAAACCTCCCTCTTGGTTTAATTAAAGATGACAACTATTAAATCAGTCAAGTGAGTGTTCTAGCCTTAGCCCGATCTTTTGAAATCATTATGGTGGAACAAGTAATTGAAGAAATCCAATCAAAACCCAACTCAAACAAAAAAACATAATAAACACAGATAACTAAATACCATAGAATAAAAATCACGGTTCCAAGCAAAGTACATCAACTCAAAGCATAAAATAGCATACAACCCTTCATTACAATTAAAAATCAAAGTTTAGCACAAAAATTGTAAAGTAAGATTATAAAGAAAAGGTAAGGAAATACTCATAGACAAGCCATTTCTTCCTCATTCTTGAGATCTACTTGCAATCTCCTCTTCTTCTTAGTTGAATCGCTTGGTGTTCCTCTTTCTTGTATGTGAAAACTCTCAAGCACTAGGCTTCTTGAATACAATCCAAGGTGTTTTAATGTCTCCAAAAAATGTCTCCGCATTAATTTGAGGCTATAAAGGTGTATTTATACTCAAAACATTGAAACTCTCTCAAAATTGCTAGAATAATGCTATTTTACTGAATGTGGGTGGCCCAAGGGGATCTAAGAAGCTTGGGCCGCCATTTGTTCTAGGGAGGAGGCGACCTAGCAACGCGGAACTTTCCTAGGCTATTACCACACTCCTGGGGCACTAGGTCCTTGGTAATCTTGGCAAAAGAAAGGCTCTAGGAGGGCCTAAGGAACTTCCATGTCCCTAGGTCGCCACTTTTCTATCCACGAAACTAAAAACGTGCAGCCCAGGGAAGTCCAAGAGCTTGGGCTGCTAGCATTCTATCAAACTCTTCAATTTTGTTAATTTTCTTCTTCATTTCCATCCTTTTTAATCTCCAATTGGTATTTTTTTTAATTCCTAAAAAGATAAAAATAGAGTGGTGGGACAGTGATTTGAGAAAGATTTCAACTCAATTAAAGCACAAATATCGTGAAAAATTCTTGGACGATGAGCACTCATCATGGAACCTCTTCCATTTCTTTAGGCGGCCAGCTCTCAGGTCCAAGACACTAAAAGCAGCATCTAGGCAGCCCAGTGAGGTTCAATCCAATTCTTGCATATTTGCTCATTTCCATTCTTGTTCATCTTTGTCCATCTCCAATTAATATTTTTTAATTCCGAAACAAAAACAAGGTGAAAAGGGTGTGATGAGTAGTGATTTGAATAAGATTGTAAACTAATTAAAGCACAAATAGAATAGAAAATATATGCATAATGAGCACTCATCACCATCCTAAACCAAGCACAAATTCACACAATATAATGATCCAGAATAAAAAATCTAGTCTAATTATCTGCGGATAATCCAACTTAAAATTCAACCTAGCGGTCTACCTAGGCTGATTTTTCTGTGACTTTAAACCTCCAATTTAACTTTTTTTTTTATTTTAAATTTGAAACTAGAATTTTTATATAATAAATTATAATATTTTAAGAGAATTTTGCCCATAATTTTGTCCATCTCCAACCTAGTGCTCTACCTTTTGTGTGTCTATGATTTTAAGCAAATAATTGGCGTAGTTAGATACCTCAGATTGCATTGAAAGTTGTATTGTAACTTCTATACATATTGTAGATGCACACTTGAATTTTTCATGTTGGTTTGAGTAGTATTCTTAGTGAACTAAATGCACAAATAAGGCCCCTGTTTTGCCATGTTTATGATCAAAACACTGATTTGATATTTTAAAGATAAAACTATTTTTCAGCCATTCAATTACCATTATATTGATTTAAATTGATATTATATTGACTTAGGAAGGTTATAGAGTGGTTAGTTCCGTACTTTGGTTCTGATGTGATTGTATAATTGTATTAAGTTACTATATAATATCTATTCTTTGCATTGTATTTGGATAATGTGATCATACCTTATATTTACACAAATGAATTTGTTGAGCATGTTTGAACCATAATTACATACTATTTGAACTCCATTTGTAAAAAATATATGCATTAGATAAAGTGATTATAGTAAACTTTTACATATTAGCTAGACTATGTTTTCTATGTAGCTATTGTATTATGACTTCGAGAAATTGAATATATTATGTGTTAAAAAGAATTGATAAGTGTATTTATGCTTTCAATATCTATTATTTGAGTTTAAATAATGTAAATTGTGTGTTGTTTGATTGGGGATTGGTGAGAGCTACTCTTTTAGCTAGTGAGTAGTCCACTCACTTCATGACATAAGTGTATTTCAAATACGTAGAATAGGACCTGTAGTAGTGGTTTCTAAAAGTACTATATGGTAGAAACATAGACTGCTACCACTACAACGTGGACTAGTACTCTATGACTTGAGTATAAGTTGGTGGTCTGATGAAGCTGGAAGCATATACTTTGATATGCTATAGTTGAGGTTCTATCATAGTGCCAATATACTTACATGTTGGGTATGTGTGATTAGTTAGTTAAGACAAGCTTGTACAAGATAGTTTCTATACTATATTGCCCTTTGTGGTTATCTGAATAATCTAAATATCTAGGGCCCTGAGAAACATGACTTGGATGTTTGCTTTAGGGTAGCTCTCTTGGAAAGCGGAAAGAATCTAGGAAGTCATGGATCATTAGACTAGAGGCCTAAGGATGTTAGATGTCATTTAGAGAGGTGTTAGTACACTTCTTCCTCTCTGAATATACGGTGATGTATAGAATGGTATTTTAGTCATTACACCTGTAGGTCGGAGACTTTGCTAACGCAGCACTGTCTTTGGGGTCAATTTTTTCTTATGGTGATGTTAGAAAATATTTAAAATGCAAAATACATCTATTTATATGGCAAGGGTATTTTGGTCATTTTAGTAGCCAAAGTGGTGTGTCTTTTGGTCCCCAGTATAAACCCTGAATCCTATTTAAATAAGGGCTAAGGAATTGATCTTAAATTAAATAAAATTTATTTTATTTAAGTAACTTGATTTAATTATTAGGCTAGAATAAAATAAAGGTCCATGGAGAGAGAATTAATAAAGTTGTTTTAGTGGGTTAATTAATTCTTCAGGGCTTTGGCCCAGTTTGAATAATTAAAGATTAACTTGGGATTAAACTAACATAGGCTTATTAATTGGACTAGTTTATTTAGGCTAGAAAATTAATTATTAATGGGCCATTAGGTTGGTTCTAATTAGAATAATTAATTAAACCTAAAATGTTAAACTAAGAGTCCAATGGCCCAATCCAGTTTAACCTAGGGTTTTATTTAGGTTAAACAGGAGGATTGGAAACAATGTTGTTGGAAGAACATACACTCTCTGAGACGGCTTCTTCTCTGTGAAAAGTCAGACGTCTCTCTCTCTCTCTCTCTCTCTCTCTCTCTCTCTCTCTCTCTCTCTCTCTCTCTCTCCAGAAAAAAGGTTCCTTAATCTGTAGTTGTTCACCAAATGGATTTAGGCAGGTTATATACTGGAAGATCGAGGGTTTGGAGTTCACCTACATGCAAAGACAGCGTAGTAGACTTGCAAGAATCATACCAGAGGTTTCCACCTGCACACCTACCCCGGTTGAGCATGTTCCGGTCCAGCCAACTCTTAGAATGAGGAAAAGAGGTAAAAAAAATTTTAACCTCGGAGTCCGAACAGAGTCTAACCGGCGTTAGCTAGGGCTGCAGGAGTCGGCGCTAGCTCTGCCCTGGTGTTCCCCTGTTCTTTGTTTTTCTAGTTTTTTATCTTCTCTTCCGTTGCGTGCCCTGTGTTTTCAGTTTTCTATACCTTCAATTGGTATCAATGCTTGAAGGTTTTGTGAAAATATAAGGAGCATGCATCTAGATGAATAAAACTGGACACATATGTGTGATTGAAAATGTGATCCTTCGCTGTTTATGGTATGAATAGATTCTATGTTAAACCTCGCGGGTGGAGGTATAGGAGATTTATAATTTACTGTTTTTCTTAGCAAATCGTGTAAGCCCAATGTTTATGGGTAAAGGCGATTGTTGGTTTTGGTTGATTTCATTGTATTTGGTTTGAAATTGGAGAGCCATTGAAGCCGGAAGCTGTGCAGAAAAACAGGGGAAATTCATAGAAAAAAACTGCAGGATCAGGCATCCAGATCGGAACCGGCACCGGCTTGGGCCTAGAAGGCTAGTTCGAGTGCTGGTTTCTTGTGGGTCCTGGTTCTGTGCGGTGGGTGTAGTGGACCACAGTGCAGATAGGTGCGTGATCCAGTGTTGGGATGCAGTGGACTAAGGAGAAATTTTTTATTTTTTTCTTGTAATTTTTCTTTCATTTTCTTTTTTTTTTTTAGGTCCATACCAGGCGAAGTTAATATTTTTTAATAGTTAATATTCAAGGAATATTTTTGCATGAAAAATATTAGTAAGGGATTTTAAGATTAAACAAGACCATTAATTAATTAATTAATGTGTTTAATTCTATTATCTAGGCACTTAGGTTTAAAAATAGAAGAGCATAAAAATGTCTATTGTTTTCTAGCATGCTATTTATTTTTAGTACCTATGTGCACGTTTTCTCAAAGACCAAAGTCTTTGGGAATGTTTTTTACAAGGAAAACTTTTTTCTACAAATTAAATGGTTATTTTAACTTGAACAAAAATTAATCCTTACATATTTTCTCAAATGATTTAATCATTGACAGAGAAAATATATTGGATTTAGATATTTTTGTAAGGTTAAAATAGAAAGCCATTTTGTTTTAGTTTGGCACAAGAAAAATTGTTTTGTCAAATAAATTTGAGACCAAAGTCTCTAGAAAGTTTTAATTGGAAAATTTTTGAAACCATTAAATTTTTAACTTAAATAAAATTAGTCCATGGGAAAAACTCTCAAAGGATATAAGCCTTGACATAGAAATTTTTATGGACTTAGACGTTTTATTTTTGAGTTAAGGGAAAACTTAATGGAAATTTTCAAAAGGATATTTTTCAGAAAACCCTTGTCTTAAAAGACTAAGTGGGAGAGGGGTTACAACATCCCCATGGCTTCCATCACGATCCTCATTAGAGATCGTGGGTCCCCTCACGTCACCCTAAGAGTGAACCCGTATAGGGTGGGGATACCACAAGGATTAAGATATAATGGAGGGATGTAATTAATAATTCGAGGCACGTACTATGATCGGCCAGCCCTTCCTTGGAGGTCATAGTGCGAGGTATGTCCATTGGAAATGAGAGGAAATGCCCATCCCCTCGATGGAGTTATCTTCTAGATCATTACCTAGAAGGGAAGTAAATTTGTGGTGGTTAACACACTTAGTTTAAGAAACTGTTAATCTTCCCACGAAGCAATGTTAGTTTTCCTAAGACCTAAATTGATTATTATCAGTTTTGATAACAAGGATAAAGTGCACAAATTTGTTTTGTTTTCACAAACTAAATCTTTTTTCTTTTATTTTTCAATTTTTTAAAAATGGTGGGTGGTTCTTTTAGTCCATTGGCCGTTATTCTCTGAGAGAATAAGCTAATAGGACCAAACTATGTGGACTGAAAAAGGAACCTAGACATAATACTCACAGCGGAAGAGTATAAGTATGTCCTTTACGAAACCTACCCTGTTATTGAGGAGGGTTCTACTGTCGAGGAGTGTGAGGCTGAGAAGGCATGGAAAAAGATCGACAAGATGGCTCGTTGTTACATGTTGGCCTCCATGTATAATGTGCTACAATACAAACATGAGTACATGAGTACATGACCACTGCGTATGACATAACTCAATCATTAGCTAAGATGTTCACGAATAAGAGCTGGCCCGCAAGGTAGGAGGCTCTTCGAACTATCATTAACACTAAGATTGCTAAGGGAGCATCAGTCAGAGAGCATATGATCTAGATGATTGCTGCTTTCTAGGAGGCAGAAATCTTAGGGGCTGTCATTGACTCCGAGAGCCAAGTGGATATGGTTCTCGAATCTCTACCAGATTCCTTTACTCAGTTCAAGTTGAACTATAACATGAACAAGTTGAACATGGGTTTAACTGAGTTGATGAAGGAGCTCTAGATTGCGGAGAAGGTCGTGAAGCCACAATCTAAGACTATGATTGCTAAGGCTTCATCTTCTAGAACTGGGCCCAAGCCTAGGAAGTTCAAGAAGAAGAAGGGGAACGTAGTGGGCCAGCCCAAGACCCAGCCCAAAGATAAACCCAATGGCAAGTGCTTCAAGTGTGGACTGTAGGGATACTGGAAAAAGGAGTGTCCAGATCTTCAAGCAAAAAAAAAAAACCCCACATGTAATATTTTCTATCTGCAGTCTTTATCAATGGTTGGATCATCTTCTACTTGGATTGTTGATTCAAGAGCCACTAATCACATCTGTAACTCCTTACAGGGGTTTAGAAAGATTAGAAGACTTTATAAGGGTGAACATGGACTACGTGTGGGAAATGGAGTACAAGTTTGGGCCCTTGTAGTGGGAGAGCTGGATCTTGTATTTGATTGTAATAGAATAGTGGTTTTGAAAGATATTTTATATGTACCTAGATTTCGACAGAATTTGATTTCAGTTGCGAAACTAATAAATCAAGAATATTCTGTATCTTTCCATTATGGTATTTCTATCAGTAGAGATAGAGAAATTTTATGTACTGGGCACATGTATGGGAATCAATTAAATAACGCTTGATCTGAACCTTTAACAAAGAAGAGAAAGACCAATGTCAATGATTCTTATCTTTGGCATCTAAGGTTTGTTCATATCAACTCAGCCAGGATTCAGAGGTTGATCTATGATGGGCCCTTGGTCTTATTGAGATTGGAAAATTGGCCTCAATGTGAATCCTGCTTATAGGAAAGATGACCAAAAGGTCATTTGCCCATAAGGCGGATATAGCCAATGAGGTATTAAGTCTTGTTTACACTGATGTGTGTGGTCCCCTATCTACACTAGCTAGAGGAGGTTTTTGGTACTTTATCACTTTCACGAATGATTATACAAGGTTTGGTTACGTTTACCTAATGAGACGCAAGTCTAACTCTTTTGACAAGTTCAAAGAGTTTAAGGCTGAAGTGGAGAATCGGACAGATAAATTGATCAAGACCTTACAATCGGATCATGGTAGAGAGTACCTCATCAGTGAATTCAAGGACTATATGGTTCATCATGGGATAGTATCCTAGCTCTCTGTGCTAGGGGCACCCCAGTAGAACGGAGCAGCTCAGAGAAGGAACATGACATTGATGGAAATGGTCAGAAGCATGATGTCTTATGCTACTTTTCCAGTGTCTTTTTGGGATATGCCCTGGAAACAGCAGCATATATTTTGAACTTGCTGCCTTCCAAATTAGTACCTAGGACTCCCTATGAGATGTGGATTGGGCGTAAGCTAAGTCTGAATAATCTCAGGATATGGGATTATCCAGCTTATGTACTGGTTAAGAGAGACAAGTTCGAACCAAGATCAGAATTATACTATTTTATTGGGTATCCAAAAGAGACAAAGGGTGGTTACTTTTATCATCCTAAGGAGCAAAAGGTAATGGTTATTACCAATGCTAGATACTTAGAGGATGATCAAAGTACTTCCACAAAAGGTTCAACTAGGTTGGAACTGGAGGAGAAGATATCTTCAGAAGTAATTTCTTCTAACTCGATTGTGGAACAAGAAGAGGCACAGCCTTAAGAGCCTATACATATGGAGCCATGTCATAGTGGGAGAGTGTCTAGGGTTCTAGAGAAGCTTTCAAGCTGGTCTTCGACCATCAAGAACAAGACCCCACAAGATACGAGGAGGCTATTGCTGATACCGATATAAATCTATTGCATGAAGCAATGAAAGTCGAGATTGAGTTTATGTATCTCAATCAAGTTTGGGATTTTGTAGCTTCACTTGAAGGGATAAAACCCGTAGGGTTTAAGTGGGTATACAAGAGAAAGAAAGGAGTAGATGGGAAGGTAGAAACCTTCAAAGTTAGGCTTGTGGCGAAAGAGTATACTCAGAAAGAGGGAATTGTTTGTGAGGAAACCTTTTCCCTGGTAGCTATGCTTAAGTCCATCCGTATCCTCCTTGCCATCGCATGTTATTATGACTACGAAATATGGCAAATGGATGTCAAGATGGCATTTTTAAATAGCCATCTTAGTGAAGATATCTATATGTCCCAACTGGAAGGCTTTATTGCTAAAGGCCAAGAGTATATGGTTTGTAAGCTTAAGAAGTCCATTTATGGTCTTAAGCAGGCATCGAGAGTATGGAACATTCATTTTGATGAAACTGTAAAATCTTATTGTTTTATTTAAAATGAGGATGAACCATGCGTTAACAGGAAACTTGAAGGCATTAATGTGATTTTTCTTGTCTTGTATGTAGATGACATTCGACTCATTAGAAATGATGTAGGGTCATTGTCATCTACAAAGGTTTAGCTATCTACTTAATTCAATATGAAGGACTTGGGAGAAGCTAGCTACATTCTCGAGATTAGACTTCTTAGAAATAGGAAGTAGAGAATGTTAGGATTATCCCAAGCGGCATACATTGACAAGATGCTGGCCAGGTACAGCATGGACTCATGTAAAGGAGCTCTAATCTCTTGTAGACATGGGTTGTCATTTTTTTCAAGGGACTGTCCTATGTCTCAAGAAAAAAAGGACAGGATGAGTAGGATTCCCTACGCTTCGGCTGTGGGAAGTCTCATGTACGCCATGCTGTGTACTAGGCTAGATATCTACTTTACTATATGCTTGGTTAGTAGATATCAGTTAAATCCTGGGCAGGTTCATTTGCAAGCTGTAAAGCATATACTCAAGTACCTCAAGGGAACGAGAGATTATATACTTGTTTACAGGGCTAATGACTTGGTTCCTATAGGATACACAGCCTCAGACTTCTAGATAGATAAGAATGAGAGAAAATCCACTAGTGGATATATCTTCACCTTGTCTGGATGAGCTATTTCATGGAGGAGTATTAAGCAATCTTGCATTGCTGACTCAACCATGGAAACTGAGTATGTGGCAGCTTTGGAGGCATCCAAGGAAGCAGTCTACCTCTGGAAGTTCCTTTCAAAACTTAGAGTCATGCCACATATGGACAGGCCGATTGTCATATATTGTGACAACACTGGAGCAGTATCGCAATCCAAAGAACCTTGGAACCACAAGAATGGGAAGCACATCGAGAGGAAGTACCACCTGATCCGGGATTTCATCCAAAGACGGGAAGTCGTTGTGGAATAGATTACCTTTGAGAACAATCTAGCAGATCCATTCACCAAGCCTTTGACTAAGAGAGTCTTCAAGAGACACTTAGACGCCATAAGGGTGGGCACCTATGGACTTATTTAGTCTTAGAGTGCAAGTGGGAGATTGTTGGGATGTATGTCCTCTTAGACTAGGTTTCTAATGTAAAAATCAAATGTTTTAATAAAAGAATTTATTTTCAGAAATTTTTTGTGAATTTACAATTTTATTTGCGCACAATTACATTTGGAAAAGACCCATTGTGTTTAAGTAAGTGCTCCATGTGAATGGAGGTCTTTCACAGCAAGGTATGGATCACGAGTTATTTGACACATAAATATTCGTTCTTAACCGATTGATAAGAATGGAAATCCCATCATGTCTAAGTTATTATGTTGTGAACTTTAAATGGAGAATGGCTTACCTTTAGCCAGTGAGCAGTCCACTCACTTCATGACATAAGCATATTTCGAATACATAGAACATGACATGTAGTAGTGGTTTCTAAAAGTACTATATGGGAGAAACCTACACTACTGCCGCTACAGTGTAGACTAGTACTCTATGACTTAACTATGAGTTGGTGGTCTGGCGAAGCTGGAAACATATACTTTGATATACTACAGTTGAGGTTCTATTGTAGGGCCAATATACTTGCATGTTGAGTATACATGACTAGTTAGTTAAGACAAACTTTTACAAGATAGTTTTTATATTATATCGCCCGTTGTGGTTGTCTGAATGATCAAAATATCCAGGGCGCTGGAAAACATAACTTGGATGTTTGCTTTAGGGTAGCTCCTTTGGAAAATGGAAGCAATCCAGGAAGTTGTGGATCATTGGACTAGAGGCCTAAGGATGGTAGATGTCATTTAGAGAGGTGTTAGTACACTTCTTCCTCTCTGAATGTACGACGGTGTATAGAGGGGTATTTTAGTCATTACACCCATAGGTCGGAGACTTTGCTAATGCAGCACTGTCCTTGGCGTCAATATTTCCTTCTGGTGATATCATGAAATATTTAAAATGCAAAATATAGCTATTTATATGGAAAGGGTATTTTAGTCATTTTAGTAGCCAAGGCAGTATGTCTTTTGGTCCCTAGTATAGACCATGAGTCCTAATTAAATACGGGCTAAGAAATTGATTACATTAAATGGAATTTATTTTATTTAAGTAGCCTGATTTAATTATTAGGCTAGAATAAAATAAAGGTCCATGGTGAGAGAGAATTAATTAAATTAGTTTAGTGGGTTAATTAATTATTCAGGGCTTTGGCCCAGTTTGAATAATTAAAGATTAACCTAGGACTAAACTAATATAGGCTTATTAATTGGATTAGTTTATTTGGACTGGAAAAATAATTATTAATTGGGCCATTAGGTTGGTTCTAATTAGAATAATTAATTAAACCCAAAATGTTAAACTAAGAGTCCAATGGCCTAGTCTAGTTTAACCTAGGGTTTTATTTAGATTAAACAGGAGGATTGGAAACAATGTCGTTGTTACAGAACACACATTCTTAGAGATGGCTTCTTCTTTGTGAAAGGCCATGTGTCTCTCTCTTTCTCTCTCTCTCCAAAAAAAATCCCTAGCCTGTTAGTTGTTCACCAAACAGTAGTTAGGCTGGCCATATATTGGAAGACTGAGAGTTCGGCTTTCACATACATGCAAAGGCAGAGTAGGAGACTTGTAGGAAATGCACCAGAGGCCACCAGCGTATCTACCTCGGTTTCGCACGTTCCGGTCTAGCCAATTTTGAGAACCAGAAGGAGAGGTAAAAATTTTAAAATCTCGGGATTTGGATAGGGCACAACCGGTGCCGGCTAGGGCAGCCAGAGCTGGCGCCAACCTTGTCCTGGAACCCCCTGTTGTGTTTTTTCAATTTTTTTTATGTTCGCTTCCGCTGCGTGCCCTATGTTTTTTCGCTTTCCGTGCCTTTAGGCACTAACAATATCCATACAACGGACTCAAGAAAATGAGTCCTTGCTAGAAGACTCTCTTGATAGTTAGTGTTATTTTTTGTGTACAGAAGAGAAACAAGAGAGATAGCGGAAAAATGTGTGTATCAAAAACCCATGAAAAATAATTTTTCTATGTGTCTCAATTTGATCAAATAACCACGGCCTATTTTAAAGGAAAAATCCCAGAAAATAGCTGCTGATCACATATCTTTCTGAATTATTAAAGAATTAGAATTCTTTAATTGTAATTGGCACCTACAAGTTCTTACAATTACTATTTAGCCCAAAAATTATAACTAATTATAATTTGGCTAAAAAAACTTCTAGTTCTCACAATTAACCCCACAATTTTATTAAATAACACCTCGAGTATATGATCCTCTATTGCATGTGACCTATTAGGTTTCCCAGTCAATTGGTAGCAAAATATGAATTAATCCAAGTGTCTTTGAGATTAATAATCATTAACAATTTAGAAATAACCTATTAATTCTAATCAGGATTGGTTTATTCATTCATCAATTAATAAACCTATATTCAGCAAATCATGAGCGTTATCTAGCAACATACCATGACCACCCAAGAATCTAAAAAGTTAAGTGGCTTGATATGAACCCTTCAATAACAAACTACAATGTAATAAATTTCTTTCACCATACAATATATCTTATTCGGTTTGGATTACGGAATTAGTAACAATTCCCTCTAGAATATATATTAATTCTGGCCCGAATATTTGAGTACTTGTACTAAGAATCCACTACTCTACATGTGTATCAATCGAAACAGTTTTCAATCCACAATCACCTTGGCCAAAGATTTCACGAGTAGTAATTCTAACAAGTGGCTATAAGATATTCACACCTACTATTAGGAGTTGTGAATCCTTTATTGACCCTCTCAACTACTTTTATTTACCTCACATTGTACCCAATATCAGTCTCATAGGTGGCCCTCGATCTGGCTCTAAAGACTGGAATCAAAGTACAGTGCTCAACAAACAAAGTACCTTAGAGATCTCAAGTCTAAAGATACTTGCACGTTTGCTATAGTGAGATTCTATCACTAGCACAAAATAGTTATCTATGTAATTATCTTATAACTAGGCCATCCAATGTTTGTTGTATTTACAAGCATCCACGTGTTAACTTTGAGCACCTAATGTACTTCCTGAGGTTGAATTTCCTAGAACAAATTGATAAAAAAAAAAAAAACTTAATTTTCATTTCTAATGAAAATTTTGCACCTGTTTTATCAAACACTTGCACACAGAGACTCATTGAGTGATTTTTTACTCACACTTGTTTTACTCTATTTTTCCTAGGATCAGGAGTCAACCTTAGAAAGGCCAGTACTTCTTTTCTAAAGGTGTAATCCTCAGAACTCGATGTATATTAGTATTTAGTACACTTATAATGTATAATGACACACTCTTAGTTGTAGTTATCCTTTTCTTGGGATGTATCTTAGCATGTTAAGTTTCAACTACTTTATATTATGTAATGCGTTTATTTATGCACTTTATGGCTTTGTTTGTAATAAAATCCCCTTGTCTGGGCAATTGGACAGGGTAACCCCAAATGCTTTTACACGCTTTCATATTATTTTAGTTAGAGGTGTTACGATTGTTATTAAAGCTATAATTGTAGGATATTTGTATTATTTTGGGAGAGACTGATAGAATTTCCTTTTTTTTTTTTTGTAGATATGGCTGACGATAAATCCAAGAAACATGTAGATGAGTAGTCCAGTAGTGAGCAGAAGAAGAAAGTATGTGAAAGTTCTTATCGGAGATGCTTTAAGAAGACATGGGTAGTTCCTGGACCCAATCAGTTTTATGTAAAGACAAGCCTTAGTTCGATATCTCTTGTGAGCGGTGTAAGGGTAATCTATAGGAGCTGAGCACTATGTTTGAGAGTTTAGTTGAGACCTTCACTAATGACACTCAGCGAGAAGCCGAGGTGGTATCATTAGAGATGCCTTAGATGACGATATACCTGCTCAAGCCAATGATAAGTGAGAGAAGAAGGAGAATGAGGTGAGTAAGATTGAGTCTGATACTGAGTTAGAGCAGGAGCAGGACGAGGACATTAGGATTGAATCTGATACCGAGTCCAAGGTAGAGCTGGAGTCTGAGCCTGAGATTGAGATTGAGGATGAAGAGGAGATAGAGTTGGAGCAGGAGATGAGATAAATGAGATAGCGGAGGAGCTGAGAGCGGAGATAGAGAAGGGGGTCAATTTACATGGCCCTGCACATGATTCTCAAGAGTTCTACACTATATCAGCTGATTCAACACCTTCTGTCTCTAGCAATAGTAGTGATGAGTATTAGATTTATCATATTGAAGGTTTCACACAAACAAATAGACATGCAGAAACTATAACACACAACAATAGAAGAATTATACCTTCATGTTTTCTCAAAAAATATTTACTTAGGCTTTGTAGGTTTTGATTAAACTGTTACTGGATCACTCGTGGATGCCTCTTGATGAACCACTGAAGGCTGAATAGCTGTGATCTTTGGTGAATGGCCTGCCAATCTCTAACTTTTCTTAGGCATCAATGCGCTCTCAATCTTTCAGAATATGACTAATGCCTGAAGGCATGGTAAATGCTAATTGAGAGAGAAATTGGCGTATGGGAATCTCTTGACAATCTGCTAGAGTGTAGTCCCAAATGATAAATTTCTCTATTTCTATATCTTCTAAAAAAACCAACACCAAGATGAAAAATGCTGAACCAGAGAGATTGACGTGTGAAATGGCTTTCTAGTTGTATATCTTTCAGTCTGTTCAACCATCTTAGAACCCTGATAACCTTAAACTATTTAAGATAGTATTAAAATCTATCATCTGATATCCTATCTAGCAATCATTTGGGAGTTCAAATGATTGAATCGGACTCATATATCTCAACCAACTGCCAAACCAGTTAGCCCTAAGCAAAACAGATTCGAGCCTTAGTCTATTGGATCCTGGTCTAAACTATCGGGCCAAATTAATTATTTAAAATAGGACCAATTAAATAGCCCAGGAAATAATTAATTGTAAAATCCAAATAAAGCAGTATAATATAGTAGTCTATTACAGTTTAGGCCCCGATTAATTTCAATTATTCAATCTGGGCTTAAGCCTTGAGCAATTAATTAACCCTTTAAACTAATTAATTAATTCTCTTTTTTAGCCTATTACTTTATTCTAGTTTAATAATGAAACCAGGCTACTTGAATAAAATAAAACCCACTTTAACAAGACCAATTTCTCCAGCAAAATACAACATGACATGTAGGCTATTTTGACGACTAAAAGACATGTCGCCTTGGAGACTAAAAGGTCCCAAATACCCCTACTATAAAAATAGTTGCATTTTTCATTTCAAATATTTTGTATTATTACCTTAAGGAAATATTGACCGCAAGCACAATACTACGTTAGCAAAGTCTCCGACCTATAGGTGTTATGACAAATATACCCCTCTATGTAACAACGTTCATTTAGAGAGAAAGAGTGTACTAACACCTCTATAAATGAAATTGACCATCTTTAGACCTTTATGTTGGGATGTATACCCTCTTAGACTAGGTTTTTGATGTAATTTTGACTTGTATTAATAAAAGTTCTATTCTCATAAATTATTTATGAATTCTTCTTTATTTTTGTGCACAATTTTCATTGAAAAAGACCTATTGTATTTAAGTAAATGGTTCATATGAATGGAGGTCTTTCATAGTAAGGTATGGACCATGAGTTACATAACATAAAAACAATTATTCTTAACCGAATCATAAGAATGGGAATCTTATAATGGTAAGGTTATTTTGTTATGAATTTGATGCATAAATTTTTGGGAATATAAAATCATCCATTTTAATTCCATTCCTTAATCAAGTTTTAATTAAAACATTATTCCCAAAATACACATGTGAGCAAGTATACTCATCACAAGTATAGCACAAGGAATTAACGAGTGTTGATTCTCAAAGGAATAAGTACACTACTCACTTTTCTTTTATTATTTAACCCACCTAAATAAAGTAAGAAAAGAATAAAAAAGAAAACAAAAGAAACATATACAACTCATGGATGTAGTTTATGCAATTTAGACAAGTACCCTAGAAAACATAACACTGAACTAATTATCAATTCTCCCAACTAATTATCATCTTGTCATCGTGAAGGAATATAAAATAAAACTTAATCTTCTCACAAGTCATGATTCTACTTAGGTAAATTCCACTTCGTTTGTCAATCCATGGAATCCTATATTTTGATTCATATTAATAGATTTGTCAATCAAGCTAACATAACCAAAACATGCATTATGCACAATTCCTTATAAACATAAAATTAGCTACTAACCGTATGTCAAGGCGAAATAAACAGAACCTTTGATCACTTAGTTGTAAAATCCTAACTTCATCATTCAAATCTATCAAGATTTAACAAGTATGAAATCAATGCAATAAAACTCCTAACATCATTGTGTCGAAGTTAATTAGAAGAACTCACATCAATAACTAATGAATTCAAGTAATCAAACACCAAAGAGGACAAAGAATTGATCAAATAACTAAATTAACCTAAATTCATAAATCCTAAAAAAATGTTAAAATACAATAAAAACATTGAATACATCATTGCTAAGGAAAAAAAAAAAGCACTCATAGACAAGCTATTTTTTTCTTCCTTGAAGACTCCTTTTGAACAATCCTCTTTGACTTGGGTGAATTCCTCTTTTATTGAGAGAATCAGAATTTCTGCCCTTTAATTCACCTCTCTTAGTTGTATATCCCAAACTCTTGCATTTCTTTATACTTTTATAGGCCTCTTGGATGCCTATTTCATGGCCGAGGAAGTTTTGGCCAAGTAGGAATAGAAAAATACCAAAATCCTTGGATAAGCCCTAATTGCACGTACAGAAATTTTGCCTCCAGAACCTACATTACGCGGGGTACCTTCGACCTACCTGGTACCAGGTACACTCTGTTCTTCCTCTATTTTGCTCTATTTTGGCCGTCTTTTCTTTAGCAAGCAGAATGGACTCGGCGCCAGGTACACTTGCCAGACCTAGTTATGCCTAGTTATTACAACAAATGTATCTTAAAACAGCCTCAAATAACTAGAAAAAGAATGGTGATTTTAACCCCTATCACATACCCCCATACGTGAACATTTGCTTGTCCTCAAGCAAAACACTTGTATCCAAGAAAAATTATTAAGACAATACAAGGTTTTCTTCCCATTCCAAAAGTTTCTTCATTATACCAAAGATCATGTCTTCCTTTCAAATTTTAGATACAACCCTTGTCATTTGTACCATTTGAAAACAATTTCAAACCTTGAAACATTGGCCAAGACATCACAAATTCTTGAAGTTAAATTAATCAAGTACATATCTTAGTCTAAGAAAGTTATTTCAGTTTTCAAGTAACATGAATCACATAGGTCAAGCCATCTACCAACTCTAGCATTATAAATCGAAAAATTGCACCCTTAAGTTATGATGTGAGGAAAGCACTCAAATTTTTTTCTCGCAAAGTTTTTCAATGACTTAGGGAATTGATAGCCTCAAGTGCATGATTTCACTTCACACACCGTATTGGCCCCCTTTACAACCATCACTCATCATTTTTTCACAATTCTATTTTTAATGCTCATGCTTGCCTTTTTGCCTTCGGGATAGCTTCAATGGAATGCACCGAATACACTTGCTACTTCTCCCTACATTAACCCCCTTTTCAGCTAAAGGTCTTCAAAGATCATCACTAAAAATATTTTCTCTAATTCACACCAACAACAGTGTTGCTTTCACTCATTATTTTTTCTCAACATAAATCACATTTTGTAACATTCTCCTCAAATTTTCCTCTCAAAGATCATTTTATAGCTCATATTTTTTCCATCATAACTCAAATATAGCAAAATTTAAACTCATAATACAAGAGTTAGCTAATAAACTCTTCCCATGTTAATCATATCTCCTATATTTCAACTGGATAAGTCAAATAATATTGAAACACCAATGTATAAACTGTTGGGTATCTATGGCTCATATCCTATATGGCGCAACGGAAAATAAAATAAGATACCCTCCCAGGACCCATCTATGTGTAGAAAACAAGACATAAAGAGAGTAAAAGTAACAGCTTTTTACCTTTAGGTGATCGTCTGAAGAACAAAATTTTCTTCTTCAAGTTGAGGCGTGATCCAGCAATCCTCGTGATCAACCTCCACGTGAGTTGAATGTCTAACCACTATAATCACAGTGTAGAGGAATACTCAAGCACAAAGTTTTCTGTGCTAGAAGAAATTCTAAGTGGCGGCTAGGGTTCCTTTTCAAGATCAAATCGAGAGAGAAGAAGAAGAAGAGAAGGTTTATGTGGCTGTAGTTTTTCTCACGTGAATCGCCCTTAGGGTTTTCGGTTATATCATCATAAAATCAAAAATTCACTGAAAATCTGGAATTCTAAAACAATTAGAGTTCCCTAATTGTAATTGGAAACATTAAGTTCTCACAAGTACAACTTGTACCACAAATTATAACAAATTATAATTTATCCACAACAACTTTTCTTTCTCTCAATTAACCCCACAATGTTATCAAATAACATCTTGAGTATATAATCATCTATTGTGTGTGATCTATTAGGTTTCCCAATCAATTGGTAGAAAACATGAATTAATCCAAACATCTTTGAGATTAATAATTCATAATTAATTAGAATTAATTCTATTAATTCTAATCAGGATTGGTTTATTGATTCTTTAATTAATAAACCCATATTCCCAGATCATGAGTGATATCTAAAAATACATCATGACCACCCAAGAGTCCAGGAAGTTAAGTGGCTTGACATGAACCCTTCAATAACAAACTTTAGTGCAATTAACTCCTTTCACCATACAATATCTTATTCAGTTTGTAGTACGGAATTAGTGCCAACTCCCTCCAGAAATAATTCTAGGCCGAATACAATAGTACTTGTACCAGGAATCCACTACTCTAGATGTCTATCAATTGGAACTATTTCCAATACACAATTTGCCTTGGCCAAGGACTTTCCGAGCAGTAATTCCTACAAGTGGCCGTGAGATATTCACCCCTACTATTAAGAGTAGTGAATCCTTTATTGACCCTCTCAACTACTTTCGTTTACCTCACAATATACTCAATATCCATCCCATAGGCGGCCCTCGATTGAGCTCCGAAGATTGGAATCAAAGTACAAGGCTAAGCAAACAAAGTACCTCGGAGATCTCAAGTCTAAGGATACTTTCATGTTTGCTATATTGAGATTATATTACTAGCACTAAATAGTTATCCATGTGATTATCTCAAAGCTAGGTCATCCAATGAAGTTGTTCCATTCACAAGCATCCATGTGTTAACTTTGAGTATCTCAGTACTCACGGTTATGAGAACCACCACCTGATTAAATCAGGAAGTCTAACACATGCTAGTCTTAATGCATTAATGATGTCATGTCTCATTAATACTATAACTAGGGACTATTTAAGTACCAACTCCATCCAGTGTAGTAGGAATCTCATATCATGATCTCTATCATGATTTCCTTAACACAGTATTGTACTAGGGACTTTATCGAACAGTTATATTACTTAAAGTAAACAAAAGAAACTGTAAGATAAATAATGCATTTTTATTAAAATAAAATGTGTCATATACAATGTACGAGTGATTGCATTTAGGGCACAATACTAACAAACTCTCACTTGCACTAGAGATAATTATTCATGTATCTAATACCGAATGACTCAACATGGCAATCATGTTTCTTTTAGGGTTGTTCTTTCGTAAACGGGTCAGCTAAGTTCTCATCCGTGGGAACCCTCTCTATCTTTATTTCCTTAGCTGTTTCAGAAGCGGCTATGTACTCAACTTCTGTTGTAGAGTTGGCAATAATCTCTTGTTTAGAACCTTTCCAACTTATTGCCCCTCCGCACAATGTAAATACGTAGCTGGATTGTGATTTGAAATCATCTCTGTCAGATTGAAAACTGTCATCAATATACCCATTTATTTTCAAATCACCTTCTCCATATACTAAGAACATATTCTTAGTCCTTCATAAGTACTTAAGAATATTCTTTGCAACCGCCAAATGACCCTCACTAGGGTCAGATTGGTATCTGCTCGTCAAATTGAGAGCACAAGATACATCGAGCCTAGTACATATCATAGCATACATGATAGATCTAACTGCCGAGGTATATGGAATCTTACTTATGTGATCCCCTTCAACTTGTGTCTTGGGAGACATTGACTTTGAAAGGCTTACACCGTGTGACATGGGTAAGAATCCCATTTTTGATTGATCCATGCTAAACCTCTTTAGCGCGATATCTATGTATGTAGACTACGAAAGACATAGCAACCTTTTGGATCTCTCTCTATAGATCCTTATTCTGAGAATATAGGTTGCTTCTCCAAGGTTTTTTATGGAGAATTGTTTGGACAACCAAATTCTAACCATTTGCAAGACAGGTATATCATTTTCTATTAGCAATATGTCATCTACATAAAGTAATAAGAAAATGATTACACTCCCACTAACCTTCTTGTATATACAAGGCTCATCCATGTTTTGAATGAAACCAAACTTTGTGATTGTTTCATCAAAACAGATATTCCAACTCCTAGAAGCTTACTTAAGCCTATAAATGGACCTTTGCAGCTTGCACACCTTTGTGCTATCATTGGATATGAAACCCTCAGGTTGTGTGATATACACTTCCTCACTCAGATTTCCATTTAGGAAATCCGTTTTCAAATCCATTTGCCAAATCTCATAATTATGATGAGCAACAATGGCTAGGAGTATCCTGATGGATTTCAACATGGCTACTGACGAGAAGGTTTCATCATAGTCAATACCATGTTGTTGACGATAACCCTTAGCCACTAGTCGTGCTTTATAGGTAACTAAGTTACCATGCATGTCAATTTTCTTCTTGAAAACCCACTTGCACCCAATAGGCTTAATTCCTTTGGGTGGATCAACCAAAGTCCATACTTGGTTGTCGTACATGGAATCCATCTCTAACTTCGTGGCCTCAAGCCATTTGTCAGATTCTGAACTATTCAAAACATCCTTGTAGATAGTAGGCTCATATTCATCTATGAGCAATACGTCATTGTGGTCACTAATGAGAAATCCATATCTCTCAGGTGCCACATATATCCTACTAGATCTATAAGGTTCTTGTGTATCAAAAGGTTCATCTATTCTCTCAATAGATGTTGGATTAGACGGTTGATCCTCGTTTGTTTTATCTTCATGAACTTCACTAAGTTCAATCTTACTCCCACTGTCCCCTTTGAGCATGTACTCCTTGTCTAAGAAGACGGTATGCTTCGAACCAAACAATTTATTTTCGGAGGGTAGGTAGAAGTAATATCCGAAAGATTCTTTCAAATATCCTACAAATAAACACTTCTCAGACTTACTATCAAGTTTGTCTGACTGTGGCCTTTTAACAAAGGCAGGACAACCCCATACTCGCAAGTGAGATAACTTTGGTCTTTTACTAAAGAACATCTCAAATGGGGTAGTATCAACCGATTTTGTCGGAACTCTATTTAGTATATAAATAGATGTTTTTAGTGCATGCCCCTAAAACGATTTTGGTAGGTCTGCAGAAGCCATCATGGTCCGTACCATGTCTAGAAGGGTTCGATTCCTTCTCTTAGATACACCATTATGTTGAGGTGTACGTGGTGGAGTCCATTGAGATAATATCCCATTATCTCTAAGATAACTCAGAAACTCTTAGCTCAAGTATTCTCCTCCTCGATCAGATCTTAGAATCTTAATACTTTTGCCAAGTTGTTTCTCTATTTCATTCTTGAAATCTTTGAACCTTTCAAAGACCTCAAATTTGTATTTCATTAAATACAAATACCCGTATCATGAGAAATCATCGATAAAAGTTATGAAATAGTTATAACCTCCTCTTGCTTGTATTGGCATTGGGCCACATACATCAGAATGTATAAGTTCTAATAACTCCTTGGCCCGTTCTCCTTTTCCTAGAAAAGGAGGTTTAGTCATTTTGCCTAGTAAACAAGGCTCGCATGTGTCATATAATTCATAATCAAATGACCCTAAGTCACCAAGCTTGTGTAACTTAGAAATACGATTTTCATTTACATGGCCCAAACGACAATACCATAAGTAAGAGGTGTTAGAGTTATCTATTTCAGGTTTATTTTATTTATATTGAGAATTGGATTATCCAAGTCTAGAACATATAAACCATTAACCAAAGTTGCTGAACCATAGGGAATATAATTCAATGAAAAAGAACAACATTTTTTCTTAAATATTAAATGAAATCCACAAAAGTCTAAACACGCAACTGAGATAATGTTTTTCATTAAAATTGGTACATAATAACAGTTTTGCAGTTCTAGAATTAATCTCGAAGACAGGTTCAACTTGTATCTCCCTGCAAGTTATTGCACAAATGAGACCCACATCCAGTATCTAATACCTATATTTTATTTCTAATGGTAGTATTTATCTCAATCATAAACATACCTGGAGAAGAAGTAGAAGTGCTTGTAAGCTTCTCCTTCTGCTTCTTGTCCTTGATGGTCTCCAAGTAGGCTTTGCAGTTGTGCCTCCAGTGGCCCATCTTCCCACAATAATGGAATGGGCCCTTGGTAACTGCATCCTTCTTGTTCACACCACATTTAGGCTTCATGGGAGCATTCTTCTTCTTCTTTTGAACTTTCTTCTTAGAGGAGAAAGATTCTACCATTAAAACCGTATTGGAATCCTTCTTCATGAAGGACTCGCAATTTTGAGAAGATTGCTCAATTTAGGAATGGTGGACTTAATCTTGTTCATTTGATAGTTAATCACAAATTGTGAGAAGCTATTAAGCAAAGATTATAGAATTAAGTCAATACTTAAGTCATGATCCATTGCAAACCCGAGAGATCTAAGCTTTTCGATCAAGCCCATCATCTTCAGCCCATGAGTGGCCACAGAAGAACCCTCTACCATTTTACAACGAAATAGTTGCTTCAAGATCTCATATCTCTTAGTTTTGGCTTAGGCATCAAACAACTCTCGAAGATGTAAAATGATCGATTGAGCATCCGTATGCTAGTGCTGTTTTTGCAACTTAGGAGTCATGGATGCAAGAATAATATATGATACTGTATCACTATCCTCCTTGTGCCTTCTATGGATAGCATGCTCATCAGCATGAGCATCTTGGGCTGATAATGGTGGAATAGGAGCATCTAGCACGTAAAGCAACTTTTCCAGTTTCAGAACGATTCTCAAATTTCTATACCAGTCAAGATAGTTTGATTCGATTAACTTGTTGGTTTCCAAGATGCTATGTAAGTTCAAGTTTGTTGGCATGATGCAAGTGACCTAGATGTAAAGATAGAGAGCATTAGCTACTTATATATGCACATGATATGCAAATAATTAGGACTTTAATTAAACGCATTTTTACTCCACTATTTTACTCAAACCAATAGCCCCCACTACTGATTCGAGAAAGCCCGTTGGAAGCTTTCCTAGTGGACCGATATCCAAATTCCTCAAACTCTATTAATCAGGAATTTAATTCCAAAGAAATTTAATTTCATAGCTTGAACATGCCCGATGTCAAGTAGGCTTGGGTTTGCCCAACAACCTGGTCTCGAAAAAGGACTGTCATTTTTACTATATTAATGAAAGGAATTATGATTAATATTAATTGAGAGATTTGTTCCTTTTAGTGATTTTGTTGAATGACATGCATAAAAATTAATAAATTACATAATTGATAATCATAGTAATAAAGCGATTACGTGGTATGGTTATGGACTTTACACTAAATTAATTTCTTTGAGCTACAAAGAAATTAATATAGTTAACCTTATGTGTTCATGCATGATTTAAGTAGAAGGTCTTATCTCCTCGCCTTATTTTGATTGACATCCCCAGAATAAAATAATTCTACTCCTATCTAACCTATGTAAACTAATTACATAATTTCCTAAACAGAGATAATGTCGAGTTACATTCGAGGGGAGTTAGATGAGGAGAGAATTACACAAGAATTCTAGAGAAGGTAGGCCATGCAAGCCCTATTTCATAAAAATCAAAACTGTAAAATGCATGAACAAATATAATTGGTTTTAGTCCATAGCCATCCGAAAGAATGGAACTAGAACTGGCGCCGGCTTGGAAGCTAGAGCAGGCACAGCCTATGTTCTGCAACAATGGCGGCGATTTTTCAAAAACTTCCACAAACAATTTATGGTGCTTTCTTCTTCTACAAATTTTCAGTGAGAACAATTCTCAGCTATATTTTCTGTTTTGAAGCTATAAACAACAACCAATTTGTTAGTTTAAACAAAATCAAAAATGGAAAATTAAGATGAAACGGAGGACAACATCCATGTTGCAAAAAAGTATTTTTCCTATAGAAATTTTCAGCACAAAAAAAAGTATCTTTTCGAAATACTATGTGACTTTTACACAATCATATTGTGCTATAGACCCAACCCATAAAGATCGAAATGATTTTGACTAGAGTGAAAAAGATTTTCACAGTAAACAAAGACAAACATGAAAATAATTTTTCATGCCTAAACAATATCCGTAGACCACGTATAGCATGGCTCTGATACCATTGTTAGGTATCTGTGGCTCGTATCCTATACGGCGCAGTGGAAAATAAAACGAGATACCCTCCCAGGACCCGTCTATGTGAGGAAAACAAGACATAAAGAGAGTAAAGGTAACAGCTTTTTACCTTTAGGTGATCATCTGAAGAACAAAATTTTCTTCTTCAAGTTGAGGTGCGATCCAGCAATCCTCGTGATCAATCTCCACGTGAGTTGAACGTCTAACCACTATAATCACTGTGTGCGATTATCGCTAAAAGTAATCCACACAGAGGAATACTCAAGCATGAAGTTTTCTGTGGTAGCAGAAATTGTAAGTGGTAGCTAATGTTCCTTTTCAAGATCAAATCAAGAGAGAAGAAGAAAAAGAGAAGGTTTATGTTGCTACAATTTTTCTCACATGAATCACCCTTAGGGTTTTCGATACAATCATCATAAAATCAGAAATTCACTGAAAATCTGGAATTCTAAAACAATTAGAGCTCCCTAATTGTAATTGGAAACATCAAGTTCACACAGTTACAACTTGTACCATAAATTATAACTAATTATAATTTGTCCACAACAACTTCTCTTTCTCTCAATTAACCCCACAATGTTATCAAATAACATCTTGAGTATATAATCCTCTATTGCGTGTGACCTATTAGGTTTCCTACTCAATTGGTAGAGAATATGAATTAATCCAAACGTCTTTGAGATTAAGAATCCATAATTAATTAGAATTAATCCTATTAATTCTAATTAGGATTGGTTTATTAATCCATCAATTAATAAATCCATATTCTCAGATAATGAGCGGTATCTAGCAACACATCATGACCACCCAAGAGTCCAGGAAGTCAAGTGGCTTGACATGAACCCTTTAATAGCAAACTACAGTGCAATTAACTCTTTTCACCATACAATATCTCCTTCGATTTGGAGTACGGAATCAATGCCAACTCGCTCCAGAATTAATTCTGGCCCGAAAACAATAGTACTTGTGCCAGAAACCCACTACTCTAGATATGTATCAATTTGAACTATTTCCATTACATAATCGCCTTTGTCAAGGACTTTCTAAGTAGTAATTCCTACAAGTGGCCGTGAGATATTCACCCCTACTTTTAGGAGTGGTGAGTCCTTTATTGACTCTCTCAACTACGTTCGTTTACCTCACAATGTACCTAATATCCATCCCATAGGCGGCCCTCTATCGAGCTCCGGAAATTGGAATCAAAGTACAAGGCTAAGCAAACAAAGTACTTTGGAGATCTCAAGTCTAAGGATACTTTCACATTTGCTATATGGAGATTATATCACTGGTACTAAATAGTTATCTATGTGATTATCTCAAAACTTAGTCATCCGATGAACTTGTTCCATTAACAAGCATCCATGTGTTAACTTTTAGTGTCTCAATACCAACGGTTATGAGAACCATCGCCTGATCAAATTAGGAAGTCTAACACATGCTAGTCTTAACGCATTAATGATATGTCCTGTCTCATTAATACTACGACTATGGACTATTTAAGTACTAACACTATACATTGTAGTAGGAATCTGATATCATGATCTCTATCATGATTTCCTTAACACAGTGTTGTACTGAGGACTTTATCGAATAGTTATATTACTTAAAGTAAACAAAGGATATTGTAAGAAAAATAATGCCTTTTTATTAAAATAAAATGTGTCATATACATTGTACAATTGATTATCTTTAGGGCAGAACACTAACATAAACAAGATTACTCAAAATTCTCAAGTCTTGAGAAATATCTTTTCCAATAAAACCCGTGTCATCAAATTCCACCTAATGAATGACAAAACTCATATCCAAGTAAGGAAAAGAATTGCAACCTTGCTTAACATTGAAACCACTAAAAGTTTCGAAAAACTTATCACAACAATCACAACCTGCATTCATCAAATTCATATGGAAAAGTTTTTCTTTAACCTTTATTCTTCCCGCCCCCGCCCCCCCACACTGAAACTGGATATTGTCCTCAAAGGCCAAAGATAAAAGAATAAAAGTACAGCTAAAAAGACCAAGATGAAGAAAGAATGAGAAGAAAGTAAAGAAGATACTGTCATGACGAAGTAGCTCCAATTTTCCAAACATTGTGCTAAAAAAAAAATTGTTTCTCAATTTCAAAATTTTATAATGTAGCTTAATACCAAGAAAACACGAAGATAATTGATAAAACTTGGACAAAGTATATCACCAAACCACTTCCCCACACTTAAATTGGACAATATCCTCATTGGCAAAAAATAAACACCTGAAAGCATCTCCAAATGGACCAAAAATAATAATAGGGTAGAATGTTTAAGCAATACTTTCTAAGTGTAATAATGCTTCAATAGATATCCAAACATGAGATTGGGAGAATGACTCATGCAAGATGGCTGCATTCCTATATAACAAAACACAAATAAAAGCACAAGGAAAATAATAATAAAATAAAAACACACCTAAATAAAAGAAAACAAACTAAAGAAAAATACTAAAAAACCTAAGAAAGTAAATAAAGACACAACTCACTCCCCCCATATTTAAGATGGAAAATCTTTTCCTTATTTCAGAGAGGAAAAACAACTTAACAAAACAAAAACAAAAACAAAAAAAAAAAACTCTTTCCACTCATCATGCTTTCTCATCAAACCTTTTGGAAAGAAATTAAAGCTCAAAATAGAAGATATGCATTATGAAATTTGAAAGAAAAGAGGTTTATGAGAAATAGAAGGTTTATGAAAACAATTTTTCTCACTAAAGCAAAACACAAATAATTTTGTCAACTTATAAGTGCACATGGTTTCTAAAGAATGCATCAAACTTGAAATCACCTTTTGACCCTTCAAAAGATTTGTCACAATTCAAATTCCTCTTAAAACTTAGCAATTGAATTCTTAAATATTGGATAAAGAAATTAGTACTTTTCGACACATCTACAAAAATTAAGTTACCTCCCTTTGAATGGGCTGAAAGGTAGAAATTACTACCTTTCTCCAAGGCTTCTTATGATGGTATGATAAATTCAACACATCTTCATTTGAACCCTTATTTTCCAAGAATTGAGAAGAACTTAAAAAATCATGTGGTAAAGAGATATTAGAATTATTAGCACATACAGAAGAATTGAATACCTCTCTTTCCACATTAGATAATCGTTTCTCATATCCTCTTTATTTTCCTTAGGGATTGTCTTGTTCAATCACATGGGCCTTTTTAGCATCCTCAACCAACTTGGCTAGTTGTGTTCTTTGATGGCTCATACGTTAGGATGCTTCTTCATGCCACTTAATGGAGGAATTTGTATTGGTGACAAAAGAATGCATTGAGGCTTCAAGTGACATCTCATAAAAATCGTCAATCCAAGCTTGCAAATTTGCCAAAATCTCGTCATTATAGCTCATTTGATTTTGTGGCCAAAAGTAGTTGTCCATGATGTTGTCAATCTCGTGCTCAAAGAAAAATAAAAATCAAATAAAAAATAAAAACAAACAAAAATAATAAAAAACAAAGAAAAGAATAAAATAAAGGGGTAAACAAATAATAGAAAAAAAAAGAAAAAAACACAAACATTGACAAACTATCTAAATACAAAAGTTAGTGGTATTTATAGTACAACATGAAGTAAGCCAATCAATTAAGTTACACAATGTTACAAACAACAAGATGGAACACTGATTTACACAAAGAACATATATACATATTAACATATTAACATAGTTAAATCAACAAAGTCCAAGCTTTCATGATATTGTTCCCAGGCAACGGCTCTAAAATCTTAATGTGTAAATTTTGGG
The DNA here is from genome assembly GCA_026120185.1 of Voacanga thouarsii. Classification (NCBI taxonomy): domain Eukaryota; kingdom Viridiplantae; phylum Streptophyta; class Magnoliopsida; order Gentianales; family Apocynaceae; genus Voacanga; species Voacanga thouarsii. Next base: position 5,981,901 of record JANUWF010001659.1, on the reverse strand, counting down.
CATATAAAATAATCCATTTCAAATCCATCTCTTAATCAAGTTTAATTAAAACATTAATCCCAAAATACACATGTGAGCAAGTATTCTCATTGCAAGCATAATAAAGGTAATTAACGAGTGTCGATCCTCAAAGCAACAAGTGCACGCTAATCACTTTTCTTTCATTGTTTAACCGAACCAAATAAAGTAAGAAAAGAATAAAAAGAAAAGAAAAGAGACATTCACACCTCAAGAATGTAAGTTTATGCAATTTAGGCAAGTACCTTAGAAAACATAACAATGAACCAATTAATAATTCTCCAAACTAATTATCATCTTGGTATCATGAAGGAATATAAGGTAAAACTCAATCATCTCACAAGTCATTATTCTACTTAGGTAAATTCCACTTTGTTTATCAATCTAGGGAATACTATATTTTAATTCATATTAACAGATTTATCAATCAAGCTAATATAACCAAAACATACATTATGTTCAATTCCTTATAAACATGAAATTAGCTACTACCCCTAGGTCAATATGAAATTAACATAATATTTGATCACTTAGTTCTAAAATCCTTACTTCATTGTTCAAATCCATCAAGATTTAACAAGTATGAAATCAATGCAATGAAACTCCTAGCATCGTTGTGTCAAAGCCAATTAGAAGAACTTGCATCAATAATCAATGAAATTAAATAATCAAACACCAAAGATGACAAAGAATTAATCAAATAACTAAATTAACCCAAAATCATGAATCCTAAAACAATGTTAAAATACAATAAAAACGTTGAATACATCATTGCTAAAGAAAAAGAAAATAAAGAGAAAAGAAAGAACTCATAGACAACCTCTTTCTTCTTCTTTGAAGACTCCCTTTGAACAATCCTCCTTGACTTAGGTGAATTCCTCCTTGAATGAGAGAATCAGAATTTCTGTCATTTAATTCACCTCTCTTAATTGTTTATCCCAATCCCTTGTGTTCTTTTATGCTTTTATAGGCCTCTTAGATGCCTATTTTATAGTTGAGGAAGTCTTCGCTGAATAGGAATAAGAAAATACCAAAATCATTGGATAAACCCTAATTCCGTGTAATGAAATTTCACCTCCAGAACCTACTTGGTGCTAGGTACACTCTGTTTTTTTTTTTTTTTTTTTGTTGTTTTACTTTGTTTTGGCCTTCTTTTCTTTAGCAAGCAGAATGGACCCGACACCAAGTACACTTGCCAGACCTAGTGCCAAGTCTGTTCTAGAAAAATCCTTGAAGCTCGTTCGATATCCGCTGCTGGACAGAATGGACCTGATGCCTAGTCTACTAATTGGTCTGGCTCTACGAACATTCTGGTTCTGCGCACTTTCTACTCGATTTTTACTTAAATCCACACATGTTTGCCAAAAACACCTTTTACAAGTAAAATGTAAGATAGGAAGGAATATACTTAGTTATTAGAACAAATATATCTTAAAATAGCCTCAAATAATGGTATTTTTAACCTAGACTACTACTGCTACAAAGTGGACTTGTACTCGATAGCTTGAGTATGAGTTGGTAGTCTGATGAAGCTGGAAGCTTATACCTTGATATACTATAGTTGAGGTTCTTTAGTAGGACCAATATACTTGTATGTTGGGTATAAGTAACTAGTTACTTAAGACAGACTTGTACAAGATAGTTTATGTACTATATTTTGCCACTTCTGGTTGTCCGAATAATGTAATTATCCAGGGCCCTAGGGAACATGACTTGGATATTTGCTTTAGGGTAACTACCTTGGAAAGCAAAAATATTCCAAAAAGTCATGGATCATAGGGCTAAATGCCTAACGATGATAGATGTTTTTTAGAGAGGTGTTAGTACATTTTTTTCCTCACTAAATGCACGACGATGTGTGGAAGGATATTTTAGTCATTTCACCTGTAGGTCGAAGACATAGCAAATGCAGCACTATCCTTAAAGTAAATATTTTCTTATTGTGATATTTGCAAATATTTAAAATATAAAATACATCTATTTATATAGTAGGGGTATTTTGGTCATTTTAGCAGCCAAGGCAATGTGTCTTTTTGGTTCTCAGAATAGCTCGTAAGTCTTAATTAATTTTGGGTCAAGAAAATGATCTCAGTTAAAAAGGATTTTATTTTATTCAAGAAGTCTAATTTATTATTGGACTGAAAAAAATAAAAGAATGAGAGAAATTAAATTAAATTTATTATCTAATTTAATTGGTTAATTAATTATTCAGGGCCTAAACCCAAATTAAATGATTAGAAAATTAACCTAGGCCTAAACTAGACAGAAAGGCTTGAATAATTATTTTGATTTAATTGGGCTCATTAATTATTTAATGGGTTATTTTTATAGGTCCAGAAAATAAATAATTAATGTTTATAATTTTGGGCTCATTGGGTCCAAGTAAAATAATATATAATATTGATGGTCCAATAATTATTTAAAGGTTTTTTTTTTAAATTCATAGAACAGAAGAGTTTAATAAAATAAAAATAAAAACATCTTCTGTTGATAACTTCTAGATGTCATGAAATATCAAAACTCCGGTGTTATGTTATCAGGATAAAAGACCGTGTAGTTTTCTATCATCACAGAGACTTACGTCTGTGAAGTAGAAAAAATAAAAAAACTCCAACAAGCCTTGTTCTTGCTTTTCTCTCTCTTTTTCTCTCTCTCATTCATTTCCTTTCCTTTTGTCTTATTGATTTTGCTAGTTAATAGCAAAGGATCAAGAAGACTTGACCTTCGTCGCCTGAGTTGTGTCACCAATATATATTGGGTGGTGGAATATTCTGAGAAGCAAAAGCTTCTACATTCATGCCTCGGAGAAGTAGGCAAATCGCGGGATTTCAACTGGAATCATCAACAATCTCGGAAACATCATCGTGAGGAGAGGCTATTCCTATGGTCTAATAGCCTTCTTTGTGGCAAAGAAAATAACCAAGCACAAAGGTCTTATTTTTCCTTCCTTCCACTGGTTATTGTGTTTTGTTTTCCGCCAAGGTTTGGCATTTGCATGGCTTCTATTATGTTTTCATACCTTTAATTGGTATAAGAACCATGAAGCTTTGAAAGACTTAGGAAAGACGCATGTTAGTTAATAAAATTGTCAAGATAAATGTTTGATTTAAAGCCTTCGTTGGTTTGGTATGGGATAGATTTCTGTACATCTCATGCTTGAGGTTTAGGAAACTATGTAATTTTAAAGCTTTCTATAGCAATTGTGTAAACCCAATATTAAAGGGTATATGCGGATGTGGTTGTGCTTTCGATGAAAATTTGTATCGAAATGGCCACTTGAGGAAGTCGCAAAATGAATTAAAGAAGCTTTCTAGATAAATTGAAAAAAAAAACAAAAAAAAAACAAAGAAGATGAAGGAGAGCCGCTGCCAAGCCGACCCATAGTGGTGGCTCAGTGTGAGTGGAGCCGTAGGGCGGCTCAACCAAGCAACAGCTCAAGTGCCACAGCAAGCGTTGAGTCGACCCTCAGCTCGGGGGAAACTTCTTACATCCTAGGATGTGATCACAATAGTGACCATGTTTTTCGGCAACCTGTGGAGCCCATGGGTTGTGGGCATCGGCTCGTGGGTTATGGTCCATGGGTCTTTCAATGGGCAATGATCCAGTGTAGCAGGTGCACAAGACCAGAAGGAAATAGTAAAGGATTTCCTTATTTTTTTGGGCTATTTCTTTTTGGGTTTTGTTCTATACAGACGAAGTTATTAATTTTGCAATAGTTAATATTCTTTGAATATTTTGCATGAAAAATAATAGTAATGAATTTTAAGGATTAAATAAGACCATTAATTAATTTAATTAATGTGTTTAGTTCTATTATGTGGGCACTTAGGTTTAAAAATAGAAAAGTATGATAACGTTTATAGTTTTCTAGCATGCTATTTATTTTAATTCCTATATGCACGTTTTCTGAAAGACTATAGTCTTTGAAAAATTTTATTTGACAACGAAAAATATTTTTCATTAATTAAATGGTTAATTTTAACTTAAACAAAAATTAATCCTTGGTTATTTTCTTAAAGGTTCTTATCCCTGACATAGAAATTTTCTGGATTTAGAAATTTTTGGAAGTTAAAATGGAAAAACCATTTTAATTCATTTTCGCAAAGGAAAATTATATTTGTCAAATAAAAATTTGGGATCAAAATCTCTATCAAGTTTTAAATGGAATTTTTTTTTTGAAATTATTAAGTTTTTAACTTAAATAAAATTTATCCATAAGGAAAGTTTCTCAAAGGGTATAAACCTTGATATAGAAATTTTTATTAGTTTAGATATTTTACTTTTAAGTTAAAAGAGAACTTAATTGAAAATTTTCAAAGGATATTTTTGCAAGAAAACCCTTATTTAAAAAACTAAGTGGGAGAAGGATTCCAACAGTCCCACGACTTCCATTACGATTCTCATTAGAGATTGTGGGTCTCCTTGCGTCACCCTGAGAGTGAACTCGTATAGGATGGAGATACCACAAGGATCTAGAACTAATGGAAGGGTGTATTTAATTACTTGGGACATGTACTATGATCGGCCAGCCCACGTTGGTGCTTATAATGCGAGGCATGCCTATAGAAAATAAGAAGAAACGACCATCCCCTTAATGGAGTTATCTTCTAAATCATCACCTAAAAGGAAAATTAATTTGTGGTGGTTAACACACTTAGATTAGGAAAGTATAAATCTTCCCAAGAAGTTATATCAGGTTACCTAAGAGCCAAATTAATCGAGTTAAAGATAATAGTGATGGGGTTAACTATTATCAGTTTAATATGAGGATAAGAGTGCACAAAATTATTTTTGTTTTCACAAATTTGAGAATTTCTTTTATTTTTTAATTTTTTAGAAATGACTGGCGGAGGTTCTTTCAGTCCCTTTGCCAATATTCTCCATGAGAATAAGCTAATGGGTCTTAACTATGTGGATTAGAAAAGGAACCTAGACATAATACTCACAACCGAGAAGTATAAGTATGTCCTCCACGAGACTTGCCCTGTGATTAGGAAAGGTTCCACTGATGAGGAGTGTGAGGCTGAGAAGGCATGGAAAAAGGCTGATGAGTTGGCACGATGTTATATATTAGCCTCCACATCAAATGTGCTCTAATCCAAATATGAGCACATGGCAACTATATATGATATCAGTACATCACTAGCCATGATATTCGTAGACAAAAGCTGGCCAGCAAGGAAGGAGGCTCTTCGAACAATCATTAACACTAAGATAGCTGAGGGAGCATAAGCTAGAGAGCAAATGCTGAAAATGATTACTGCTTTCGAGGAAGCAAAAGTCTTGGAGGCTGTCATTGACCCCGAGAACTAAATGGACGTGGTTCTCGAATCTTTGTCAGACACTTTTACTAAGTTCAAGTTGAAGTACAATATGAACAAGTTAAATATGAATTGAACAGAGTTGATGAAAAAGCTCTAGGTGGTGGAAAAGGTCATCAAGCCACAAGAAAGGGCTATGATAGCTTCTTGTAAAGGAACTGGGCCTAAGCCCAGAAAGTTCCAAAAGAAGAAAAGCAATACAGTGCACTAGCCCAAAGACAAACCTAAGGACAAATGCTTCAAATATGGAAAGAAGGACACTGAAAAAAAGAGTGTCCAAATCTTCAAGCCAAGAAAACCCCCACAGGTAATGTTTGCTATCTAGAATCTATATCAACGGTTGGATCAACTTCGACATGGATTGTTGATTTAGGAGCCGCTGATCACATCATAACTCCTTAGAGGAGTTTACAAAATTTAGAAGTCTCTAGAAGGGCGAACATAGACTACGCATGGGAAATGGAGCACAAGTTTGTGTCATTGCAATAGGAGAACTAGACTTGCTTTTGACTGTAATATAATAGTTATATTGAAGGATGATTTATTTATTTCTGGTTTTAGATAGAATTTGGTTTCATTTGCAAAACTAATAAATTAATGATATTCTGTTTCTTTCTATTCTAGTATAACTATTAGTAAAAATGGAGAAGTTTTATGTATTGGGTACATGTACGGAAATCTATTCTTCATTAGTCCTATTAATAGTCATTTAAATAACGCACAATCTGAATCTTTAAACAGGAAGATAAAGACCAATGTCAATGACTCATATCCAAGGTTGGGTCACATTAAGTCAACTAGGATTTAGAGGTTAATCCATGATAGGCCTTTGGGCTCATTTAGATTAGAAAGTTAGCCTTAGTGTGAATCCTGTTTTATGAACAAAAAAATGACTAAAAGGTCATTAACCCAAAAGGCGAATATAGCCAAGGAGATACTGAGTCTTGTTTATACTTATGTGTATGGTCATTTGTTTATACCAACGAGAGGGGGGTTCGAGTACTTTATTACTTTCATATATGATTATACTAGGTATGGTTATGTCTACCTGATGAGATGCAAGTCTGACTCTTTTGATAAGTTCAAAGAATTTAAGGCTGAAGTGGAGCATCAACAGGTAAATTGATTAAGATCTTACGATTTGATCATAGTGGAGAGTACCTCTTTAGTGAATTCACGGACTATATAATATATCATAGGATAGCATCCCAACTCTCCATGTCCGGAACACCCCGGTAGAATGGATTAGCTGAGAGAAAGAATAGGACATTGATGGAAATTGTCTGAGGTATGATGTCCCATGCTACTCTTCCAGTGTCTATTTTGGGATATGCCCTAGAAATAGCAGCATATATTCTAAACTTGGTGCCTTCCAACTCAATACCTAGGATACCCTATGAGATGTGGATTGGGAGTAGGCCTAGTCTAAATTATCTCAAGATATGGGATGTCCAACTTATGTACTGATCAAAAGAGACATATTAGAACTAAATTCAGAATTGTGCTATTTTGTTGGGAATCCAAAAGGAACAAAGGATGGTTACTTTTATCATCTCAATGAGCAAAAAATACTTATAAGTAATAATGCTAGATACTTAGGGAGCTATCAAAATGGGTAAGCCCAGCCTAGACCACATGGGCTGGCAGAAATATAGGCTAGGACGGGCAAGCACATGTTTTTGATGGGTTGTAAAATCCTAAGCCCAGCCCAACCCTTCTTAGCCTATAGGCTGGCCCATGGGTCATTCATATATAAAATATTAAAAAAATTTCATACCATATTTATATTTTTTAGTCTTTAATTCTATCTCTAGTACAACTATAATGAATCAAATTATAAATTAAAATAAAATATAAATATCAAATAATAAGTTAAGAATATTTTATCGATTATACTTTACACACGCAATTCTACATAAATTTACAATTTTAACAAGTTTGAGAATTAAGCATAAAAAATTACATATTAAATCCATAACTCTTAAATATATAAATACAGTAATCCAATTTAAAATTTCAAATTTAGAAACATCAAAGTTAAAAATCAATATTTGTTTCACAATTTTATGAAAAAAGCCATGAAAGGCAAAAAGTATTGCTAAGACTGCCAGTTGCCAAAAAGATATACATTCTTCAATGATTTTATTTTAATCTACGGTTGACGATGATATATTTGACATGACTGTTTCAAGGTCGGATTGTTCATCTAATAATCACAAATTACAATAAGAAAAAAGAATATAATAATTATGAACTAGTTAAAGAAATTTAAAAAAAAAATTTGTTATACATTACCATCATCATCTTTAATTAGTATGTTGTTTAGACTTTTAAAACTTTTATAATTTCTGAAATTGGAAATTTAAAAAAAAAAAAAAAAGGAGGTGGCCAACGGGCCAAGCTCGGCCCAACCCCACTCAACCTATAGGCTTTGTGGGCCGGGCCAAATAGGCCCAGTTGAAATATAGGCCAAAAAAACTGCAACCCACCCCCAGCCTATATTATTTATGGGTTGGGCCTGGCCTATGGGCTTAGCCCATTTTGATAGCTCTACGTGGAGGATGATCAAAATCCATCCACTAAAGGTTTAACAAGGTTAGAACTTTAGTTAAAGTTATCTTCTAAAATGACTTCTTCAAACCCGATTATAGAACAAGAAGAGGCACAACCTTAGGAACCTGTATAAATGAAGCTTCGTCGTAGCATGAGGTTATCTAGGGTTGTAGAAAGATGGCCTGGAGAGGCTTTTGACCTAGTCTCGAACCATTAGGAACAAGATCCCACTAGATACGATGGGGCTATTGCTGATGCCGACGTAAACCTATGTCATGAAGCAATGAAAGCCGAGATTAAGTTTATGTAATTCATTCAAGTTTGGGATCTTGTTGCTTCACCTGGAGGGATAAATCCCATTGGGTGTAAGTGGGTGTACAAGAGGAAGAGAGGAGCGGATGGAAAGGTGGAAACCTTCAAAGCTAGGCTTGTGGCAAAAGGTTTACTCAGAAAGAATGTATCGATTATGAGGAAACATTTTTTCCGATAGCCATGCTTTAGTCCATCCATATCCTTCTTGCCATCGTATGTCATTATGACAACAATATATGACAAATGGATGTTAAGACAGTATTTTTAAATGGGTATCTTAATGAAGTCATCTATATATCCCAATCGGAAGGTTTTATTGCTGAAGACTAAAAGTTTATGGTTTGTAAACTTAAGAAATCTACTTGTAGACTTAAGCAGACATCTAGAGTATGGAAATTTCGTTTAGACGAGACTATAAAATCTTACGGTTTCATTCAAAATGAGGATGAACCATGTGTGTCTAAGATGTAATTTTTCTTGTACTATATGTGGATGGCATTCTACTCATTGGGAGTGATATAAGGATACTATTGTCTACTAAGGTTTGACTATCTAGTCAATTTAGTATGAAGGACTTAGGAGAAGCGAATTATATTCTCGAGATTAAGCTTCTTAGAAATAGGAAGCAGAGAATGTTAGGATTATCCCAAGCTACATACAATGGCAAGCTGTTGGCCAAGTTCAGCATAGACTTATGCAAGGGAACATTAATCCCTTGTAGGCATGTGTTGTCTTTTCCCTCAAAGGACTACCAAAAGTCTTAAGAAGAAAAAGATAGAATGAATAGGATTCCCTATGCTTAGCTGTGGAAAGTCTCATGTACGGCATTCTATGTACTAGGCCTAATATCTGCTTTCCCGTAGGCTTAATTAGCAGATATCAGTCACACCCAGGGGTGATTCATTAGCAAGCTGTAAAGCATATTCTCAAATATCATAAGGGTACGAGAGATTATATGTTAGTTTACAGGGCTGATGAATTGGTTTTTACACGATAGACAGACTCAAACTTCTAGGCGTATAAGGATGAGAAAAAATCCATTAGTGGATATATCTTCACCTTATCTAGATGAGCTATTTCATAGAGAAGTATGAAGCAATCTTACATTATTAACTCAATTGTGGAAGTTGGGTATGTTGCAGCTTTAGAGGCATCTAAAGAAGCAGTTTGGTTCCAAACGTTCCTTTTAGACCTTGGAGTCATGACACTTATAGACATGCCGGTTGTGATGTATTCCAACAACACTGGTGCAATCTCACAATCTAAAGAACCCAGGAAACACGACAAGGGGAAGGACATTGAGAGGAAGTACTACCTGATCTGAGATTTTATGCAGAGATGAGAAGTCGTGATAAAACAGGTTGCCTCAAAGAAAAATTTAACAGATTGATTCCCTAAGCCTTTGGCTGAGAGATTCTTTAGAAGACACTAAAACATTATAGAGGTGGACACTTATGGACTTATATAGTCTTAGAGTGCATGTGATAGATTGTTGAGATGTACACCCTCTTAGAATAGGTTTCTGATGTAATTTTAACTTGTATTAGTAAAAGTTTTATTCTAAAAATTTATTTGTTAAAGCTTAATTATTTTTGTGCACAATTTTCATTTTAAAAGATCCATTATGTTTAAGTAAATGGTTCATGTGAATGAAAATTTTTCACAGTAAGGTATGGCACATAGGTTATATAAAACAAAAATTATTGTTCCTAACCAAATAATGAGAATGGAAACCTCATCCTAGCAAGGTCATTGTGTTATAAATTTTACTTATGGAATGGCTTAACTTTAACCAATAAGTAATCTTCTCATTTCATAACACAAACTTATTTAGAATATGTAAAAATGGATCTGTAGTAGTGGTTTCTAAAAGTACTATGTGGTAAAAACCTAAACTACTACTGCTACAGTGCGGACTTGTACTCTACAGCTTAGTATGAGTTGATGGTTAGTGAAGCTGGAAACGTATGGTTTGATATACTATAGTTGAGGTTCTTTAGTAGGTCCAATATACTTGTGTGTTGGGTATATGTAACTAGTTAATTAGGACAGATATGTACAACATTATTTTCACACTATATCGTGTTGGGTATCTCAGGCTCATATCATATGCGGCGCAGCGGAAAATAAAACGAGATACCATCCTAGGACCCGCCTATGTATGGAAAACCAGACATAAAGATAATAAAGGTAGCAGCTTTTTACCTATGTTTGATCGTCCGAAGAACAAAATTTCTTCTTCAAGTCGAAGTGCGATCCAGCAATCCTTTTGATCAAACTCCATGAGAGTTGAACGTCTAACCACTATAATCACAGTGTGTGATTATCTCTAACAGTAATCCACACAGAGGAATACTCAAGCACCAAAATTTCCTGTGCTAGCAAAAAAAGATGGCGGCTAGGGCTGTTTTCATTTTCAACAAAACGAGAGAGAGAGAGAGAGAGAGAGAGAAGAAGACCGTGTTTTTTGCGGCACCTATTTTCGTATGAATCACCCTTAGATTAGGGTTTCGAGCATATCTAATATATGTTCCAAAATCCACTGAAAATCTGAAATTCTAAAACAATTAGAATTTCCTAATTGTAATTAGAAACATTAAGTTCCCACAATTACAACTTGGTCCACAAATTATAACTAATTATAATTTGTCCACAACAGCTTCTCTTTCTCGCAATTAACCCCTCTATGTTATCAAATAACATCTTGAGTATATAATCCTCTATTGTGTGTGACATATTAGGTTTCCCAGTCAATTGTTAGCGAACATGAATTAATCCAAACATCTTTGAGATTAATAATCTATAATTAATTAGAATTAATCCAATTAATTCTAATCAGGTTTGGTTTATTAATTCATCAATTAATAAACCCATATTCCCAGATCCTGAGTGGTATCTAGCAACACATCATGACCGCCGAAGAGTCCAGGAAGTCAAGTGGCTTGACATGAACCCTTTAATAACAAACTATAGTGCAATTAACACATTTCACCATAAAATATCTCATTCAGTTTGAAGTATGGAATTAGTGCCAACTCACTCCAGAATTAATTTTGGCCTGAATACAATAGTACCTGTGCCAGAAACCGACTACTCTAGATGTGTATCAATTGGAACTATTTCCAATATACAATTGCTTTGGTCAAGGACTTTTTGAGTAGTAATTCCTACAAGTGACCGTGAGATATTCACCCATACTATTACGAGTGGTGAATCTTTTATTGACTCTCTCAACTACTTTCGTTTACCTCATAATGTACCCAATATCCATCCCATAGGCAGCCCTTGATTGAGCTCCGGAGATTGGAATCAAAGTACAAGCTCAACAAACAAAGTACCTTGGAGATCTCAAGTCTAAGGATATTTTGCATGTTTGCTATATTGAGATTATATCACTGGCACTAAAGAGTTATCCATGTGATTAACTCAAAGGTAGGTCATCCAATGAACTTATTCCATTAACAAGCATCCATGTGATATCTTTGAGTATCTCAATACTCACGGTTATGAGAACCACTGCCTGATGAATTCAGGAAGTCTAACACATGCTAGTCTTAACGCATTAATGATGTCTTGTCTCATTAATACTATGACTAGAGACTATTTAAGTACTAACACCATCTAGTGCAGTAGGAATCTCATATCATGATCTCTATCACGATTTCTATAACACAGTGTTGTACTATGAACTTTATTGAATAATTATATTACTTAAAGTAAACAAAAAAAAATTGTAAGATAAATAATGTCGTTTATTAAAATAAAATGTGTCATATACAATAAGAGATACCCAACACATCGCCCCTTTTGGTTGTCTAAATGATCTAATTATCCAGGACCCTAGGGAACATAATTTGGATATTTGGTTTAGGGTAGCTCTCTTGGAAAGCAAAAATTTTCCCAGAAGTCATGGATCATAGGTCTAGAAGCCTAAGGATGGTAGATATCTTTTAGAGAGGTGTTACTACACTATTTTCCTCTCTAAATGCACAACGATGTGCGGAGGGGTATTTTAATCATTTTACCGGTAGGTCGATGACATAGCTAACGCAACATTGTCTTCGGGATCAGTATTTTCTTACGGTGATATTAGAAAATATTTAAAATGCAAAATACAACTATTTATATAGTAGGGGTATTTTGGTCATTTTAGCAGCCAAGACGATGTGTCTTTTTGGTCCTCGGAATAGCCCGTAAGTCCTAATTAATTTTGGGTCGAGAAAATGGTCTTGGTTAAAAAGATTTTATTTTATTCAGAAAGTCTAATTTATTATTGGATTAGAATAAAAAAAGAACGCAAGAAATTAAATTAAATTTATTATCTAATTTAATTGGTTAATTAATTATTCAGTGCCAAAAACCAGATTGAATGATTAGAAAATTAACATGGGCCTAAACTAGAAAGAAATTCTTGAATAATTATTTTAGTTTATTTAGGCTCATTAATTATTTATTAGGTTATTTTTATAGGTCCAGAAAATAAACAATTAATGTTTATTATTTTGGATTCATTAGGTTCAAGGAAAATAATAAATAATATTAATGGCCCAATAGCTTGGACTAAAAGGGATTTTTTTTATAAAAAAAATTAACAAAATAGAAAAGTATATTAAAAAAAATTACAAAATGTCTTATGTTTATAACTTTCGGGTGTTTTGAAATATCATAACTCCGATGGTATGTTATCAGGATAAGAGACTGTGTAGTTTTCTATCAGCAAAGAAATTTACGTCTATGAAGTAAAAAAAAGAAAAAAAACTCCTAGAAGTCTTGTTCTTGCTTTTTTCTCTCTCTTGTTCGTTTCCTTTTCCTTTTGTCTTTTTGATTTTTCTATTTAATAGCAATGGATCAAAAAGGCTTGACCTTCTTCGCCTGATTTATGTCACCAATATATATTGGGCAGTGGAATATTTTGAAAAGCAAAAGCTTCTGCGTTCATGGCCTGGAGGAGTAGGCGAATAGTGGGATTTCAATCAAAAGCATCAACAATCCCAAAAACATCATCGCGAGGAGAGGCTATTCCTGTGGACTAATCACCTTCTTCACAGCCAAAGAGAATAACAAAGCACTTAGGTATTGTTTTTCCTTTCTTCTGTTGCTTTTTGTGTTTTGTTTTCTGCCAGTGTTTGGCGTTTGCTTGGCTTTTGTTATGTTTTTATAGCTTCACTCTAGTCCAATGATCCACGACTTTCTAGAATGTTTTTGCTTTCCAAGAGAGCTATCCTAAAGCAAACATCTAAATCAGGTTCCCCAGGACTCTGGATTATTAGATCATTCGAATAGTCATAAGGGGTAAGATAGTATAGAAACCATTTTGTACAAATCTGTCTTGACTAACTAGTCATTTACACTTAACATACAAGTATATTAGTCCTACGATGGAACTTCAACTATAGTATATCAAAGTATACATTTCCAACTTCGCCAGACCACTAACTCATACAGAAGCCATAGGTTATAAGTCCATGCTATAGTAGTAGTAGTTTGGGTTTTTATCATATAGTACTTTTAGAAACTTCTACTATTGGTCTAGTACTACGTATTCAAACTACGCTTATGTTACCAAGTGAGATGACTACTCACTGGCAAAGGATAAGCTATACCCAACCTAGAATTTAGAACATAATTACATTTTCATGATGAGATTCTCATTCTCATCATTCAGTTAAGAACAACAGTTTATGTGTTATATAACTCGCGATTCATACCCTACGGTAAAAGACCTCTATTCACATAGATCACTTATTTAAACACAATGGGTTTTTTTCTAATAAAATTGTGCATAAATTAAATTGTGAAAATATAAATAATTTATAATAATAAATATTTTATTAATTTAAACGAAATTACATAAAAAATACAGTCTTAATGGAATACACTCCAACAATCTCCTATTTGTACTCTAACACTATGTAAGTTAATAGGTGCCCACCCTTATGGCATCTAAGTGTCTTTTGAAGACTTTCTCAGCTAAAGGCTTAGTGAATAGTTCAGCTAGATTATTGTTCGAGGCTATCTGAATAAATTTTTGGATCAGTTAGTTCTTCCTCTCGATATGCTTTCCTTTCTTGTGGTTCCTCAGTTTATTAGATTGCGAGACTGTACCTGTGTTGTCGCAATACAATGCAATTGGCTTGTCTATCTGTAGCCCGATTCCAAGTTCTGTGAGGAACTTCCAGTGGTAGATTACTTCGTTAGATGCATCAGAAGCTGTCACATACTCATCTTCCATAGTTGAGTCAACAATACAAGATTACTTAGTACTTTTCTATGAAATAGCTCCTCCAAACAAGGTGAAGACATATTCACCAGTGGATTTTCTCTCAACCTTATCATCTTAGAAGTCTGAGTCTGTGTATGTTGTAGGAACTAAGTCATCAGCCGTGTAAACCAGTATATAATCTCTCGCTCCCTTTGGTACTTGAGAATATGCTTTATAGCTTGCCAATAGATCTCCCTGGAGTTTGACTAATATCTGTTGTCTAGGCCTACAATAAAACAGATATTTAGCCTAGTACACAATATGACGTACATGAGACTTCTCATAATAGAAGTATATGGAATTCTACTCATCCTCTCATTTTCTTCTTGAGACTTAGGATGGTCATTTGAAGAAAAAGACTACCCATGTCTGCAAGGGATTATTACTCCCTTGTGTGAGTCCATGTTGAATTTTAACGTCTTCTCAATGTATGTCGCTAGGGATAAACCTAACATTCTCCGCTTCCTATTTCTAAGAAGTTTAATCCCTAGAATGCAACTGACTTCTCCCAAGTCTTTTATACTAAATTAACTGGACAACCAAACCTTATTAGATAACAATATCTCTACATCATTCCCAACCAGTAGAATGTCATCCACGTACAACACAAGAAAAGCTACATTAATGCCTTCCAATTTCCTGTATACACATGGTTTATCCTTGTTTTGAGTGAAACTATACGACTTTACAGTCTCATCAAGATGAATTTTCCATGTTCTCGATGTCTGCTTAAATCCATAATTGGACTCCATAAGCTTACAAACCCTATGTTCCTGGCTTTTAGCAATAAAGTCCCCTAGTTGGGATATATAGATATTTTTGGTAAGATTGCCATTCAGAAAGGCCATCTTAACATCTATTTGTCATATTGCATAGTTATAATGACATAGATGGTAAGAAGAATACAAATAAATGTAAGCATGGCCACTAGGGAAAAGGTTTTACTCATAGTTGATTCCCTCATACTGAGTATACCCATTCGCCACAAGCCTATTATTAAAGGTTTCTACCTTCCTATCTACACCTCTTTTCCTCCTGTATACCCACTTACACCCAATGGGTTTTATCCCTTCAAGTGAAGCTATAAGATCCCAAACCTATTTGAGACCTCATTGAAGTACATAAACTCAATCTCGACTTTTATTGCATCATGATGTAGGTCTGCATCGGTTAGCCTCCTTGAATCTAGTGGGATCCTATTCCTGAGAGTCGGTGACTAGTTAAAAAACCTTTTAAGTTTATCATTTTAGAACCATAGATATCCATCCACTACGACGAGTCTCCCATTTTATAGGCTGCTGAAGTTGTGCCTCTTCTTATTCCATCATCAGGTCAGAAGAAGTTGATTCAAATGATAGCTTCTCTTCAAGTTCCAACATAATTGAACCTTTCATAGATGTACTTTTATCCTAGATATCCTTTTACTACAACGAGGCTCACATTTTATAGGTTTCTGAGGTTGTGCCTCTTCTTATTCCATCATCAAGTCAGAAGAATACTTTTCCTCTACTTCCAACCTAGTTGAACATTTCGTGGATGTACTTTTATCATCTTCCAAGTATCGAGCATTAGTACTTACCAGTACTTCTACTCCTTGGGATGATAAAACTAACCACTCTTTGTTCCTTCTAGAAACCCAACAAAATAGCATAATTCTGACCTTAGTTTTAACTTATCTTCCTTGATCAATACATAAGTTGGATAGCCCCATATCTTGAGAAGGTTAAGACTTGGCTTATGCATAGTCCACATATCATAGGGCATTTTAGGTATTGAATTGGAAGGCATCAAGTTTAGAATGCCTACTATTGTTTCTAATGCATATCCCCAAAAGAAAATAGGAATAGTTAAATAAGACATCATGCTCTGGACCATTTCTCTAGGATGTCTGTCCTCAGTATAGAGAGTTGGGATACTATCCCATATGTACCATGTAATTCTTGAACTCACCAATAAGGTACTCTCCACCATGACTTGATCGTATATTCTTGGTCAGTTAACCTGTTTGATGCTCCACTTCAGCCTTAAACTCTTTGAACTTGCTAAATAAGTTAGACTTGCACCTCATCAGATAAACATAACCGTACCTTGTATAATTATCTATGAAAGTGATGAAGTATTCAAACCCCCTTCTCGCTTGTTTAGACAATAGACCACATACATTAGTGTGAACACGACTCAATATCTTCTTGGCGATATTTGCCTTTTGGGTAAAAAAACCTTTTGATCATCTTTCTTATAAGGCAAGATTCATACTGAGACTAACTTTCCAATTTCAATGAGCCCAAAGACCCATCATAGATTAGCCTTTGAAACCTAGCTGAGTTAATGTAACCTAACTATAGATGCCATAGATAAGAGTCATTGATATTGGTCTTTCTTTTCAATTGAAAGGTTCACTTTGAACGTTGTTTAATTAATTGTTAATAGGACTTATGAAGAATAAATTTCCATACATGTGGCTAGTGTATAAAAATTCTATATTTCTATTGATAGTAATGCCAGAATGGAAAGAAACAGAATAACCATTATATATTAGTTTTACAACTAAAATCAAATTCTATCTAAAACCTGGTATATATAAAATATCCTTCAAAATAACTAGTATATTACAATCAAAATGAAGTTCCAGCTCTCCTATTGCTTGGGCCCATATTAATGCTCCATTTCTCCTGCGTAGTCTATGTTTACCCTTCTAAAGTCTTTTTATCTTTCTAAACCCTTGAAAGGAGTTATAGATATGATTAGTGGCTCTAGAATAAATAATGTAAGTGGAAGTTAATCTAACTATTGATATAGACTCTAGAGAGTAAACAATACCTATGGGGTTTTTCTTGGTCTGAAGATCTGGACAATACTTTTTCCAGTGTCCCTCATCACATTTGAAGTACTTGTTAGGCTAGGACTTAGGCTAGGCTACTGCGTTTCCCTTTTTTTCTTTTTCTTTTTTTTTGTGAACTTTCTAGGCTTGCGACTAGTTCTTGATGAAAAAGCCATAGCAATTATAACCTTGGACTCTGGCTTTATGACATTTTCTACTACCTAGAGTTCTTTCATTAACTTTGTTAAACTCATGGTTAATTTGTTCATATTGTATTTGAACTTGAACCGAGTAAAAGAGCTTAGTATAGATTCGAGAACTATATCCACTTGGCTCCCATGGTCAATCACAACCCCAAAAACTTTCTCTTTCTTAAAAGCAGCAATTATCCTGAGCATATGCTCCCTGACTAATTCTCTCTCAGCTATCTTGGTGTTAATAATCATTCTAAGAGCCTCCGACCTTGCATGCTGACTCTTATCAGTGAATATTTTAGCCAACGACATGCTAATTTCATAAGCAATGGCTATGTGCTCGTATTTTGATAGGAGCACATTAGACATGGATGCCAACATGTTCCAATGAGCCATCCTATTAGTATTCTTCAATGTTTTCTCAGCCTCACACTCCACTATAGTGGAACCCTCCCCGATAATAGAGCAAGTTTCATAAATGATATACTTATATTCCTTAACAAGGAGTACTATGTCAAGGTTCCTCTTCCGGTCTATGAAGTTTGGACCTGTTAGATTATTTTCCCGGAGAATAACGACTAAATGATTGAAAGAACCTCTACCAACCATTTCTAAAAATTAAAAATAAAATAAAATTCTTAGTTTGTGAAAAATAAACAATTTGTGCACTTTTTCCTCATATTAAAATTGATAATACTTAACCCTATTACTATTATCTTTGATATGATCAATTTGACTATGACGAAAACTGACAAAGCTTCTTGGAAAGATTAACAGTTTCTTATGCTAAGTGTGTTGACTACCACAAATCGACTACCCTTCTAGGTAATGGTCCTGAAGATAACTCCATCAAGGGGATAACCGTTTCTTCTTATTTCCTACGAACAATCCTCGAACTATGACCTCCAACATGGGCTAACCAGTCACAGTATGTGTCCTGGGAATTAATTATATCCATCCATTTGGTCGAGATCCTTGTCGAATCCTTATCTTATACGGCTTCGCTCCCAAGCTAATGCGAAGAGATCCATAATCTCTAATAAGGACTTGATGGAAGCCGTGGGGCAGTTTGAACCCCTTTCCTACATAGTCTTTTAAAACACGGGTTTTCAAGAAAATGTGCTTTTGAAAATAACCCATTAAGTATCCCTTAACTATTGTAAAATATCTAAATTCATAAATCTCTATATCAAGGTAAAATCCTTTTAGAGATTTTCTGTGGATTAATTTACCTTCTTAAGAACTTAATGATTTAAAAAAATTTCTTTTAAAACTTCTTAGAGACTTTGGTCTCAAGTTTTATTTGACAAAAGTAATTTTCTTATAAAATAAATTAAAATGGTTTATCATTTTAGCTTTACAAAAATATCCAAATGCAAAATCTTTTCTATGTCAAGAATAAAATTCTTTAAGAGAATAACCAAGGATTAATTTTTATTTTGAGCTAAAATTAACCATTTAATTAAAGAAAATATTTTTCATTGCCAAAAATTCCCAAAACATTAGTCTTAAGAACATCTACATAGAGGTATATATAATAGAATCCAGCATGCTTGAAAACTAATTTCATGCTTTTCTATTTATTAACCTAAATTTCCATAACATAATATTAAACATATTAATTAATTAATGGTCTTGTTTAATCCTAAATCCCTTACTATTATTTTTTAGGAAAAATATTCCAAGAATATTAACTGTGGAAAAAATAATAACTTTGCTTGGTATGGGACCCCAAAACAGAAAAGAAAAAAAATGCAACAAAATTACAAGAAAAATTACAAAATTTTCCCATAGTCTTCATGCGCCCTCCATACCAGATCAATGCCCATGAAATATAGACCTGTGGACCTCTACTTGAACCGACCTATAGCCCGTGAACCAAAAGTCGTGACACAGTCATCAATACTACCTAGAAGCTATGGCTGTCCCAGGCATTTTATGCCTGGAGCTACGTGTGGCTGGTGCTCAGCCAGTCGCCACTAGGTACTCCTCTTCTACCTCTAGCCAGCTGCTGCTCGACACAATTTTGTGCCTTGAGCCACAGCCGGTTTGCACCTTGTCGTGGCTAGCTAATTGCTAGCAGAGGCTAATTCTGTGCAAATCGCAGCCCGGCTCCCTTTGAGGAACATCATCTTCTTCAGTTCTTTTCTATTTCTCTCTTTTCACCTTCTATAATTTTTTTGTTTCCAGTGGCTTTACACGTGATTTTTCTTACAAATTCAAAATAGAAATTAACCAAAACAAAACCACAAGAAGCGCATCTGCCCTTTAATCATCGGGTTTACACTGTTCCATCAACTATTGTCATTATAGAAGCTTATCTCTCAACCGTGAGACTTACAGTCGATCTATCCATACCAGTAAATACAAAGGATCTTAAACAAAAAATGAATAGAAAACTTGCTAATTTTATTTAGCCTAAGCATTCTTCCTACAGTTGCTGTAAAACCAACAGGCTCTAATACTAATTAAAGGTTTCATATAGACAAACTGATATGCAGAAGTAATAAAACACAATAGTGGAAGAATTTTACTTTACATTTACTCAAAAATGTTTGCTTAGGCCGTGTAGGATTTGATTGAACTGTCACTGGATCACTAGTGGATACCTCTGGATGAACCACTGAAGGCTGAATATCTGTGATCTCCAATGAATAGCCGGCCAATCTCCAACTTCTCTTCGGTATCAACGCTACATTCTCAATCTTTCGGAATATGATCGACGCTTGAAGGCTTGGTGAAAGCTAACTAAGAAAGAAATTGACCTAGGGAAATCTCTTAATAATCTACTACCGTGCAGACCCAAAAGATATATTTATATGTTTCTGTATATTCTGAAAAATCTGACAACTAGAGGAAAAATGCTTAGCCAAAGAGATTGACGTGTGAAGAGGCTTTGTAGTTGTATATCTTTTAGTGTTCAACCATCTCAAAGCCTCGATAGCCTTAAAGTATTTAAGATAGTATCAAACTTTATTATCTAATATCCTATCTAGCTATCATTCGAGAGTTCAAATAATTGAATTGGACTCGTATATCTCAACCACCTACCAAACTAATTAGCCCTAGGCTAAACAAATTCAAGCCTTAGCCTATCGGATCCTAGTCTAAGATATTGGGCCAAATTAATTATTTAAACTAGGACCAATTAAATAGCCCAATTTAATTGTATAACCCAAATAAAACTAGTCCAATACTGTAGTCTATTATAGTTTAGGCCCAGGTTACTTTCAACTATTAAATTTGGACTCAAGCCTTGAACAATAAATTAACACACAAAACTAATTAATTACTTCTTTCTTTTGGCCTATTATATTATTCTAGCTTAATAATTAAACCAAGATACTTCAATAAAATAAAACCCATTTTATCAAGACCAATTTCTCCACCCAAATACAATAGACTTATAGACTATTCTGAGGACTAAAGATACATCGTCTTAGCTACTAAAATGATTAAAATACCTCAACTATTGAAATAGTTGTATTTTACATTTTACATATTTCATATTATCGCCATAAGAAAATATTGACCCAAGGATGATGTTGCATTAACAAAGTCTCTAACCTACAGGTGTTATGACTAATATACCCCTCTACTTAATGTCGTTAATTCAGAGAGGAATAGTGTTCTAACATTTCTCTAAATGACATCTACCATCTTTAGACCTCTAGTCTAATGATCTATGACTTCCAAAAAAATTTTCACTTTCTAAGAGAGCTACCCTAAACCAAACATCCAAGTCATGTTACTCAGGGCCCTGGATTATTAGATTATTCTAACAGTCACAAGGGGTGATATAGTGTAGAAACTATCATGTACAAATCTGTCTTGACTAACTAGTCACATATACCTAATACACAAGTATATTGGTCCTATGATAGAGCATCAACTATATTATATCAAAGTATTCACTTCCAGCTTCGTCAGACCACCAATCTATACTCATGTCGTATGGTATAAGTTCACGCTGTAGTAGCTGTTTGGGTTTCTACCATCTAATACTTTTAGAAACAACTACTATAGCTCCAGTTCTACGTGTTCGATGGAGTGAGAGCACTATTCACTGGCTAAAGGTAAGCCATTCCCCACCTGAAATTCACAACATAATAACCTTATCATGATGAGATTTTCATTCTCATCATCTGGTTAAGAAAAACAATTTATATGTTAACTAACCTATAATCTATACTTTACAGTGAAAGATCTCCAATCACATGGATTACTTACTTAAACATAATAGGTTTTTTTTCCAATGAAATGGTCCATAAATTAAATTGTGAAAACTCAAACAATTTATAAGAATAAATATTTTATTAATTTAAACAAAATTACATCAGAAATACAGTCTTAGTAGGCATAAAGTCCAACACACACACACACACACACACACACACACACACACACATATGTAGTGCGACGTATAGCATAATATGTGCATATTAGGTATGTATCGAGAAATCTAAGTGCGTTTACGCAACCAGTTTTGTATTGAGCCATATTGTGGTAAGATATTTATACATACACACACACACACACACACACACACACTTTTATGCCTTATCTTGACTACTCTGAACTTGTTACTATTTTACTTACTTCATGAAGATAATTGGTGGACCTAGGAAAATGAACAAATAGAGTGGGTCTAGACAAATTTCAAAGCTAGCATCAAGAGACAATTTATTTCTTGTTGGGTCGTTGAATGCAAGGAAGATGAGTTTTAGCGTTTCATGCAAAAAGGAAGAATAGTGGGATAATATACTACTAAATTCACATGATTATCACAATATTGCCTTTTGTTAGTTCAATTAGAAGATGATGGCACAAGGTGGTTTGTAAGAGGCCTACACACTAAGCTGGAGCGTGTATTGTTGAGCATGGCACCGCTTAGTTATAATGCTACTATAAAAATCACTTATAGAATTACAGATGAATATATTGAGCAGGTAAAGGTGAAAAATAAAGGTAGTTTTAAAAATTCGAATAAGAGGAGATTAGGAGGCACACAGTAGTAGAATGGAAAATTCCAAAAGAAGACTAAAAATAATGGCAGGAATCAAGTCATTAAATATTTTAACTGTAGAGAAGAGGGCCACAAGAGTTTTAATTACCTGCATCTGAAATGAACATCGGGACGGACAAACCCAAGAGGAGGATACACCAGATAAAGGCCGAGACAGCCTAAGGGAAATCAGAGATAAGTATTTACTTCCAAGCCCGAACTAACTAGGCCATAAGTGAATGCCCAAGTAGTTGCTTTGGATAAAGTGGACTCCAGAAACGTTGTTGATGTGGAAGGTAAGCTTTCTATTTTTTTATAAGAGAGGTAAAGTTTTAATAGACCTCGGTTCCATGCATTATTTCATTGCATATCATTTTCTCAAAAATATGGGGGTTAGACGTGAGGAAGTCCCTTATGAAATGATTTTTAGTACCCATTAGGGAAAATAGATGAAAAGTGATAGAATATATTTGGTTTGTGAAATCTTTGTAAAAGATGTAATAATGAAAGAAGATTTAATTTGTTTACCTATAGATGACTATGATGCCATTTTGGGGATAGATTGGTTATCAAGATATCATGCTCAGGTTAACTGTAGGAAGAAGGTAGTGCAGTTTTGCAAACCTAGAGAAATGGTGATAGAGTTTGTCAAAGATTGATATGATGCTCTGATACCACTTTATATGATCTTGGGAAGCTCTAAAAATTTGGATTAAGCTCAAAACAAGAATCCTAACAAAATCACACACAAGAACACCAAATTGCAAAGAAACTAACACTCTTCTGATAATATGAATCTTGCCTACTTCAAAGACACCTTAACACCACAATCTAACTATAGATTAGAACACCAAGGACAAGAATTTAAAGGCACCTAACTCAATCCTATCAAACACACTACGTAAACTAGCACATAGAATAGAGAAGAAGTTTAGATTATCCCTTAAGATTTAAAGACAAGATCAAATGTGGGACTAAATCCTTTAATTTAGTCTTGATGTTTGTGGGAATCACCCTCTTCGAATCTCTCAAACAGTTCTTGAACCCTTAATATTTCATATGCCTCTAAAGGTTCTTAGCTTAAAACGTTATAATAGGGTATTTATAGTCCCCCAACATAATCTAATACAAAGCATTATAGAAGGATGTTGTGTTCCACAACTAAACACTTTTAAATATCACAAAATGACCCCAAAATAGCTAATAAACGTTAGGGGTTAGAATTCCAGAATAGGACCAGCGCCGAGTAGGCCTCCTGGGGATGGCATCGGGTCTAATATGGAGAAATAGTACTTGTACGCAAAAATTCAAAAAAAAATTCGGGACTTTACCAATCCATTGCAGGCACCGGGTCGGGCTACTTGAGCTGGCACCGGGTCTATTCTGTTGGAATAGTACCTGTGTCAATTTTTGAAGAATTTTTGTAGATCACAGTCGACACCTTGTCAGTCGATCTGGGCCACGCCGAGTCACCTCTGGATAGGCACTCCTGTTTTGTTGCTCTCTAATCCTTGCTCATTGACCTCCATCACATTTCTCTATGTTACCTTGATCTTCAAAATAAAATGTTCACCGTTTTGAGCTCTTCTTGTTACTCATTTGGACATCAATCCTTGTTTCAATGTTGGCTTGATTCTCCACTTAGATTGTTGTTCCTTTTATGTTCCATTTATAACTCCCTTCACTACCCATCTCTTGACAATCTTTTTGGCTCTTAGCTTGTATGCTTAGATGGCTAGAAAATCCTCCCGAAACTTCTTGATGTTGAATGTTCCCATGGAGATTTGAAGCAAGTCTTGACATCCCATCCCCCTTCCTTATATGTGCCTTGTTTCTGGATAGATTCCTATCATTTTCCTCTTCTTTGAGATGATTCGTCCTTGAATTGTTGCGCCTTATTACTTATATAGATTTCACTACATAAGAATTCAAAGAAGAGAGTTTATGTGGAAGTAAAATTTTAAGCTTTTGCTCCACAACTCCTACCTTGTTTCCTCTCTTCTTAACCTAAAATTTTACTCTCACCTTACTTCTCTATTTTTCCTCCCTCTTGTTGTTTTTAGCTCTCCAAATCTAAATTGGCACTCTTTGTTTTTCCTCATTGCTCTCTCGTGTGTTCTTTCTCCTCCCTTGTATTTGTTTGCATTTGGAGCTCTAATCTCTCTTTTTCTTCTTTTGTTCTTCTCTCATTTTCTCTCCTCTCTTGCTCTTGTTTTTCCCTCTCTTTTTGTTCTCTTCTCTTTTTATCTTCCTCCATCAAAATGTTTTGATCTTTTACAATCTCACTTGCGGACATAGGGTAAAATATGAATTTGATTCCATCCTTGTGCAAAGATTAAGTGTTTTTTTTTCCATGGTGAATTACATCCCTATCATATAGCTAAGGCCTTCCTAATAATATTTGCCTAACATGCATGTAAAACACATCACACATCACCTCATCTTTATATCCCCCTATGATAATTATAACCTTGACTTGTTATTCACCTTTACTTCACCACAATTATTCAACCATTGAAGCTTAAAAGGTTTAGGATGTTTCTCTCCATTCCCAATTCTTCAACCAATGTAGCACTAATCACATTTTTTACAACTCCCTCCATCAATAATCAAGCTACACTGTTTTTCTTTGATTTGACACCTTGAATAAAAAATATTTTCTCTTTATAGATCCTCTTTTCTTTGAACCACACAAGCTTCATCAATTTCTCTCATAACACCAATTAATACACATGGTTTCTCAAGTGTATCCACATCTCTTCCATCCACTCTATCTCCTTCACTACATTCGATGTCATTTTTTAAAGTTGAACTAGATGCTTCATTTTTACTAGCTTCACTCATTTTCTTTTACTTTTGCACAACCTCTAGCCAACTCCTCTTTTTCTCTTCTTGTGAATGTGAACTTTCTCCCACTTTATAAGTACTTGAAGCACTTTGGGAACCTTCATCTGTAGTATGCATTTGCTCCACCTCTACCCCATTCCTTAAATGTATTTGCTTTTCATCAAATTCTACTCTATTTTGCTCAACTCAATCTTGCTCATGCTCCTCTAACACTCCCAATAGGTTTAACTCATCCTCTAGAAAGAATAGAATGTTATAAAATTATTTAGTCTCCACATTCGTTGAATTCAATGGTTCTACGTCTTCTTTTTCATCAGCAATAAGCTCTTCATCAATCTCATGAACATTTTTCTCAACTTCTTCGTACACTACTTCATCATTTTGATCGAGCATTCCTTGGCACCTGGCCTCATTGTCTAGCTTCTCCTCCTTCTCAAAGCCATGTAATTCACTTTGCTAAACCCTCTCAACTTTTTCTTCACTTCTTGCCCTTCTTGGCTCCTCATCATGTACAACATTTTTCTTGGCTACTTTGGTCTTAAGTCTAGCTTTTTGCTTTTCAAATTTACAAATCTCACTTTGCTCCTTAGAGAACTTCGAATGACAATCAAAGGATTTGTGCCTATAGCCACTACAGTGCTCACATGGAATTGTACTACCCTTTTGCAAATCAAAACTTCTTTCCTAATCACTCAATTTTGGATCATATATACTATAACCATATTCCCAACAAGTAGAGCAAACATAATCTTGTTTTCTCCCCATCCCTCATTTTGAAAAATTTTGCATTATACTTCCCTCACTGTGCTTTGAACTTCTTGGACAATTATGGGACACGTGAGCAAAACTTCCACATATTTAGCACTCATCGGGGTCAAACCACTCCCTCATCAATTATTTTATCTCTTTCCAAGAATCTACCATTTGATACCCACTTCACCTTCTTTGTGCATTCATTTACTTCCACCATTCTAAAACATTTTTAGAAAAGCTCATTAGTGCCTATTTCACCTTGAAACTTCCACTAGGGGCAAAACATTTAAACAATTTTTCCATTTTTCTTTCCCATTCATAATACTCCCTCTAATCTCTCTTCGCATGGAACGCAGATACCAACTTCTTATTGCACTTAAACTCCTTATTGTCCACATCCTTCTTCCTTCTTTGTAAACTACCCTTTGAATGTTTTTGTGCTACTTCCATATAAACCCCCTCATATTCCTTTTTATTTTCCTAATGGCCTCTTTCATAGCTATCATACACCCTTCCACTTGTACTTGGCCCCTCATAATGTTCATTCAAATATCCCATACTCTTATAATCGTCCTCCTCATATTCTCGCTCTTATTCATTATATTCCCCATAACTACTCTCACTATACCAAGACTTCTCATCATAGTTATTCCCTTCACTTTTACTCCAACTAGCCATTATGAATTTTCCTTTTATGAGAAGTACCCACAAAAATTGAAGTAGAAAACACAAGGAAAATTTCTCACTTCATATCCTACTGTGTTTACGCTTAAATTTTTGTATGTTCACTCTTCCCTCGTGCTTGTACTCTTCTTGACTTTTATCATAATGTGCTCTCCTTCTTGCCTTTTTCAAACTTTTAACTCCACACTCAAGTTCTGCCCAACACTGTCTCACTTCAAATGATTTAGTTCTACTAATCAAGACTAATAAATTCCAAGAAATAAGAAAAAAAAAAGTGTGTCTTAAAGGAATTTATCAAACACTTAGTGTGCAATAAATAAGATGTATGGAATTCAAAGAGATGTTACACTAGGTGATGCAATTACAACCTCAATCACAAATTAGCAATTAACAATCACTTAAATGCTCTTTACTAAATGAATTATTCATTCATACTTCATGAATGAAAGCTTTGGTAGTCAAGTATGAGCATTTACAATTCATTGGGACAATACATGTTGGGTATTTAAGGCTCGTATCGTATACGGCGCAACGAAAAATAAAACGAGATACCTTCTCAGAACCCGTCTATGTGTAGAAAACAAGACATAATGATAATAAAGGTAATAGCTTTTACCTTTGGGTGATCGTCCGAAGAACAAAATTGATCTTCTTCAAGTCGAGGCGTAATCCAGCAATCCTCTTATGCAAACTCCACGAGAGTTGGACGTCTAACCACGAAAATCACAGTGTGTGATTATCTCAAACAATAATCCATATAGAGGAATACTCAAGCACCAAAATTTCCTATGCTAGCAGAAAAAGATGGCGGCTATGGCTGTTTTCGTTTTTAGCAAAACCAGAGAGAGAAAGAGAAGAAGATTTTTTTTTTTTTTGTCTCCTACTTTCGTGTGAATCACCTTTGGATTTGGGTTTCGAGCATATTGAATATATGTTCCAAAATCCACTGAAAATCTAAAATTCTAAAACAATTAGAATTTTCTAATTGTAATTGGAAACATCAAGTTCCCACAATTACAACTTGGACTACAAATTATAACTAATTATAATTTATTTGCAACAACTTCTCTTTCTCGCAATTAACCCCACTATGTTATCAAATAACATCTTGAGTATATAATCCTCTATTGTGTGTGGCATATTAGGTTTCCCAGTCAATTGGTAGCAAAACATGAATTAATCTAAATGTCTTTGAGATTAATAATCCATAATTAATTAGAATTAATCCTATTAATTCTAATCAGATTGGTTTATTAATTCATCAATTAATAAACCCATATTCCCATATCATAAGCAGTATCTAGCAACACATCATGACCACCCAAGAGTCTAGGAAGTTAAGTGGCTTGACATGAACCCTTTAATAACAAACTTAGTGCAATTAACTTCTTTTACCATACAATATCTTATTCAGTTTGGAGTACAAAATTAGTGCCAACTCCATCCAGAATTAATTCTGGCCCGAATACAATAGTAGTTGTTCCAGGAACCCACTATTCTAGATGTGTATCAATTGGAACTATTTCCAATACATAATCGCCTTAGCTAAGAACTTTTCGAGTAGTAATTCCTACATGTTTCGCCCCTACTATTAGGAGTGGTGAATTCTTTATTTACCCTCTCAATTATTTTTGTTTACCTCATAATGTATCCAATATCCAACCCATAGGCGGCCCTTGATCGAGCTCCAGAGATTGGAATCAAAGTACAAAACACAACAAATAAAGTACCTTGGAGATCTCAAGTCTAAGGATACTTGCACGTTTGCTATATTGGGATTATATTACTGGCACTAAATAGTTATCCATGTGATTATCTCAAAGATAGGTTATCCAATGAACTTGTTCCATTAACAAGCATCCTTGTGTTAACTTTGAGTATCTCAATACTCACGGTTATAAGAACCACTGCCTGATCAAATCAGGAAGTCTAACACATGCTTGTCTTAATGCATTAATGATGTCTTGTCTCATTAATACTATAACTAAGGACTATTTAAGCACTAACACCATCCAGTGTAGTAGGAATCTTATATCATGATCTTTATCATGATTTCCTTGACACAGTGTTGTACTAGGGACTTTATCGAATAGTTCTATTACTTAAAGTAAACAAAAGAAACTGTAAGATAAATAATGTCTTTTATTAAAATAAAATGTGTCATATATAATGTACAAGTGATTGCCTCTAGGGCACAACACTAGAAATATATCTAACACATTGAATCCAATCTCGTATCTAAATGTTGTATAGGAAATTTCAAGTTGTTTGAGCCCCAAAATCAATCAATTTTCACATAAACTAAGTCCTCAAACATCAATATATCATATAGGGTCAAATTAGCAACATTTCTATGGCATAAATTCAAGTTTTTTACTTCCAAAAATTGCAATAGAAAAAGTGACAAAAATTTAAAAATCAATAGATCTTGAAGAAGATTCTACCTTAACCCAAAGAAAGTTGGTTGATTAGAATCAACACAATACAAGCTCTGACACCACTTTGATATAATGCTCTGATACCACTTTATATGATCTTAGGATGCTCCAAAAATGTGGATTAAGCATAAAACAAGAA
Source organism: Voacanga thouarsii (assembly GCA_026120185.1). Classification (NCBI taxonomy): domain Eukaryota; kingdom Viridiplantae; phylum Streptophyta; class Magnoliopsida; order Gentianales; family Apocynaceae; genus Voacanga; species Voacanga thouarsii. The sequence continues at coordinate 5,952,554 of JANUWF010001659.1, read as the reverse complement.
CCTTAACAAACTCGCACACAAGAATACAAAAATGCAAAGAAATTAACACTCTTGTGATAATGTGAATCTAGCATACTTCAAAAATACCTTAACACCCTAATCTAACTATAGATAAGAACACCAAGAATAGGAATTTAAAGGCATCTAACTCATTCCTATCAAACACACTAGGCAACGTAGCACAAAGAATAAAGAAGAAGTTTATATTATCCCTTAAGATTTAGGGATAGGATCAAAGGTAGAACTAAATCTTTTGATTTAGTCTTGATGTTTATGGGAATTTGTTAGTGTTGTACCCTAGAGACAATTACTTGTATCATGTATATTGCATAATAATTAATAAAAGAGGCATTCTTTATCTTTCAGTTTGATTTATATATCTAGATATGCGTATAAACTATTTGATAAAGTCCCTAGCACAACACAGTGTTAAGGAAATCATGATAGAGATCATGATGTGAAATTCCTACTGCACTATGTAGTGTTTGTGCTTGAATAATCTCAAGTCATAATATTAATGAGATGGGACATTATAAATACACCAAGACTAGCACATGTTATATCCCTTGATTGGATCAAGCGGTGATTCTTATAACTGTGAGTATTGTGATACTCAGGATTAATATGTGGATGCTTGTTATATAAACAAGTTCATTGGATGGCCTAGGTATGAGATAATCACTTGGATAAGCTATTGACTGTCAGTGATAGAATCTCATTATAACAAGTGTGTAGTATCCTTAGACTTGATATCTCCAAGGTACTTTATTTGCTGAGCATTGTACTTTGATTCCAATCTTTGAAGCCTGATTGAGGGCCACCTATGGGATGGATATTGGGTACAATGTGAGGTAAATGAAAGTGATTGAGAGGGTCAATAAAGGATTCACCACTCCCAATAGTAGAAGAGTGTATTTTAGGGCCACTTTTAGAAATCATTACTCGTGAAGTCCTTGGCCAAGGCAATTATGTGTTGGAAATAGTTTCAAATTCGATACACATATCGATTAATGAATTTTTTGAACAAGTACTAAAATATTTGGGGCAGAATTAATAATATTCTAGATGGAGTTGGCACTAACTTCATGCTCTAGACCGAATGAGATATAGCATGTTGAAGGGAGTTTATTGCACTGGTTATTTGCTGTTGAAAGGTTCACGTCAAGCCATTTGACTTTCTGGACTTTTGGGTGATCAAGAGTAATTGCTAGTTATCACTTATGATATGCTAATATGAATTTATTAATTAAAGAATTAAAGTATTAATCCTATATTGTATTTAGGATTATTAATTCTAAAGCTATTAGAATTAATTCATATTACGCTACTAATAAGACTAGGAAACCAAAAGGGTCACACATAATAAATGTTTGAATGCTGAAGATATATTATTTGATAATATTGTAGGGTTAATTGAGAGAAAAAAATATATATTTATAGGTGAATTATAAGTTTGTTATAATTCATGGGACTTGGTTGCAATTATATAAACTTCAAGGGCCAAATTGTAGACATTGGATCTTAGAGGACCTGATTGCAATTAATATAAATTCTAAAACTATAAATAAGGGAATTTATTCCCTTGTACAGACGTAGGGAAACAAAAGAGAAAGGTGGACATTCTTTTCTTTCTTCAGCCTTATTCTTCTCCAATTAAAACCTTGCCGCTTCTCTTCTACTAGCATAGTTTTGAGCGAGCTTCGTGAGCATTTCAACCTTCTGTTGATTACTGCTAGAGACAATCCGACTCTTAGATTGTAGTGACTGATGATGGATGATCAAAGTAGAGGAGTTAGTATAAGAAACAATTTTGTTTTCAGCCATAGAACGTAATCTTTGTTTCCTTTCTCTATTCTCGTTTTAATTGCACACATATGATCCTTAGGCATGGATTTCATAGTTATTTCTGCTGTGTTATGATGATTAATTTTTTGGTATATAAAATCATTAATTTTAAAACCAACACTTAATCAAGTTTTAAATAAAACATTAATCCCAAAATACACATGTGGGAAAGTATACTCATCGCAAGCATAGTATAGGGAATGAATGAGTGTCGATCCTCAAAGGAACTAGTACACACTAATGACTCTTCTTTTACCGTTCAACCGACCCAAATAAAGTGAAAAAATAATAAAAAAGAAAAACTAATAAAACATACACAACTTAAAGATGTAAGTTTATGCAATTTAGACAAGTACCCAAGAAAATCTGACAATGACCTACTTAACAACTCTCTCAATTCATCATCATCTTGACACCATGATGGAATAGAAAGTAAAGTTCAATCGTTTTCCAAGTCATGAATTTACTTATTTAGATTCCACTTCTTTCCCAATCCAAAGAATCACTACTCTTTGATTAAATTAGCAGATTTCCCAATCAAACCAACATAACCAAACGATCAATTAAACACAATTCCTTATAGACATGAAATTAGCCAACAACCGTATGCTCTAGATGAAATTAACTAACCTTTGATTACTTAGGTTCTTCGGTCGTAACTTCATTTCCCAAGTCCATTAAGATCTAACGAATATGTAGCATTGATTAAATTAAGCTTAATCTAACTTTGTTTCCCATGTCCATTAGACATAAACCTAATTTCATCAACCTATGAAATCAAGTAATCAAACATAAAGAATGATACAAAATTGATCAAGTAGTTAAATTGATTAATAAATCATGAATCCTAAAATATTGTTAAATTATAATGAAAACATTGAATTCATCATTGCTAAAGAAAAAGAAAAGAAAGAAAAAAGAAAGTACTCATAGACAAGCCTCTTTCTTTTTTTCTTGAAGACTCCCTCTGAACAATCCTACTTGGCTTGGGTGAATTCCTCATTCAATGGGAAAATCAGAATTTTTGCTTTTTAATTCACCTCTCTTGGTTGTATCTCAAACCCTTGTGGTCTCTTATGCTTTTATAGGCCTTTTAGATGCCAATTTTGTGGCTGAGGAAGTCTTGGCCGAGTAGGAATAGGAAAATACCATAATCATTGGATAAGCCCTCATTTAGCGTACAGATTTTTTGCCTACAGAACCTACCTGGCACCAAGTACACTCTGTTCTTCATTTGTTTTGCTCTATTTTTGGTCGTCTTTTCCTTAGCAAGCAGAATGGACCTGGTGCCTAGTACACTTGCCAGACTTGGTGCTAGGTCTGTTTTCGAAAAACTTATAAAGCTCGTTCAATCTCTACTGCTGGACAGAATGGACTCGGTGCCTGGTCTACTGGCTGGGTCTAGTGCCTGGTGTGTTCTAGTTTTGTGCACTTTCTGCTCGATTCTTACTTAAATCTGCGTATATTTGTCAAAAACACCTTTTACAAGCAAAATAACAAATAGGAAGGAATATGCCTTGTTATTACAACAAATATATCTTAAAATAACCTCGAATGACCATGAAAAGAATGGTGATTTTAACCCCTATCACGTTCTTATTTGATAAGCGTGATGAAATCCCGACAGTGGTATCAGAGCCTTCGTCTTTGAGTTTTAATAGGTCTTTAATCGCTTTGAAATTATTTCTGACCATGTAACTATATAATCATGGTGATTGTATGTCTACTACTTTGTATGGCGTGTCTAGATTTTCTGATTTGAAGTGTCTTTGGATAATTGAAAAATGGTTAGGAAGTTGGATCCATGTGGGTCTTTGTTTTGGCATAGGATTTACTCTAATCAAGCTTTTGATTGAATTATTTCAATTATTTTTTAAATTGTGATGTTGATTACAGTTGGTTGTTAATATTGATTAACAATGCTTGATATCGAAATTGTTTCGATCGGTTTGAAAATCACGTTGCTGTTCATGGAAAATTTATAGCAAAATTCAGGGAAGAATATGAATATTGATTTTTTGCCTCCAGAGCATACCTGGCGCCGGGTATGTTTGACCTACCTAGTGCCAGGTACACTCTATTCTTCCCGTGCGCGTGCCTCCAGAGCAAACTTAGCACCAAGTATGTTCGACCAACCTGGCGCTAGGTGCACTCTATTCCAGCACTATTTTATAAAAAAAATAAGTTTTTTTATATTTTATAATTTTGAGAATAGGTTCTAATGATGATTAGAATTTATTTGAAACCCATTATTTTGGATAAAAATATTTTCAAAATTACATGTAGGACCTATAATTTTCTAAAAATTTAATTTCGGCTCAGAACTTTCCAAAATTCAATTTTGGACCCTGATTTTGGATGTTTGTGCATTAGATGCTTTATATGTTGTATTTTAAGCATGTTTTGTTGGCATGGTAGATGGTTATGGATTAAGACCAAAGTTATCTATTCATGCACCCTTTTCGTTTTGCATTATTTAAATAGGGCATGCATGTCCTGTCTTATCTCAAAATTCTTGTGTAATTCTCTTTTCATCTAACTCCCTTGAATGTAACTCAAGGTATCTTCATTTTGGAAATTATGTAATTAATTTATATAGGTTATATTGAGGTACAATTTAGTTTTACAAGATTTTGAAGACGACAATCAAAACGAAGTGAGATGGTAAGACATTCTACTTAAATTATGCATGAACACATAGGGTTGACCATATTGATTTCCTTGACGGCTCGAGGAAATTAATCTAGAGAGTCCATAACCATGTCACGTAAATTTTTTATTACCATGTTTATCAACTTTTGCTACTTATTGATAAATTGAATGCATGCCAAACAATGAGACAACTAAAAGGAATAAATTTCTCAAATAATATTAAATCTAATGCCTTCCATTAATATAGTAAGAACGAGAACTCTTTTTCGAGACCATGTTGTTGGCCATACCCAAGCCTACTTGATATTGAGTATGTTCAAGCTACGAAATTTCATTCCTGATTAATTGGTTGAGTTTATCTAATTTCTTTATCCTGGTTGGGCTAACCTAAGCATAAAGAATATTAAAGGCAAGGTTGGGATAGTATGGAATACTTTAATGGTTAAGAGATGTTAATCACCCAATGAAACAGTAGTTACATTTAATATAATTGGTATTAGATACATACCACTAAACATAAGAGTGGCTTGTTGGGCAAACCCAAGGTCATTCTTAAGGAATTTGGATACTAGTCCACTAGGAAAGCTTCCAACGGGTTTTCCTGAGTCAATAGTGGGGGCTATTGATTTGAGTGAAATAATAGAATAAAAAAATGCATTTAATTAAAGACCTAATTACTCACATATCATGAGCATATACATGTTCTAATTACTCTATCTTTACATCTAAGTCACTTACATCATGTCGACAAACCTAAACCTACGTAGCATCTTAGAAACAAATAAGCTCCCCAAATCAAACGATTTGGATTGGTATAGAAACTTAAGAATCATTCTCAATTCGAAAAAGTTACTCTGCATGCTAGATGCTCCTATTCTGCCACCTCCAGCCCAAGATGTTCTCGATAATAAGCGTGCTGTCCACAAGAAGCACAAGGAGGATAGTGACACTGCATCATGTATTATGCTGGCGTTAATGACTCCTCAATTACAAAAGCAGCATGAGTATATAGATACTCAAACCATTATCTTCCATCTTAAAGAGCTATTTGATAAACAAGCTAAAATTGAGAGTGATGAGATATCTAAGCAACTGTTCTATTCTAAGATGGTTGAGGGTGCTTTAGTGGCCACTCATGGGCTATAGATGTTGGGCTATATTTTGCAAATCTTGGGTCTCTTAGATTCATAATAGATTATGATTTAAGTGTTGACTTAATTCTACAATCATTGCTAAGTAGTTTTTCACCACTTGTAATTAACTACCACATGAACCATATTGAGATGACCATACCTAAGCTTATGAATTTCCTTAAGACTGTTGAATTATCCACGAAGAAGGATGATAAGGCGATCTTGCTAGTAGGTTCTTCGTCTTCTAAGAAGAAAGTTCCCAAAAAAAGAAGAATAATCCTACTAATCCCAAAGGAGGCATGAAGAAGAAGGAAGCAACCACTAAAGGCCCATGTCATCATTGTGGCAAGATGGGCTATTGGAGGCACAACTACAAAACCTACTTGGAGACTGTGAAGGAAAAGAAGAAGAAGGAGAAGCTTGCAAGTACTTGTACCTCTACTCCTGGTATGTTTATGATTGAGATTAATACTACCTTTAGTAATGTGATATGTGTATTGGATAACGGTTGTGGATCTCATTTATGCAATAATTTACATGGACTAAAAGGCATTAGAAGGATAAAAAAAGGTGATGTGGACCTGCAAGTTGCAAATAGAGTAAAGGTTGCTGCACTAACTATAGTGACTAATCATCTTAATCTACTTTCTGAATTAATTTTAGCACTTCAAAAGTGTTATTTTGTACTAATTTTATTGCAAAATATTATCTCAGTTACTTGTTTAGACTTATTTAGATTTCATTTGAATTTTAAGAATAAACATTGTTCTTTTTCATTAAATGATATCTATTAAGGTTTTGCAACTTTGGTTAATGGTTTATATATTCTAGACATGGATAATCCAATTCTCAATATAAATGTAAAGAAATAAAGAAAATATAACTCAATCTCATCTTACTTATAGCATTGTCGTTTAGGCAATGTAAATGAAAAATGTGTGTCTAAGTTATACAAGCTGGGTGACTTGGAGTCATTTGATTATGAATCATATGACACATTTGAATCCTATTTACTTGGTAAAATTGATAAAAATCCATTTTCTGGAATAGGAGAAAGGGCTGAAAAGTTATTAGAACTAATACATACAGATGTATGTGGCCCAATGTCTATGCAAGCAAAAGGAGGTTATCAATACTTTATAACCTTCATCGATGACTATTCATGATATAGGTAATTGTATTTAATGAAATACAAGTCTAAAGAATTTGACAAGTTCAAAGACTTAAGAATAAAGTAGAGAAATAACTTGACAAAAGTATTAAAACTCATAGATCCGATCAAGGAGGTAAATACTTGAGTCAAGAGTTTCTAAGTTATTTTAGAGATAATGGGATATTGTCTAAATGGACTCCATCACATACACCGTAACATAATGGTGTATCTGAGAGAAGAAATCGAACCCTTCTAGATATAGTACGGACCATGATAGCTTTTGCAAAGTTACCAAAATCGTTTTAGGGAAATGCACCGGAGACTGCTATTTATAAATATGAAATAGAGTTCTATCAAAACGGTTGATGCAACTTCTTATGAGCTGTTCTTTGGTAACAGACCAAAGTTATCTCATTTAAGAATTTGTGGTTGCCTTGCTTTTGTTAAAAGGGCAATATCAAACGAACTTGAAAGTAAGTCTGATAAATGTTTGTTTGTTGGATATTAGAAAGAGTCCTTCGTATATTACTTCTATCTTCCTACTGAAAATAAAGTTTTTATTTCGAAACATGCTGTCTTTTTAAAGAAGGAGCATATGTTTAAATAAGATAGTGGGAGCAATCTTGAACTTAGTGAAGTTCAAGAAGAATAAACAAATATTGATCAACTGTCTGAACCCACACATATTGATGAACCTTTTAACACATAAGAGCCTCATAGGTTGAGTACGATATAAGTGGTGCCTAAGAGATATGGATTTCTCATAAGTGATCACATTAGCGTATTGCTCATAGAATAAGATAAGCCTACTACTTACAAGGACGTTTTGAATAGTTCAGAATCTAATAAATAACTTAAAGCCATGAAGTCAGAAACAGATTCCATGTATGACAACCAAGTATGGACTTTGGTTGATCCACCCGAAAGAATCAAGCCTATAGAGTGCAAATAGGATTTCAAGAAGAAAATCAACATGGATGGTAACGTAGTTACCTATAAATCATGACTAGTAGCGAAGGGTTATTATTAACAACATGGTATTGACTATGACGAAACCTTCTCACCAGTAACCATGCTAAAATCCATCAGGATACTTCTAGCCATTATCGCTCATCAGGATTATGAGATTTGGCAAATGGATGTGAAATCAGCTTTCCTTAATAGAAACCTGATCGAGGAAGTGTATATGACACAACTTGAATGTTTAACATCTAAAGATGGCATAAAAGTTTGCAAGTTGCAAAGGTCCATCTATGGACGTAAGCAAGCATCTAGGAGCTGGAACATCTGTTGTGATAAGATAATTAAATAATTTGGTTTCATTCAAAATATGGATGAACCTTGTGTATATAAGAAGGTAAGTGGGGGTGCAGTTATTTTCTTATTACTTTATACAGATAACATATTGCTAATAGGAAATGATATTTTCGTTCTTTAATCTGTAAGGATTTGGTTATTTAAGATGTTCTCCATGAAATACTTTGGAGAAGTAACCTATATTCTCGGAATAAAGATCTATAGAGATAGATCAAGGAGGTTGCTAGGTCTTTCACAGTCTACATACATAGATAAAGTGCTAAAGAGATTCAACATAGATCAATGCAAAAGAGGATTCTTACCCATGATACATGGAGTAAGACGTTCAAAGTTAATATCTCAAAAGACACAAGTTGAAAGGGATCATATGAGTAGAATTTCATATGCTTCGGCAATTAGGTCTACCATGTATGCTATGATATGTACTAGGCCCGATGTATTATGTGCTATTAGCTTGACGAGCAAATACCAATCTAACCCTAGAGAGAGTCATTAGGTGGTTGTAAAGAATATCCTCAACTACTTATGAAGGACTAAAGATGTATTCTTAATATATGGAGATGGTGATTTGCAAGTAAGAGGGTATACTAATGCCAGCTTTCAGTCTGATAAGGATGACTACAAATCACAATCTGGCTACGTATTTATGTTGTGTGGAAGGGCAGTGAGTTGGAAAGGTTCCAAACTAGATAATGTTATCGATAATCGATGGAGCATGTACTTAGACATTTTCATTTGATTAGAGATATCATTGATAAATGAGATATAAAGATAGAGAGAATTTCCATGGATCAGAACATAGCTGATCCACCCACTAAAGCACTTTCCCAGAAGAAATATGATAAACATGGTTAGTTAGTCGGTATTCAATATATAAATGATTGGCTCTAGTTCAAGTTGGAGATTATTAGTGTTGTGCCCTAGAGGCAATCACTTGTACCATGTATATTATGTAATAATTAATAAAAGAGGCATTCTTTATCTTTTAGCTTAATTGTTATATCTGGATATGCGCATAAACTATTTGATAAAGTCCCTAGTACAACACAGCGTTAAGAAAATTATGATAGAGATCAAGGTGTGAGATTCCTAATATACTATGTAGTATTTGTGATTGAATAATCCTTGTCATAGTTTTAATATGACGGGGCATTATTAATATGCCAAGACTAGCACATGTTATATCTCTTGATTGGATCAAGTGGTGGTTCTCATAACCTTGAGTTATGATACTCAGGATTAATATATGGATGCTTGTTATATGAACAAGTTCATTGGATGACCTAGCTATGAGATAATGACTTTGATAAGCTATTGAGTGTCAATGATAGAATCTCATTATAGCAAGTGTGCAAATATCTTTAGACTTTAGATCTTTGATGTCCATTGTTTGCTGAGCAATGTACTTTGATTCTAATCTCTGGAGCTAGATTAAGGGTTGCTATGGGAGGAATGTTGTGTACAATGTAAGGTAAAAAAAAAAAGTACTTGAGAGAGTTAATAAAGGATTCACTACTCCTAATAGTAGGAGAGTATATCATAGGGCCACTTGTAGAAATCATTACTTATGAAGTCCTCGACCAATGCGACTATGTGTTGGAAATAGTTCCAAATTTGAAACACATATCTATTAATGGATTTCTTGAACAAGTACAAAAGTATTCGAGCCAGAATTAATAATATTCTGGATGAACTTGGCACTAATTCCATGCTCTAGACCGAATAAGATATAGTACATTGAAAGGAGTTTATTGCACTGGTTGTTTTCTATTGAAATGTTCACGTCAAGCCACTTGATTTTCTAGTGATCAAGTGTTACTGCTAGATGTCGCTTATGATCTGCTAAATATGAATTTATTAATTAGAGAATTAATAAATTAATCTTATATTTTATTTAGGATTATTAATTCTAAGGCTGTTAGAATTGATTCATATTATGCTACTAATAAGACCAGGAAGCCTAACAAGCCACACATAATAAAGGTTTAAATACTCAACATATATTATTTGATAATATTATAGGATTAATTAAGAGAAGAAAATATATTTATAGGTGAATTATAAGTTTGTTATAATTCACGGGACTTGGTTGCAATCATATAAACTTCAAGGGCCCAATTGTAGACATTGGATCTTGGAGGACTTGATTGCAATTAAGACAAATCTTAAAACTATAAATAAGGGAATTTGTTCCCTTGTACAAATGTTGGAAAACAAATGAGAGAGGCAATTGTTCTTCTCTTTGTTCTTCCCCATTCTTCTACAATTTAAACCTAGTCGCTTCTCTTCTACTGGCATAGTTTTGAGCGGGTTTCGTGAGTAATTCAACCTTGTGTGGATTACTCCTAGAGACAATCCTACTCTTGGATTGTAGTGGTGTAAGGTGGATGATAAAAGTAGAGGAGTTGGCGCAAGAAATGATTTTGTTTTCTGCCAATAAAGGTAATCTTCGTTTCCTTCCTCTATTCCCATTTTAATTGCAAACACGTGATCCATGGGCATGGATTTCAAAGTTATTTCTGTTGCGTTCTTATTTGATAAGCATGATAAAATCCCAGCAAAATTACCCAAGAGGATCACCCTTTCCAAAACTCTTAAAAAGTTTTTGAACTCTTAATATTTCATATGACTCTAAAGGTTCTTAGATTACAATGTTGTAATAGGGTATTTATAGTCCACCAATATAACCTAATACAAAGCATTATAGAAGGATATTCTGTTCCAGAACCAAACACTTTTAAGTATTACAAAATAACCCCAAAATAGCAGAAAAACATCAGTGGCTCAAATTCTAGAACATGGCTGGCACCAGGTAGGCCTTCTAGTGGTGGCACTGGGTCTAGTATGGAGAAACAGTACTCGTATGCAAAAAGTTAGAACAAACTTAAGAACTTTACCAGTCCACATGTTGGGTATCTCACATCCATATCGAATATGGCATAGCGGAAGAATAAAACAAGATACCATCCTAGGACCCGTATATGTGTGGAAAAGAAGACATAAAGATAACAAAGGTAACAACTTTTACCTTTCCTTGATTGTCCGAAGAACAAAAATTTCTTCGTCAAGTCGAGGCGCGATCCAGCAATCCTCTTGATCAAACACCACGAGAGTTAAACATCTAACCACTATAAGCACAGAGTGTGATTATCTCTAACAGTAATCTGCACAGAGGAATACTCAAACACCAAAATTTCCTATGCTAGCAAAAAAAGATGGCAGCAAGGGTTTCTCAAGAACAATCGTGAGAGTGAGAGAAGAGAGAAATTGTGTGCCTTAGGGTTTGGAGTTATTTTTGTGTTTTACAAAATCAGCTAGAGTTTTGAGTGTATCTCTACATCACACGAAATATCTTGCTCAAAATATACTCCAATCTCAGAATTCAAAAACAGCTAGAATTCCCTACTTGTAATTAGAAACATCAATTCTCACAATTACAATTTAGACCATTAATTATAACTAATTATAATTTGGCCATAACAACTTCTCTTTCTAGCAATTAACCCCACTATATTATCAAATAACATCTCGAGTATATAATCCACTATTGTGTGTGACATATTAGGTTTCTTAGTCAATTGGTAGAGAACATGAATTAATCCAAACGTCTTTGAGATTAATAATCCATAATTAATTAGAATTAATCCTATTAATTCTAATCATGATTGGTTTATTAATTCATCAATTAATAAACCTATATTCCCAGATCATGAGAGGAATCTAGCAACACAACATGACCACCCAAGAGTCCAGGAAGTCAAGTGGCTTGACATGAATCCTTCAATAACAAACTTCAATGCAATTAACTCTTTTCACCATACAGTATCTCATTCGGTTTGGAGTACGGAATTAGTGCCAACTCCCTCCAAAATTAATTTTGGCCCGAATGCAATAGTATTTGTACCAGGAATCCACTACTCTAGATATGTATCAATTGGAACTATTTTCAATGCACAATTGCCTTGGCTAAGGACTTTTTGAGTAGTAATTCCTACAAGTGGCCATGAGATATTCGACCCTACTATTAGAAGTGGTGAATCCTTTATTTACACTCTCAACTACTTTCGTTTACCTCACAATGTACCCAATATCCGTCCCATAGGCGGCCCTCGATTGAGCTCCAGAGATTGGAATCAAAGTATAATGCTCAGCAAACAAAATAACTTGAAGATCTCAAGTCTAAGGATACTTGCATGTCTGCTATATTGAGATTATATCATTGTCACAAAAAAGTTATCCATGTGATTATGATTTGTCCACAACAACTTCTCTTTCTCTGAATCAACCCCACTATGTTGTCAAATAACATCTTGAGTATATAATCCTTTATCGTGTGTGACCTATTAGGTTTCCCAGTCAATTGGTAGCGAACATGAATTAATCCAAATGTCTTTGAGATTAATAATCCATAATTAATTAGAATTAATCTTATTAATTCTAATCAGGATTGGTTTCTTAATTCATCAATTAATAAACCCATATTCCCGGATCATGAGCGGTATCTAGCAACACATCATGACCACCCAAGAGTCCAAGAAGTTAAGTAGCTTGACATGAACCCTTCAATAACAAACTTCAGTGCAATTAACTCCTTTCACCACACAATATCTCATTTAGTTTGGAGTATGAAATTAGTGCCAATTCTCTCCAAAATTAATTCTGGCCTGAATATAATAGTACTTGTACCAAGAACCCACTATTCTAAATGTGTATTAATTAGAACTATTTCCAATACACAGTCGCCTTGGCCAAGGACTTCTGGAGTAGTAATTCCTACAAGTGGTCGTGAGATATTCACCCCTACTATTAGAAATGTTCAATCCTTTATTGACCTTGTCAACTACTTTCGTTTACCTCACAATGTACCCAATATACATCCCATAGGTGGCCCTCGATCGAACTCCAGAGATTGGAATCAAAGTACAATACTCAGCAGACAAAGTACCTTAGAGATCTCAAGTCTAAGGATACTTGCATATTTTCTATATTGAGATTATATCACTGGCACTAAATAGTTATCCATGTGATTATCTCATAGCTAGGTCATCCAATGAACTTGTTCCATTAACAAGCATCCATGTGTTAACTTTGAGTATCTCAATACTCACGGATATGAGAACCACCGCCTGATCAAATTAGGAAATCTAACAAATGCTAGTCTTAATGCATTAATGATGTCCTGTCTCATTAATACTATGACTATGGACTATTTAAGTACTAACACTATACATTGTAGTAGGAATCTCATATCATGATCTCTATCATGATTTCCTTAACACAGTATTGTAATAGGGACTTTATCGAACAGTTATATTACTTAAAAGTAAAAAAAAGAAACTGTAAGTTAAATAATACCTTTTATTAAAATAAAATGTGTCACATACAATGTACAAGTGATTGCCTCTAGGGCACAACACTAACAAACTACTACTTGCACTAGAGCCAAACATTCTTGTATCTAATACCAAATGACTCAACATGACAATCATGTTTCTTTTGATATAGTACTTTTCTAAGCAGGTCAGCTATGTTCTTATATGTGGGAACTCTTTCTATCTCAATATCATTCCTATCTATGATCTCCCGGATCAGATGGTAGTACGTGTTTGGATTGTTAGTGAGACTGTAGCTCCATTGCTTGTGTAATGTCTTCGTTGTTATCACAATACAAAGTTATTGGACCAACAACACTAGGAACAGCACCCAATTCCATAACGAACTTCTTGATTCAAACAGCCTCCTTAGCTGCTTTAGAAACAGCTATATACTCAGCTTCTGTCGTAGAGTCAGCAATAGTCTTTTGTTTGGAACTTTTCCAACTTATTGTCCCTGCACACAACGTAAATACGTAGCCAGATTGTGATTTGAAATCATTTTTGTCAGATTGAAAACTGGCATCAGTATACCCATTTATATTCAAATCACCTTCTCCATATACTAAGAACATATCATTAGTCATTCGTAAGTACTTAAAGATGTTCTTTACAGTTGCCCAATGACCCTTGCCACGGTTAGATTGGTATCTGCTCGTCAAACTGAGAGCACAAGACACATTGGGCCTAATATATATCATAGCGTACATGATAGATTCAACTGCCGAGGCATATGGAATCTTACTCATGTGATCCCTTTCAACTTGTGTCTTGGGAGACATCGACTTTGAAAGGCTTACACCGTGTGACATGGGCAAGAATCCCCTTTTAGATTGATCCATGCTAAACCTCTTTAGCATTTTATCTATGTATGTAGACTACAAAAGACCTAGCAACCTTTTGGATCTATCTCTATAGATCCTTATTCCAAAAATATAGGTTGCTTCTCCAAGATCTTTCATGGAGAATTGTTTGGACAACCAAACTTTAACCGTTTGCAAGACATGTATATCATTTCCTATTAGCAATATGTCATCTACATAAAGTAATAAGAAAATAATTGTACTCCCACTAACCTTCTTGTATACATAAGCCTCATCCATGTTTTGAATGAAACCAAACTCTTTGATTGTTTCATCAAAACGGATGTTCCAACCCCTAGAAGTTTGCTTAAGTCCAAAAATGGACCTTTACAGCTTGCACACCTTTGTGCTATCATTGGATGTGAAACCCTCAGGTTATGTCATATACACTTCCTCAATCAGATTTCCATTTAGGAAAGTATTTTTTACATCCATTTTCCAAATCTCGTAATCATGATGAGTGGCAATGGCTAGGAGTATCCTGATAGATTTTAACATGGCTACTGGCGAGAAAGTTTCATCATAGTCAATACTATGTTCTTGACGATAACCCTTCGCCACTAGACGTGCTTTATAGGTAACTAAGTTACCATCCATGTCCGTTCTCTTCTTGAAAACCCACTTGTACCCAATAGGTTTAATTCCTTTGGGTGGATCAACCAAAGTCCATACTTGGTTGTCGTACATGGAATCCATCTCTGGCTTCATAGCCTCAAGCTATTTACTAGATTCTGAACAGTTTAGAACATCCTTGTAAGTAGTAGGCTCATCTTCATCTATGAGCAATACGCCATTGTGGTCATTAACGAGAAATCCATATCTCTCAGGTGCCACACATATCCTACTAAATCTATGAGGTTCTTGTCTATTAGAAGGTTCATCTATTCTCTTAATAGATGTGGGGTTAGACTGTTGATCCTCGTTTGTTTGATCTTCATGAACTTCACTAAGTTCACTCTTACTCCCACTGTCCTTTTTTAGCATGTGCTCCATCTCAAAGAAGACGACATGCTTCGAAATAAACAATTCTTTTTTGGAAAGAAGGTAGAAGTAATATCTAAAAGATTCTTTTAGATATCCCATAAACAATCACTTGTCAGACTTACTATCAAGTTTGTCTGACTGTGGCCTTTTGACAAAGGCAGGACAACCCCATACTCGCAAGTGAGATAACTTTGGTTTCTTACCAAATAACATCTCAAATGGGGTAAAATCAACCATTTTTGTTGAAACTCTATTTAGTATATAAACAGAAGTTTCTAGTGCATGCCCCTAAAACGATTTTGGTAGGTCTGCAGAAGCCATCATGGTCCGTACCATATCTAGAAGGGTTCAATTTGTTCTCTCAGATACACGGTTATGTTGAGTTGTATGTGGTGGAGTCCATTGAGATATTATCCCATTATCTCTAAGATAACTCAGAAACTCTTGGCTCAAGTATTCCCCTTCTCGATCAGATCATAGAGTCTTAATATTTTTGCCAAGTTATTTCTCTATTTTATTCTTGAAGTCTTTGAACCTTTCAAATGCCTCAGATTTATATTTCATTATATTTCATTAAATATAAATACCCGTATCATGAGAAATCATCAATAAAGATTATGAAATAGTTATAACCTCCTATTGCTTGTATTGACATTGGGCTACATACATCAGAATGTATAAGTTCTAATAACTTCTTGGCCCATTCTCCTTTTCCTGGAAGAGAAGTGTTAGTCATTTAGTAAACAAGACTCGCATATGCCACATGATTCATAATCAAATGACCCTAAGTCACCAAGCTTATGTAACTTAGAAACGTGATTTTTATTTACATGGTCTAAACGACAATGCCATAAGTAAGAGGTGTTAGAGTTATCCATTTTAGGTTTCTTATTATTTATATTGAGAATTGGATTACCCATGTCAAAACATATAAACCATTAAGCAAAGTTGCTAAACTATAATGAATATCATTTGATGAAAAAAAACAACATTTATTCTTAAATATCAAATGAAATCTATATAAGTCTAAACATGCAACTGAGATAATGTTTTTCATTAAAACTGGTACAAAATAACAGTTTTATAGTTCTAGAATTAATCTCGAAGGTAGGTTCAGCTCGTATGTCCCCACAGCAAGTGCAGCAACCTTTGCTCCATTTAGTTAAACCCGGGATAAAGAATTTAGTTAAACTCGACCCATTAATTAGGAATTTAATTCTAAAGGAATTTAACTCCATAGCTTAAACATGCCCGATGTCAAGTAGGCTTGGATTTGCCCAACAACCTAGTCTCGAAAAAGAACTCTCGTTCTTACTATATTAATGGAAGCAATTAGGTTTTATATTAATTGAGGGATTGTTCCTTTTAGTGATTTCATTGAATGACATGCATAAAAATTAATAAATCACATAATTGATAATCATGGTAATAAAACGATTACGTGGTATGGTTATGGACTTTACCCTAAATTAATTTCTTTGAGCTATAAAAGAAATTAATATAGTTAACCCTATGTGTTTATGCATGATTTAAGTAGAAGGTCTTACATTCTCGCCTTGTTTTGGTTGCCATCTCCAAAATTAAAATAATTCTACTCCTATCTAATTTATATAAACTAATTACATAATTTCCTAAAGAGAGAAAATCTTGAGTTACATTCGAGGGGAGTTAGATGAGAAGAAAATTACACAAGAATTCTAGAGAAGGCAGGACACATAAACCCTATTTCATAAAAACTAAAACTATAAAATGCATGAATAGATATAATTGGTTTTAGTCCATAACCATCCACCATGCCATTGACTATGCTTAAACAAAATAAACATATAATTTTTATTATTCCAAAATCACTATTTTAGGAAAATACATTAAATTTAAATTTTCAAAATCACTATTTTGAAAAATAAAATTGTTTGTCTCAAAACTAATTTTGAGAAAATGCTTTTGGGTCCCGTCTCTGGCAGCGAAAACGGCGGTCCCTTTCAAATGAGATTTTTCCCTTTCAAAATTTTATTCCAGAAAATTCTTCTTTTTTAAATACCAGAGCAAAATCGGTGTCGGTTTGGAAGCCAGAGGCAGTGCCAGTTGCATTCGGGTTTTTAAAAAAATTTCTACCTAAAATGATTTATAGATGTTTGCAAAACAGCATGGAACCGGCGCCGGCTAGAAGCTGGAGTCGACGCCGGCTGTAGTCGGGAACAATGGCGGTGATTTTGACAATTTTCCAAAAACAATTTCTGGAGACTTCTTCTTTTGCAAATTTTCAGTGAGAACAATTCTCAACAGTATTTTCTATTTTGAAGTTCAAAACAACAACCAATTTGTTAGTTTAAACAAACTAAAACAGAAAATCAAATTCACAAGATGAAACGGAAGGCAATCAACATGTTTTCAAAAAAACATTTTTCTGCAGAAAATTTTCAACACATAAGGAAAGCATCTTTTGAAATATGTTGTAACTTTTACAAAATAATATTGTGCTACAAACCTAACCCACATTGCTTGAAACAATTTTGACTTGAGTGAAAACAATTTTCACAGCAAACAAAAATAAACACGAATACATGAAACAAGTTTTCATGCCAAAAATAATGTCCGTAAACCACACATAGCCTGACTCTAACACCACTATTGGGTATCTCAGGCTCATATTATACACGGCGCAGCAGAAGAATAAAACAAGATACCATCCCAGGACCCACATATATGTGGAAAAGAAGACATAAAGATAATAAAGGTAACAACTTTTACCTTTCTTTGATTATTCGAAGAAGAAAAATTTTTTCTTCAAGTCGAGGCGTGATCCAACAATCCTCTTGATCAAACTTCACGAGAGTTGAACACCTAACCACTATGTGTTAGGTATCTTAGGCTAGTATCGTATACGGTGTAGCGAAAAATAAAACGAGACACCCTCCTAGGACCCGTCTATGTGTGGAAAACAAGACATAAAAAGACAACAGGTAATAGCTTTTTACCTTAAGGTGATCGTCCGAATAACAAAATTTTCTTCTTCGAGTTGAGGCGCGATCCAACAATCCTCGTGATCAACCTCCACGTGAGTTGAACATCTAATCACTATAATCACAGTGTGTGATTATCTCAAACAGTAATCCACACAGAGGAATACTCAAGCACAAAAATTTTTGTGCTAGCAGAAACAATAATGGCGGGTAGGGTTCTCTTGTTTACAGCAAAACGAGAGGGAGAGAGAAGAAGAGAGAATGTTAAGTATTGCTGGGATTTTCATGTGTCTCAACATCAGCTAGGGTTTTCGGATATATCATACATATATACCTATAACCCAGCTAAAACTGAGAATTCTAATCCTATTAGAATTCCCTAATTGTAATTGGAAACATCAAGTTCTCACAATTACAACTTAGACCACAAATTATAACTAATTATAATTTGTCCACAACAATTTCTCTTTCTCTCAATCAACCCCACTATGTTATCAAATAACATCTTGAGTGTATATAATCCTCTATTGTGTGTGACCTGTTAGGTTTCCCAGTCAATTGGTAGAGAACATGAATTAATTCAAACGTCTTTGAGATTAATAATCCACAATTAATTAGAATTAATCATATTAATTCTAATTAGGATTGGTTTATTAATTCATCAATTAATAAACCCATATTCGCAGATCGTGAGCGGTATCTAGCAACACATCATGACCACCCAAAAGTCCAGGAAGTCAAGTGGATTGATATGAACCATTCAATAACAAACTTCAGTGCAATTAACTCCTTTCACCAAACAATATCTCATTCGGTTTGGAGTACGGAATTAGTGCCAACTCCCTCCAGAAATAATTCTGGCCTGAATACAATAGTACTTGTACCAAGGACCCACTACTCTAGATGTGTATCAATTGGAACTATTTCCAATACACAATTTCCTTAGCCAAGGACTTTCGAGTAGTAATTCCTAAAAGTGGCCGTGAGATATTCGCCCCTACTATTAGGAGTGGTGAATCCTTTATTGACCCTCTAAACTACTTTCTTTACCTCACAATGTACCCAATATCCGTCCCATAGGTGGCCCTCGATCGAGCTCCGGAGATTGGAATCAAAGTATAATGCTTAGCAAATAAACTACCTTGGAGATCTCAAGTTTAAGGATACTTGCATGTTTGCTATATTGAGATTATATCACTGGCACTAAATAGTTATCCATGTGATTATCTCAAGGCTAGGTCATCGAATGAACTTGCTCTATTAAAAAGCATCCATGTGTTAACTTTGAGTATCTCAATACTCACGGTTATGAGAACCACTACTAGTCTTAACGTATTAATGATGTTCTGTCTCATTAATACTATGGCTAGGGACTATTTAACTACCAACACCATCCAGTGTAGTAGGAATTTCATATCATGATTTCCTTAACACAGCGTTGTACTAGGGACTTTATCGAACAGTTATATTACTTAAAGTAAACAAAAGAAACTATAAGTTAAATACTACCTTTTATTAAAAGAAAATATGTCATATACGATGTACAAGTGATTGCCTCTAGGGCACAACACTAACACTATAATCACAGTGTGTGTTATCTCTAACAGGAATCCACACAGAGGAATTCTCAAACACCAAAATTTCCTGTGCTAGTAGAAATAGATGGTGGCTAGGGTTTCTGAAGAACAATTGGGAAAGAGAAAGAAGAGAGGAATCGTGTGCCTTCAGGTTTGGAGTTATTTTTGTGTCTTACAAAAAATCAGCTAGGGTTTCGAGTGTATCTCTTTATCACACGAAAATTCCTACTCAAATATACTCCAATCATAGAATTTTAAAATAGTTAGAATTCCGTAATTGTAATTGGAAACTTTACGTTCTTATAATTATAATTTGGACCATTAATTATAACTTATTATAATTTGGCCACAACAACTTCTTTTTCATGCAATTAACACCACTATGTTATCAAATTACATCTCGAGTACATAATCCTCTATTGTGTGTGACCTATTAGGTTTCCTAGTCAAAATGGTAGAGAACATGAATTAATCCAAACGTCTTTGAGATTAATAATCCATAATTAATTAGAATTAATCCTATTAATTCTAATCAAGATTGGTTTATTAATTCATCAATTAATAAACCTATATTCACAGATCGTGAGCGGTATCTTGCAACTCATCATGACCACCCAAGAGTCCAGGAAGTCAAGTGGCTTGACATGAATCCTTCAATAACAAACTTCAATGCAATTAACTCCTTTCATCATACAATATCTCATTCGTTTTGGAGTGCAGAATTAATGCCAACTCCTTCCAGAATTCAGTCTGGCCCCAATACAATAGTACTTGTACCAGGAACCCATTATTCTAGATGTGTATCAATTGGAACTATTTTCAATACACAATTGCATTGGCCAAGGACTTCTTGAGTAGTAATTTCTAAAAGTGGCCGTGAGATATTCGCCCCTACTATTCGAAGTGGTGAATCTTTTATTGACCATCTCAACTACTTTCGTTTATCTCGCAATGTACCCAATATCCATCCCATAGGCAGCCCTCGATCGAGGTCTAGAGATTGGAATCAAAATACAATGCTCAGCAAAAAAAGTACCTTGGAGATCTCAAGTCGAAGGATACTTGCACATTTGCTATATTTAGATTATATCACTGGCACTAAATAGTTATCCATGTGATTATCTCAAAGTTAGGTCATTCAATAAACTTGTTCCATTAAAAAGCATCCATGTGTTAACTTTGAGTATCTCAATACTCATGGATATGAGAACCACCACCTGATCAAATCAGGAAGTGTAACACGTGCTAGTCTTAACGCATTAATGATGTACTGTCTCATTAATACTACGACTAGGGACTATTTAAGTACTAACACTATACAGTATAGTAGGAATCTCATATCATGATCTCTATCATGATTTCCTTAACACTGTGTTGTACTAGGGACTTTATCTAACAGTTATATTACTTAAAAGTAAATAAAAGAAACTGTATGATAAAAATACCTTTTATTTAAATAAAATATGTCATATACAATATACAAGTTATTGCCCCTATGGCACAACACTGTCACCACAACCAGCATCGGGTCGGGCTACTAGGGCTGGCACTTGTTCTATTCTATTGGAACAGTACCCGTGCCAAATTTTGAAGAATTTTTGTAGATCACAGTCAGGGCCTGGTCGATAGATCTGGGCCGGTGCCGGGTCTTCTCTGGGCAAACCATAGCCAGCTCCTGTTTTGTTGCACTTCTATTCCCTGCTCGTTAACTTCTATCCCATTTCCGTGTGTTACCTTGATCTTTCAAATGAAATGTTGGTTGTTTTGAGCTCTTCTTGTAACACATTTGGGCATCAATCATTGTTTCAATGTTGGCTTGATTCTTCACTTGGATTGTTGTTCCTTTTTGTTCCCTTTACAGCTCCTTTCACTACCTATCTCTTGATATTCTTTTTAGCTCTTAGCTTGTATACTTGGATGTCTTGAAAATCCTCCCGAAACTTCTTAAATGTTAAATGTTCCTATGGAGATTTGAAGCAAGTCTTGACTTCCCATCCCCCTTCTTTAGATATGCTTTATTGCGTGGATAGATTCCTATCAAAGATATAGTTAAGCAGAACAACTTTCTAATATCAAGGATTAAAGCTCAGAAATTGATCCAGAAATGGTGTATTAGGTATTTATCCTATTTGATGAATAAGAAAAATGAGACCAAAAAACTCGAAGGTATTCTTGGGTTCATGAATTCTTAGATGTATTTCCCATGAAATTAAAGGAATTACCTCCACAGAGAGGTGGAATTCACCACTGATTTGATGCTTATAGAAGAGCCCATTTCTAGAACCCCTTATAGAATGGCACTAATGGAGTTGTAAGAACTTAAGAAGTAATTGCTGGAATTACTAGAGCAGGGATTTATCTGACCTAGTACATCTTCATAGGGAGCACCTATATTGTTTGTGAAAATGAAGGAGGGAACATTGAGGATGTGCATTGATTACCGTTGTCTGAATGTGGTAACTCTGAAAAACAACTACCAATTATCACTAGTTGATGAACTATTTGATCAATTGCAAGGAGCTGGATGTTTTTCTAAACTAGAACTAAGGTAAGGGTTTTACCAATTTCGCAATATGGAGGAGGATATTCTGAAAACCATATTTAATACATGGTATGGATATTTTGAGTTTGTGTTGATTCATTTCGATGTAATGAATGCCCCTACTACTTTTATGTATTTCATGCATCGAGTATTCCAAACATATTTAGACAGTTTTGTTGTCATCTTTATTGGCGATATTTTAGTATATTCCTCGACACCTCAGGAGCATAAGTGCAGTAGTATTTTTGGGACATGTGATATCTAAATATGGAATTACCGTATATCCCTTCAAAGTTGGGATGGTGATGAATTGGAAGTACACAGAAAATCCAACCAAGGTTTAAAGTTTCTTACGATTAGCTAGATACTATAGGAGATACATCATAGAGTTTGCAAAGATTTCACTGCCATTGACCTGACTAACTCAGAAAAAGTTATTATACATATAGTCAGAGGAATATGAAGTAAGTTTTCAAGAGTTGAAATGCTGATTGAGCACTACACCAATTTTAGCTTTACCAATTATGGAGAAACCTTGTAACACCCCACTACCTAGGCCTAACAGGGCCGGGGATGTCGCCCCGTCCATAGGACAAGGGGTCTTTATAACTAGGTCACATAAAATGATACAAAAGAAATACTTTAAAATTTAACTTATTATAACCCAATAATACATGAACAAATTCAAAATAAATTGTCTGCTACAATCTCTCAAAACATCACATAAGGAAAATAACAAAGAGTTTTTAGAATCACAAGCATCAATCTAGCAAATGACCTTCACAGCAGGACCGTCCTTAAAACATGGCATAAAGGTGGTGAGATAAAAATCTCAGTAGTGTTTCAGGTAAAACTGTTCATGTATTGATGTGTACGAATTTGGATATAAAAAATCACAAAAAAATAAGCACATTCCCAATCAAGTTTAAATTAAAATATTAACCCTAAATTACACATATGAGCAAGTGTACTCATCATTAAACATAGCATAGGGTTTTAAATGAGTATCAATCCTCAACGAACAAGTATGTAGTAATCACTTTTCTTTCATTGTTTAACCGACTCAATAAAGTGAAAAAGAATAAAAAGGAAAATAAAATAATATAATATATACATGTTAAGGATGGAGAATTATGTAAATCAAACCATTATTTTGATAAACATGACCTTAAAGTACCCAATCATTATCATAACTAATCATTCTCTTGGCATCATGAAGGATTAAGATAGATTCACTTCTTTCCAATCCATGAAATCACTATCTTCTAGACAAATTAGCATCACTTCTTTAATGTCTCAACTAATTCACCCAAAAGATGCATTAAACACAATCCTTGATTAAATTTTCATATCCTGGCAAATTTAAAATATGAAATTAACCAATGAATCCATATCCTGGCAGACATCAATTAACCTTTAATTACCTAGTTCTTAGAAATTAACCCCTTTTCCAAGCAAGTTAATGGAAAGAAACAACAAATTAATCTCATAATCAGCATAAGTAATTAAATACCAAGAATAACAATCAATTAATCAAATGATCAAAGTAACTCTAAAAATCATGAATACCGAAAACAATGTCAAATTACAATAAAATAATTTATACATCATTGTTCAAGAAAAAGAAAACAAAGTTAAAAGAAAGAACTCATAAACAAGCCTCCTTCTTCTTTCTTTGTAGACCCTCTTATACAATCTTCCTTGATCTGAAGAATTCCTCTTCAAATTTGAATGTTTTTCTGTTTTGATCTGTAAATTCTCTCTTTTGTCTTGTGTTTTCTCTCTGTTTATAGGCTTTAGAAGAGCCTAAAATTGTTCCTCTAGAGTTTTTAGCTGACTAGAAGAAGGAAAATACTAAAACTCTGCAAATTACCAAAAAAATAAGGCACCGCCTCAGCACGAGTGCACAACTAGTGCTGTCTGTCCTACTTAGGGCTGGCGCCAATTGTGGTCTGTTTCTCTATCCATTCATCAATTTTTCTTGATTTTCGTACCACCACTTCCAGAGTGCAACCGGCGCCATCTCTGGCCTCCTAGCTGGCACTGGTTCAGTCCTGTTCAGCTCTATTTCACCATTTTTTATCATCTGAAGTGCGTGCCAGCAGCACGTGGCCAGCGCCGCCTTTATTCTGTTTGGCGATGTTTTTGTCTTATTTTACCCCTAAAATCTAAAATAATGCACAAAATACCTTTCCAAGGGTACAATCCCATATATGAAGGAATATGACCAATTATTGAACAAAATGTATCACAAAATAACCACAAATAACTAAGAAATATATGACTAATTTAGGCCCTATCACATTCCTTCACACTTAGCTCTTTGCTTGTCCTCAAGCAAAGTATCAAAGACAAGTAGGAAAAACATAAGTTTCCACAAAATCATTCAATTACTATCAAAATAATATCTCCAATGCTTTCTTTATTCAAGATAACAGAACATATCCTACTACATATTTCATAACAAATGCAAGACTTGTGTGTGTGAAGAATGACTAGTAGAACCATCCAAACATTTAACATCATTCTCAAACCCTTGGAAAGAATTTAGTTTAAAAGAAATATGCATTCCATAAGCTTACTTTTCATACACTCTCTCCACTAATCTGAGATATATCATGATTCTACTTAAGTCAAATAGGATTTTTAAGCTTGTAATGTAAGGCTAAAGGGTTTGTAATGTAGCTTGTAAAACGAAGGATATAGGAAAATCAAATATCAAAGAAGATAAGAGTTTACAAGAAAAGGATAAGCAAAATGCACCAATAGATTCCAAACTTTACTTGCTCTCCTATCACAAAATCAATCAAAAACCTATAACCTTGTATTGCATTCATATCATAGCTCAAGCAAATCTTGCATTCTTTTCCTCAATAATCCTTAACTCATCATTCATATTGCATAAGATCATCAAAAATTTCACCAATTTTTATTCCATCTCTCAATCAACATTCTTCCTGTGCTCTTCTTCTCTTTCTCTTTCAGCTTTTCTTTTTCTTTTTCTTTCCTTCCAAATGCTGCTTTTGTCTGTTCCTCAGTTTTTTTTTTCTTTCAACATTTTCTTGCAGCTTTTTGTTTTTCTCAATCTTTCTTCCTCCTTTCTCCTTTTACACTCCAACTCAACAATGAGCACGACTAAAAGTAACAAGTCATAGCTTTTACACCACTATTTTCCCTCACACTTCTTCTACTTGCATTTTTATCCATCAAGAGTAATCACTGATTTGGAAGAATCATCAAACACTCTTAAAGAAGTAAAGGACAAAGTATGATAATGGGTTTTAAGAAAGAAATTAACAATTTAGGCTCAAAATAGGCACTAGGGATAATATAAAATAGGTAGGCTCAAAAAACTCAAACCATCTAAAGAAGGCCTATTACCATCATCCCCAATTTAAATCATGAATGTCTTTCTTATTTTGCCTCGAGAGGTATTCAAGTAAGTTCTAGAATGCTCAATGAATTTTTGTAGAAAAACATGTTTAAGAACAATGTAAAGAATTTGATCAAGAACTATTTAGTCCAAGTGCGTGCAAAAAGTCATGCATAAGCCACAAATGATATAGAACATATGCTCTATGATCTAGCACAAAGACATGCATTAAAAATACATCTTGAAAGCTCACAAAATAAAAAAAAATGAAAATTTTGCTTAAAAGGTTCAAAGAAGAATTTCAAGAAGAATAAAAGAATTTTCTATTCTAACCACTCCCCCACACTTAAACTGGACATTGTCCTTAATAGCTAAGTAAATAGAGCAAGGAAATATCACCACGGGACCAAAAATAAAGGGGAAAAGATAAGAAAGACAATACTTCCATTCATTATGCTTTCTTCTACAAATGAGTCGAATTCCAGTAAAAAGGAGCACTGTCGAAGTACCTAAAAAGAAAAATACAAAAGAAACACACCAAAGCATAAAAGTAGAAAAGAAAAAGAAACAAAAAGTAAAGAAAATAGTACATAAAAGAAAACTACAAGAAATAACTAGAAAATGTCATGAAAATATAAAGGAAAAAAGAGAGTGATAAGTAGGAACAAGTATAGAACAATTATCTTAATCCTCCCCAGCATTATTATTAGGTGCTGAAGTGCCCTCACCACCATGCAGTCCCAAAAAATGCCGTATCCACTCAAGCCATTGCTGCTCCATAGTAGTCTGTCATCGGGCAATGTCATCAATGGAGTCCCGCATATGTAGCAGCATCTCTGTCTACTGGGCTAACTGTCCCAGCACCGCGGTCTCAAAGTCAGTCCTTAGTTGGGACTGTGAACTACTTGCTCGTACTCGTAATGGTAATGGTGGGTGCTCCTCCTCCACAGTTGGTGGCTAAACTTGGCCAGGATATTTGACCTCATAGGGAGTTAGCCATTTCTTCATCTTCTGGCTATACTTGTACCCACAGCTCATCAATGTTTGCTTTGTGACCATGTCATGCTCAGTGGTAGCCTCAATCAATTCCCCCTCCGTACTAATGCCAAAATATCTCAAAATTTTCATGATTACTAGAGGGAAATCGAAGGCTTTGGTAGAGAGATAATGATGAACCACATCCTTAATGAATTAGATGATCAATGGGGCAAGAGGGATAGACTGAGTGGTTATCATCCTATGTAAGGTGTATGTATCAATAAGGTGTGTCTCCTTGAATCCACTGGCTCAGGGTACGACAGTAAAACCGAACATGTATACTAGAGCCCAAAAATTGGCAGCAAGATCATTGTTAGAATAGAAGCTTTTGGCTTGGAAATCATTGTGCTTGTGCAACCCTAGAGTAGCTCTAGTACCACTACCATCCTAATTAGTGTTAGAAAGATTATTAGTATCTATCCCTTGCCAAGAATCATCATCATAGACCTGGAGGAGAGTAGCTAAATGGTTTCGTGTGATGATAATGGGGGTTCTCTTCATTCTTGTCTCAATGTGTGGAAGGTGTTTATTACCATTTTCAACCATGTTGGCATAAAATTTGTTTACGAGCACTGGACAATAATCCCCCTTTAGCTGTACTATAGGTCCCTACCCTAGCCTCCTAAACATCATTCCTAGTTTAAGGGCACGGTCTAAGGTAGGTGCAAAGGTACGCTCCACAATAATCTTATTTGAAGCCCTCCTATTGTACCACCTCTCACATGATGGATCAATGAACTCTACTAGCCTAAGGAATAAAGAGTCTATAGATGAAGGGGCTGAGGAAGAAGAAGCTCTAGCCCTTTTGGAGGATTGACCCCGTGCTCTAGACATATTGGCAATTAAGTAGTAGTGAAGATAGGAGGATAAGGACTAAGAAGCTTAAAGATTTTAGAAGAATTGTATCTCTCCTGTTTCAAACACAATGCATAAAACCCACTCAACTCTTAACCAACTCACACCACTATGCCCAAACTCCTTAAAGTATACCTCACAACAAACAACAACCAATTAATTCTCTCTAATCAATCCACCACAATTTACAACACAACCTACACGAATAAGCATAAAAGCTCACTGTAAAGTGTAAATGTGCTGCACAAACCCAATGTATTTAAATGCTTCAAAACATGATCATGTGAACTATGGAATCATCAAGGCCTTATAGTGATCGTGTGTAAGATAAGTTGAGGCTAATGTGCACTAGTTACTCAATCATTCTAATAGCCATAATCATACCCGTAAGCAAATACAAAAATTCCCTAATGATCATGTGAATGAATTAAGTACTCAAGAAATATTAACTCATAATATATCCAAAGTCATAAATCTCACAAGTTGATTCACAATGTAAAAGAACATTATATATCCCAAATTTCGGCAAAAAATATACCCAAGATTAGAAAAATTTACCTACAACATTTTAACTGTGGGCAGCCAAAAGATGCATTTTTTCCCCTCAAAAATCAAAGCTTTTTGCATATGGATTGAAGATTAGGTTTTTGTGAAAAACGGAAGATTTAGAGAATTTTGATCCATAAAATCAACCAAAGAAAGATAGATTGATGTTCTAAAAGTGTTTAGGAGGTGAAAAATCAAATCTTAAAAGGTTTAAAATGTGAAGTCGGCATGGGTTAGAGAGGATTTGAGAGGGAGTTGGAGAGTTTCAAAGAAAAAATGGCCAAATTAGCCTGTTTTAACATCTCCCCCGACTGGAGCCGGCGTCGGTTCTAAGCCTAGCCGGCGCCAGTTGCATTCTGTCCGGGCTCCGAAAAATTACTATTATTATTTTAATGAAAAAGAAATAAAAATGATGAACATGCAGCAATGATGAATAATGCAATTTAATTCATGAAGAAATAAATAAAAATGAAACAACGAAAATAAAAATTGTTCCAAATCACAAAAACTTAAAGCAAAATGACTTCAATGCTTTCCACGACATTGATTCTGTGGATTTTCTTCGGTGTTTCTTGGTAATGTCCCTGATTAACGATCCCTAAGTAATTTAGCTAGTTGGCCAATTTGGCTCTACAAGTTGCGCATGGAAGCCTCTAAGTTCCTTGTTGTAGCATCAACCCCTTGGAACTTAGTCTCTATTGTACTTACCAATAGATTAATCAATTCCTCCAACGGTGGCTTGGACGGTGCTGAATTGTTGTGCAAATGAGATTGGTTCATTTGATTTCCCCCAAAGTTGAAAGAACCCTGCCTATGCTAGTTTTCATTGCTCCATGAGAAGTTAGGGTGATTTCTCCAACCAGGATTGTAAGTAGAGCTATAAGGATTTTTACCTGGATGGACATTACCTGCAAAGGTTTCTTGTTTCATGATTTCTTGGAGTGAACCCATATTTTGGCACTCATGAATTGGGTGCCCTTCTCCACCGAAATCACAACATACATTTAACACTTGGCCTTGAGGCATCACATTTTGTCCCATCTCTTGTGTCAAAGCTTCCACCTTAGCTTCCAAAGCTACCACAACATCCACATTGTGCATTCCTTGCACACAAGCATCCGACCTTGCACTTCCCCAATAATAGTTATTAGAAGCCAAGTTTTCAATGAGATTGAATACTTGTTCTGGGGTCTTATAATTGATGGAACCCCTTACAGAAGAGTCCACCACTTGTCGTGTTGCAAACATAAGGCCATTTAGAAAGATGAGCATCTACATTCCTAACTCAAATCCATGGTGCGGGCACTTTCTCAACATTTCCTTGAACCTTTCTCAACTTTCATACAAAGGTTTAGAATCTAATTGTTGGAAGGCAAAAATTTCGTTTCTAAGTTTGGATGTCCTAGCTGGAGGAAAATATTTAGCCAGGAATTTTTCAGCTAGGGCATTCCACGTAGTGATGGAACCTGTGGGTAAAGACTTTAACCAAGATTTGGCTCTATCTCTCAGAGAAAAACGAAAAAATCATAGTTTTATTGCATCTTCAGAAACACCATTCATCTTGAAGGTATAACAAATTTCAAGGAAACTAGCTTGGTGGGCATTGGGATCTTCTCACCCATCAAATTGGATCGTATTTTGGACCATCTGGATGATATTGGGCTTTATTTCAAAATTATTTACATCCACCCTAGGTCTCGTGATACTCGAGCCTATGCCCGAGATTGGAGGTTTCACAAAGTCATCTATAACTCTCCTGTTGTTTCTAGCATTGTTGTTTTGAGCAGCGTCCATGTCTGCGATTAAGTTCCTTTTGATTGTCTAGCGGATTTTTGATAATGTCCTTTCGATTTTAGGATCAAAATCCACTATCTTGCCTTCATATTGTCAAGTCATATACTAAGGTTAACACCTAGAAAAGACAAGATGAAAGTTAGATAACGAAATTCATAATTCAAACAAAATTACAAGAACACGTTAGTTAATTCATTCAAAGTAAGTAAATTAAATTACAAGAGACAAAAAATACAAAAGATGGCACCTTTTTGCAAAAAGAACAATTGTATAAATTTACATTTTTACATATTCACATGGTTATTTCAACAAAATTCAAGGTTTCATGATATTATTCCCTGACAATGGTGGCAAAAACTTGATGTGTACGAATTTGGGTATAAAAAATCATAAAAAAATAAGCACATTCCCAATCAAGTTTAAATTAAAACGTTAACCCCAAATTACACATATGAGCAAGCATACTCATCATTAAGCATAAGGTTTAAAATGAGTATCGATCCTCAAGGAACAAGTAAGCATCAATAACTTTTCTTTTCTTTTTTAACTGACTCAATAAAGTGAAAAAGAATAAAATAAAATAAAATAAAAGAATATATACATGTCAAGGATAGAGATTTATGTAAATCAAACCATTATTTTGAAAAACATGACCTTAAAGTACCCAATCATTATCATAACTAATTATTCTCTTGGCATCATGAAGGATTAAGATAGATTCACTTCTTTTCCAATCCATGAAATCACTACCTTTTAGATAAATTAGCATCATATATCCTATCTCACCTAATTCACCCAAAAAATGCATTAAACACAATTCTTGATTAAATTTTCATATCCTGGCAAATTTAAAACATGAAATTAACCAATGAATCCATATCTTGGCAGACATCAATTAACATTTAATTACCTAGTTCTTAGCAATTAACCAATTTTCCAAGTAAGTTAATAGACAAAAAATATGAAATTAATGAATTGAAACCACCATCAACCCCTTTTTCCAAGCAAGTTAATGGAAAGAAGCAACAAATTAATCTCATAATTAGCATAAGTAATTAAACACCAAGAATAACAATCAATTAATCAAACGATGAAAGTAACTCTAAAAATCATGAATATTGAAAATAATGTCAAATTACAATAAAACAATTAATACATTATTGTTCAAGAAAAGGAAAACAAAGTTAAAAGAAAGCACTCATAGACAAGCCTCCTTCTTCTTCCTTTGTAGACCTTCTTGTACAATCCTCCTTAATTTGAAGAATTCCTCCTTGCATTTGAGGGATGTTATATTTTGATCTATAAATTCTCTCTTTTGTCTTGTGTTTTGCTTCTACTTATAGGCTTTAGAAGTGCCTAAAATTGTTCCTCTAGGGTTTTTGGTTGACTAGAAGTAGGAAAATACTAAAACTTTGCAAATTACCAAAAAAAATGAGGCACAGCCTGTAACACCCCACACCCTAGGTACCTAGATAGGGCATGATGTCGCCTTATCTAAAGGACCAGGGGTCTTTATAACGAGGTACAAAATAAAAAAAATACTAAATAAAATTAAAGGAATAATCCCATTACATCCGGAAGTATAACTTATACAAGTTTTGAAAATCAAACTAACAAACGTCTCTTGAAATAAATTCAAAACATAACTAAATAAATAATCTAGAGTTCATCTCCTAGTGCTTCACGCTGCTCAATATAAGCAATCCCATAAAATCATGATATAAAAGGTGTGAAATTGACATCTTAGTAAGTCTCATGTGTGCAAGTGTCAATTATAACCATTTCGTGTATGCAGGTTTATCCAAATCACAAAATCATGTTTGCAAGTCAATTTCATCAATAGAAGTTATACAAAGGAGCCTTGCTCAATAAATCCAAAACAGTTCATAATAAATCACCATTTCATCACGTTCATAATTCATTAAGTAGGGATTAGCAAATGATTCAACAATATAGTAACACAATCCATATCATGGTTACCACCATGATAGCTTCGCAATGTATTCTTTCAACAATAGGCAGTGAGGGATCCACCCACTAGGTGAGATACTCCTCCATCTCTACACCTAATATTTCGGTTGTCCAATCCAGATAAACAATGTCCACATGGACCAATATGCTAGCATGGACAACCTGACTAAGTAGTACTGTCGCCTCTCCAAGTTAAGTTTGTCTTCTGGAGGTGGCCTCCTGATAGAAGACTCACTCTTACTCTTCAAAACTAGTACTACTAACTTATCCTCGTTGAGTACTCAACGCTCCTCGATTAAGGGCAGAATCATTTTTCTCTTTTTCGAAAGTCTTTAATTACTTTTATTGCAAAACGTGATTTTCAAAATAACATTTTCAAAAATTGTTTGACAATAGTGTAAGAAATTGTTTTCGAATTTGAATAAATAAAATTTAGTAAATTCGTTTTGAAAATAAAACATCCACGTTTCCAATCCAAGTTGCACAACAATCTAGTGTAACTCATCATTTTTAGTCAAGGCTCAATCCTTGTGTCAAAACATCATATTAACATCAATTTCAAACAACATTGTAGAAATTGCAAGCAAACAAGTAACATTTATCAAAACAATTATGCAGGAACTTGGATAAATCATAGCTAGATCCAACTCAATCGATTGTTCTTATTTCCACTCATTCCTTATCTAGAGTAAATAATCCCACAATTATGATTTAATCATTCCACCCATTATTCCATATAATATGGCTCTCTATGATCTCATTAATCACCTAATTAATCCATAGTATCTAAGGACTTTAATTCATTCAATCAAATGTATAAATTCCCTTTACCATTCTATTGATCATAACCATGCATTGATCTAGATCCTTTCACCATATGACAACTCCAATATTCAACTAACACAAAATCATCATAAATAGCCCCATAAACATTAAAAGATCTCATCTTTGCCCATTTAGCATAGGTTTAGATTTAGCATGAGAAGATGCGTCAATGTCCTATCTCATACATGCTTTATCTATAGCTTACCTCAACATATTCATCGTTCTAATTTATTCATACTTTCATGCTAGACTCCATAAGTATCCTTAAGCCAATATTTTAATGATTAAGACCATTTAAATTAGTAAAGATAGGATCTTGATTACCTCCTAGCGATCTAGGCTTAAAACACGGTAACTCCTTGTTGACTAGCTTAAGTTCAATCAATAGTTGAAGAGTTTGGTCCCGTTGGATGACCTTGATTGAGACTCACCAAGGAGGGGATAAAATCAGTCCCTTATGGACGTGATTTAAGGAAGAGAAGAGGAAAAGAATGGAGTAAAAGTTGAAAACAAGAGTTGAAGATCAATTATCGTGTTAAGAGTTTCGGTTTTGGCTTCGTTTTTGGGGTAGGCTATCCAAAATTCTGAATAGGTTGAAGGCTATTTGTTTGGTGCAGTTGAGGGCTAAGAGCTGCTGTATTATTGCAGCTTAGGATGGTGGAAATTCTGGACAGAAAAGGAGAAGAAATCTGATTGGTTTTGGTCTTTATAGTGGCGAGAATAAGAGAAGAAAAAGGGGTCTTTGTGTAGCTGTTTTTGCCTAAGATAAGAGAGAAGTTGAGAGTAATGAAAAGCTGGAATTTTCGTTAGATTGTGTGTGTGTGTGTGTGTGTGTGTGTGTGTGTGTGTGTGTGAATAGTGATGAAATTCTGGAGGTAATGGAGCTGAAATTCTGGTATTCTTTTGGCTAAAATCAAGTCCTAATTGGTTAGGGTTTTCTTAGTTAACCCTAGCTACGTTTTGG
Source organism: Voacanga thouarsii (assembly GCA_026120185.1). Classification (NCBI taxonomy): domain Eukaryota; kingdom Viridiplantae; phylum Streptophyta; class Magnoliopsida; order Gentianales; family Apocynaceae; genus Voacanga; species Voacanga thouarsii. Next base: position 5,918,787 of record JANUWF010001659.1, on the reverse strand, counting down.
AGAGTTTTAGGTAAGTTATCTTTACCCTATGTGTGGCAGCAGCTATGAAGGAGTTTTCCAGAAAATCATAGAAAGGAATTAGGTCACCTATTTAGGAAATAGTTTAATTAATTCTCTATATTAATTTGAGTAATTTTTAAACAGCTATTAAATAGTTATTTGGTAAGAGAATTTGTGGTTTCCTAATCTTTCTAGCTATCGAAATTCCCCATCCTTTTCCCTTCAAAATTTGGAAAATATTTGACTTAATCTAAGAGATAAACATTTCATTTAAATCTAGCTTTTTGTCTTTTATTTTCTAAAAGAAAATATTATTTTAAGAAAATTAAAATATGGAGATTTATCTCCTTGAAAACAATACCTATATAATTTCATATATTTTATCTCCTAATATATTACTTAGATATAGCTTTTAAAAATCTAGATTAGTAATCTTTAACATTCTCTAAAATATTATAATAAGTTATTAGGAATAAAAATTTAATTTACTCTAAAATATTTTATAAAATAATTTCCAAAATAAAGCACACTCCCAATTTTTAGGAAATTGGTCTCCAAAACCTTAAGGATTTCGGCCAAGGCTAGGGAAAATTAGGGTAAAAGGAAAATAAAAGAAAGGAAAGGATTTGAGAAAGCTAGGATTCGAACTCAAGCTCACCAAGAATTAAATACCAAGCTTTATCCGCTAAACCACATTAATTCCTGGCAAATATTCTCCTAATAAATTCCCTTAAATCCTACTCACTTACTTCATCCATTTTTCTAATAAATTCTCCTCGATAAAATAAAACTCAACTACCTCAAATACCACAATCACTTCATGAACAAGTTATTTCATGCAATAACAAACTGATATTTTCATGAAAATAATTCAAATCATCAAATGTGGTATAAAACAATATGACATGCATGAATTTTTCCCACTTACTAAAGGTGGTCTAATATGGGGTATTACACCACCTCAGCACCAGTGCACAACCGGCGCCGCCTGTCCTGCCTAGGGGTAATGCCGGTTGTGGTCTGTTTCTCCATCCGTTTACCAATTTTTCTTGATTTTTAAGCCACCTCTTCCAGGGTGCAGCCGGCACTGCCTCTGGCCACCTAGCCGATGCTGGTTCAGTCCTGTTCAGCTCTGTTTCATCGGTTTTTCATCATGTCAAAATGCGTGCCAGTAGCACGTGGCCGGCGTCGCCTGTCTTGTCCTAGCTAGTGCTATCTTTATTCTGTTTGGCGACGTTTTTGTCTTATTTTACCCCTAAAATCTGAAATAATGCACAAAATACCTTTTCAAGGGTAAAATCTTAAATATGAAGGAATATGACTAGTTATTGAACAAAATGTATCAAAAAATAACCTCAAATAACTAGAAAATATATGACAAATTTAGGCCCTATCATGTATGCAAGCTGTAAAAGTTTCATAAGAAAAAATGCTGGCAAGCATTAAATAAATGTTAAAAATAAAGATTAGTGTTTTGCTTTCCAAACTATACATGTGCACAATAAATACAACCACCTCAAGAGATAGCCATGGGTTACCACACGTTGAGCCCTATAACAATACAATGGTCCGAATGCCAAACATTGAGCATTCTAACAAAAGATTATTGTACGGCCTACCGGGTGAGATACTCCTCCATCTCTACACCCAAACTTACTGGTTATCCACTCTGAAAACACACAGTCTACATGATTGAAACTTGATAGCTCGGACCGGCATGACCTACCGGACTGGCATCCTATCCAGGAAGGACTCACCTCTCAGAGGTGGCCACCTACTGAGAGACTTCCCCGAACCCTTCAAAGACTAGTCATAGTAGTCTACCCTTATTGAATACTCAATGTTGTTTGTCCCACATGGGAGAAAATTGATCATACATTGATTTTCTTGGAAATAGCAATTAAAGATTTCTAAAATTCTTGTCAAAGTTGGGTTTTAGAAAGAGTTTAGCATTTCGTGTAAAACTGCTTATTTAATCATCAAATGATGTGATTGACTAAAATAGAAAGGAAAAACGGTCCTTAATTGCCTTTACAATCGAATGATCATACACATTGAACTTGGCTTGCCACAATAATTTTTTGTCTTCAAATAACGCCATGCAAGAGCTTACCTTTGATTGCTTGAACTCAAAAATCCTCCTAGGTTGACCTAACCCCACCTGGGGTAAACACAAGGTATAAGGTTATACTAGAGCTATACTTGCCTTCTATAAATAATTCCTAGTTCAACCCTTAATGTCCTAAGCTTTAAGGCTAGATGATAAAGGATTTTATAGAATAAATCTTGCTCGATAAGTTAAAATAACTAGGTGTTCTAAAATAATTACTAATAAGTTATAGGTTCAAATAATAAATCTTGAGTATTATTATTAACAAATAAACTAGTGTTTAAATATTGAATAATACTAAGTCCTAAATAATATTAATAAATGATATTTTTTAAATAGTATTATTATAAAGAAATAATAAATTACAATTAATTTTTAATTAATAATTAATAGATAACAAATAATTTGTAATAAATAAAATTAATAATATATGAATTGTATTAAATTTTGATTAATAGATAACAAATAAATTTTAATATAAATAATATTTATGAATATAGGTAGAAGTCTTAACCACGGTTTACAAGGTCATTAATATTTTATATATTATTATTATTTATATAAAATACCTTATTTATTATATATATATATATATATATATTATTTTTAATAAAAGATGTTATTTATTTGACTAATAAAATATCAACATTTCATTTAATATTCCATTTCCAAAACTTCCTTGGAACTTCAGAACCTTTAGAAAAAATATAGTAGTAATTTTAATTAAGGTAATAAAATTTGTTAATAAAAATAACTTAGTATCAACAAGAAAAATGATCATGATTTTCCTATTGCTGAACAAGATTCATGAACATATTCTTCAACATCAAACAATAGGCTAAATCATTTATGAACATAAGCTTAAATCAACACACACTATTACATGGCTAAATCCCTACTAGGCATAACCATCAATCATGGCTTCATTGAAAACAAGAACATAAAAATCCTATTCACCAAAGGTTTCATAACATCTAACATTCCTTAAACATCCATAACTCTCCTAAGACATGATGAACATACATTGACTCTCAAGAAAATCCATATGGCTTAATTATTTACAGCCATTCTCATGTCCTAACCCCAACCCCTTCATTCACATGCATACACTCAATCCCCCATTCATATTCTGTTCTTCCTATCAACATCTAAGAGACATGAATATAGAATTAAAAAGGAGGATAAAGGGAAAAATACTTGATTGTCGATTACTTCAATGAAGACTAAAGAAGGTCCACGCGCGATTGAGATTCTTGAGTTGTCCAAGGGAAAAATAGCCATGGTTGTTGATCAACCATTTTGGTTGTGAGAGAGAGAGAGAGAGAGAGAGCATTAGTATCGTGCATTAAAGGTTGAATGGAGGAAGATAAACAAAGAAATTGTTCTTGATTTACCTTGATGATGTTCTTGTGATCTTTAAGAAAAAACTGGTTTTTGATCTGATTGCAATTTCTTGTTTGAGAGATGTTGTGTTATAAATACCAGAAATGAACACTAGGGATTATGTAGGAGTAATCTAGAGTATTTGAGAGTGATTGGAGGTGTCTAGGGTGGGTTTTGGCTTGAAGGAATGTAGTGTATGTTCTTGGTGAAAATTGAGAGAGTTTGAGAAAAGGTGCTGCGCCAAATCTAGATTGGTGTTGGCTGAATGGTTTAGGGTGTTTAGGAGTTTCAGTTTTCAGCTAGAGAGGAAGGGAATAATTTGATTTGTTTGAAATTCAAATGGAGGGAATTGAGGAGTGGTTTAAGGTATAGGATAAGCTAATGGTGTTTAATTGATGGAGGCTTCTTTGTTCTTCAATGGAGTCGGTTGGACTAGATATTTTGCTGAAATGATTAAAGACTGTAAAGGCTTTAAATCTGGCTAAAATTCAGTGCTTAATGGTAGATGAAATTCTGGTTTAGTAGCTTAATTCAAGAGTGTTTTCATGGAGCAAAATTCTGGAAATTTTTTAAGTTCAAATGTATTTTGAATGGAGTGATCTTAGGAGATTTTTAAGGTGTGATTATGGAGTCCAAGTGTTCAAGGTAAGTGAAGAGGTTAATGGTGTTCAATTCATGGCTGAACAAGGTTCATTTTATAGAGGTTTGAAGGTGGTTTTTCGGCCTAGGCCTAAGGAGACAAAGTTAGGAATTTTCTGGTTTCAAGGTGTTCAAGGTTTTGAAAGTTTAAGGATTTTTCTGTGCAGAATTTCTGCACTTCTTCAACCCAATTTGCAGAGAACTTTGAGGGGTGTTTGAGGGTCTTTTAAGGCTGGTTTCTAGCCTTCTATCTATCGAAAAACCAGAGGAGTTTTGCTGGATTGATGACAAGAAAACCAACTGCATTTTTAGTCTAATGTGTAGCAAAACTGCACAGGATTTTTTTCTTGTTTTGAGTAGTTTTATGCAGTCCAAATTTGCACAGAAATTTCAGTCTTCAAGCTACATGAATTGGTCATTTTTCTGGCAGCAAATGAGCAAGGAAACTGGCTCATTTTTTTAAAAGCTAGACTGCTCAAAAATCTGGAAAATTTCTAGATTTCCTTCATTGAAATCATGAACACTATGAAGATGAGTTTGAAGGTTCTACCATGGTGATTGATTTCCCTTGGGAACTATTCCTAACTCCTCTCCTATATTTGCTCAACCTTCTAACTTCCAAGATTAATTTTCAAAATTCAAGGCTAAGAAATCATTACAGAATTTTCCAGAATTAAAAGATGAGACTTGATGAATTTTGAATAATTTAAATTATGAAGATGTTAGGACAAAGCTAAAGGAAATAAAAGGATAAGAATTCTTCTAGAATTCTTTTTAGGACATGATGATAGGATTAAGACATTCTTTTCATGTCTCCCCTAGGACAACAATCCTATCTTTAAGGAATGTAAGAAAATAAAAATTCAAACTTAACTAAGATAATCATGAATGAAACCAAAGTGATAGAATTTGAACTCATTATCTTAGAGATTAATTCCAAAGCTCTAACCACTAAACCACACTAACTCTTGTTCTTAGTTTCTTACCCAAACATTCTTCTTATTTAAACCTCGAGCCATCTTCCTATTTTGACTTCAAGCAAAATTACCATTTTACCCTTCTTACTCAATAAGCATAATTAAGTCTTTTAACCTATAAATCACAATTCTCAAGCACATAAAATCATTCAATATATATATATATATATATATATATGCAAAATAATATGATATGCATCTCGACCCCCTTACTCTAAGGTTGATTTTCGGTGGGGTTTCACAATTCTTTTGAAGTGTACACCAATGTTTCTAAAAAAGGTTTAGGGGGAGTGTTGATGCAAGAAAAGAAAGTTATAGTATACATCTCCAGAAAGTTGAAACCTCATGAGGAAAAATACCCTACACATGATCTGGAATTAGCAGAGCTTGTGTTTGCATTAAAAAAGTGGAGACATTATTTATATGGTCCTACATTTGACATCTTTACTGATCACAAAAGCTTGAAATATATGTTCACTCAGAAAGATCTGAACATGAGACAGAGGAGATGATGGAGTTTTTGAAAGAATTTGGATGTCTTATTAAATATCATCTTGGAAAGGAAAATGTGGTAACTGATACCTTAAGTAGGAAAGTGCAAATGTCGAAATTCTGCATGATGTAGACTCCAAAATTTGAAACTTCTATGGTTGAAGGGTGGATAAGAATGAGTAATTTTTTTATTCAACCAACCTTCTTATAACATTTGAAAAATGCTCAAGGAGAGGTGATAGGGGTTAAAATCATTATTCTTTTCCTAATTATTTGATGTTGTTTTAAGATACATTTGTTGTAATAACTAGGCATATTCCTTCCTATTTGATATTTTGCTTGTAAAAGGTATTTTTGCAAATATGTGCAAATTTAAGTTAAAATTGAGCAGAAAGTGGACAAAACTAGAATGTACCTAGTGCTAGGACTAGCCAGTGACAAGACGATGGGTCCATTCTATCTAGCAGTAGAGTTAAGCGAGCTTTAGGGATCTTTCCAGAACAGACTTGGCGTCAGGTCTGCTAAGTGTACTTGGCGGTGGGTCCATTCTGTCTACCAGACCAAAAACAAAGCAAAAATAGAGGAAGAGTAGAATGCACCTGGTGCCAGGTGGGTCAAATGTACTCGGGTCCAGGTAGGTTCTGGAGGTGGATATTCTGTACGCGAAATTAGCACTTATCCAAGGATTTTGGCATTTTCCTATTCCTACTCGGCCAAAACTTCCTTAGCCACGAAATTGGTATCCAAGAGGCCTATAAAAATGTAAGAGAACACAAAGGTTTTATATATACAACTAAGAGAGGTGAATTAAAGAGCTAAAATTCTAATTCACTTAGTGAATGAGGAATTCACCCAAGTTAAGGAGGATTGTTCAAAGAGAGTCTTCAAGGAAGAAGAAAGAGGCTTGTTTATGAGTGTTTCTTTTTTCTTTGTCTTCTTCTTCTTCTTTAAAAATGATATATTTAATATTTTTACTGCAATTTAACATTATTTTGGGATTCATAATTTTGTGTTAATTTAGTTATTTGATCAATTCTTTGTCATCTTTGATATTTGATTACTTGATTTCATTGGTTATTGATATGAGTTTTTCTAATTAACTTGAGACGAGGATGTTAGGAATTTCATTGCATTGATTTCGTATTTATCTAATCTTAATGGACTTGAGCGACGAAGTTAAAGTTATAAGACTAAGTGATCAAAGAAGAGTTGATTTTGCTTTGAGCAAAAGGTTATTAGCTAATTTCACGTTTATAAAGAATTGAGCCTAATGCATGTTTTGGTTAGGATTAGCTTGATTGGGAAATCTGTTAATATAATGAAAATATAAGATTCCATGGATTGGGACATGAATTGGGATTTATCTAAGTAGAATCATGACTTGTGAAATGATTGAGTTTTACTTTATATTTCTTCATGATACCAAAATGATAATTAGTTAAGAGAATTGCTAATTGGTTCATTCCCATGTTTTACAGGATACTTGTCTAAATTGCATAAACCTACATCCTGGAGTTGTATATATTTTTTTAGTTTTCTTTTTATTCTTGTCACACTTTATTTAGGTCAGTTAAATAATAAAAGAAAAGTGATTAGTGCGTATTTGTTCCTTTGAGGATCGATACTCGTTAATTCCCTGTACTATGCTTACAATGAGTATACTTGCTCATATGTGTATTATGAGATTAATGTTTTAATTAAAACTTGATTAAGGAATGGATTTTAAATTAATGATTTTATTTACTCAAATTTTGCGCATCAAGTTTTTTGCGCCATTGCCGAGGAACAATATCATAAAAGCTTAGATTTTGTTAATTTAACCATGTGAATATGTTTATATGTAAATATGTAAATATGTATATATGTTCCTTGTATGCCTAGGTGTTGTATTTTGTTTTCTTGTATACTTAAACCTGAATGTCTCTGTATGTGCAATTCCTCATAACTTAATTGTGAACATTTACCTTCACTAACTAACTTGATTATGATGTGTATATATGATACTAACCAGCTATTTTGTATAGGTAAAATGGCCAATTGGAGCTTGGGATGGTATCCTGACATATCTTATAGAATGACATGTCAACCACCCGACTCTATTGCCTTAGAAGGGGTGTTGGAAAAATTTGTCACCCATGTAACTATGCATTTTTCTAAGATAGAAGACACATTGGAAAATTTTGAGGGCATGATTAGAAATATGAAAAGGTAAAGTTGGTTCTTAATAGATTTAGTGATATAGTCATCAGTAGTGGTAGAAGCACAACATGATTCAACTTCTATTACACTAAGGAGTGCTATCCTGTAGGACCAACGAACGATGCCACAAAAAGAAAGTGATCCAGGAATTTGACATGGAGATTAGGGACAAAAAGGGAGCGAAAAATTTGGCTATGGATACTTGTGTAGGTTGGAGAATCCCTACCTTGGGTCATTGGCCGAGGAAGACATCAATAACAACTTCCCGAATGAACAACTTTTACTTATTGATGGTGAGATTTCTCAACTACCTTGATATGTGGATTTTGCTAATTACTTAGTCGCAGAAATTCTTTTGGACGACTTTGATGCCAAACAAAAGAAGAAATTCCTCTCTGAGGTATACCATTACTTTTGGGAAGATCAGTATTTGTTTCGGTGTTATACGGATCAAATAATTCAAATGTGTGTGGATTATGAGAAAAGCATCAATATCTTGAAATATTATTATGAAGGACCCGCAGGAGGCTACTATCAAGCTAACAACACCTCAAGAAAGGTACTTAAGTTCAGTTTTTATTGGCCAACACTCTTCAAGGGTGCTCACAGGTTTGTTCAAAGTTGTGATAGGTGTCAACGTACAGGTAATATCGCTAAATCTAATGAGATGACATTACAAAATTTTCAAGCTTTTGAAACTTTTGATTGTTGGGGGATTGATTTCATGGGTCTGTTTTCTAGTTCTTTGGGCAACAAATACATCTTGGTGGCGGTTGAGTATGTATTAAAATGGGTTGAGGCGCAAGCCTTACCTGCTAATGATGCATAGGTTGTTGTAAAATTTTTAAAAATACTTTTCACCCTATTTGGAGTACCTAATGTGCTCATTAGTGATAGGGGAACCCACTTTTGTAAAACCCATCTAGCTAAGGTTCTCAAATATTTAGGGGTTACTCATCGGGCTGCTACTCCTTATTATCCGCAAACTAGTGGCCAAGTTGAGGTGGTCAATAGAGAATTAAAAAGAATATTGGAAAAAGTGCTGAATCATAAATGAACGGGTTGGAGTTTGAAGCTAGATTATACTCTTTGGACTTATAGGGCTGCTTTTAAAACTCCCATTGGTACAACCCCCTATCGCTTAGTGTATGAAAAATCATGTCATCTACAAGTAGAAGTTGAACATAAGGCTCATTGGGCAGTAAAACTTGTCAATTTTGACCTTTATCTTGCATAAAAAGAAAGAATGCTTCAAGTGAATGAGTTGTGTTAGCCCAAAGGGCTTTCTCCTATGTTTTAACTTATGACAAACATTGATGTGAACTAACTTGTGTAATCTATATGTGATAGGACATGTTTGACCTCAGTTCTTCTAAGGCATTCAAATATGATTGTAAGGCAACTCTTCAGCAATGAAATTCAAGTATGGAAGATAAAAAAAAAAAGTTCAAAGTGTTTGTGGTTGCATACCAAGAAGTCCTTATGGAAGAACTTTAGACTAGGAAGTGTTATTAAGGTATTTCTTATTAATTCCTATATCTCTTTACCTTTTGATTCAATTGATTTTTACCTTAAAGCACACAAAGAAAAAGATTTTAAAGATTTGAAAATTACAGAATTTTGGATTGAGTAGTTTAGATGATTTTGCATCCAAAATCCTGTAAACAATATTGAATTGTTTCTACCTGAAAAAGTGCCATTTTGGACTTACCTTTTGGATGCATTGTTGTCTAAAGCTTGAGTCCAAAACACCGGTATATTTAACAGAAAAATTATAGCCGTTAGTACTTCACTTTTTAGATCTATATATAGCCTCTAAACAAGATTAGATGTAAGATTTTTGTGGCATTCTTCTAAGAAACATGATTGCTAAATAGAATACAAAAATCTCCTTTTATCAAGTGCTTCAAAGTGAATTCAATTTATGTCAAAAAGGTAAAAGTGTTTGTACTTTGTACCTCAGTGAATATCTGCTCAAACAAGTGAGCTTTTACTGTTCTATTGATATTCAATCTACTTTGTAGTACAAGGTTATGGTGTAAAACTCATTTGGGGTGAACCTTGATTTAATTGTTTGATTGAGAGGTTTTGGAAAACCAAGAGTGGTGATTCTCTCTTGTATGTGGTACAGTTTGATTTCATTAAGTTGAGTAAATGAAATCTGATTGAAAATCCTTTAGTATAAGCTTAAGGTAGTGGACATAGATCTTGGTAGATTGAACCACTATACATTCTGTGTCTCATCTCTTTGGATACGTCATTGATTGCATTATATTTCTTACTTTTGTCTGAATTTGGATATATCTCAAAGTGTTCTTGCATAGCTTTCTTTGTTACCATAAAGTTGCTCCATGAAACTTGATGATCATCATTACTCTGTATTTCAGACGATTAGAAAATTTTTAGTTTGCCAAAAACCTTATTCACCCCCCCCCCCCCCTCTAAGGTTTTTTCATTTGGTATCAGAGCTTGATCTACATATTCTTGGTTTAACAATATTGTAGAAAAGATCCTCATGGCAAGCTCCCCCACTCTTCCATATATTGAAGGATCTGCAACAAATCGACCTCCTTTGTTCAATGGAATCAACTATAAATTCTGGAAAAATAGAATGAAAATTTATGTGTGTTCTATCAACTTTGAGTTATGGAATTTGAGAGAGAAAGGTCCTTCTGTTCTGTCAAAAGTTGTTGATTATAATATTCCACCTTTTTTTATCTTTGACCAGCTACTATTTGTAATATGATGATAATTTGTATCAATAGCTAGACAAAAGTTGATCGGTATAATGAGGCGATAATTTTGGTATGATAATATTTGGTCGGGACCTGGTTATAATTATTGGATTTGTTTTACCCGTACCCTAAATCTTTAGAAGGCTAATATTATTTACAAAATAAGAATTTGAGGGTATGCTGAGAACAGAAATTATCAGTGCGATGAGACGCACGTTTTAGTGTAAACTATGCTATCCGGGTCATCAGGGGTATTTTCGTCATTTTGACCGCGCCCCCGACTTTGATCACAAATTTGACCAAATAGAGAAGGAATTGAAGAATTTAAGAATTACCAATGGATTTAGTAGAAATTTTGAATCAGAATAGTGAAATAAAATATTTTTTTTGTTACGAATCTGATTTTGGTTATTTCTGAAGAAAATACGAAAATGCGGTTGGACATGGGACGTGCGACTTCTTATGATTGGTGGATGAAAATAAGTGTCATTTAGTGATTGGTTAATGACGTCAAGTGTTTCTATTTGATTGGTTGTGATAAGTTGAGATAAAAGTTTATAAATAAATGTTTTTACTAAGCTTATTTAGCAAGATTTTCATAAGCTTCCTTAATAAGATTTTGACCGCACTAATTCCAATTGACCAAGTGAAATATTAGCCATAAGAATGCAGGTGGAGAGGCTGAAATATAGCCTAAATTTCGTTGGCCTTGCAAGAAGAAAATAAATGAAAATTTTTTGGAGGAAAAAGTTGTTGGTGTGTAAAAATCCTATTGGAACACACCTAAATACATCCACCATTCAATTAAACCACAAGAAGAAATGGAGGGCCAAGATTGAGTGATAAATGGTGGTCAAGAGAGGCTGAAAAATAGCCATAAGTTCGTGAGCTAAGAGGGAGAAAACTAAGAGAAAAAGAAAAAGAAGAGAGAAAGAAAGAAGTTTGTGTGTGTTTTTCATGTGTTCTTGGACCAAAATCACACCAAATAGCCTCAAATATAAGGTAAAACCCTAGTTTGTTTGAATTAAAGGTATTTTTGGGTGAATGGTGATTATGATTATATGAATTTTAACATGAAAACATGACTTTCATGCATTGATTTCGGATCAAAGTTAGGATTTGTGAGCTTTTGGGTATGAACTTGTATATGCTTATATAAGTGCCGGCTGCCTAAGGGTTTTTGAATGATGTTTGATGTGAGGAAGAACTAAATAAATATGGTGGTTTGAACTCTTCTTTTTGGTTGGAAAGTTGATAACTCAAGTAGAGTAAAAATGAAAGTTACTTAGTAGTAACTTGATAGGAAACATGAATAATACTAACTTTTTATTAGGAAAAGTGAATTTATGTTGAATAAGTGTAACCTTGTGAACTACTGGAAATCTGGAAATTCAGAATTAAATGTGATTTGAAGGAAGATTGAGTAAATTAAAGGTTCCAAAGTGTTAAAGATTAAAGGAGAACAAAGGAAAGCATGAATAGTAGGTTTGAGGCAAAACTACTGGGGGTTTTTGCCGAATATCATGTCATGGGAACCAGAAATATGAGAAAGGACTTCATGGAATTGAATTTTAGAGTCTTACGGTCATTTTGGTATATCATGGAGCCAAATCAGAGTTATAAATTGAAAGTTATATGCAAAACAAAATAGTGTGTCAAACCAGTGAAATTCCAAAAAGTAGTCCGAAAATAGATGGAATTAAGGATGATTAATTGTGTCATTTTGGATGAAATTAAGGGAAAATATTATGTGAATTCTTTTTTTGTGAAGGGAGAAAGGATGTGGAAAATGGAAAACGAAAGAATCCAACAAACGATGGAAAAACAATGTGAACGAAAGTTAAACGTTTTTTTTTTTTTACCGTCGGCCCCCGTTGGCTAAACGTTGGTTGGACGTTAGCTACCCATCGGGCACGTCGGCTATTTTTCGGTTGAACACAAATTGACTCGAAAACGATGTTTGGTGTAGGTTTAGTGGTAAACGGCCAACGAAATATCGAAAACAGTAGAAACAAATGTTAAACGGTTGTGCACGGAAAGAGTTGCTTATGACACGAGGTGAGTCCCTCAGATTTCTAAAACTCTTTCCAAAGCTAGTGTGCTTTGTTTTTCTATGAAATGCTATGTTATTTACCGTTTTGAAAATTCTAGAATATGTTTAAGGTTTATTTGAGCAAGAATTATTTTATGCCATTTTGGGCTTGATTGAACATCATAATTGACTTGGAAACCTTACTGAATGATTAAAACATGAATTTTGTGATTAAATGTTTGGATTAAATGTTTGGGATTTTCAGAAAAATAGTAAATTTTGGAATCGGGTATTCATGAATTGACTAGAATGTCTTTGAATTTAGTCCTCTTTTGGGATTAGAATTTTGAATTTCATGAAATGAGTTCCTTTTTAGAATCGAGTAATTGGAAAATGATCTAAATGTCCTTATTGTAATGTTTTATGAAAACCTTTGGAACTCGGGTATTCGGTAGAAGACAGAAATATCCTTATTGGAACTCTTGTAAGTATTTTTCAAATCGGATAAGGGTAAAATGACCCGAAAACCCTCGAAAATTCTTTTGGAATCGGTTATAGGTAAAATGACCTGAATGCCCTTGGAAATGACTTTTGTGATCGAGTACAGGGAAAATGACTCGGATACTCTTGGAAACATGTTTTGATGTATGAATAGAACTCTTTATCATGTTTCAACATCAGTTTGGAAAATAATCTCTCATAGTGAGATTGACTTTTGAAAAATGACATTTTGATCCCTGAAATTGTTTTATTAGTTGATGTACCATGGAATGAATTGATTGGCTCTATAGAGTCTATGTGAATGATGATCTGACTTGCGAGTCAGTGGGATCAAATTTTGAAAAATGATATTTTGCCCCAAAAATGATTTTCTTAATATGGAGAAGTGTTTCTTAATGAAATTGACAATCGGTATCAAAGTAGGTAACCAGCCCCCGGTATGGGAATTAACTACTACACCATATGCAGTAGGAGCCACCTCTAGAATCCTATGCCACCTAGTTCTGGTATGGGAACTAAGTGCTACATCATACGCAGGGGGAACCACCTCTAGAATTCTATACTGCCTGGTTGGTCCTATCTTGAATACTTAATGTGCTCAAGTACGAGCCTTTTTCTTGAATTCCTAGCATATACACTAACTTGAATTCTTGGTGTAAGCACTAACTTGAATTTCTGATGTAAGCATTAACTTGATTCTCTTCCTGGTAGTACACTGCGGTGTACTTACCTACCTGGCGATGCACGGTTGAGTGCTGTAGGCTGCGATTTAAGCACAATGATACGTGGCACCGAAGGTGAAGCCTCGTAAGCTTTGCATACAGGCAGTCCTTTTTGCTGGAAAAATGTCTGTGATATGGAAATTGGGGCAATATTTTGAAATTGAAATACAGTTTTCCAAAAATGATTGAGTTTTGAATAAACTCTTCGTTAAAGAGCTTTTGGATTCATTTCTAATGAACAAATGATATGCTATTCTACAAAAAGTTTTGTGTACTCTACCTCTTTGATAAAGCACTAGCATACACGGGACTCACTAAGTGATTTTCACTCACATATGTGTTATTTTCTTTGAAACAAATTCAGGATCAGTGGCGTAGCGAAAGCGTGGTGGACTCCCAGAGGCTCATGCTATATCTTGGATCTATTGTAGTCGTGAGTGTATGTATCAGAAGCCAAATTCTTGCACTTTTCTATTTTGGAAAAAATTTCCACTACCTTTTAAGTAAAGTTTGTTGTAAAGAGCCCCTTGTCTGAGTATTTAGATGCGGTGACATCCTAGAAAGTATAAGCTCACTATGCTATGAAAATGTGGGGTGTTACATTGACGACATAAAATTGCCTAAACAGAATGACGAGTTTAGTGTTGAAGATAATGCTAAGATGACTTTAAATTTTCAAGCTATGAATATTTTATGTTGTGCACTAGATGAGACTAAATACAATCGAGTTAGTGGTTCTGATTCAGCCCATGAAATGTGATAATTACTTGAAGTCACCCATGAGGGGACAAACAAAGTTAAAGAATCAAAATTGGGGCTTCTAATTCATGATTATGAATTATTCACAATGAAGCTGAATGAAAACATCATTGATATGTTCATCAGATTCACAAATATCACAAATGGTCTCAAAGACTATGGGAAGGTTTATTCCATTGGGGAATAAAACTGAAAAATTCTAGATGCCTTACCTAAAAGCTGGTAGCCTAAAGTTCTTCTAGTAGAAGAATCCAATGATTTAAAATCCTTACCAACAGAAGAGCTTAGCAGATCTGTTTTAACACATAAGATGAAACTCAAAGGTTTAAAGAATCTAATGATCATGATAAAGGCAAAAAAGGAATAGCATTGAAAGTTGAAAAAGAATATGAAGATACTTGTGAATCTGACAGTAGTAAGGGTACAGAAATAGACAATGAAAATTTGGTTATGATAGCAAAAAAATTCAGAAAAATGTTCAAAAAAGGAAACTACAAAAGAGGGAAAAAGTTCGTGAGAAAGAAAGGACAAACCCTAGCATTCAAACCTCAATGTTGTGAATGCAAAAGCACTGAACACTTTATTGCTGATTATCTAGTTGCAAAAGGTAATGAAGGAAGAACGCTTAGAAAGGAGAAAGACCTGAAGGCAAAGAAAGGTAAAGGATTGATGGGAACTTGGGACTTAAATGGGACTGAGTCTGAAGATGATGATTCTGAAAATGAAACTGCCAACATATGCTTCATAGCCATGGAAAACGAGGTAAACTCTACTACAACTAATTTCATTTCTGATTTGCTTATATCTATGACTGAAAAGCATGATGATCTGAATTAGCTATTAATTGATGTGTTTCATGAACTAAAAAAATTATCCAGAAAAAGAAATGAAATGAAGTTGAAGATTAACTATTTGGTAAAAGAGAACGCAATGTTGTTAAGTGATAACAACATGTCTCTTGAGTCACATGTCAGTGCTATTATTGAAAAAGATGTGATCATGACTACTTTACAATATGTATCTCTGGAAAATAGAAATTTGTATGATAAAATCCAAACTCTTGAAAGTATGGTTAGCACTTTTAATGACATGAAAAATAGATTCAATGACCTTACTAGATGTATTGTAAAATTCACAAATGGTAAAAGCAATTTGGAAAAATTATTAGGAACTCAACATCAAGTTGGAAATCAAAATGGTTTAGGATATAGACATAAGAATAAGGACAAAATTCACAAGCCTAAATTTGTTAAAGCTAGAAATCGAAATAGCTTAGGATATGGACATGAGAATTAGGACAAAATTCGTAAACCTTAATTTATTAAATCTGCCTTTTGTTACCCAACACACAAAGCTTGCACATATTGTGAAAAACTGGGACATATCATATCAAGATGTCTTGTTAAAAGAAAAGTGGAATCTGGTGGAATAACTTTCTGGAAAATCAAAGGAAATGTTACTCAAGAAAGTGTGGGTACCAAAAATCTTTCCTCCTTCTCATGTATAGGCACATTCCTTGAGCTTCACCAAGTGATTCTTGGATAACAGTTGTTCAAGACACATGACTGGAAATGCAGCTTTGTTAGAGGATATACAGACCACAAATAAAGGATTCGTTACATTTGGAGACAAGAAGAAAGGAAAGATTCTTGGCATTGGTAATATTGGTAAAGGTTCCTCAACCATTATAAAATAAGTGTTACTAATTGATGATTTGAAATATAACTTGCTTAGCATTAGTCAACTATGTGATAATGGCAGCAAAGTCATCTTTAAAAGGGATTCTAATTCTATAATGAACAGCTCGAATCTTGAAGTAATCTTTATTGCCCAATGTGTTGGAAATGTGTATGTATTCTTTCTAAATGACCTTATAGTGAATGGTATTAGATGCCTATCTATACATAACAATGATGGTTATCTTTGGCATAGAAGATTAGGTCATGTATCTTTTGATTTACTAAATAAACTATCCTCAAAAGAGCATGTTAGGGGACTGCCTAAAATGAAGTTTGATAAAAGCAAAATTTGTGATACATGACAATTTGGAAAATAAATCAAAACCTCCTTTAAACCTAAGAAAATGATTTCAACCTCAAAACCTCTTGAATTAATACATATGGATTTGTTTGGACCAATGAGGACTGTTAGTCTTGGAGGTAAAAAGTATGCATGTGTACTAGTTGATGATTTCTCTATATTTACTTGGACTTTATTTCTTGGACAAAATGATGAAGCCTTTTTTTAAATTTTTGAAACTGATTAAACGCGTCTAAAACTCTATTGGATGCAAACTGATTTCTATTAGAAGTGATAATGGTAAAGAATTTTGCAACAGTGAATTTACACACTTTTGTAATAAAAATGGAGTCTTTTACATTTTTTCAGTAGCCAAAACTCCTCAACAAAATGGTGTTGTTGAGAGAAAAAATTGCACTTTGTAAGAAATGGCTAGATCAATGCTTTGTGAAAATGCCCTTCCAAAATACTTTTGGGCTGAAGCTATTAATGCAGCTTGCTATATAGTAAACCGAGTTATGCTGATGCCATTTTTGAGAAAAAAACACCTTTTGAACTTATGTTTGACAAAACTCCATCAATCTCTTATTTTAAAGTGTGTGGTTGTAAATGTTTAATCCTTGATACCCGAGACAATCTTAGAAAATTTGACAGCAAGTCCGATGAGGCCATATATCTTGGATACTTTTCCAACAAAAAGGCATATGGAGTGTACAATAAAAAAAAAAAAAACTCTGTCTGTGGAGGAATCTATGCATGTTATGTTTGATGAATCTAATATTTATACTTCAAAGAGAGATGATGATGATATAGGACGTTCAAAGGAATTCAGAATAGATCAACTCAAAGCTCCGCCGCTAGGTATTCATGCAAAAGAAGAAGAAATTGAAAAGCTACAAGATGAACAAGGAAAAGAACAAACCGAAGATTCTATGAATCAACAATTTCCAAATGATTGGAAATATAAAACAGATCATCCCAAAGAACAAATCATTGGTGATCCAAACTATGGAGTTAAAACTAGACAATATTTCATAGATAACTTTGTTCTTCTCTCAAATATAGAACCTAACTATATTAATAGAGCATTGTATGATGAATTTTGGATTATTGCTATGCAAGAAGAATTAAACCAATTTGAAAGAAATCAAGTTTGGAAACTTGTCCCTAGACTTCTTGATCATTCGGTTATTGGTACTAAATAGGTATTTAGAAATAAACTTGTAGAAAATGGAGATGTGATTAGAAATAAAGCTAGATTAGTTGCCTAAGGATTTAATCAAGAAGATGGTATTGATTATGATGAGATATTTGCTCCCATTGCTAGACTAGAGTTTATAAGAATGGTTATTGCTTTTACATCCTTCAAAAATTTCATGCACTATCAAAAGGATATTAAGAGTTCATTCCTAAATGGTTTTATTGAGAAGGAAGTATATGTTGAATAACCTCCTAGTTTTATTCATGAGCAATTTCCAAATCATGTTGTCAAACTTTCTAAAGCATTAAAGCAAGCTCCACAAGCTTAGTATGAAAGGCTTAGTGGTTTCTTGATTTCAAATGGTTTTTCAAGAGGCTTGATCGAGACCACCTTGTTCATCGAATTTGATAATCTGGTGAGTTACTAATTGTTCAAATCTATGTTAATGATATCATTTTTCGTGGTACTAATGACTCTTTGCTCAAGATGTTTGCAAAGACAATGCAACAAGAATTCGAAATGAGTATGATGAGAAAACTAAACTTCATCCTCAAGCTGCAAATTAAGCAAACCAATGATGGAATCTTCATAAATCAAGCTAAGTATGCTAAGGAGTTGCTCAAAAGGTTTGGAATGAATGAAGCAAAAGAAATCTACACGCCTATGAGTTCTTTTACAAAACTTAACCAAGATGAAAATGGTAAGAAGGTAGATGAACATAAGTATAGAGGTATGATTGAAACCTTACTCTATCTTACTACTAGCTGACCTAACATTACGTTTATAGTATGTCTTTGCGCTCACTTTCAATCTTGTCCAAAGGAATCACTTCTATGTGCAGTAAAATGCATACTTCGATATCTAATTGGTACATATGATTATGGCTTATGGTATCCTCACACTAACACATTTGATCTTATAGGATACACTGATGTAGATTATGTAGACTGTAAAGTTGAAAGAAAAAGTACTAGTGGCCATTGTTAATTTATTGGATACTCTCTTATGTCATAGCACAGTAAAAAGCAGGCTTGTGTATTCTTATCCACAACTGAGGTTGAATACATTGCAGCTGGCAGTTGTTGTGCACAAATTTTATGGATGAAGAATACATTGCTTGATTTTGGTCGTAACTTTAATTGTGTACCTATATTATGTGGCAATACAAATGCTATCAATCTAACAAAAAATCATGTTCAACATTCTAGGATAAAGCATATAGAAGTCAAACATCATTTCATCTGAGATCATGTGCTCAACGGTGATGTGTGTGTTGAATATATTTTAGCAGATGAACAACTTGCAGATATCTTCACTAAACCTCTAGCTAAAGAAAGATTCAACAATCTGAGAAGAGGTTTGGGAATTACAAAAATCTCATAACTAAGCTATTGGCATAAGTCTTCTTTATTTTGCAGGATTAGTGAAAATGAAGTTTTTGGACACAGTGTTTGTATCCAAAATAGACCAACAACTGTTTGGACACAGTATTTAAGTCCAAATCTCTCATCCAAAATACATTTCTAAAAAAGTTTCGTTTGGATGATTATTTCGAGTTGGGTCAAAATCCAAAACATTTTTTTATATACTCTATATTTTTTTTTATAACCGCTTCCATATTCCAATTTTTGAATTTCAAAAAGTTGATTTGCACATTTCCCTAAATTTATGTGATAAATTTATCTTTTCAATACACTTTATATCACATTTCTCCAGACATTCAAAGAACTTTGTTTTTCTCCAAATTTTTGTAATCGACATCCTCCAAAACTCTCTGTGTTCTTCTTCTTCAAAGAAAACCGTCCGTCTAAAAACCCTAATCTTACTAATGGCTAAAACAAAATCATCTGCACCAAAACCCAAAAAGGTGCACAAAATGTCTCCGAAGATGAAGAAGAAGGGTTCAATTTCAAGCAAAGCGAAAATAAAAGAAGTTTTCCCTGAACCAGACTTCTCAGTGTCACACCATGACTCATCAAAGTCTTCACTAGAATAAGTGAGTTCTGAAAATCAGGTACTCCGTTTCATAGACTCCAAATGTGAATTTGATTACAATAACTAGGTTTCAAGAAATAGAATAGTTATTTTTTGATATTGTGCTAATCATTCAGCCTTTCTAAATCTCTCAAATGTATTGGATATGTTTCAACACATTGGATGGGGTAGTTTACTTTCAGTTGATGAAAAATTATATACTCCACTTGTTTGGGAATTTTATGCCAATTGAAGAAAAGGTCATCTTGAAGAAACTGGGGGAGGTTTTATGATTCCGTGGTATGTGTCAAGAGTTAAAGGAAAAGATATTGAGTTTGATCACGATTTGCTAAATAGGATATTTGATGTAAGGGAGGAAGGAATTCAATATTTTGAGTTAAATAAATTTCCAGAGGGAAATGACATTTTTGAATTAAAGAAATTTGAGGAAATCTTTGCTGGAGGAAAGAGTTTTGGGAACTATGGTAATAGAAGTACAAAATGGCTGAATGGAGTTACAAGAATCTTGCACCATATGGTTTCTACTATGGTGGTTCCAAGCTACGGTCATAAGACCTCCATAAGCATTTTGCATATGGTAATCATGTTGGCTTTGGCAGAGGGAAGGTAAATTAAATTTGGATTTTTAGCTACTAAGTTAATGCTGTAATCGAGGAATACCTCTAACAAAGCTTTACTTTTTGGAAATCTGTTAACCAACGTGTTCAGATATTTTAATGTTGCTTTAAACTCAGCTCTCTATGATCCGACAAAAATGAATGTGTATAGCTTTGATTCTTTTGAGAGAATGGGTTTTGTAAGAGTGGGCAATGAATGGAAACTGCTTAGGGACACTGAGGGTAAAGAAAAAAAAAAGATTGATGAAAATTAAAGCAGAAGGAAAGTCTGCTCCTGATGTTGGAACAAAAAGAAAGCTTGAAGATGATCCTCAAGCAGAATCCTCTACTAAGGGAGAAGAAAAGGACGAGGGACTATCTGTGAGTATTTTGGATGCTATCAACTCACTGGCTATGAAATTGGGTAATTTCAGTTTTGAGCTTCAAAATCTTTGAAATTGATTGACAGCAGTAGAAAAGACTGCAAAAATAGATGAACTAATGTCTATCCCTACAATGTCTACTCAAGAAAAGGCAACAAGAGAAGAACCTGACATTGATAAAGAAACTAAACTGCCTGCTGTAGAGAAAGTGCATGCTACTGAGCAAACTAAGGAAAAATCCCCGATTAAGGAAGCTGTAGCACCTTCTGCATCCTCCAAACCACATGTCTCATCTAGAAAAAGATAGAAGCATGTTGTGGTTAAAAGAAAATCTAACAGGATTGCTGGTCAACACTCTAAAAAGGGTGCCAAATCAAAAGCTGAAACAATTCACATTTCCTGAGAAGTCCAGTTTGGCATAATGACACGAACAATTTACTTTTTGCAATTGAACAATTTACTTTTCTGTTTTTATTATGCACAAAGTTAATTGCTTAAATTCTACATACTGCTTAAATTCTGACTATTTCCTAGCTATCTATATTCTATTTCCTCTGCTTCTTTTCTGATATTACTCTTTTGATTCATGACAAATGGGGAAAAGATATTAAACTGATATGATATGAACTAATATGAATGATTGGGAAGTTTCTGCTTAAACTAATATGATATGAACTGATATGAATGATTGGGAAGTTTCTGCTTGAACTAATATGATACTGTCTGAGAAACTTTGGGTTAGTTACTAAAATAATTAGTTATGACTGAAAATATGAATCTGCTGCAATATGAAATTAACTGTAAATGTTTGTTGGAAATTGCTTTTGGAATAGTA
Source organism: Voacanga thouarsii (assembly GCA_026120185.1). Taxonomy (NCBI): domain Eukaryota; kingdom Viridiplantae; phylum Streptophyta; class Magnoliopsida; order Gentianales; family Apocynaceae; genus Voacanga; species Voacanga thouarsii. The sequence goes on along the minus strand of JANUWF010001659.1, from coordinate 5,897,209 downwards.
GGATAATTTTTGGCTAAATTTTTGCATACAATTTTGTAAATTTACTTGAGGGAAACTTTGTGCTGATAATATTTGATTTTAGTTAGTTGTTATCCAAAATTAAAACTTTAGTTTGATATCAAGATTTTTTTTTTTAATTTTTTTTATCAGAAGTACACTCTTCACATTTAAGGTATCTTTGAGACTAAATTGATAAGATGTTTAAATGATTCTGTGACAATTTTTTTCAGTCAGAAGGATTGCTTTTTTTATGTTTAAAACTTCTATTATACCATGTATTATGCCAGGGGGAGTTTTGGACTCATATTTTCTTGATCCAAATATCTTTTTCAAAAGATTCATACTATTTTGGACACATACCTTTTGGACATCCTAAACTCGTATCCATAAGGATTTTATACATACCTTCACAAATATTTTGGACATATATTTTGGATGTACAAAATTGATTTCAATTTTTCCTCTCATTTTACAATATGCAAATATTTAAAGGAAGCATCTCATCGCTTAACTTACCTACAATATCTCCTTTATAAAATTTATTGACTCATTATTTCTTTTTGGAATAATCATAAGAATATGGAGATAGGTTAGGCTATAGGCTTATTGAGCCATGCTTATTCTTTATAAATATTTTAAATCTCATAAGCTCTCCTTGAGTCTGATTATGAGAGATTGCATTTCGATGAAAAATATTATTATCTCTCCTGGTTTAATATGTTCATACTATACACATCATTGTTCTTCATATCTCAATACTATCAAGTTTGTCATCACTCAAAAAGGGAAAAATCGTTAGCCTAAGGGTTTTCTCTTATGTTTTGACTTATGACAAACATTGATGTAAACTAACTTGTATAATCTATATGTAATAGGACATGTTTGACCTTAGTTCTTCTAAGGCATTCAAATATGATTGTTAAGCAACTCTTGAGCAACAAAATTGAAGTATGGAAGATAAAAAAAAAAAAAGTTCAAATTATATGAGGTTGCATACCAAGAAGTCCTTATGGAAAAACTTTAAACTAGGAAGTGTTATTAAGGTATTTCTTATTAATTCCAATGTCTCTTTACCTTTTGATTCAATTGATTTTTACCTTGAAGCACATAAAGAAAAAGATTTCAAAGATTTGAAAATCTTAGAATTTTGTATTAAGTAGTTTAGATGATTCTGCATCCGAAAGATTCGTCCAAAATCCTATAAATAGTATTGAATTGTTTCTGCCTAAAGAATTGCCATTTTAGACTTACCTATTGGATGCATCGTCGTCTAATAATTGAGTCCAAAACACGGGTAAATTTAACAGAAAAATTATAGCCATTGGTACTTCACTTTTTAGCTATATAGCCTCTAAACAAGATTAGACATAAGATTTTTGTGGCATTCTTCTAAGAAACACTATTGCTCAATAGAATACAAAAATCTTCTTTTCTCAAGTGCTTCAAAGTGAATTCATTTTGTTTCAAAAAGGTAAAAGTGTTTGTACTTTGTACCTTAGTGAACAACTGCTCAAACAAGTGAGCTTTTACTGTTGTATTGATATTTAATCTTCTTTGTAGTACAAGGTTATGGTGTAAAACTCATTTGGAGTGAACCTTGATTTAATTGTTTGATTGAGAGGTTTTGAAAAACCAAGTGTCGTGATCCTCTCTTGTATGTGGTGAAGTTTGATTTCATTAAGTTGAGTGAATGAAATTTGGTTGAAAATCCTTAAGTGTGAGCTTAAGGTAGTGGACGTAGATCTTGATAGATGGAACCACTATACATTCTATGTCTCATCTCTGTGGATACGTCATTGACTGCATTATATTTCTTACTTTTGTCTGAATCTGGATATATATTAAAGTGTTCTTGGATAGCTTTCTTTGTTAACATAAAGAAACTTAATGATCATCATTATTCTGTATTTCAGATGATTTGAAAATTTTTAGTTTTCCAAAAACCATATTCACCTACCCCCTCCCCCCCTCTATGGTTTTTTCAAGTTAGATGAGTGGCATAACGATGCCTACCATAATTTGAGGATTTACAAAAATAAGATGAAACAGTGGCATTATAGGCATATCCATTCCCCCCAGGAGTTTCAAAAAGGAGATAAAGTGTTAGTCTTTAATTCTAGGCTTTGACTTTTCCTAGGTAAGTTAAGATCTGGATGGTCAGGGCTATATGAGATACATCAAATTTGTCCATTTGGAGTTATTGAGGTTTCTCACCAACTTAAGCGATCATTAAGTTGAATAGAAGTAGATTAAAACCATATTTAGGAGATGAATTTGTAATATTAGCGCATCTCGATGTTCTTTTATGAGCCTTGACGATTCCTTACTCCTGTGTACTTAATTTTCTTTATTATTTTCTTATGCTATTTTCTTATTTCTATTATCTTTTTCTAGGTTTATGTTTTCTTTCTTTTGGTTCTTTTCTTTTAGTAGGTACTCATATAATGCTCTTTCCTTGAGGTGGATTCAACTTGATGGCATAACAATGTAATGGGAGTATTTTCTTCATTTTTTTCTTCTTCTATTTTCATCTTGGTCTTCTTGGCATTGCTTTTATTCTTTTATCTGTGGCCATTGAGGATAATGTCCAGTTTATGTGTGGGGGGAGAATAAAGGTTGAAGAAGTACTTTTCCATATTATTTGATGAATATAGTTTGAATATAGTTTGTGTTTGTGAAAACTTTTTTCAAAAAATTTAGTGGTTTTATTGTCAAGCAAGGTTGTAATTATTTTTCTTACTTGGATATGAGTTTTGTCATTCATTAGGTGGAATTTCATGAAATTGTTCAATTGGAAAAGATATGTGTCAAGACTTGAGAATTTTGATTAATCTTGTTTATGCATTAGTATTTGAGTGTTATTTGAATTATCTAGTTAAACTATAGAAGATATGATGAATATGGAAAGAGTTTATTAGCTAATTTTTGTATTATGAGTTTAAATTTTGTTAACATTGAGTTATAATAAAAAAAAATGTGATTTGAAAAAAAATCTTTGAGAGGAAAGATTGAGGAGAATGTTGAAAAAAATTTTGATGTGAGTTGAAGAGAAAAAAAAAATAAGTGCAAGTAACACTATTATTGGTGTGAATTAGAGAAAATGTTCTTATTGATGACCTTTAAAGGCCTTTAACTGAAAAGGGGGTCAATATGGGGAGAAGTAGCAAGTGCGTTCTGTGCATTCTGTTGAGGCTATCCCGAAGTCAAAAAGGCAAGCAGGAACATAGAAAAAAGAATTGTGAGAAAATAATGAGTGTTGGTTATAAAGGGGGCCAATAATATGTGTGAAGAGAAATCCATGCACTTAAGGTTATCAATTCCTTAAGTCATTGAAAAATTTAGAGAGAAAAAAATTTGAGTGCTTTACTCACATCATAACTTGAGTGTGCACTTTTTGGATTTATAATGCTTGAGTTGGTAGATAGCTTGACCTATGTGATTCATGTTATCCATATTTTTACTTGAAGAGTGAAATAATTTTCTTGGGCTAAAATATGCACTTGATTAATTTGACTTCAAGAGTTTTTGTGATGTCTTGGCCTTGATTTCAATGTTTGAAATTGTTTTCAAACCGTATGAATAACAAGGATTATATCTAAAGTTTGAAAGGAAGACATGATCATTGCTATGATGAAGAATCATTTGAATGAAAAAAACCTTATATTGTCTTGAAAATTTTTCTTAGATTAAAGTGTTTTGCTTGAGGACAAGCAAATGTTCAAGTGTGGGGATATGTGATAGGGGTTAAAATCATCATTCTTTTCATAGTTATTTGAGATTGTTTTAAGATACATTTGTTGTAATAACTAGGCTTATTCCTTCCTATTGGACATTTTGCTTGTAAAAGGTATTTTTGACAAATATGTGCAGATTTAAGATAAAATTGAGAAGAAAGTGCACAGAACCAGAATGTACTTAACGCCAGGCCTAGCTAGTGGACCAGGCGTCGAGTCCATTCTATCCAACAGTTGAGTTGAGTGAGCTTTAGGGATTTTCCATAACAGACCCAGCACTAGGTCTGGCAAGTGTACCTGGCGTCGGGTCCATTCTATTTGCCAGACCAAAGACAGAGGAAGAGCAGAGTGTACTTGGCACCAAGTGGGTCAAAGGTACTCGACGCCAGGTAGGTTCTTTAGGCAAAAATTCTGTACGCAGAATTAGGGATTATCCAAGGATTTTGGTATTTTCTTATTCCTACTTGGGCAAAACTTTCTCAGCCATGAAATTAGCATCTAAAAGGCCTATAAACACGTAAGAGAACACAAGGGTTTTATATATACAACTAAAATAGGTGAATTAAAGAGCAAAAATTATAATTCTCTTATTAAATGAGGAATTCACTCAAGTCAAGGAGGATTGTTCAAAGGGAGTCTTCAAGGAAGAAGAAAGAGGCTTGTCTATGAGCGCTTTCTTTTCTTTTTGTCTTCTTTTTCTTTAGCAATGATGTGTTCAATATTTTTATTGTAATTTAACATTAGTTTGGGATTTATGATTTTAGGTTAATTTAGTTATGTTATTAACTCTTTGTCATCTTTGGTATTTGATTACTTTATTTCATTGGTTATTAATGCGAGTTTTTCTAATTGACTTGAGATGATGATGTTAGGAGTTTCATTGCATTGATTTTGCATATGTCTATTCTTAATGTACTTGAGTAACGAAGTTAAGGTTATAGGACAAAATGATCAATTAGTTGATTTCGTCTCAATCAAAGGGTTATTAGCTAATTTCATGTTTATAGGGAATTAAGCCAAATGTATATTTTGGTTACGATTAGCTTGATTGGCAAATTTGTAAATTTAATCAAAATATAAGATTCCATGGATTGGGACATGAAGTGGGATTTATCTAAGTAGAATCATGACCTGTAAGATGATTGAGTTTTACTTTATATTCCTTCATGATGTCAAGATGATAATTAGTTGGGAGAATTGCTAATTAGTTCATTGTTAGGTTTTCTTGGGTACTTATCTAAATTGCATAAACCTACATCCCGGAGTTGTATATGCTTCATTAGCTTTTCTTTGTATTCTTTTCTCACTTTATTTGGGTCAGTTAAACAATAAAAGAAATGTAATTAGTGTGTACTTGTTCCTTTGAGAATTGACACTCATTAATTCCCTGTACTATACTTGTGATGAATATACTTGCTCATATGTGTATTTTGTGATTAAAGTTTTAATCAAAACTTGATTAAGGGGTGGATTTAAAATTAATAATTTTATATACCCAAAATTTGTGCATCAAGAGGATATAGAACTGTTAAAGATTGCAAGAAAAGAAGGAAAGGTTTCCAAGTGAATAAAATAGGAATTCTGCGCTTTCGAAGTAGTTATTGTATTTCGGGACACGCTGTAATCAAACAAGATCTTTTGATGGAAGCACATCAGAGCAAATATACCATCTACCCATGATAAGTGAAAATGTATCATGATTTGAATTAACACTACTAGTGGATTGGAATGTAAAAATGATATCTCATAGTATGTAGCCAAGTGTCGTACATGTCAGAAAGTGAAGTCGGAACACTGGAAATAGGATGAAATAACTATGGATTTTATCACATAATTACCTTGATGGTTGGACAGAGAGATACTATCTGGAGCGTGGTAGATCACTTGATGAAATCGGCTCATTTCATTCCCATTAACCAATAAGATTCTTAGGTGTAATTGTGTAAGATATACCTGGAAGAAGAGATCAAGTTGCGTGGAGCACCTTCTAGCATTATATCCGATCGTGATTCTAGATTTACCTCCAAGTTTTGGAGTAAGCTGTAACACTCTTGTGGGATAATAATGAAATTCAGTACCGCTGCATATCCGCAAACTGATGGTCAAACAAAGAGAGTGATCCGAGAGCTAGAGTGCTCTAGACTTTAGGACTAAATTGGTTGATCACTTGGTTGATGCTAAATTTACATATAACAACAGTTACCAATCGACGATTGGTATGGCTCCATTCAAAGCCCTATATGGACAGAAGTGTTAATCACCCCTCTATTAGAAGAGTTTAGGGCAAAAATAGGATGCACAAACTGATTGCGATCTAGAAGCAGCTAAACAAACTATAGAGAATATTAAGAACAAATTGGAAGCTGCTCAAAGTCAGCAGAAGAGATATGCCAACCAACATTGAAAATATTTGGAGTTTGAGGCAGAATATCAAGTCTTTCTAAGACTAACCCCGAGACAGAATTTAGGAGGAAAACTGCAAAGAAAGAAATTAGTGTCGGGATATATTGGGCCTTTTCCAATCGTGGAGTGAATTTTGAAGGTAGCGTATTGATGGGATTTACTTCCTCAGTTACAAAGTGTTCATGATGTATTCCACGTACTTCAACTCTGGAAGTATGTGGGAGATCTGAACATATTCAAAATGATGAGGCCATTAAGCTTACACCTAACATGAACTATGAGGAGAAGCCAATAAGAATTTTGGAGTATGCTGAGAAAGAGTTAAGAAATAAGAAAATCCAAATTGTGAAAGTTATATGGAATCATCACTGTTGCAAGATGCCACGTCGAAAATGGAGGCTGAAATGCAAAGGAAATACCTTGAATTATTTCAGAGATAATATTAATTTCGATGACGAAATTACTTAAAGGAGGGGAGACTGCGACACCTCTCGCTTTTATACTTTCTGATTGTGACAAATTTGTACATGGTGAGAATTTGTATGTAAAGCAAGAATAAGAAATATTCACTGTAGTGAGACGAATATTTTGGTGGAATAAAAATTTTAAGGGGCGTTGACGAAATTTTTTGTTGCAATTTTGGAAAACTGAGAAAGTATTTGAAAAGTCGAGAGACACAAAAATGAATTGTTTGTTGTTAGGATTCTATTGGTAATATATATATATATATATATATATATATATATATATTTGCTATCGGAGTGAATAATATCATGGTTTAATAATTATTCAGAGAAGATTGTAAAATTTTATTCAAGAAATTGGGAGAAATTTCTAATTGGCTATTGGAAAATTAGGTCCAAATCTTATTGGTTAAAGGTTCCACTTGGCAAGAGATGATTTGTTGGAGGACACTTAGGTGGTATGTTGAGTTTCAAGAGCTCTCTAAGGATGCCATGTGTCATGTTAAGTGGCTTCGCAATTTAATTCTTATTTATCTTGTGGATTAAATTAATTCTTGTGGAAAAGAAATTGAGAATAGCGGTGGAGTGCTTGGTGACTGGTTTTATGAGCTAAAAATATAGAAAAAGAAGAGAAAAATATAAGAAAAAGAGAAGAAAAGAAATTAGATAGAAGAAGAGAGAAATTGGCAGTGTTGAGAGAATATTGAAAGAAAACAAGAGTTCTTGGAGATTTTGAGCAAAAACAAAGGAGAATTAATGTAAATCACTTGATACCAAGAAATAATTTTGTTCTACTCAATATAAGGAGTAGATTGATGTATGTTTTGCAAGGAGATAAGCATGTTATTTGATCTTTACTTGAAGAACATAGGAACACTATATTGCTATTTTTGCTCTCTTATGTAACCGGTTTCATGGAATAGCATTTAGGATGGATTTGTGATGTTTTAGTAAAGTTTTTATGATGTTTGGAAGGGATTTTGATAGCTGAAAGTTGAAGAAATTAATGAAGAAAAGATTAGACGAAGTAAAGGAATGAATTTAATGTTAGTTTAGATTATCTAAGCACGGAAAATGGATTAAAAGCTGTTGGATTTTGCTGCTGTGTGAGTCATTTTTCTGCTAGAAAATGCTGAGAAAACAGTGAGTTTTAATGAAGAAAAGTTGAGGAAAGATGGAGGAATTAATTGGAGTTAAGTGTTAGATAAAAGAATGTACAAGTTGAAATAAGATTTTGGTGAAAGAAGGTTGAAAAGGCTGAATTTCAGCCATAACAAATGCTACAGAAAACCTACCAGAATTTTGTTGTTATTGTGAAATTAGGCCATGAAATGATAGCTAAGTGAAATGGGAACATTTTTGGAGCAAATTTAGAATGAATCGGCGTTGTATATTGAAGGTTATGAATTAATTAGTGAGATGTTGTTTAATGAGAAAAGCTGGAAATTTTGAGATATGTTCTTTGATGAAATTTCATTTGATTGATGGAATTAAAGAGCATGAATTAAATGGATTGAAATGTTGGGAATTATGTTTGGGAAATGAACAAGAAATGGGTAATTTGGAATAATAGTATTTCCAAGTAGTTTATTTTACTTCAAGAAGAAATGAAATATTAAAGGAATGATTAAATTCCTTGTTAATGTATTATATGAATAATGTTGATTTATGAAGTGCATGTTGATGCGCATTGGGATTAATCTTTATTGTGGGTGTTTGTTTACGAACTTGTGACCCTTGTTGGACATTTAATAGTTGAGCGATAATGTATTCTAGGTGAATCCCTTGTATACTTGAAAACCTAGCTTATCTAATGGTTTATGCAAATTGAAGTTGTGAATAATAAATGCCTTTGGTTTGCCTGGCAAAAATTTAAATTTCTTGTATTTAATTTTCTCCCGATCTTGTTAAGATTCCTTAGGAAAATGTGAGTCATATGATGTCTTGTATAACAAAAATGCTAGTTTGCAATTGTTGTGAATGATTTGGTTTCTCTGAAGAAAATATGGTTTTTCTAATAAAATGTATGGTTTTGAAATTCATTAAATTTCAAAATAAAGCTCGAATGTGTGGGTTTAGATTTTCCTGAACCATTTAAGGTTTTCCTGAACGGGAAATGGTCATTATTTCGAGAAATAATGCTTTTTAATCAGAAATAAAATTTATTCAATTTTGAATATTTTTTCCCTGAACAACTAAATGTTTCATAGCATTCCATTCATATTTAATGAATCAAATTGGCTTTTGGTTTTACTCGGATGAATCTTATATCACGTTTATGGCTTGAATTCTTAAATTATCGCATGTTTCTTTCAAGAAATTATGGAAAATTCCCTTTTACTTTAAAAAGTGATGAAATCCAAAATCCTTGAATAATCGATATTTTTTGGATTTAAATTCTTGGATTATGTGGATTTTATTCCTTTTGGACCTGATTACTCATAAATTACATAATTGCCCTTAAGGAATGTATTTAATTGTGTAAAGGACATATTACCCTTTTACTCTTAATTTTTTGAAAATGATTTCTCGGTATAGAACTAGAGTTCGAAAATGATAATTTCACCCCTGAAAACTATTTTCATTCTATTCCTTTAGGAATTTTGTGATTCCTTATGAATTATTATATGGTAGATTGGTAAGACATTGAGTACTCAACAAGGGCTATGCTTATTGTACTAGCTTCTGTTCGTAATAGATGGCCCCATGTGACCTAGCTAGTTTTGGGGATTGTCTGACTCTAAATGGGGTAATATGATATTGAATTTAACCTTCCCTGGCTAACCATTTATTTGACCAACAATTGCCTATTTTAGCAGATACACTCAAGGGTTTATGTTGAGTGTTTCACTGATATCGGCGAGGAGACCGGTGTGTTCACACCTTGTCACCTCGATGTTAATTGATGTCAGGATTCAGAACCTTATCTTATAGTGGCAAGTAAACTACCTAAATAGTGAGGTGAGGGGCTTTTGTCACTTACAATTTTAGAATGATATGCTTGAATGTTGGGCTTCAGGGCCAGGGTACTGAGGGCCATCAACAATCGAAATGGTAGGATATAGTCGAGTACAAACAGAGAAGTTCCAAACATAAAAGTACCATAGCCGAAGGTGAAGTTCTATAGGATTTGCACACGAGGTGTTCTTCTGATAAGAGAAGTGCCGTATTTTCTCTGAAATTGGGGCTTTAACTTGAAATTTGATATTTTCCAAACGGGTGACAGTTTTGAAGCACGAAACTGAATTTTCTCAATCCTACAATTGTAGAGTTGTTTTCAGTGGAAACATGCAATTACCTCTTGAGGTTGAATTTTTTGGACGCAAATTCACAAAAAAATTTAATTTTTATTTCTAATATGGATTTTTCATCTGTTTTGTCACAACACTAGGACACACAAGGCTGCCTGGGTAATTTTTCACTCGCACCTATTTTACTCTATTTTTCATAGGACCGGAAGCCAAAAGTCAATCTTAGAAAGGCCAGTACTCCTTTTCTAAATGTGTAATCCTTACAACTCAATGCATATTCATATTTAGTATTCTTGTAATGTATAATCACGCACTCTGAGTTGTAGTTATCATTTTCTTGGGATATATATTAGCAAGTTAAGTTTCGATAGCTTTCTATTATGTAATGCATTAATTTATGCACTTTATAGCTTTATTTGTTATAATGACTCCTTATCTGGGCAACTGGAGTGGATGACCCCCAATGCTTTGACACGCTTCCATACTATTTTAGTTAGGGGTGTTACAATGCGTGATTGGTGGGCTCGAGTTCAATAAGCATGGTAGCATAGCAATATGGATTGGATTTGGGATACCTTTGTGACAGTTTTTTGAGCTGAATACATCCCACAATGGGTGGTATGTTTATACATAGATATATACATATATATATTATATATATATATATATATATACAAACATATATGCATATATACATATATGCATATATATGTATACGTATATACATATATATGCATATGTATATATATAGATATATGTTTATATCTATATACCCACAACATATACATATGTATGTGTGTGTGTGTGTGTGTATGTGTGTGTGTGTGTGTAAATACACACACGCACACACATAATATATTTATGTGTGTTGTCTATGTTTTTGTGTGTGTGTGTGTGTGTGTGTGTGTGTGTGTGTGTGTGTGTGTGTGTGTGTGTGTGTGTGTCTATACATACTTTTGATATCTATTTTTTGGTTATTTTGCAATTTTATAAATTTTCATGACCAATTTATGAAATTTTTGCAGTTATATAATGTAAATATTAAAAATATAAGGACTAATTTTGTAATTTTTGGGGTCATTTATGAATGCTAAAAAATTTATGGATTAATTTACAAAATGTTTTAGGTCATATTGTAAATATTTAAATTTTAAGATCATATTTGCAAATATTTTGAGATATTTGTAAATTTTTCAAACTCTTTCAGGCCAAATTATTATTTAAACAAAAATTAGAGTCAATGTGTAATTACTTAATACATTAAAATAGATACTAACTAAGTTTGACATTTTAAATATATAATTATTGGAGTTGATGCATATCCATCTAAAATCTATTTAAATATTTGTATTTACATACATTTATTAATGGATAGTTTGGATATTTATTGAATTTTCAAGGATAAAATTGTATTTAACTCGTTTTTTGTTGCAAATAAGATATGCGTATAGGCTATGAAATGCCAATTTTGTCACTAAAGATATAGTAGTAAATAGTGATGAAATTTAATACTTTTAGTGAGGAGATGAATTTTGTCGCTGATGATGCATCTACAAGTAACGAAAATTCAATTTTTCTCACTAATACCATTATTTTGTTCTACTACTTATACGTTGTATAGGAAATAAAAATTTTGTCACTAAACAATTTTTTTTTTTTCACTAAAATTTTTCACTAAAATGTACTTTTAGTGAAAAAAAAAATCATTGCAATTTTTTGTCTGGATTTTACCTTTTTCTTGTAGTGTTCATCACTTCAGTATCATTAAGATACTGTCATATAATTATCACTTCAAGTATTATTAAGATGCTGCCATAAAATTACCATTTCAAGGTGGCTCAATATAATGGCATTCATTTCATAGAATAGCTCAAAACATTTCAAAACCCAATTCCTAACACCAAAACATATCCAAATCTTTTATCCCGACATAATTTTGAAGGCTTATAAAATCTCCCAATTTCCACAATAAACAATTGTTCATATAATTTTCCAAAAACTCATAGATGATAACATTATTTTTTTCATATACCTAAATTCATCATAAAAACATTGTTCATAATTGGAGCCATTATTAGCAAAGTTCATACATTGACTTTCACAATATTTTCTTGAATGAAAATTCATAATTTGATTGACTTAAAGATTTTAGGTTATGTAATGAAGGATGAAAACGGAAAACATCAAAGAAAACGCAGTGGAAAATTTTTCAGTTTTTCGAGCCATATCTATGAGAGAGTTCTTACTTTTCTTTACTGGTCGCGGATTGACCAATATAGGGATGGGTTACACAGAACTTCTTCTTGCATTGGAGGGGGAAAAGGAGGCGCCTGCTGTTCAACTAAAACTCTTGCCGTTCTTCTACTCCTACACGTCAAGAGTCTACAAGCTACTTCTCTTCGTTTTCTGGAATATGACTCTACCTTACTCTTGGATTTAGCTTCGTGAGAGCTACTTTTGGATAATCAAAACACACTCTACTATAGAGAGAGAAGAGAAAGGACGAAAGACCAGAGAGATAGGAAATGAGACAGTACACACTCCAGAGAAGAGAACTCACAAGAACAACATTGTTATTTTTTCCTCCTCATATCACTATATTCAACCAGCCTAGGGCATTCTCAACCCCTAATGCCCAAAAACATGAAGCCCTAATAGGCTAGGTGCCGTGCTCAAAAATCAATCCAAGACTGGCTCAAACCTCTTAATAATTATTTATCTTTTTGGGGCCTCATTAAATACCCAAGACTAATTAATTAATTCTAATTGGACTCTTAATATATATCAGCTCAATTAATTATTTTATTCCAGTCTAATTCTCTTAATTAATTAATTATGTTTTGTTCCAAATAATTATCAATTAAGCCCAGATTGTGTCTAAACAATACCAAGGTAACTTGAGCTACTCTAGGGACCAAGAGACATATTATTCATGGCTACTAAAATGGGCAAAATGCCCTTACTATTAAATAGCCTCATTTTATCATTTTAAATATTTCCATTTATCACAATATGAAAATATTGACTCTAAAAATAATATTACTAAAACAATGTCTCTGACCTACAGATGTAATGATGGAAATACCCCTCTATGTAACACCCATCAATGAGACAGGATAAATGTAAGAACACCCATCTCAATGACATCTACTATCCTTATATCTCTAGTCCGATAATCCATGACTCACTTGAATGTACTTTCTTATCATTAGAAGCTATCCAAAAGCACACATTCTAGAGTCACGTTCTTGGATCATTAGATTATCCTGGTTAATCACAAAAAGGTGATTAAACCTCACTAAGTGAAGTATAGAAATTATGTTGCATGAGTCTATCTTAACTAACTAGAGTAATACACCCAACGTATAACGATATTGATCTCATAAAAGAAATGTCACCTAATATACATCAAAGTATAAAATCCTAGCTTCGCCAGAAGACCAACTCATACTCAAGAATGAAGATATCCATCCACGCTGCTGTAGTAATAGTCTGGTCTCTACTATTATAGTACTTTAAGAGAGACTACTACTACAAGTCCAGTTCCACGCATTCGAAATACGCTTATGCTAATGATGTGTGTGAACTACTCACTGATTCAAGGTAAACCATTCTTCATTAGAAATCATACCATAATAGTCTTACCTTCATGAAATATCTAGTTCTATCAAATGACTAAAAACTCAATTTTACTTGTGTGACAAGTACCCATGGTCTATATCTTATTGTGAAGAACGACCCAATATATAGACCATTACTTGTCATATTTGGACCTTAAATGTGTAATAATGTTAGAAACAAACTAAATTGAATGAATAAATATTTTATTGTAATATGTTTACAAAGAATAAATAGTCATTGAGGGCATAATTTCCAACAATCTCTTACTTGCACTACAAAGACTAAGAAAGTCTATAAGTTCCTAACCCTATGACATCTAAGTGTCTATGAAACACCTTTTCTGCCAAAGGCTTGGTAAAAGGATCCGCCAAATTATTGGTAGAGGAAATCTGATCCACTACAATCTCTCGTTTCTAGATGAACTCCCGGATGATGTAATACTTCCCTCTATGTGCTTGTCCTACCTATGGTTTCGAGGTTCCTTGCATTGTGACACCACTCCACAGTTGTCACAATAAAAGCTAACAGTCCTATCTATGTATGGTACAACTTTAAGTTCTATGAGGAACTTTCAGAGCCACACACCTACTTTAGAAGACTTTGAAGCTGCAACGTACTTAGCTTTCCTGGTAGAATCAGCAATGAAAGATTATTTGATACTTCTCCATGAAATAGCTCCTCTAGAAAAAGTGAAGACATATCCACTCGTGGATTTTCTTTCATCTTTATCCACCTAGAAGTCTGAGTCTGTGTAACTAGTAGGAATGAAATCATCAGCATGATATACAACATATAATCTCTCATTTCATTGACATATTTAAGTATATGCTTTACGGCTTGCTAGTGAGCTTCCCATGGGTTTGACTGATATCTACTGATTATGCCTACTGCAAAGCAGATATCTGCCATAGTACAAAGCATAGCATACACGAGACTTCCCACAGCCAACGTATAAGGGATCCTACTCATTTTCTGCTTATCTTCTTGTGTCTAAGGACACTACTTGGAAGATAAGGATAATCCATGTCTAAAGGGTATAATAGCCCATTTACATTATCCATGTTGTACTTGACCAGCATTTTGTCAATATAAGCAAACTGCGATAAGTCTAACATTATTTTCTTTGTATTTCTAAGAAGCTTAATGTCTAGAATGGAGTTAGCTTCTCCCATGTCTTTCATTCTAAAATTGACTAGATAGCCAACTTTTAACGGATGATAATGTCCCTACATCATTTCCAATGAATAGAACGTCATTCACATAAAGTACCAAGAAAATAACTCTGCCACTGTCTAATTTCCTATACAAACATAGTTCATCCACATTTTGAATGAAACTATATGCTTTCATGGTTTCATCAAAACATATGTTCCATGCCCGTGAAGCTTACTTAGGTCCATAGATGGACTTCTTAAGCTTACAGACCATTTGTTCTTGACCTCTAGCAACAAAGTCTTCTAACTAGGACATATAAATGTCTTCTCTAAGATAGCCATTTAAGAGGGCCATCTTAACATCTATCTGTTGTATCTCGTAGTTATAGTAACATGCAATGGCTAAGAGAATTCGAATAGACTTACGTATGGCTACTGGTGAAAATGTTTCCTTATAATCGATCATTTCTTTCTGAGTATAACCTATAGTAACCAACCTCATTTTATAGGTTTCAACCTTTCCATCTGCACCTCTCTTTTGTATACCCACTTACACCTAATAGGTTTTGAAAAACCTTAGAGGGGGAGGGGGGGAAGGGGGTGAAAAAGGTTTTTGGTAAATTTAAAAATATTTTCAAAAATCGTTTTTTTTTTTTTTTGGAAATCCTCCTTTTGTATTTTAGATCGAGAAGTTTGCTAGAGATATAACGGAGAGCTTTTGAACCATCTTAAAGACCAACTATGGTCTGAATGAGATGAGACAAGAGATGTGCAATTAATACAAGAATGAAGATGTGATGATGAGAATCATATAAGATTTCTTTTGAATGTTTTGAAAAATTTTAAGTAGGAAAGTTCGCAGCCTGTCAAAATAAAATGCAAATAGAGGTTTCATCTACCAAAATCTACATCCGCTACCTTAAACTCACACTTAAAGATTCTAAACCATATTTCATTAAATTTAACCAACTTAATGGTCTCTAAATACACCAATTACAGAAGAGGATCACCACACTTGATTTTACCAAAACATCTCAATCAACATCAAATCAAGGCTCACCCCAAATGAGTTTTACATCACAACCTTGATACACATGAAAGAGTATAGAAATGAAATAAAGATAGCTCAGACATTTGAGCAAAAGTACAAACAAATGAGCACCAATAACCTATACCTTTTAAAGTAATTTGATTTCACTTTGAAGCATCAATGAAAAAGAAGTTTTTTGTATTCTAGAGAGTAAGAGTGTTTTTTAGAAAGATAAGATAAAAATCTGCTTTAAAATCGAGTTTTAAAACCTTTTATAGAGGCAAAAAGTAAAGCTCCAATGGCTAGAAATGACCAGTTTCTCACTGTCAGACTTTCTAGGGTTTTGGAGTCAAGGATCAGATAAGGGTACATCCAAAATGTGAGTCCAAAATGACACTTTTTCAGGAAGAAATGATTTGACACTATTCATAGAGTTTTGGATGAACCTTTTAGATGCAAAGTCTTCCAAACTACTGAATTCAAAATTCTGAAGGCTTAAAACTTTGAAATCTTTTTACTTGTATACTTCTAGGTAGAAATAAGCTGAATCACAAGGTAAGAAAGACATGGGAATTTACACAAAATACCTTAACGAAAAGATTCCTAGTCTAAAGTTCTTCCTCAAGGACTTCATGATCTTGTGAGCTCTTAGGTTAGGGTTGTTCTTTATCAATCACCAATTTAGATTTCATTTCCTCAAGAGCTGCTTAGCAATCTTATGTGCATGCCTTGGAAGAACTGAGTCAAGTATGTCCTATCATATGTAAGTCACATAAGTTAGTCCTCATTAATGTATATAATAAGACAAAACACAAGAGAATGTCCTTAGGGCTAACAATCTCCCCATTTTTGAGTGATGACAATGATGAGATTGTGATATAAAAATAATGATATGAATAGTACGGACATATTAGACCTATTTTTTTTATTGAAATGCAATATCTCATTATAGGACTGAAAGAGTACTTATGAGAATAAGATAAGAATATTTAAACATATACTCACAAATACAGCTCAATGAGCCTATGGCCTAACCTACTTCCTTAGCCTCCTTCCTTCCATCTTACAACTATTCCTTAAGAGAATAGTTGGAATTAAAAAAATGTATAAATATGTGCAGAAAGATGTATAGAATATAAATCATAAGATGAAATGCTCCCCCTTAATATGTGCATATATAAATGAAGGATATGAAGTTATAAAGTGCGATTTGAGAGTAAGACTGGATTTAAAACATTGGACTTCCGAAGAGCACATCTAAACTAGGAGAAATAAGACTAAAGAACTTTGGACTTAAGGTTTTGGATGTCCAAAACATGTGTCCAAAATAGAGTAAAATTAGATAGAAACTAGCCTTTTTAGAACCCATTTTTAGATTATTCTTTTGGTTTAAAGAAATGTGAGTCCAAAACTCCCCCTGTGTATGTGCAGGGTACAAACGAATTTTCAGAGATTTTGATCCAGTCTAGTTTTCTCAAGATATTTTAGGCTTCAAGGAAATTTTCTAAGCAATCAAAGATATAGGTATAAATATCCTCATCATCCGAGATTTTTAACATAAAGCATATCATAACCATTTTCGAAATAGATTATTTAGTTAGGCAAAAATTAGATTGATAGCATGCGCACTGGTCTCATACACATATTTCAATCTCCTTTATCCTTAACAACAATGATATCTCAATATAGACTTCATTAAAACACCCATATCTTCATAGTCTATATTTTCTACCTATGAGCATAAATGGACATAGACATAATCTATAACTAATTTTCATTATATACAACCAATATATATTCAAAATTTGCAACATCACACAATCACTCACAATCCCACAATTATCATCAACAATCCATATATTAACAACTATCAGCAGTAATCATCAACAATCATCAGCAACAAACCATCAATCAATCATTAGTAACAAACAATAAACCACCAGTCAATCATCAGCAACAAACAACAAACTATATAAGTTCAAGATACATGAGGGCTCTAACCATATTTTGACTTGTGATCAATCCATAGATATCGATAGACTAGAATTCATTTACCCATATATTATGTTTCTACAGGTATAAGAGCCCTTTTCTTTATGTTCGGTAGAAATCACATGTTATACCGCGTCCAGACTTCAAGTAGTTTGCTTTAACCATATTAATGGCCACACATTATTGGTCGAACCGGCCTAACCAGCAACCAGAGCTGTATGCATTATATGAACAGAAAGCAACTGGCCGGGTTCATTTAATACAACGGTATAAACACGATTCCACAACAATCTCACAATAGCAAACTATATATCAACAACAATCTCACAATAACAAACTATATATCCACAAAAATCTCACAATCTATAGTTTTCTCCCACTTTGTCATCAATCATAAGGCAGAATTAGAGAGTAAGAAGAATAAAGATATCAAATAAATTGTGCATAATGCAGATAAAGGAGATACATATTTAACAAATAGAGCAGGAGAAGTGCATAATGTAAACTGTTCAAAGATGAGTGCATAAATGATAAAAGTATGTGTCAATGAAAAAGCTATAAAAAAAAATGTTTTTCCAGAGGAAAGGTGGTAAGCAGTCTGCAGAAGTGATCACTTAGGAAATATGGACGGTCTCTGACTTGGACCTAGCACCCTCTCCAGTATGTTGTCTAGTAATACGGTTGGACTTTCTCTTGACCACCATATACTTTTGCATTTTTCCAAGTGAGACAGGGACTTTAGTAGGGGTAGCTGAGATAGGAGTATCAACATTCGATTCCTTATCCTTTGGACTAGCTACGGTTTGCCCAGATCCCTTTCTCGGCCTTGGCTGTTTTGCTTGTTCAGTCTATTGACTAGCTCCGTCTACAGCATGTGGAGAGGTGGTTCCTTTGGCATGTTCTTCCTCTTGGGCAGCCTTATGATCCTTTTTTCAATAGCAGTTAGTCTATGCCCAAACATTTAGATTTCTAAGCTGAGGCTTTCTACCCTAATAGCCAGTGAATTAATTTCTTCCAGAAAGATTTGACTGATGCCTGAGTCCTGATTTGTTTATTTTCCCATGCTAGATGATTCTTCTTGAGTTTCTAACTCAGTTTTTCATTTTGCTCCTGTAGGTTGGGCAGTCTTGCTTTCAGCCTTAACCTTTAACAACTTTTCCTTTTCATTATCAGCTATATCTCTGGGAAGCTTCCACTCATTTTCCATTCTCACATATCCCATCCTCTCAAACAACTCAAAGTTGTACATATTCATCTTTAAAGAAGCAGGGGGTGACAGAACTCAGATCAACACTATAGTGTTTGAACACTTTAGTTATTAATTTTCTAGAAAGCTAGGCTTTGCTGGAGGTATTCCTTGTTTGCATCATTAGTTTTGCAACAAGATACCTAAAACTTATTGGCCTATTTTCGAAGAGCACCAATATTATCACTATTTGCATAATATTTATAGGGGTTTTGTGACTAAAACTTAGAACCACCATGGTTGAAACCATGTAGTGCAGAATCCTACCTTGTCTATTCAACCACTTGGTGTTCATATCACTTGAGTTCTTAAAACTCTTCCTACCAGTAAATGAATGTTCTTTTATACTTCCACAAATCAAACAGATCAGTCCCTTCTAGGAACTTGTTCAGTTCAAAAAATTGAATCTCGCCATTTCTAACTCTGCATATTCTGTTCAATAGGCGATGATCAAACTCAAGGTTCTTACCCCCAACCCTTGAAGTGTACCACCGGACCATAAAACCCCTTCCAATCTCCTCTAATTGGCCTTTTCTCAAGTTAGCATAAAATTCCTATACAAGTGTAGTAAACAACCGTTCATCAACAGATAACAAGGCTCCCCACCCAAGAGATTCAAACATATTCAACACATTTGTAAAATTCAGAAAAGATTTTGGATTTGCACGATAACCTACAATCACAGTTTGATTTCTTGAAACCCATTCATTAAAGTCAGATTCATTTTTAGAGTCATGAGGTACTTGGGTCCCAGAACTTTCTTGTTCCAGAGTTGATTTTGAAGAATCGGTTTGAGAAGCTGGAGTTTAGGAATGACTTTACTTCCTTTTTCCTTTACAGTCGATTTAGTCTCAGCAACCGATTTCCGCTTCATTGATGAAGTGATTTTTCGGGCTTTTTTTGGCTTGGGTTTGGTCGAGTTAGGGGATTTTATCGTTGCGATCAAAGGATATAGGCTTGGGCTTTCAATTGTTCAGAGAGAAACTAGAAAAGTGTTGAAAGAAGAAAGATGGAGTTCACAGTTGATTTTAGAATCTGAGAGAGAAGAGAGAGAAAATCTTTTTGTGATTTTCTTAGGAGGTTGTGAAGGTAAGTACAATCAAGTACATTAGAAAGAGGCTTTTCATCAGAGATTTCAAGAGCTATCATAAAAAAAGTACAATGATTTAGAATTTTAAAAAGAACAATCTGGAAGCAGTTATTTTTGGAAGATATATGAAGCATCAGTTTGTTTTCATTTTGGTTTGAGGCTTTATCCAAAATGTTCATCCAGAAAGGAATTCCTTAAAGTGAGAGTTTTAGATTATGAGTTTTGGATTTACTCTTCAAAATATTGAATCCAAAATCTTCCTCCGAAATTATGTTTTTTTAGAGACCTGCAAAAACAGAGGGTCAAAACTTTCCTAACAAAATTTTAGTCCTGCAATTTTTGTGATTCCCAATCCCCTTTTGAGAAAGAAGAATCTATCTTCAGTCATGGGTTTTGTGAATATATCTTCAAGTAGTTCATTTGTAGGGATATATTC
Organism: Voacanga thouarsii; assembly: GCA_026120185.1. Taxonomy (NCBI): domain Eukaryota; kingdom Viridiplantae; phylum Streptophyta; class Magnoliopsida; order Gentianales; family Apocynaceae; genus Voacanga; species Voacanga thouarsii. The sequence goes on along the minus strand of JANUWF010001659.1, from coordinate 5,876,788 downwards.
TACATAAACATCACCTTTGAGTGCATGGTTTCTAATAAAATAATTCTTAACCTCAATATGCTTGGTCCTACAATGTTGAAGAGGATTTTTTGTTAAATTGATTGCACTTGTATGACATAGTATATGTACACAATTAAAATCGAAACCAAAATCAAGTATTGTGTTTTTCATCCACAAAATTTGCACACAATAGCTACCTACTGCAATATATTCAGCATCGGCTGTGGATAAGGATACATAAGCCTATTCTTTGCTATACTATGGCACCAGAGAATGTCCGAGAAATTGACAGTGTCCGCTAATACTTTTTCGTTCAACTTTATAGCCTGCATAGTCTACATCAGTGTATCCTATAAGATCAAAAGTGTTAGTACAAGAATACCATAAACTATAATTATATGCTCCAACCAAATATCTAAGGATGTGTTTCACAGCACATAGGTGAGATTACTTTGGGCACGATTGAAATCTGGTACAAAGACAAACTGAAAACTTAATATCTGGTCGACTAGCAATGAGATATAACAAACATCTAATCATACTTCTGTATTTTGATTCATCCACTTTCTTACCCTTTCCATCATTGTCAAGCTTTACAGAAGTGCTCATAGCTATACTGCCAATTTTTTGAGCAGTTCCTTAGCTTGATTTAAGAAAATGCCATCCTTGATCTGTTTAATTTGCAGTGTGAAAAAGAAGTTGAGTTCTCCCATCATGCCCATCTTGAATTCTTGCTGCATAGTCTTGGCACATATCTTACACAAGGATTCATTAGTAGCACAAAAAATGATATCATCAACATAAATTTGGACAATAAGAAGGTTATCAGAATTTTCTGACTTAATAAACAGTGTAGTATCGATCAGGCCTCTTGAGAAACCTAAGAATCCACTGAGCCCTTCATACCAAGTTCGTAGAGCTTTTTTTAAACCATAAGAAGCCTTTGAGAGTTTGAAAACATAATTTGGAAAGTGTTCATGAATAAAACCCGGAGGTTGTTCTACATGTACCTCCTCTTTAATAAAACCATTCAAAAATTCACTTTTAACGTCCATTTGATAAAACATGAATTTTTTAAAGATGTAAAAGTAAGTATCATTCTTATAGACTCTAATCTAGCAACAGGAGAAAATTTCTCGTTATAGTTAATGCCTTTTCTTTTTTTTATTAAATCCTTAGGCAACAAGTCTAGCTTCATTTCTAATCACCACTCCATGTTTATCTAGTTTATTTCTGAAAACCCACTTGGTACCAATAACCAGATGATCAAATGGTTTAGGGACGAGTTTCCAAACTTGATTTCTCTCAAATTGGTTCTGTTCTTCTTACTTAGCTAGTATCTAAAAATCATCATGCAAGGCCACATCAATACAATTAGGTTGAATACTAGAAAGTAAACTAAAATTATCTACAAAATATCGTCTAGTTTTTACTCCATAGCTAGGATCACCAATAATTTGCTCTTTTGGATGACTGGTGTTGTGCTTCTAATCCTTTGGTATCCCTGGATCAGTTAGCTCTTCAATTTCTTGCTTTTTTACTCTTTCAATTCCTCTTCTTTGGCATGAATATCCAGCGATGGTACTTTGTGTTGTTCTTTACCTTTTTCTTTTGAACTCCCGACATTATCATCATCTTTTCTTGATGTATAAATGTTAGATTCATCAAAGACAACGTGTACGAATTCTTCCATACACAGAGTTCTCTTATTGTATACTCTATATGCCTTTTTACTTGAAGAGTATCCAAGGAATATAGCCTCATCGGATTTGCTATCGAATTTTCCAAGATTGTCTCGGGTATTAGGAATAAAATAATTGCAGCCAAATATTTTAAAATAGGAAATTGATGGAGTTTTATCAAATACAAACTCAAAGAGAGTTTTTTTTTAGAAAAGGTCTTAGCATGACCCAGTTAACAATATAACATACTGTATTGATAGCTTCAGCCCAAGGTATTTTGGAAGAGAGTTTTCACAAATCATGGATTTAGCCATTTCTTGTAAAGTCCTATTTTTCTTCTCAACAACACTATTTTCTTGAGGGGTTTTAGCAACTGAAAAGTTGTGAAAAAACTCCATTTTCATCACAAAAATGTGTAAACTCATTGTTACAAAATTCTCTTCCATTGTCACTCCTAATAGAAATCAATTTGTATCCAATAGTGTTTTGGATGTTCTTGAATAATCTAGAGAATTCAGAAATTGCCACATCTTTTCATCGAAGAAACAAAGTCCAAGTAAATCTTGAGAAATCATCTACTAGAACATAAGCATTCCTCTTACCACCAAGACTAGTGGTCCTTATAGGTCTAAACAAATCAATATGTATGAATTCAAGGGGGTTTGATGTGGAAATCTATTTCTTAGGCTTAAAGGAGGTTTTGATCTATTTTCCAAATTGGCATGCATCCCAAATTCTTTTTTTTTCAAACCTCATTTTGGGCAATTCCCTAACAAGCTCCTTTGAAGACAATTTATTTAGCAAATTAAATGATACATGGCCTAGTCTTCTATGCCATAAATAGTCATCATTATCATGCACGAAAAAATATCTAATATCATGAGCCATAAGATCATCAAGATAGAATACATATACATTTCCAACACGGTTGACTACAAAAATTGTTTCATTTTTCGAGTTGTCTAGAATAAAGCAAGAATCTTTCTCAAAAATAACTTTCCAACAAATGTCACACAATTGACTAATGCTAAGTAAGTTGTATTTCAGCTAACCAACCAATAATACTTATTTGATAATTTTTGAAGATCCTTTACCAATGTTACCTATACCAAGTATCTTTCCTTTCTTTTTGTCTCCAAAGATAACGAACCCATCATTTGTAGCTTCAACATCTTCTAATAAGGTTGCATTTTTGGTCATGTGTCTTGAGCATCCACTATCCAAGAACCACTTTGTGAAGTTCATTTTCTCCAATGAACGTACTTATACACGAGATGGGAGAGTGATTTTTGGTACCCATATCTTCTTGGGTCCATAGGGGTTAGTAGTGATTTTTTTAATTCTCCAATCAATTTTTATTCCTAAACCAATGTTTTCCTAATGTGCCACCTAGATGCAATGTGTCCATTTTTTCCACAATAAGTGCAACATGTATAATTTATGTATGAGGAGCTTGCTTTTACAAAATAAGACTTATGTTTTCCTGATTTTTGTAGATTACTATAGCTAAGGCCATTTCTATTTTCAGCTATCCATTGAGCACCTAGAAGTTTATTCCGATTGCTTCGGCCATAAGTGAATTTTTCAATACAACTAGTAAGATCATCGACTTTCATTTTCATATTATCAAATTCATAGATCATGACTTCAAGAGATGAGACTCGATCATACAGACATGTATTCTCAAGAGCATAATAGTTCAAGAAAGTAGAAATGATTTCTTTTTCAACATTCAGGCAACACATGAAATCAAGAAGAGTTTTATTCTCACTTATCAGATTGTCATTTTCAATTGATAGTGGAATCAATTTTCACCTTCAATTCCTTGTTCATTTTTTACAATGTTTTTAGTTCACAGAACATATTAATAAGAAGAGCATTTGGATCATCAATATTATCACAAGTAGAATCATGCAATTTAGCTACAAGGTTAGATGAGGAGGAGTTTACCTTATCCTAAACTGCCATGAACCATATGTTGGTAGTTTCATTTTCAAAATGTCCATTGTCGTCAGATTTGGACTCCTTTTGATCCCAAGTTCCTATTAGTCATTTTCCCTTCTTTGTTTTTAGATCCTTCTTTTTTTTCTTGAGCATTTTGCCTTCGTTCTTTTTGGCTATTGGGCAGTCAACGATGACATGTTTTGTACTATTGCATTCATAACATTTAGGTTTATAGGATGCGGTTTGTCCCTTCCTTTTCACGAACTTTTTTCCACTTTTGAAGTTTTCTTTATTGAACATTCTTTTAAATTTCTTTGCGATCATGGCCAATTCTTTGGTATCCACTTCAATTCCATCATCAGTATCAAATTGGCTACTTTCAGCATCCTCATCAGTAGCTTTGAGTGCTATTCCTTTTTTGCCTTTGTCATGGTCATCAGACTCTTGAAACCTTTTAAGTTTCATTTCATAAATTAGGACAGAGTCAATTAGCTCTTCACTCTATAAGGTTTTTAGGTCTTTTAATTCCTCTATAGCTAGAGCTTTTGGTTGCCAGCTCTCTAGCAAAGCATCCAAAATTTTTCCAGTTTATTCACCTAAGGAATAGTTTTTCCCATAAGCATTAAGTCCATTTGCAATGTTTGTGAATCTAGTAAACATATCAGTTATACTCTCATTTGGCTTCATAGTGAATAATTTATAATCTTGAATTAGAAGTCCTAACTTAGACTCCTTTACTTTATTTGTTCCCTCATGGGTGACTTCAAGTAATCTTCACATGTCATGGGCAGAATCATACCACTTACTCTGTTATATTCAGTGGCATTAAGGGCAGAGCATGATATGTTCATAGCTTGAAAATTTAATGTCATTTTGGCTTTGTCTTCAGCATCATATTCATCACTCTGTTTTGGAACTATTCAACCTTCAATACTTCAAGAAGGAACATATGTTCCTCTTTCAATTGAGTTCTGGAGCTAAAAATTTATTGAAAAAACATAGATCTTCATGCGATTTTTAAAGAATATATAATTACTCCTAGTGAATAAAGGAGGTCTATTTGTTGAGGATCCTTCAACATAGGGAAAATAGGAGATATTTGCCAAAAGGATCTTTTCTACAAGGCTGTTTAGCCGAAGAAGAGCATACTAACTCTCTGATACCAAATGAAAAACCTTAGGGGTTTAATAATGTTTTTGGCAAATTTAAAAACACTTTTCAAAAATCTTTTTTTTTTAAATCCTCCTTTTGTATTTCAGATCGAGGAGTTTGTTTGAGATACAACGAAGAGCTTTTGAACCATCTTATAGACCAACTATGATCTGAATGAGATGAGATGAAACAAGAGATGTGCAATTAATACAAGAATAAAGATGGGTTAGTGAGAATCATAAAGATTTCTTTTGAATGATTTGAAAACTTTTAAGCAAGGAAGTTCGCAACTTATCAAAATTGAATGCAAAAATAAGGAACACGAGATTTATAGTGGTTAATTCTGTCAAGATCTACATCCACTACCTTAAACTCACACTTAGGGATTTTAGACCAAATTTCTTTAAGCTCAGCCAACTCAATGGTGTCTAACTACACAAATTACATAAGAGGATCATCGCACTTGGTTTTACCAAAACCTCTCAATCAACATCAAATCAAGGCTCACTCCAAATGGGTTTTACACCACAATCTTGACACATAATAAGGAGTATAGAAATGAAATAGAGATAGCTCACATTTTTGAGCAAATGTGCAAACAAATGAGCACTAACAACCTTTACCTTTGGAAGCAATTTGATTTCACTTTAAAGTACCAACTAAATAAAATAATAAAATAGTCTTATTACATCCGTGGAAAAATACTTATACAAATCCGAGAGATCAAAACTAACAGACATCTCTTGAAAAAAATACAAATCAAAATAAGATAAAATAATCAAATGGACAATCATCGCCTATTCCTTCAACCTGCTCAACATAAGTACTCCCCTGAAATCATGATATAAAAGGTGTGAGATTGGCATCTTAGTAAGTCTCATGTATGTAAGTGTCAAATATAACCACTTCGTGCATGCAAGTTTATCAAAATCACAAAATCGTATTTGCAAGTCAATTTCATCAATAATAGTTATACAAAGGAGACTTGCCCAATGAATCCAAAATAGTTCACAATAAATCATCATTTCATTATATTCATAATTCATTAAGTATGTATTAGCAATGATTCAAACAATAGTATCATAATCCATATCATGGCTACCACCACAATGGCGTCCCAATGTATTCTTTCAACAATGGGCAGTAAGGGATCCTCCCACTAAGTGAGATACCCCTCCATCTCTACACCCAACACTCCAGTTGTTCAACCTGGATAAACAATGTCCACATGAACTAATATGCTATCTCAAATGGCCTGACTAAGCAGTACTGTCACCTCTCCAAGTTGAGTTCATCTTTTGGAGGTAGCCTCCTGTCAGAAGACTCACTCATACTCTTTAGGACTAGCACCACTAGCCTACCCACGCTGAGTACTCAACACTCCCCATTTAGGGGCAGAATCATTTGTTTGTGTTATGCCCTAGAGGCAATCACTTGTATGTTGTATATGACATATTTTATTTCATAAAAGGCATTATTTATCTTACAATTTCTTTTGATTACTTTTGAGTAATATAACTGTTGGATAAAGTAGCTATTATGACACTATGTTAAGGAAATCATGATAGAGATAATGATATGAGATTCCTACTACACTGTATAGTGTTAGTATTTAAATAGTCCCTAGTAATAATATTAATGAGATGGGACATCATTAATGCATTAAGACTAGCATGTGTAAAGACTTCCTGATCTTGATCTGGCGGTGGTTCTCATATCCGTGAGTACTGGGATACTCAAAGTTAACACATGGATGTTTGTTAGTGGAACAAGTTCAATAGATGACCTAGCTATGAGATAATCACATGGATAACTATTTAGTGCCGGTGATATAATCTCAACATAGCAAACATGCAAGTATTCTTAGACTTGAGATCTTCAAGGTACTTTGTTTACTGAGCCTTCTACTTTGATTCCAATCTCTGGAGCTCAATCAAGGGCTTCCTATGAGATATATATTGGGTATATTGTGAGGTAAACGAAAGTAGTTGAGAGGGTCAATAAAGGATTTAGCACTCCTAATAGTAAGGGCGAATATCTCACGGCCACTTGTTCGAATTACTACTCATCAGTCCTTGGCCAAGGTGTATATGTATTGGAAAGAGTTCCAATTGAGACACATTTAGAGTAGTGGGTTCCTGGTACAAGTATAATTATATTCGGGCCAAAATTAATATATATTCTGGAGAGAGTTGGCACTAATTCCGTACTCCAGGCCGAATGAGCTATTGTATATTGAAAAGAGTTAATTACACTGTAGTTTGTTATTGAAGGGTTCATGTCAAGCCACTTGACTTCCTGGACTCTTGGGTGGTCATGATGTGCTGTTAGATACCGCTTCTGATATGGGAGTATGGGTTTATTAATTAATGAATTAATAAACTAATCCTAAGTAGAATTAATAGGATTAATTCTAATTAATTAAGGATTATTAATCTCAAAGATGTTTGGATTAATTCATGTTCACTACCAATTTACCGGGAAACCTAATAGATCACACACAAAAGAGGAATATATACTCAAGATGTTATTTGATAACATAGTGGGTTTATTATGAGAAAGAGAAGTTGATGTGACCAAATTGTAATTAATTATAATTGATGGGCTAATTTGTAATTCTGAGAACTTAATAGGTTCTAATTGCAATTGGAGAATTGTTTCGAATTCTTAGATGTAGTTTTTATAGAGGCTTTTGGTTATATGAGATATAACCAAAGTGGTTTTATTGTTGAGCTTTTCGTGTGACTTCAATGGTCACACAAGAAAAACAAAACATGAAAACCAAAGGTCATATGATCCAATTCTACAAAAACCAAAGGGCACAAAAGAGGATATATGATATGATCTTTTGTTCTCTACTCTTTACTTTCTCTCAATTTTGTGTGGTTCTCCAAGAGAACACCAAGACCTTTCTTCTTCTTCTTTATTCTCTGGTTTGGTTGAACAAGAAGAATAAGAAAAACCCCAGCCACCATTATTGTTTTCTACTAGCACAGAAAATCTTGGTGCTTGAGTGTATCCTCTATGTGGATTACTGTTAGAGATAATCACACATTGTGATTATAATGGTTGGATATTCAACTCATGTGGTCATTCTTCAAGAGGATTGCTGGATCGCACCACAATTATCATACTTGAAGAAGGAAAGTTTTGTTTTCCACACAAACAAAGAAAGGTAAAACTTGTTATCTTTGTTTTTTTATTTTCTATATATATATGTCTTGTTTTCCACACATATGCGAATCCTGGGATGGTATCTTGTTCTTATTCTTCTGCTGCGCTGTATATGATACGTGTGAGATACCTAACATCATTTTTCCTTTTCTGAAATTCTTTGATTAGCTTGATTGCAAAACGTGATTTTTCGTAATAGTAATTCCAAATCGTTTAGTGATAGAGTAAGGAATTATTTTTGAGTTTGAATAGTTGAGATTTAATAAACTCATTTAGAAAGTAAAACATCTATGTTTCAAACCCAAGTATTAAAACAACAGAATGTAACTCATCATATTTAGCTAACGTTTCAATTCTCTTGTCAAAACATCATATTGACGTCAATTCCACATAACGTTGGAAAAAATGCTAGCAAACGTGTAACATTTATCAAAACGGTTATGCAAGGACTTACTTAGATAAATTAACAGCTAAACCCAACTCAATTGATAGCCCTTACTTCCACTTCTTCCTTATCTACAACAAATGATTCTATAATTAGAAACCAAATATTACATCCACTATTTCATGCAACATGACTTTTCATGATTTCCTTAATCACCTAATTCATCCATGGTATCTAGGTAATTTAATTCATTATATCACATGCACAACTTCCTTTGCCATGCTATTGATATAGCCATGTACTCATCAAAATCAAATTACTATATGACAACTCTTATATTCAACTAGCATAAAATCATCATAATAAACCCCATAAACATTATAAAATCTCATATTTGCCTTCTTAGCATAGATCTAGATTCATCATGACAGGATACGTCAATGTCCTATCTCATACATGCTTTGTCTATGGCTTACACCAATATATTCATCATTCTAGTTCATTCATGCTAGACTCCATAAGCATTCATAAGTCAATACTTTAAAGATTAAAGCCATTTAAATCAATAAAGATAGGATCTTAATTACCTCTTAGCGATCTAGACTTAAAACACGGCAACTCCTTGATGACTAGCTTGAGGTCAATCGATAGTTGAAGAGATTGGTCTGCCTAGATGTCCTTGATCGAGACTCACCATGAAAGGGATAAAATCAGTCCCTTATGGATGTGATTTAAGGGATAAAATAAGAAAATAATGGAGTAAGAGATGTATAGAAAGGTTGAAGATTGTTTACCATGTAGGGTGTTTCGGTTTTGGCTTTGTGTTTGGAGTGTGCTGGCCGAATTTTTGAGTAGGCTGATGGCTATTTGTTTCATGAGTTTGAGAGGCTGAGAGAGTGGGAATTTTGTGGTTTTCTAGACAAAAAAGTCTAGGGTTTGGTGTTTAGGTGTTTAGAGGAGTTCTACCTTGCTATGGATTCTTGATCACAAGAGAAAAGTTGGACAGCTTTGGTCCTTCTTTGAGTGCTGAAACTAGACAGTAGTTTAGGGGTTATTGCTGCTGTGTTTTTTATGCTTATGATGGCCAAAAATTTGGATAGAGAGAGGGAAGAAATCTGGTTGGTTTCGGTTTCTACAATGGCGAGAATAAGAGAAGAAAAGTGAGCCTTTGTGTAGCTGTATTTTTGTGCAATAACTAGAGAGGCTTTTGTGCAGGTTTTTAGCTTGAATTTTCATGCACTATGGTACTAATTGTCACCAAAATTCTAAAGAAATGGGAGAGGAAATTCTAGTATTTTTTTTTTTTTTTGCTAAATCAAAGTCCTAATTGGGTAAGATTTTCTTGGATAACCCTACCTAGGTTTTGGAGAGTTTTAGTTGAGCTACAATTGCTCTAATGTGTGGCAGCAGCTTTGAGAGAATTTCCAAAAAAATATAGGAAGGAATTAGGTTATTTATTTAAGAAATTAGTTAATTTATTCCCTATATTAATTTGAGTAATTTAAATAGCTATTAAATAATTATTTTACAAGACAAAGTTCTATTTTCCTTTTTCCCTTGAAGCTACCCAAAATCCTTCTTACTATTTCCCTAAAATTTGAAAATCCTTATCCAAGAGATAAAGACTTCATTTAAAATCCAACATTTATCCTTTTATTTCCTTTTTAAAAATTATTTGAAGAAAATTAAAATATGGAGACTTATCTTCTTAAGAAGTGGCAGCTACCACATTAAAACAAGATATATATATAAAGATATATATATATATATATATTCATATATTTTATCTCCTAATAAATTCCTTAGATATAACTTTTTAAAAATCTAGATTAGTAATATTTAAAATTCTCTAAAAGATTATGATAAGATATTAGAAATAAAATTTTAATTTACTTTCAAATATTTTATAAAATAATTCCCAAGATAAATCACACTCCTATATTTTAGGAAATTAGTTCCAAGGTGGCGGCTACCCTAGGAGTATTTCGGCCAAGGATTAGAAAAAATTAGGGAAGAAGAAAATAAAAGAAAAGAAAGGATTTGAAGTAGCTAAGATTCGAACTCAAGCCCATCAAGAATTAAGCTTTATCCACTATTCCACAACAATTTTTGTGTAAATATTCTCCTAACAAATTCCCTTAATTCCTACTCACTTGCTTCATCCTCTTTTTAATAAATTCTCCTCAATAGAATAAAAAACTCAACTAGCTCAAATAACACAACCACTTCAACAGTAAATTAATTCATGAACCAACAACTCATGAAACTTATATTTTCATGAAAATAATTCAATTTACCAAATGTAATATAAAAGAAATGCTATGACATGCATGACTTTCCCCACATACTAAAGGTGACTTAATATGGGGTATTACATCCTCTCCCCCTTAAGAGAATTTCGCGCCAAAATTCAAAGTGCTATTCTTCTAAAGCAAACTTAGATACTTCCTCCTCACCCTATCTTTAGTCTCCCACATCGCGCCCTTGGAACTATGATGCTCACATAAAATCTTCACCATCGGTATTGGCTTAATCCTTAACATGTTGACACTGTGATCTATGACTTTAATTGGTTTCTCCACATAGCTCAAATTAGGCAGAAGAATCAACGGTTCCTCATTTAATACATGCTCTGGATCAGGGTTGTAATTCTTCAATTGGGACATAAGGAACACATCGTGAATTCTTGCTAACCCTTTTGGCAGCTCCAACCGATATGCTATAGGTCCAATCCTTTTAATACTGGAAAAGGTCCTAAATATTTAGGACTCGGCTTCCTTCCTTTAGGATGCTTCAAACTCCCTCTGCTTGGTGTTATCTTTAGAAAAGTCCGATATCCCACTGGTCTCCAAAGTCCAAAATACACGCTCGGAGCATATCTTCTAGTATCTGAATGACTCTCTCAGATTGACCGTCTGTCTGCAGATGAGTAGAGGTGCTGAATTTCAATGTAATACCTAAAGACTCTTAAAACTTGCTCCAGAATCTCGAAGTGAATCTAGGGTCCCTATCTGATATAATGCTTGATGGTACACCATGCAACCTTATAATTTCCTGGGTATACGTTTAAGCCAACTTTTCCATCGAGTCCTTTCTCTTCATTGGTATAAAATGCGATGTCTTGGTCAGTCAGTCCACCACCACCCAAACTGCATTCTTGTGTGACTTGGTTATCGGAAGACAAATCACAAAATCCATAGTCACATCTTCCTATTTCCACTCGGCAATCGGTAATGGTTGCAATAAACTTGCAGATTTCTTATGCTCCATCTTAACTTTCTGGTAGGTCAGGCACGTTGACACATACTGAACCACATCTCTCTTTATTCCAGCCCACCAATATTTCTTCTTTAGGTTGTGGTACATCTTTACTTCCCCAGGGTGTATGGTATACTTGCACTTGTGAGCTTCGTCCAGTATCCTCTTTCTTAAGTCTTAATTGTCAGGTGCACATATCCGGTCCAAAAAATACAGTTCTTTCTTCTCGTCGGTCCGAAAATCTTTTCCTCCCCTCACGATTTCTTTCTCCTTGAAGGCCTGAAATTCCACACTGTCCTGTTGGGCTGCTATAATTTCCTACTCCTAATCGGGCTTCAAGGTCAAGTTTCTTACACAGATCTTCCTCTCTTGAACTTCTGCTTCCTGGTCCAGGATTTTCTGCACTGCCAACACTTCCTGCATTCTCAAATGTGCTATTTTTACTTTATGACTCAAAGCGTCAGCTACCACATTCGCTTTGCCAGGGTGATAATTAATGGGACACCTATACTCTTCCAAGAACTCCATCTATTTACGCTATTGAAGGTTCAAGTCCTTCTGCGTGAAGATGTACTTCAGACTCTTATGGTCAGTGAAGACTTTGTATTGGGCTCCGTACAGATAATGTCGCCACTTCTTTAAGGCAAATACTACGGTTGCCAGCTCCAAATCATGAGTCGGATAATTAGCTTCATGCGGCTTTAGCTTCCTGGACGCATAAGCTAGACCTTCCCATCCTGCATCAGCACAGCTCTTAGACCTTCCTTTGATGCGTCCGTATAAAATGCATAGGGCTTGTCAGCCTCGGGTAAGCTCAATACGGGTGCTGTAATCAACCTCCTCCTAAGGTCTTGGAAACTCTTCTCACACTTCTCATTCCAAGCAAAAGTAACATCCTTCTTTAATAGTCGCGTCATCGGCGAAGCCAGGGGAGAGAAATTCTTAATGAAACGCCAATAGTACCCAGCCAACCCAAGGAAACTTCGTATCTCAGTAACGTTCTTCGGTTGTTTCCAATTAACTACAGCATCCACCTTGGCAGGGTCCACCTTGATCCCATCCTTGGATATCACATGGCCGAGGAAGGATACTGAGCTCAACCAAAACTCACATTTACTAAACGTAGCGAAAAGCATGATTTCCTTCAGCTTTTCCAGGACCAATCTTAAGTGCTTCGCGTGCTCCTTCGGATTCTTGGAGTAGATTAGGATATCATCGATGAAGATAACCACAAACTTGTCAAAATATAGCTGGAAAACTCAAAGCATCAAATCCATGAAAATTGCCGGTGCATTGATTACACTGAACGGCATTACCACAAATTTATAGTGGCTATACCGCGTGTTGAAAGCAGTCTTAGGAATGTCTTCTTCCTTAATCCTCACCTGGTAGTATCCTTGCCGTAGGTCTAACTTCGAAAAGCAAGCGACACCTTGAAGTTGATCAAACAACTCGTCGATTAAGGGTAGAAGGTACTTGTTCTTGATCGTTAAGTTATTCAGTCCCCAATAATCAATGCATAACCTCGAAGTACCATCTTTCTTCTTGACAAATAACACTGGGGCTCCCTATGGCGACGTACTCGGTCGAATATAGCCTTGCCTCACCAACTCTTCCAATTGTTCCTTTAACTCTTTTAGCTCCGTCGGTGCCATCCAGTAGGGAGTTCTTAACACAGGTTCTGCTCCGGGAATCAGGTCCACGATAAACTCAACTTCCCATTCAGGGGGTAGAGAAGTGAGCTCAGCAGGACAAACGTCTGGAAAGTCTTTTACCACCTCTGTACTCTCCAAGGTACACTGATCCTTGGGTTTGTTCAGAAGATACGCCAAATATCCCGTACATCCTCTTTTGAGCAACTTCCGGGCCTTAGCACCAGCAATTAAGAACTTCAGTTCCTTCACTCGCTTACCGTTAAATTCAATCACATCCCGACCAGGTCTCACAAACTGCACTGTCTTGATCTTACAGTCCACACGAACTCCGTGCTTCGACAACCAATCCATACCCAAGACCAGGGCATAAACCTCCATGGACAGAATGAGGTCTACTTCCAAAATCTCCTTCACTACCTCAACTTCACAGCTTCCTATTTTCTTACCCGCTTCTACCACCTTTCCCAAGGGTAAGCTTACTACTAAGGTATAGGGTAACTCCTTTCCTTCCCAACCCAGATGTGATGCACATACTTTACTTACGTAAGAGTGTGTAGATCATGGATCTATCAAAACATTAACAAGACGACCTTGGATAGAAAGGTTACCTTTGATCACGGCTGTATCCATTCCGACCACTTCTCTGTTCAGGGCAAAGACCTTGGCCTTCACTTGAGACTTCTGACCTCCCGTTCCAGCTGTTCTAGCAGCAGTACCTCTATTGACTCCCATTAGTTGAGTCGGTGTTGTCTGCCCAATCCTTAAAGGTTTAGGGTAGGTGTTCCTTAGATGTCCTGGGTCTCCACAGTTGATGCATCTCCTTCCTCCCCTATTGCCCCAGCAATTCCTTTCGGTATGGCCACACTTTCCACAGAGTTGGCAATTTAGGTTGCTTTACATCTGTCCGGCCATAGGCACTTGAGGCTCCTTACCCCAATTTCCCCATGGCATAGAGCCCACAGGTCGCTTGTTAGCCGAAGGCCTCATTGGTGGACGATTCGATTGGAAATGTCTATTCACCGATCGATGTCGATCCTCATTCTCCGTCCGGGATGCTGCGTCCACGGCGACGGTGTACGAGGTTAATGGTGATAGAGCCAATACCTTTCTCAAATTTGGCCTCAGCCCTTTCACAAACTACCGGGTGCGCTTCTGCTCCGTGTCGACCAAGCATTTGCAGTACTTCGACAACTGCGTAAATCGGGCTGCATACTGAGCAACTGACATGCTTCCCTACTTGAGAGTTTGGAACTCATCCTCCCTCTTCTCAGCTACCCATCGGGGAATGTACTTAGCACGGAAAGCTTCAGCAAAGTCGTCCTATGTCCATTCCTGCTCCTCTCTGTCCCAGTCACTCCATACTCGCTGCCACTATACTCGTGACGGTCCCCTCAGCCAAAAAGCAGCAAACTTCACCATTTTCTCTTCTAAGTACTACAGAGTGGCAAAAATATCCTCCATCTGTTCAATCCACTATTCTGCTTTCTCATCCTGCTTTACCTCCCCCTAGAATGTGGGAGGTTAGAACTTCAGGAAACGCTCCAGGGCCTCATCCTCTCCCCGCGGTGACTTCTTGGCTACCTTGTCCACTCTCTCCGTTAAATTCTGCAGGATCGAAGCCATCTTATCAAAAGCCTATCCCATGGTCACATCCCGAGACCTTTCTAAAGCTAACTCTTATACTCGCTGCAAGTGCTCCTCCACATCAGGTGTGGAATGGTGGATCTGCTCAAATTCCGAAGTTGAGGATGCATTTTCCTGCATGGTTTTGCTATGAACGACTGCCCTGCGTCTTGGTTCCATTTTTAATCATATTTACCCCAAGTCAGATAGTTACCAAAGGGAAAGAAGTATGCTTAGCTGCATGATCAGTTAATAGTAATGTTATCTACTCACTTTAGAAGAGAATTTGATGATGTTATGCAGGGAAAAACCAAGTAATAAATAAAACTTATGCTTTTCATATAAACCATGCTTCCGTAAAGAAGAGGTTATCACATACGCTACCCATTTTTTCCTAATAAAATAGTAAAGCCCTATAAGCAACATGCTTCTTTAAAAAGAACAAATAAACAAAGGAATGCAAATCCCAAAAGAGAAAGAGTAAACGCTGCTGGTCTTCTATACTCGACTCTCTCTAGTGTCAACAGAGGCATCGGAGTCATCAGAGGATGGTTCCACAAGCTACCCCACGGAGCTATCGGGTCTCCCTATGTAATTCCTTAAAAAACCAACGCTCTCACTTAGTTGTCCTGACTCACCCTCATGGCCCCTCACGGCTCTCATGGCCGTCTCGTAGAGCTCATCCAAAGCTAATCTAACCGCACCCCTAGGCACAGGCCTCTTATTCCTCGAGTCAGATAGATCGAGCAACCCCTCTCTCCTCAACTTGGATCTATCCCCAGTCCATATCTGTGAAACCCCTGCCAAAACCAACCTTAGAGTAAGGGGGTTGGGATGCATATCATATTTTATTGCACGTTTAAATATATTTTTATATGATTTTATGTGCATTGAATTTGTGTTTAATAGTCTAGAGGGCAAAATGGTAATTTTTGCCTGAGGTGAAAATATGGAGATAGCTTGGGAAATAAATAGGAAAATATTTTTAGAGGGGAAATTAGAACAAGAGTTGTTGTGGTGTAGTGGTTAGAGCCTTAGAATTGATTCTTGAGGTCTTGGGTTCAAATTCCATTATTAGAGCTATGGCATGATTAAATTTTATTTTTGCTTGGGAAGTATCATTGTCGACCTTAGTGGTGTTTGGAGTAGGGTAGAGATGTTGTCCTATGAGAGACATGACATGAGTCTTCAAATCCTACTCTTTTGCTCTACACAAAATTTCTAAGGGGAAATCATTTCCTCTTGATCCTTAGTTTTTCCTAATTCTCAATTCAATAGTTTGTTCATTGTGTTCAAGCTAATTTTATTCTAGAAAAATTCCAGCAATGTGTTGTGGCTTTGAAGGTTCAAAATGTCTTAGTAAAAGACATCATATGGACCGAAACAATGGATGAGGGGGAAAGATTTCAAGTGAATTAAATTCCTTAGTGAACATTCTAAAAATTCACTCTAGCTAGGTTCATTTCCCTTTGTACATAGAACTGAAATTTTTCCAGTTTTGTGTGCCTTTAAGGTGTCAAAATTCTTGACCATTATTCCCTCCCAAATGCTGCTAGAAAATGGCCCTTTTGATCAGCTTAGAATCTAGATTTTTATGGCTATTTTTGGACTGCACAAAGATAGTGCAAGACCAGAAAAAAATCCTGTACAAATCACAGCTTTGGAGGTCCAAAACCAAGCTGTTTTCTTCTAGTTTTTGCACAGCACCCTAGCCATGTTTTTCCTCCATGAAGTAGGCTGGAAACCAGCCTTGAATACCCCAGAAATTTCCCTTCAAACTCTCTGCAAGTTGGCTGGAAATGGCAGCCGAAAATCTACCCAGAAAATTGTTGTTCAGCGAAAGCTGTGCAGGAAAATTTTCCAGCTTTGGTTCCTATTTCTCTTCTAGCCGAAGCTCCATCCTTTTTTTGCAAAAAACCACCCTTAAACCTCCATTAAAAGAACTCCATTGTCCTCCCAAATTTATGCACGAAAATCCAGCCATGGATGCCAAAAAGATTTCCAAAAATTTCTGCAATCATACCTTGATTTGGATACCAAAATTCCAGCCACCATGATTTAACAACTTTCCATAAAATATACCTCAAACAATTAGACCTTCTCTCCAATATTATATTCCATAATTTCAGCCACCCTAAGCCTCCTTCAACCAGCTTTCATTCAACCAAAACACTGCCCAAAAATTCGTCCATGGCAGATCTCCAAAAGCTCTCCAATAATCAAAGATATTCTTGTGATGTCTAGTTTCTAAATTTGCTTCCTAAAAATATTCTTCAAGGATTGTAACAACTAACCTTTACTTTTCCATTCCAAATCAGAGAATCAACCTCCTAAACCCTATAGAAATTCATCCAGCCCTATCTCTCACAAAAATTCGGCAGCTGCACATTACCATCTCTCGATTTTCTCCAACCTTTAAGAACACACACTACACCAAGAAAACCTACTACTTTCTTTCACCTAATACCTCTCCAAATCACTTCAAACCCTCTCTAAAACTTCCAGATTTGACCTACTCACTGCCATGAGTCCATCAACACCATTCTTAACATCAAACTCCACAAATCATCTTGCTACTTCGGATTAAAACCAGAAATTTCTATTAAGGTCAAGAACACCTTCAAGGTAAATTTATTCTAACAACTTCATCTTTTCCAATCTTGATCTCTAGTGAGAGCCTATGTGAATAAACATGCTAATGGTCTTTCTCTCTCTCTCTCTCTCTCTCTCTCTCTCTCTCTCTCTCTCTCTCTCTCATGGCCGAAAATTCCCCTCTCTTGGCCGGATGACTTTTTCTCCCATGAACATGCTTTCGCCATCTCCCATGGACAAAGTTAGACATCTAGGAGTTGAGATCTACTCTAAACTCCTTCAAGGCATTCATCAACCAAGTAAGTACCTTCAATCTTCCTTTTTAAACTCTAGATTCATGTCTCTAGGATGATGATGATAGTAGGTGGATGGCGATATGATTTAAGTATATATATATATATTTGAGATTAAAGCATGAATATATGTATGATTGTGAAGGAGATGGGATTTATGCATGTAAGGATTATCTTGGATGATTATATGATGATTTGAGGTTGATGCATGTCATAGGTAGTATTTGTGATAAAGTATGCTAGAGATTATGTCACCTTTGGTGAATAGGATTTATATTCATGTTGGATTATTGAAGCCATGATCATATTTATGCTAGTAAGGGTTAGATCATATTTTGATAAATTGAGATCTATGCTTGTATGCATGATTTGGATGATTTGATGAATTGAAGGGTTGTATATGTTCATGATTGTGGTTAGCTATAGGAATATGATCATGATCTAGTTGTCCCTAAGCTAAATTTTATTTCATTAATAAAATATTTAATAATATGATTTTCTAGTAAAATTTTGAAAACCATGGGAAAATGTGGATTTGGTCTTTTATATAAAATAGTGATATTTTAGTCAAATAAATACTAGTTTTTGCTAGAAAAATAAAATATATAGATATTATAATATCAAATAAAGCCTTTTGTGAAAATAATCATAATAGGTAAAATATTTATTATTAAAATTTAATTATTATCTTTTAATCAAACCTATTAAATTTTATTTATTATTTTTCAAGCAAGACTCATTAAAATTTATTT
The DNA here is from genome assembly GCA_026120185.1 of Voacanga thouarsii. Classification (NCBI taxonomy): domain Eukaryota; kingdom Viridiplantae; phylum Streptophyta; class Magnoliopsida; order Gentianales; family Apocynaceae; genus Voacanga; species Voacanga thouarsii. Next base: position 5,858,278 of record JANUWF010001659.1, on the reverse strand, counting down.
TCAACTAATTTTAACTATCAATTATTTTATAGCAATTAATTATTAATAAATTATTATTTTACCTAGTACCACCTAGGACTTTTCATCAAATAAACTCTAAATTATTTTAGCAAGATTTAAACCTTCAACATATTGTACCTAATTTTCCAAACTCTAGTTATTTTAATATCAAACTAAATTTATTTTATAAACCCCTTTTATTTATTATCGAGCCTTAAAGCTTGAGACACTAGGGACATGATTGTACTAAGTTGAGTTAGTTTTATTTGTGAAAGTGAATCTTGGCTTGAGTTAGATTGTGGTTTGTATTTACCCTATGCGGGGTTAGGTCAGCGTTGGAGACCTTTATTGTGGACAAGGATCAGGTAAGCTCCTGCATAAAACCTGTTTGATGAAAATGATTTTTTTTATGGCAAGCAAAATGTAGAGTGCATGGTCACTCATTTCTGTAAAGGCAATTGAGGATTATTTCCATTCTCATTTCAGACAAATAAATTTTTTGTAAATCAAGGGGCGGTTTTACTCAAAACCTAAAATTCTTTCTAAAACCAATTTTGCCCCAAACTTTGGAAAACCTGAATTGCCATTTTTAAGTGGAACTATGTTTTGATCATTTTTCCCAAGTGGGAGACGTTACGTTGAGTACTCAATGGGGGTAGACTGGTAGTACTAGTTTTGAAGAGCAAGAGTGAGTCTTCTGGCAGGAGGCCTCCTCCAGAAGATGAACTCAACTTAGAGAAACGTCAGTACTACTTAGTCATGCCGGTCCGAGCTAGCATTTTTTATTTCAGTCAAGTGACTGTGTTTTGCTGGAATGGACACCCGATTGTTGTTTGGGTATAGAGAAGGAGAAGTATCTTGCCCGGTAGGCCGATCACCTACCTTTAGTCAGTCTGCACAAAGTGTCGACATACTGACCATCCGATTATGGGGCCCAACGTGTGGTAACCCATAATCCTTTCTTTCGAGTGGTTGACCTTATAAATTATGTATGGCTGGAAAAGCCAAAACGCCACTCTTACTTTTGACTAATGTTTATTGTTTGCCAATATTTCTCTTATAAAGTTTTTATACTCTGCATCCACGAACTATTTCCACTGAACACCCAAAGCACACACGGACTTACTGAGATTTCTATCTCATCACCTTTTCACCATGATTTCAGGCCGATCCTGCTGTGGGGATGAGTAGCTTATGTTATCTGCCTTGGAAGAGAATGTTGTCTTTTATTTTTTATGTATTGTTTTGGGGAGTTGAGAGTGGATGATTTTATTTATGGATTTGTTTTTCTTTTGGGAATTCATGGTTTTATTCGTGGATTTATTCTTCAGTTGTAATAAATTTTAAGTTAAATTATTATTTTTATTCCGCTATTTTAATTATGTGACCTAGTTATAAAGACCCCTTGTCCTTTGGACGGGGTGACATCCCCGGCCCTGGCGGGCCTAGGTAGCGGGGTGTTACAATATCGAAGTCCACACCCCTTAGGACCCTCTTCTAACTACCTTTTCCCCTTATCTTCCATTCCTAGAATGGACTACCTAAGTTCCCTCTCTCCCGGGGTAACTCCATCCTTCAGCCTATGTCCTTCACCACTGGACTCCTTAAGATCATAGCAAGTAGGAATCCTATCAAATTCACCTATCTGCGGGGTTCAGGGAACCTCCATCACCTCCTCATCCTCTTCCTCTATCCCAACCATCTCTCCTTCACTCTTGTCGTCTCCCTCATTCCTAAGCTCATCTGCCTCCTCCTCACTCAACTCAGCCATCTCCTCATCCTCCTCACCCTCACTAGCAAGCTCAACTACCTCCCCCTCATCATCCCCCTCATACTCTCCTAGGCTCCCATCAACCTCCATCTCTGCCCCAACCATCGGGTCGTCTAGCATAGACAGCTCATGCTCTATCCCTGAATTAGACGAGGGTGGATCTGCTACGGGTAGTCGGGCAGGTGGATTCCCACAGTCAGCAGGCCATTCTCTGACAGCCGATACAACTCTTTTGACCATCCAATAAACAAAAGGTAAAAAATTAGCACCAGATCAAAATACTTAAGAAAATAAAATCCAGTAAATCAAATAATTACCTAAACTTAGGCTCTGATACCACTTGTAACACCCTACTACCACGTACCAAAAAAGGGCGGGGATGTCGCCCTGTCCCGGAGGACAAAGGGTCTTTAAAACGAGGTATAAAAATATAAAGACAACCAAAGAAATCAAACTTAGATAAATAACAGAAAACTCTTATTACATCGGCTCAAACATGAGCAAAACCAAACAAAAACAAATATCCAATCAGAAACTTGAACCAACAATTGTCTCCTAGAACACAATGGAAAGAAATAACAAAAGCTGCAACTATCACATGCCTCGCTTGCTCAGCATAATCTATCTCCTGAAAACATGATATAAATAGTGTGAGATTAAATCTCAGTAAGTCCTGTGTGTGCACATGGTACTTTGAACAGTTCGTGTATGCATAGTGAAAAATATTTGTAGAAATATTCGGCAAGTCATAAATAATTTTCTCATTGCAAGGAGTGGGTTTTTCTCATTGACACACTTTATACAAAATAAATCATCCACTCGAATAAACAGTCATGTCACCACACGTTGGGCTCCCTGAGGACAAGGCACCACACTTTGTGCACCTTGCTTGGACCAGATTACCACACGTTGGGCATTCTGATCAAGGTGAGTGTACAGCCCACCGGGTGAGATACTCCTCCTTCTCTACACCCAACAAAACCATCCGGGTATCCATGCTAGAAAATAAATAATACTTTACCAGGTACAAATGCTAGCTCGGACCGGCCTGACCAACCAACACTGTCGCCTTTCCAAGCTGAGATTATCTTCTGGAGGTGGCCTCCTGCCAGAAGACTTACTCAAGCCCTCCAAGACTAGTATTGTTAGCCTACCCTTATTGAGTACTCAACGAACATATCTGTCAATTCCTGATTCAAAATATTTTCATATATTGGCTTTGTAAAACGTGGTTTTCTTTAGAAGAGTTTTTTAAAAATTTTGGAGAAAGAATAGTGTTCTTGATAAAATCGCTAGTTTGGCAAAACCGGTAAAAGAGTAAATATCCACGTTTACAATCCCAGCAAACATAGTTTAACAATAGCTTCACAAAGCTTTACCATATAGACTTGCCATCACAACATTTAACAAAAGAGTTTATGCAGGGACTTACTTGATATGCTTAAGATAAACAAGATAAAATCACAACTTGCTTCCTTCAAATACCCTCCTAATCTAGAATCACATAATATCATGATCAGGGTCTCAATCGATTCAAACATGCATTAAACTAATTTATTCCCATAACAATTCACAATCCATTATCTATCTTCAAATAAATTATCTACTTCTCAATGTTCATACACTATAACCCTACATCCATCAAATAGATGATTAATATATCAAAAAGGTCTTGACTTGACCATCACAATTCACATCCGTCATTATCACAATAAAACATGGCATTACTATCCATCGAATATGCTTAATTAATTACTTGACTCAAAATATTCATCTATCCCCACTAAGCATATATATCATGCTATCATACTTCCATAGACCTCATTAATCTCATTAGACCTTAACATTGACATCAAGGGTAAGAATTCCCTTACCTTGAAACAACTGGGTTATCAAGATCTCGATGCTCCTATGGTGATCGTCCCGAGTTCATTTGAGAAGAAGAGAAAAGCTGCCTTCTCTCCTTCCTTTTGTCCGAAGGTAGCTAAAGAGGATGAAATTAGCCTTTAGATGGCGTAATTCATGGGAAGGAAAAGAGAAGAATTGACGGAAGAAAGGATTTAAGAGGTTGAGATGATTTTTACTTACCTTAGGGTGTGATCAGTTATTTGTTAGGAATTACTCTTGGGATTTTCAAAAATTGCAGAAGAGTTCTTGGTGGAATTTTCATGTAGGAAGGAGGGAGCGGTCGGCTACTGTGATTTAGGGTTAGAGAAGTTTGATTTAGGGTTAGATGGTGGTGCTAAGAAGGACTCCGAATGGCTTTAGGTTTCTTGGACAGCAAGGGTGAAAATTGCCGCTTGTTGTACCCCTTTTTGCTGCTGAAATTGGGAAGGTTTAAGAGGAGAAAATAATCTGGAATTTTTCTCTTATGCTGGCCGAAATATTGCTCAAGAAAAGGGTTGTGTGCGTTCAGGTCTTTTTAGCTAATCAAGGAAGACTTTGCACAGCTTTTGGTCACCAAAAATCCTGTGCACATGCAGTGGTTTGTGTGCGAAAATTTGCTAAACAAAAGAGGGAAAATTCAGGCTGTCTTGGTTGCTAATCTGTCCGCAATTTAGAGAGGAAATAATGAGTTCTTTAGACGTTGAAATTGGCCAATTCAATAGGGAGTTTTAGTGATATGACTTTTTGTGGTGGCTTTTTCTTGGTGTTGTGGTATATTTGTTAGTTATGGTTCAGCTCAACAATGAGAACCAAAACAGAGATTTTTTTCTTATGACAAAAGAGAAAGGTAACCTAACTATCTAAACTCTTTCAAACCCTTGAAGAACAAAGCCTCAAAGACCCTCAAGATGAATAGGAAGTTCTACTAGATTCTCACCCTAACATCCTTGAAGCAACAAAGGCAAGCAAGAACATATAGAATAGAGAAAATAGGCACCCAAATATTGAATTTCAAATGAACCCTAGAAGAAAAAAGCAACTAAGACCTATTCAAAGAAAACAACATTGGATAATCCAAAGGATTTATAGACTCTTACAAAAGGAGGACTAACCCTTTAGCTTGGCCTTGAACAAGATGAACAAGGAGGCTTGGCCTCTTAAGATTCTCTCACAAATTTGAATTAAAGTCAAGTAAATTATCTTGTCAAAGTAATAAAGGTGCTATTTATACTACCCTAACCCTAGCTAAGTAATCCCTGAGGTTTGGTTACAATTTAGGGTCAAAATAAGTCTTTGGAAACAATTAAAATTGAAGAAAACTAAAGAAAAGCATTAAAAGGCGGAATAGTCGACGACTGCCCATGGCCAAGCCGGCGCTGGTTTGGAACATCACAACCGGCACCGGTTAGGTTCTGTCTTCGGCCGGTTCTTGTTTGCTTGAGTGTTGGTTTTGGACAGAATGGAACCGGCGCTGGTTTGGTTGCAAGGAGCCGGCACCGGCTGTCCTCTGGAAGCCTTCCTTGTCAAATTTCATCCCCTTTTGCTGACGGCTTAAGTTCTTGTTGGGGTCCTTCATAGATGCCCATTAAAAAGAACTCTTGGCTCGCTTCCTCAACCCTCCAACCCTCCTTTATCCTCAAGCATTGTTTCATGATCAATTGAAAATCATCTTGAAGCTTCTGGGTCCTCGCTCTAGTTATCGGTCCTTGTCCTCCATGATGAAGTGCAGTCTCATCATCTCCCCCTCCTTGAAAAGGATTCTTCTTCGAATCTTTGCCATCATCTACATGAAAAGGAGAGAGGTCACTAACATTAAAGGTAGCACTAACAATATACTCACCCGGTAGATCTATCTTGTAAGCATTATCTCCAACTTTGGCAAGAACTTGAAATGGTCCATCCCCTCTTGGATCACGTTTGCTTCGGCATTGCGTGGGGAATCTCTCCTTGCGAAGGTGAACCCATATCCAATCGCCTGGCTCAAAAGAAACCTTTTTCCTTCCTTGATTACGCTTATGGGCGGTCTTTTCGTTGCGTTTTGCAATGGTTTCCTTCACCTTCTCATGGAGTGCCTTCACCATTTCTGCTTTCTTAGCTCCATCAAGGTTCAGCGACTCACCTATAGGCAAAGGAACCAAATCTAAAGGAGTTAGAGGATTAAAACCATATACAATTTCAAAAGGAGAATAAGAAGTGGTAGAGTGAATAGCCCTATTGTATGCAAACTCAATATGAGGCAAGCACTACTCCCAATTCTTCAAGTTCTTCTTGATTATGACTCGTAAGAGTTGGGTGAGTGTAAGATTGACCGCCTCGGTTTGTCCATCCGTTTGGGGATGACAAGCTATGGAAAACAAAAGGTTAGTCCCAAGTTTGTTCCATAAAACTCTCCAAAAATGGCTAGGAAATTTTGTATCCCTATCTGAGATAATAGTCCTTGGAATCCCATGCATTCTCACCACTTCCTTAAAGAATAAATCTGTAATATAGAACGCATCATTAGTCTTGGAACAAGCCACAAAATGAGCCATTTTGGAAAATCTATCAATAATCACAAATATAGAATCCTTGCCCCTCTTGGACCTAGGCAATCCTGAAATGAAGTCTATTGAAATATCAATCCAAAGCACATTAGGTGTGGGAAAAGAAGTATAAAGACTATGTGGAAGAGCTCTAGACTTAGCTCGCCTACAGGTAATGCATTGAGAACAATGTCTCTCCATATCCTTTCTCATTTTTTGTCGAAAGAAATGTTCCTTAAGGATGCCTAAGGTTTTTGCAACACCAAAATGCCCTATTAGTCCTCCACTACGGGCTTCCCGAACTAGCAACACCCTAATGGAACCATTTGGCACATAAAGCCTTACCTCCCTAAACAAGAAACCATCATGCCTATAATATTTAGCAAATGCACCTTTCTTACAAGCATGGAAAATATCCCCAAACTCCTCATCATCAACATACAAATCTTTCACAAATTCAAAACTGAGAAGTTTAGTATCTAAAAAGTTGAGAAGTGCATACCTTCAAGATAGTACATCCGCTACCACATTTTCCTTACCCTTCTTGTATTAGATGACATATAGAAATGTCCCAATAAACTCCATCCACCTTGCATGCCTTTTGTTCAAATTTTGTTGGCTCTTGAGGTGTTTAAGGGTCTCATGATTGGTATGAATGAGAAACTCTCTTGGCAAAAGGTAGTGTTGCTAATACTCTAAAGTCCTCACCAAAGCAAAAAGCTCTTTATCATAGGTAGAATAGTTAAGGGCTGCCTCGAACAATTTTTCACTAAAGTATGCAATGGGTTTTCTATCTTGGGTCAAGACCGCATCTATTCCCACCCTACTTGCATCACACTCTATCTCAAAAGCCTTCTCAAAATTGGGAAGAATAAGAATTGGGGCTTGGCTCAATTTGTCCTTGAGGGTTTGAAAGGCTTGTTGTTGAGTTTCCTCCCACCTAAATCCCACCTTTTTCTTTACCACTTCGGTTAGAAAGGCTGCTATAGTGCTAAAATTTTGGATAAACCTCCTATAGAAACTAGCTAGCCCATGGAAACTATGGACTTGGGTAATGGTGGTAGGGGTTGGCCAATCTTGGATGACTTTCACTTTTCCCTCATCAACCTCAATCCTTCTTACACTCACAACATACCCAAGGAATATAATCCTTTCCAAGCAAAAAGAGCATTTCTCAAGATTAGCATACAATCTCTCACTTCGGAGAACCACAAGCACACTTTGAACTTGATTTAAATGATCCACATATGATTTGCTATAAATTAATATGTCATCAAAGTGCACAACAACAAATTTTCCAATGAATTCCCTCAAAACATAGTGCATTAATCTCATGAAAGTACTGGGAGTATTAGACAATCCAAAGGGCATGACAAGCCACTCATACAACCCTTGTTTAGTTTTAAAAGCTATTTTCCATTCATCCACTTCACGTAGTCTAATTTGGTGATAACTGGATTTCAAATAAATTTTTGAGAAAATGCATGCACCAAATTGCTCATCTAGCAAGTCATCTAGCTTAGGAATAGGATAGTGATATTTTACCATTATGTTGTTGATAGCACGACAATCCACGCACATATGCCATGTCCCATCCTTTTTGGGCATAAAGAGAACTGGAACCGCACATGGGCTTAGGCTCTCTCTCACATGTCCTTTCTCAAGCAATGCCTCCACTTGCTTTTGCAATTTCTTCGACTCCTCCGGATTGCTACTATATGCCGGTCAGTTGGGGATGATGGCTCCGGGTATAAAGTCAATTTGATGCTTAATTCCTCTCAATGGTGGTAGTCCTCCGGGCACCTCATTTGGGAAAACATCTTCAAACTCTTATAGAATAGCTGCAATTTCATGAGGTAAAGACAATGTGGAATCATTAGTAGAAACATAAGAACCTTTGCATAAAAGAAGAATAACTGGTTCCTTAGCTTCTACAGCCTCTATAATCTCACTCTCTTTTGCAAAGAAATTCACTCTCTTTTTTCCTCCTCTCTTTAGGCCTTACTCATTTCTATCCTTGATTGTCAAAGGCACTTGCTTACTCATTCTCTCTCTCAATTCTTTTTCTTGCCTCTCCTTTTCTTTCCTCTCACTTTCTTGCTTTTGCTTAACTTCTAGTGCTCCCTTCTTCTTCTCCTTTTCTTTCATGATTCTTTAGTCTTTGCTCACCTTACTAGGGGCCATGGGGGTGAGGATAAACTTAGTTCCTTCCTTTAGTAGGGAATAAGTATTCTTTCTCCCATCATGTTTCACATGCCTATCATTTTGCCAAGGCCTCCCTAGTAGTAAGTGTCCCGCTTGCATGGGCACTACATCACAAAGTACATCATCCTTGTACTTTCCCATTTCAAAAAACACCAACACTTGCTTGTTTACTCTTATTTCCCCACTATCACTCAACCATTGTAGTTTGTAAGGCTTGGGATGCTTAATCCGACTCATGTCCAATTCTTCAACCAAATCCGCACTAATCACGTTGGTGCAACTCCCACTATCCACAATGACACTGCAAGGGTTCTTGTTTATTAGACACCTAGTGTAGAAAATGTTCTCTCTTTGTTGGTGGTCTTGATCCTCAATGGCTTGTGAGCTCAATGACCTTCTTGTGACTCCCACCAAGGAGTATTCTTGTCCCACAACTTCCCCTTCATCACTCTCCTCATCTCCAATTCCCTCTTGGTTTCCTTGGTTCCTTTCTTCCTCTTCTTCTTCGTCGGTAGAAACCTCACCATAGGGATTGGTATACATCGCCCTCTTGCTTGGACACTCATGGGAAGTATGTCCATATCCTAGGCACTTAAAACACTTGATGTCTCTATTCCTTTATGGCCTCTCCATGGTTTTCCCTTTGTCCTTGTTCCATCCTTCCCTAGGTTTCCAATCCTCCCTAGGTTTCCAATCTTCTCTAGGTTTCCAAGCCTCCCTCGGTTTGTTGAAGTCCCTTTGATATGGTTTAGGAGCTTCATCCTTCTTAGTTTGCACCTTGCTAGTTGTGTTGGGATTTGGAAGTGTTGGTCTAGTAAATGCCCTCCTCCTTAATTGCCTTTCAATCTTCATGGCGGCATGTACCATATCCTCCAAGCGATCATAGGGGTGCAATTCCACCAAATTGGCAATCTCCCTATTTAATCCTCCCAAAAATCTTGCCCTTGTAGCTCTTGGATCCTCATGGATTTGAGCTCTCATCAACATAACCTCCATCTCCTTATGGTAATCCTCCACACTCTTGTTCCCTTGCTTGAGTGCTTGGAGCCTTTGGTAGAGATCATTATAGTAATGGTGTGGTATAAACCTTGCTCTCATCATGTCTTTCAACAAATTCCAATTAGCCACGGTTTCCACTCCCATTTGTCTCCTTTGTGCACTAACTTGCTCCCACCATACCAAAGCATACTCCGAGAATCCCAAAATAGCCAACCTCACTTTTGACCTCTCACTATAGTTATGGCTTTCTAGAAATATCTCCATTTTGCTTTCCCACTCAAAATAAGCTTCGGGGTCACTTTTGCCATAGAATGTAGGCACCTTCAACTTAATATGGCTCAACTCCCTTTCCACATCATTTCCTTCTCTCCTTCCTCCTCTATGGCCCCATCCTCTATGTTGTTCCCCAAAAGCCTCGACATGATCCCCCCTTATACTATTCATCAACTCCCTCAAATTCTCTTTATAGCCTCCTTACATTGATCCCTCCGTTCCTTCCTTGGCCTCTTCCTCGTCCTCCTCTCAAGCCATATCTTCTTCCTCTTATAGGAGCTTGTTGGATACCCCCAATAGAGTGTTCATCCTATCCTTCCCCTTATTGGGCATGTAACGGAGGAGTGTGGGTATCACCATCCCTCATCCTTGGACTAGGCACTTCATACCACTCTTGGCCTCTCCTTTGTGCAACAGTAGAAGACTGTCCAAGATGGTTTATCAACTCCCTTGTCAAGTTTTGGAACTCGCTTTGCATTATCCTCATCATCGCTTGCATATCTTCACATAGTCCCATAGCATCAAATTGTTCTTCTTGAGGTCTACTAGGTCCACTTGGGTTAGACCTAGAGATCTCTTGTTCATGAGCCATGGTGACGGAATATTACCTTACACCTACAAAACAAAGAGGTTAGAAGAAAAATAGACCCTCACTCACTTCCTTGCGTGATGGCTCTCCAAATTGATCACTCCACGCTCGTGTTTGCTCTCTTAAGCTCTTTTAATGATAAGCTCACCCTCTTGCCTTTTTTTTTTTTCAACATTCAAGCCTTCTTGTTCGATCCTAATTCTCCCCAATAGTTGAAGATTTAGTCCAGCTAAGTGAGTCACACAAATCAAGAGAATTTTCCAATTTGAGGGTCTTAGGGGAATTTCAACAAACACTTGTTGGGCACCTCAAACAATGAAATTTTAGGTTAAGAATTTAAGAAAAGCTGGATTCAATCAACTCAAGAACTAAGCACACAAGGAACAATTCTAAGCAAGAAACAAATAAGAATTATCAAAATAAAGAGACAAGAATAACTAAACTAGGATCATGAAGAACAAAATGGTCACAAGTGCACAATAGAGAAATTGAGTTCAAGGGTCTTGGAATTCAACATTAGACTGTTATAACAAGTCACAAAAACCCAAAGAATCAAAATCAAGAATTAAAGTTCCCAACTATAGCCAAAAACACTCTCGTGGAACTTTTATCAAACACATTGGCTGCAACTCATCACTCAAGAGCAATTAGAAATTTCAACCATATTCAAGCCAAATTTCACCACAAACACAAGACATATTTGTTCACAAGGATTATAACAACATCAATGAGCAATTTCCCAACAAAAAATTCAAGATATAACAAAGATTCAATGACCTTTTTGAAGCATATTTTTCAATTACGGGATTTTCCCTGATTTTCTTTTTCTTCACTTTATGGGGCTCTTTTTCTTGTTTTCAAGCTTTGATGGGAATCAAGCTTTTCCTTGCTCTAATACCAAACTCTTTGATATGACTTTTTGTGGTGGATTTTTCTTGGTGCTATGGTATATTTGTTGGTTATAGTTCAGCTCAACAATGGGAACCAAAACAGAGATTTTTTTTCTTGTGACAAAAGAGAAAGGTAACCAAACTATCTATACTATTTCAAACTCTTGAAGAACAAAGCCTCAAAGACCCTCAAGATAAATAGAAAGTTCTACTAGATTCTCACCTTAACATCCTTGAAGCAACAAAGGTAAGCAAGAACATATAGAATAGAAAAAATAGGCACCCAAATATTGAATTTCAAATAAACCCAAGAAGAACAAAGCAAGTAAGACCCATTCAAAGAAAATAATATTGGATTATCCAAAAGATTTATAGACTCTTACAAAAGGAGGACTAACCCTTTAGCTTGGTCTTGAACAAGATGAACAAGAAGGCTTGGCCTCTCAAGATTCTCTCTCAAATTTGAATTAAAGTAAAGTGAATTGTCTTATCAAAGTAATAAAGGTGCTATTTATACTACCCTAGCCCTAGCTAAGTAATCCCTGAGGTTTAGTTATAGTTTAGGGTCAAAATAAGTCTTTACAAGCAAATAAAAGTGAAGAAAACCGGAGAAAAGTATTAAAAGGCAGAACAGTCGACGACTGCCCAGGGCCAATCCAACGCCAGTTTGGAACATCACAACTGGCGCGAGTTAGGTTCTGTCTTCGGCCGGTTCTCCTTTGCTTGAGTGTTGGTTTTGGACAGAATGGAGCCGGTGTCGGTTTGGCTGCAAGGAGCCGGCGCCGGCTGTCCTCTAGAAGCCTTCATTGTCAAATTTCATCCCCTTTTGCTGACAGCTTAAGTTCTTGTTGGGGTCCTTCATGGATGGCCATCAAAACAAACTCTTGGCTCGCTTCCTCAACCCTCCAATCCTCCTTCATCCTCAAGCATTATTTGATGATCAATTGAAAATCATCTTGAAGCTTTTGGGTCCTCGCTCTAGTTATCGGTCCTTGTCCTCCATGATGAAGTGGAGTCTCATTGTTTAGTTAGTTGGAGTGCAGAATTTTTGGTCATTGCATTAAGCAAAGCCGGCCAAAAATTCTGGTTTGAAGCTGCCAAAAATCCTGGTTTGAAGCTGGCCAAAATTTTGGAATTTTTGGTGGATAAAATCTGATTTTGTGTCACCACAGTAATTTGATTTGGTGAGGGGTGTTCTAGGTGATTTGAGCTAGGGTTTGAAGAGTTTGATTGCACTTAGGAGTGCAGGAATTTCATGCAGCTTGTGCATGCTCAAGGCTGCCGAAATTTTGCAGGAAAAAGAGAGAGCAAAACCTAGTGATTTAGGATTAAAATAAAATATGATTTGCTAAAGGATTTAGGATAAGATTTCCTAGTATTGAAAGAGTTTGTTTTGACCTAAAACACCTTCAAAGGTGGCGGCACTAAGCTGGAAAATTTTCCAGATTTTTAGCTAGGGTTCTATGTTCAAAATCAACAAGGTATCTAACTAGAAAAATAACAATTTAGTTCCAACTATCAATTACAAAATCTGATACATTAAAACTAAGCTGGAATCTAATTATTCTAACTAGGATTTTCGAAAATCAAAGAATAAAAGCTAGAAATAAAATTAAACTTTATCCTCATAAAAACTCCTTGAATTTAGGAGATAAATATGAAGACTTATCTCCTTAGATGATGGCGTTGAAATTCACTAGGATGGTTAGGGTTTTTCGGCCAAGGCATGAAGAAATCTAGAGAAAAGAATTCAAAAAAAAAAAAAAAAAACTAAGATTCGCAAGAAGTAAGATTCGAACTCTGGTCACCAAAGAAAATCACCAAACCTAACCGCTATTCCAAATCAACTCCGATGATAATATTTCTCTAGGAAATTCTTTCCACCCTAATTCTCATCCCTCCATCTCCTCTACTAAACTTTACTTAAAACAACTCTCAAGTAATGCAACAACACATTTAAATAATTTTATGCAAGCACAACCTTGAAAATCACATGCACCCATGCAAAAATAATTTGAAGATATCACATGAAATGTGAGATGCTATGCAATGCATGACTTTTGCCCCATAGGTTAAAGGTGGTTTTAGGCGGGGTATTACAACAGACATAAAGCCTTCAATCATAATGAACATATAATGATCTCAAACCATAATCTAGCATTACCTCTTAAGCCTCAACATTCATTTTAATCTTCATTTCTTAGAATTATTCCCTTCACCCACATACATATTTCCAACCCAACACTATTCGATCAATCCATTAAATCCATCATCTACAAGCTTAGAGTTTGAAATTTTAAGGAGAGGGTTATGAAAGAGATACCTGTTTTGATGATCATTAGTTAAAGATACCGCCTTGTCCAATGAAGATCCTTAAGTGCTTGAGGGGTCCTTCTTTGGTTGAAGTATGTTCAAGAATGGCCACCAATGGTTAGGCCAAGAGAAAAGGAAACAGAGAGAGAAAGAGGTTAAGATGATAATGAAATGCGGTTGAAGAAGTGAAGAAGGTTCAACGTGATTAAATTTCCCTTTATGATGTTCTTCTTGTTCTTGAACAAAAAGTATGTTTGATCCGAATAAATGATCAACTTTGGTGTTTTTGGTGTTATGGAGTGGCCTATGTGTGAGTATAGGTTGAATCCTAGTTGGTCTACAGGTTCTTGTAGTGATTTGGGATGAATAAAGGTGATTGAAGGTTGAAGAAGTTTAGTGTGTGTTCTTGGCGTTCTTGGGAACATAAGAAGAATTTAAGAGAAAATGGTTTGTGAGTATTTGGTGTGTGATAGCTGAATGGCCTAGCAAAGGGAGGAGTTTCAGTTATCCTTGGAGAAGAGAGTGAGTTCAACTATTTTAAATTTCAAATTGAGGAAAATGTGGAAATATTTTGGGTAGAAGAATGGGTAATTATGTTTTCTTCTGGAAGGTTTCTAGTCCTTTAATGGTGGGTGCTGTTGGGTATATCAGTCTCATATCCTATACGGTGCAGCGGAAAATAAAATGAGATACCATGCCAAGACCCACCTACGAGTGGAAAACAAGACATAAAGATAATAAATGTAGCAACTTTTTACCTTTGTTTGATCATCCGAAGAACAAAAATTTCTTCTTCAAGTTAAGGTACAATCCAGCAATCCTCTTGATCCAACTTCATGAGAGTGGAACGTCTAACCACTATAATCACAGTGTGTGATTATTTCTAACAGTAATCCACACAGAGGAATACTCAAGCACCAAAATTTCCTATGATAGTAGGAAAAAAATGGCGGCTAGGGCTGTTTCACGTTTTCAGCAAAACGAGAAAGAGAGAGAAGAACGTTGGTTGTGTGTCTAGGGTTGGAGATTCCGTATGTTGTGTGTCAACTAGAGTTTCACATCCCATCTATATGTTACACGAAATACTTGCTAAAAAATCCTCCATCCCAGAATTCTAAAATAGTTCTGGCTTGGGCATCAAACAGCTCTCAAAGATATAGTATAATCAATTGAGCATCCATATGCTCGTGCTGTTTTTGCAACTCGGGAGTCATAGATGCCAGCATAATACATGATGCTATATTACTATCCTCCTTGTGCCTCTTGTGGATAGCATACTCATCAGCATAAGCATCTTGAGCTGGTGGTGGTGAAATAAGAGCATCTAGCACGTAGAGCAATTTTTCTGATTTGAGAACGATTCTCAAATTTCTATACCCGTTGAGATAGTTTGATTTGGTTAACTTGTTAGTTTTCAAGATGCTATGTAGGTTTAAGTTTGTAGACATGATGCAAGTGACCTAAATGTAAAGATAAAGAGCATTAGGTACTTGTATATGCAAATTATAGGCAAATAATTAGGACATTAATCAAATGCATTTTTACTCCACTGTTTTACTCAAACCAATAGCCCTCACTACTGATTTGGGAAAGCCTATTGGAATCTTTCCTAGTGGACCGGTATCCAAATTCCTCAAGAATAACCTTGAGTTTGCCCAACAAGCCACCCTTAGGTTCATTGGTAGGTATCCAATACCAGTTGCATTGTATGTAACTACCAGATCATTGGGTGATTAATAGCTTTTAATCTTAAAGCCTTTTGAGCTACCCCAACTTTTTCTCTAAATTTCTTTATGCTTGAGTTTGGCCAACTGGGATAAAGAATTTAGTTAAACCCAACCCATTAATCAGGAATTTAATTCCAAATGAATTTAATTTCATAACTTGAACATGCCCAATGTCAAGTAGGCTTGGGTTTGCTCAACAACCTGGTCTCGAAAAAGGACTCTCGTTCTTACTATATTAACGGAAGGAATTAGGTTTAATATTAATTAAGGGATTTGTTCCTTTTAGTGATTTCATTGAATGACATGCATAAAAATTAATAAATCACATAATTGATAATCATGGTAACAAAGCGATTACGTGATATGGTTATAAACTTTACCCTAAATTAATTTCTTTGAGCCTAAAAGAAATTAATATAGTTAATCATATGTGTTCATGCATGATTTAAGTAGAAGGTCTTACCTTCTCGCCTTGTTTTGGTTGCCATCTCCAAAATTAAAAATAATTCTACTCATATCTAACCTATGTAAACTAATTACATAATTTCCTAAAGAGTGAAAACCTCGAGTAACATTCGATGGGAGTTAGATGAGAAGAGAATTACACAAGAATTTTAGAGAAGGCAGGACACATAGACCCTATTTCATAAAAACCAAAACTGTAAAATGCATGAACATATATAATTGGTTTTAGTCCATAACCATCCACCATGCCATTAACTATGGTTAAACAAAATAAACATATACTTTTGTTATTCCAAAATCACTATTTTGGAAAAGTAAAATAAATTCTAAAATCAATATTTTAGAAATAGAAATTAATTTTAAATTTTCAAAATCACTATTTTGAAATATAAAATTGTTTGTCTCAAAACTAATTTTGAGAAATTGCTTTTGGGTCCCGTCTCCAGCAATGAAAATGGCGGTCCCTTTCATTTTTATTTTATCACCTCTCATCAAATGAGACTTTTCCCTTTCAAAATTCTATTACAGGAAAATGTTTTTTTTTTAAATAGCTAGAATGTCGCAAACAGAGCAGAACCGGCACTGGTTTGGAAGCCAGAGCCGACGTTGGCTCTATTCTGCTTTTTTTAAAAAAAATTTCTTTTCCAAAAACGATTTCTAGACATCTCGAACAGAACGAAATGAGCGCCAATTTGGAGGCCAGAGCCGGCACCGGCTGTAGTCGGGAAGTGGCGGCGATTTTTCAGAAAAATTTTCCAGAAATAGTTTCTGGTGCCCTAATCTTCTGCAACATATCAATGAAAACAATTCTCAACAGAATTTTCTGTTTTGAAGCTCAAAACAACAACCAATTTTCTAGTTTAAACAAAACAAAACAGAAAATTAAATTCACAAAATGAAACAGAGGACAACAACCATGTTCAAGAAAATATTTTTCTGCAGAATATTTTCAGCGCATAAAGAAAGCATCTTTCAAAATACGCTGTAACTTTTACACAACCATATTGTGCTATGGACCTAACCCATAATGTTCAAAATAATTTCGACCCGAGTGAAAACGATTTTCACAGCAAACAAAGATAAACACGAATACATGAAAATAGTTTTTCATGCGAAAACAATGTTCGTAGACCACACATAGCATGTCTATGATACCACTATTGGGTATCTCAAGCTTGTATCATATACGGCGTAGCGAAAAATAAAACCAGATACCAACCCAAAACCCATCTATGTGTGGAAAACAAGACATAAAGATAATAAAGGCAGCAGCTTTTTACCATTGTTTGATCATCCGAAGAACAAAAATTTCTTTTTCAAGTTGAGGTGCAATCCAGCAATCCTCTTGATCCAACTTCATGAGAGTGGAACGTCTAACCACTACAATCATAGTGTGTGATTATCTCTTTCAGTAATCCACACAGAGGAATACTCAAGCACCAAAATTTCCTGTGATAGCAAAAAAAAAAAAAAAAAAAAAACGGCGGCCAGGGTTGTTTCACATTTTCAGCAAAACGAGAAAGAGAGAGAAGAACATTGGTTGTGTGTCTATGGTTGGAAATTTCGTATGTTGTGTGTCAGCTAGGGTTTCATGTCCCTTCTATATGTTACACGAAATACTTGCTGAAAAATCCTCCATCCCAGAATTTTAAAACAGTCAGAATTCCCTAATTGTAATTAGAAACATCAAGTCCTCACAATTACAATTTGGATCATAAATTATAACTAATTATAATTTGTCCACAACAACTTCTCTTTCTCTCAATTAACCCCACTATGATATCTAATAATATCATGAGTATGTATTCCTCTATTGTGTGTGACCCATTAGGTTTCCCAGTCAATTGGTAGAGAAAATTAATTAATCCAAATGTCTTTGAGATTAATAATCTATATTTAATTAGAATTAATCCTATTAATACTAATCAGGATTGGTTTATTAATTCATCAATTAATAAACCCACATTCCCAGATCATGAATGGTATCTAGCAACACATCATGACCACCCAAGAGTCCAAGAAGTCAAGTGGTTTGACATGAACCCTTTAATAACAAACTTTAGTACAATTAACTCCTTTCACCATACAATATCTCATTTGGTTTGGAGAACAGAATTAGTGCCAACTCCCTCCAAAATTAATTCTGGCCTAAATACAATAGCACTTGTACCAGAAACCCACTACTCTAGATGTGTATTAATTCGAACTATTTCCAATACACATTCGCCTTGGCCAAGGACTTCTCGAGTAGTAATTCCTACCAGTGGTCGTGAGATATTCGCCCCTACTATTAGGAGTGGTGAATCCTTTGTTGACCCTCTCAACTACTTTCGTTTACCTCACAATGTACCCAATATCCGTCCTATAGGTGGCCCTCGATCAAGCTTTGGAGATTGCAATCAAAGTACAATGCTCAGCAAACAAAGTACCTTGGAGTTCTCAAGTCTAAGGATACTTGCACGTTTGCTATATTGAGATTATATCACTGGCACTAAATAGTCATCCATGTGATTATCCCAAATTTTGTCATCCAATGAACTTGTTCCATTAACAAGCATCCATGTGTTAACTTTGAATATCTCAATACTCACGGATATGAGAATCACTGCCTGATTAAATCAAGAAATCTAACACATGCTAGTCTTAACGTATTAATGATGTCCTATCTCATTAATACTACGACTAGGGACTATTTAAGCACTAACACTATACAGTGTAGTAGGAATCTCATATCATGATCTCTATCACGATTTACTTAACACAGTGTTGTACTAGGGACTTTATCGAACATTCATATTACTTAAAAGTGAACAAAAGAAATTGTAAGATAAATAATGCCTTTTATTAAAATAAAATATGTCATATACAATATACAAGTGATTGCCTCTAGGGCATAACACTAACAGGTGGCTAGACCACCTATGCTTTAATCATGAGTTGAATGATGGATTTAGTCTTGAAGCTAGATGAAAATAGTTGTATATGAGCAGAGAAATTTTTGGTTCAATCCTCTAGCTAGGTGAATATTTAATGTAGCAAAATCTAGAATTTAATTTTCAAGTTTGAAAAGTTTTGGACAGAGTAAAAATAGGAGTGTTTTATGGTGGTTAATGGAGTTCTAATGGCCATGGTAGATGAAGAAGCCAAGGTGTTCTATCCATGGGTATAAGGTGGCCAAAAATATGAATATGGATGATGAAGAAATCATTTCTTGCCTTTGATGGGCAAGCTGCAAAAAATATTTGGAATTTAAGCTACAAGAACTTTTAGGATTTGGATTGTTTTGAGCAGAATATTTGAACTACTTTGAAATGGATTGGTAGCTGAAATCTCTAAGTGTTTGAAGGCCCATTATTGTTAGTCTTCTAGCCACTATCTTGGAGATGAAAGATGAAAGTTTCAGGTATTCTTATGCATAAATGGATAGCTCAATATTCATATCCAAATCTTGATTGTTTATTGGAAAATTGCTGGTTTAGTTAGGCTTTGTTCAAGCTGCGAAATTCCAAGGATTTTCAGCCTTTATCTTTGCACAAAGAGGTAGGTTGCTACTAAGAATTGTGTAGATAATGGTTTCTTCTATTTCAAAAAACCAGCCAAGAAGAATTTCTAGAAAATTTTCCAGATTTTAATCAAAACAAAAACAAGAAGAAAATAGAGTTCTTGGAAGAATAGCTATGGTGATTTAAATGAAAACCTCTTCCTATTTTTCTTCCTCAGATTTGGTCATCTTCCTATCCCCAACAGCTGGATTTTTTGAAACTTCTACCTAAGAATTATCCAACACATTTTATATAAATTGAAAAGAATTAAAGAAATAGGAGTAGTTTAAATTTAAATAGGTTAGGACAAGGCTTACAAAAATGATAGAGACTAAAATTCTTCTAGAATTCCTTTTAGGACAAGATCATATGGTAAGGACATTATGGCTGTGTCTTTCCTAAGACAACATTCATAACTTTAAGGAATGTAAGAAAAGGAAAAATTCAAACATTAGTTAAGATAATTATGAATAAAACTTAGGTGATAGGATTTGAACTCAAGACTTTAGAGATTAAATCACAAAGCTTTGACCACTTAATCACACTAACCCTTGTTCTTATTTTCCCAACCAAATTCTCTTCCTATCTAAGCCTCAAGCTTTCTTCCTATTTTGACCTCCAGCAAAATTCCCTTTTTATCGTTACTTCTCAACAAGTATTAATAAACCATATAACTTATATATTATAATTCTAAGGCAAACAAAAATATTCAAGGAATATATTTTATGCAAGATGATATGATATTCACCCTATCCCTCTCACTCTAGGGTAGGTTTAGGTGGAGTTTTACACGGCGCCGAGTAGGCCTCCTGGAGATGGCGTCGAGTCTAATCTGGTGGAATAGTACTCGTACGCAAAAAGTCAGAACAAACTTTGAGATTTTACCAATTCAGAGCCAGCGTCGAGTCGGGCTGTTAGGGCGTGCGCCATGTACAATTTGCTAGAACAGTTCATGTGCAAAAAATTGAGGAATTTTACCTAGCTCAACTAGCGCCTGGCAAGGCTAATCTGGCTGGCGCCAAGTGCACACTGCTGGGTGACATTATTGTGTGAACAGCTTTTGGTTAACATCTTTCGTACACCAACCGCATGGTTCGTTCGCTCATTGATGTTTTGCATCCCAAATATTATTCTCAACCTCTAAGATGGCCTTGGTTGTCCTCTCGACCGGAGTGTTGGGTGTAGAGATGGAGGAGTATCTCACACAGTGGGTGGTGCCCCCACTGCTCATTGTTGAAAGAATACATTGGGAAGCTATCACGGTGGTAACCATGATATGGATTGTGTTACTATATTGTTGAATCATTTGCTAATCCCTACTTAATGAATTATGAATGTGATAAAACAGTGATTTACTGTGAACTGTTTTGGATTTATTGAGCAAGGCTCCGTTGTATAACTATTATTGATGAAATTGACCTACAAACACGATTTTGTAGTTTTGGTAAACCTGCATACATGAAATGGTTATAATTGACATTTGCACACACGAGACTTACTGAGATGTCAATCTGACACCTTTTATGTCATAGTTTCAGGGGATTGCTTACATTGAGCGGGGAAAAGCTAGGGTTGAGCTCCAGTTTATTTATTTAGTTGTGTTTTTGAGTTTGTTTCAAAAGACGTTTCCTAGTTTTGAGTTCCAGACTTGTATACGTTTTGCTTCAGGATGTAATAGAGTTATTCCTTTAATTTTATTTAGCAGTTTTGTTTTATTTTGTACTTTGTTATAAAGACCCCTGGTCTTTTGGATGGGGCGACATCTTGCCCTATCTAGGTACCTAGGGCGTGGGGTGTTACAAGTGGTATCAAATACTAGGTTTAGGCAATTAGCTTGATTGAGTGGTACCTGAACCTTAGGAATTGGGATTTGTTGAATAGTATTGAGCTCTAAAAGTTGAGATTTAATTCTAATTTCTTTGTGTTTCTTTTATAGGATGTCTAGAAGATTCGCAGCTGTAACCCATGACTGGCCTTTTATGTGCGGCCCCGCAGGTGGTAGAGCATCTAACCTAATACCCATACCAGATTCCTCATCATCTAAGTTAGAGATGGAACTTGAGGGGGGATAGATCCTGAGTGAGGATGAGATTGACCATGAGCTACCTATAGTAGAAGACCCCAGAGTAGAGGAGGAGCCCGAGGATCCAATACCTGAAATGCCTGCACCTGAGGAGAACGGGGATATGGAAGAGTGAGGGAGATGATGAGGAGGAGTTAGGAGAGGGAGGAGTAATGCATAATGAGAGTGAAGATGAGCTAGGGGGACTTGGGATTGAATGAGAGGATAGTAATGATACACCTACGACCCCATCCATAGAGGAAGGAATACCGACGTTTCTAGGAAGTGAGACCTACGGGTCGGAATCTGGGAGGCCTAAGAGTGCAGTGGTGTTAGCCATGGAACAACTTAGGGATGTGGATTTGAGGGCCAAGCTGAGGGGTAGGAATGATGAGGGGTACATTTTGGGTTAGCCTAAGAAGAAGCCTCGATCTTTTGGTTTTGCCAAGGATCGTGACTAAGATCATCCCAATAGCAGTGCAGGATGGATAGTGGAACCTTCCCTTGAGACTTCTGAGGACTCCCGTGACTCTAGTGAAGTTTACAGTTTATAGGACCCTTAGCGATTACTCTTTCATTTTCATGAAGAGATGTTCGTTTATTTATTTGATTTAGCATTTACTCTTTTATTTTCAATTTCGTTTTACAAGAACAAAAGAAGTACTTAGTAGGATACTTCCTTATTTTGTATTAAGTTGGATTTGGTTAAGAAAGCATAATTTTACTGATTTCTCTATACCTTTTGGAGTGTCATTCGTAAAAATTTATTTTCCATCGAACTGCTAATTCTTTTCAATCCTTGAGCTAATTTATTGCATGCCATGAACTTTTCCCCCTGATGAACCATGTATTGGATGCCAAAAGATGGCACCGAGACGTAGGGCTGTAGGACGAGATAGGGCCACTCAAGAGAGTGAGTCATCGGCTCCTGAGTCTGAGTAGGCACAGCGATCAACACCATAGGTGGAAGGAGACTCCGAGCAGGAGCAGGAGTTGTCATCGGGAGGGTCCAAAGAAGTGACCCTGGGGCAGGCCTTCGATAAGATAGATGCCATTCATCAGAACTTGATTGAGAAATTAGATAATGTGGATAGGAGAGAATCTAAGGGTGAGGATGAGGCCTTGGAACGATTCCTGAAGTTCCAACCTCCGTCGTTTCAATGAGAAGTGGAGCAAGATGAAAAGGACGAGCAGTGGATAGAACAGATGGAGGATATTTTTGCAACCCTGCAGTACACTAAAAAGAGGAGAGTGAAGTTTACTGAATTTAGGCTGAGGGGACCTGCCCGTGTAACATTCCACTACCTAAGCCCGCCAGGGCTGGGGATGTCGCCCCGTCCAAAGGACAAGGGGTCTCTATAACTAGGTCACACTATCAAAATAGCGAAATAAAAATAATACTTTAACTTAAAATTTATTACAACCCAAGAATGAATCCAAGAATTCCAAAATCAAATCCATAATAAAATTATCCACTCTCAACTCCCCAAAGCATTACACAAATTAAACATCAGAAAAATCTTCCAAGGCAGGCAATATCTAGCTACTCATCCCCACAGCAAGATCGACCTAAAATCATGGTAAAAAGGGTGATGAGATAAAAATCTCAATAAGTCCGTGTGTGCTTTGAGTGTTCAGTAGAAACAGTTTGAGAATGCAAAGTATAAAACCTTTATAAGAGAAATACTGGCATGCAAAAAACATTAGTTAAAATCAAAAGTGGTGTTTTGGTTTTTCCAACCATACAGAATCAATAAAATCAACCACTCAAAAGAAATGATCATGGGTTACCACACGTTGGGCCCCGTAACCGGTCGAATAGAATGTCGACACGTTGTGTAGACTAACAAAAGGTAGGTGATCGGCCTACCAGGCAAGATATTCCTCCTTCTCTATACCCAAACAACAACCGGGTGTCCATTCTGGCAAAACACAGTCACTTGAATGAAAGAAATAACTACTAGCTCGGACCGGCACGACCTACTGGACTGACATCCTATCCGGGAAGGACTCACCCCTCAGAGGTAGCCACCTACTGAGAGACTTACCCTAACCCCTCAAAGACTAGTCCTAACAATCCACCCTTATTGAGTACTCAACGTAACGTATCCTACTTGGAAAAAATGAACAAAACATAGTACCACTTGAAAATGGCAATTAAGGATTTCCAAAGTCTTTGTCAAAATCAGTTTTTGAAAGAGTTTTGAGTGTGAACAAATCTGCTTATTGATTTTCAAATAATTGTTTGACTGAAATAAGGAAGAAGTCAATCCTCAGTTGCCTTTGCAGAAATGAGTGTCCATGCACTCTACATTTGGCTTGCCATTATAAACATTTCGTATCAAACAGGTTTTATGCAGGAGCTTACCTAATCCTTAGCTCGAGATAAAATAAAGATCTTCAACTGCTGACCCAACCCCACCTGGGGTAAATATAAACCACAATCAAACTCAAGCCAAAATCCATTTTCACAATAAGACTAGCTCAACTCACTACTACCATGATCCTAGTGTCCCAAGCTTTAAGGCCAAATAATAAATAAAAAGGTTTATAAGCTAAGTCTAATTTGATATTTAAAATAATTAGTGTTTTAGGAAATAGGTACTAACAAGTTGAAGGTTTAAATTCTTGCTAAGAATAATTTAGAGTTTATTTGGTGAAGAGTCCTAGGTGGTATTAGGTAAAAAAATAATTTATTAATAAATAATTGTTAAAAAATATTTGATAACTAAAATTAGTTGAGAATAAATTTCAATGGTCTTGAATGAAAGAAAATAAATAAATTTTAATAGGTTTTGTGAGTATCAAACTTACAAAAATTAATGTTCTACTTACTATGATTATTCATATAAAAGGTTTTTTTATGTGATATTATTATTTTATATAATATCTATATATTTTATAAAAGCTATCATTCATTTGACCAAAATATCCTTATTTCATATATGATATTCCAAATCTACCTTTCCTAGGGTTTTTCAAAATTTATTGGCAAAATTTAATATTAACTATTTTATTGTTGAAATAAAATTAGCTTAGGGACAACTAGATCATGATCATAATTCCACTTGCTAACCATAATCATGAACATACACTCCACTTCAATTCATCAAATCATCTAAATCATGAATAAAACATAGATCTAAATTTACTAAGGCATGATCCAACCTCTTCTAGCATAAACATAGTCATGGCTCTGTCAAACATACATGAATATAAATCCTATCCACCAAAGGTGACATAATCTCTAACATGCTTGATCACAAACATCACTCACAACATGGAGACATGCATTAAACCTTAAAACATCATAATATCATCTAAGATAAATCATCACATGCATCAATCCCAACTCCATCATATACACACATTCATTCATGCTTCAATCTCAACTCATCACAACAACACATGCTTAAACCACAATCATAGCCTATCTCCTTCCAATATCATCCTAGAGACATGAATCTAGAGTCTAAAAAAGAGGGTTGAAGAGACTTACTTGATTGATGAGTACCTTGAAGGATTTTTGAATGGATCTCAACTCCTAGATGACTAGATTCATCCAAAGGAGATGAAGAAAGCATGGCCATTGTTGAAGAATTCATTCGGCCAAGAAGGAGCGGGTGTTCGGCCAAGAGAGAGAGAGAGAGAGAAGAGAATAAGAGAGTCAATTAGCACACTTTTACACATGTATATTCATTAGAGATCAAAGATTAGTCAAGATGAAGTCGCTTGAACAAACTTACCTTGAAGGTGTTCTTGAGCCTTCACAAAAATACTGATTTTTTATCCAAAATAGCGAGTTGAATATTGGAGTTTGATGTTAAAAATGGTATGAATGGACTCACAACAGTGAATAGATGAATTTTGGAATTTTTTTTGTAGAAGTTTGAAGTGGTTTGGAGAGGTATTAGGCGAGAGAAGTGAGTAGGTGTTCTTGGTGTTCTATGTGTACTTGAAGGTTGAAGAGAATGGAGGGATTTTGGATTAGAGGTTGCTGAAATTCTGTGTGTGTGTAGTGGCTGAATTGCTAGAGTATTTTAGGTAGATGATTTTTCTAGTTTGAAAGGAAAAGGAAAGACTGGTTATTGAAATCCTAAAAGAATATTTTTGGGAATCAAATTTGGAAACAAAATATAGCAAGAATATCTTTGATCAATGGAGAGTTTTTTTTGGAGCTACTCTAGCTGATTGATGTTCAGTGTTTTGACTGGATGAAAGTTGGTTGAAGAAGGTTAATGGTGGCCGAAAAGAAGGAGTGTAATGGGAAGGAAATGTCTGGTTTTTTAAGGGACATTTTATGGAAGGTTACTAAATTAGGATTGCTGGAATTTTGGTCTCCAATTAAGGCATGATTGCAATAATTTGTTGGAGATATTTTAGGGCTGCCATGACTGATTTTCATGCAGAAGATTGGGGAAGACAATGGAGTTCTATTCATGGCTGTTCAAGAGAGGTTTTTGCAGAAAAATGATGAAGTTTCGGCCAGGGCTGGAATAGGAAACAAAGCTGGAAAATTCCTGCACAGAATTTCACCATTGATGGAATTTTTCTGGGCAGCTTTTGCTGTCATTTTCCAGCCAGATTGTAGTGAGATTAAAGGGGCTTTCAGAGGTCTTTCAAGCCTGGTTTCCAGCCTTCTTCATGGAGGAAAAACGTGGCTAAGGAGTTGGGAGAAAACTGGAAGAAAATAGCTTGGTTTAAAACCACCTAAGCTGCAATTTTGCCCAGAAATTTTTCTGGTTTTGCGCAGCATTTGTGCAGTCCAAAAATGGCCAGAAAATTTCAAATTTCAAGCTGATCAAAAGGACCATTTTCTAGCAACATTTGGGAGGGAATAATGGCTGACAATTTCAATACTTTGCATGCACAAGAAGCTGAAAAAATTTCATATCATTACATGAAGGAAAATGAACCTAGATAGAGTGAAGTTTTGAAGGTTAACTAGGGAAATTAATTCTCTCGGAACCTTCCCTATCTCTTCCACATTTTTGGTCCATAAGATGTCTTTCACTAAGACATTTTGAACCTTCAAGGCTACAGCACTTTACTAAAATTTCTGGAATGAAATTGGCTAGAACAAATTTGTCCAATCTAACGAGTTGAGAATTAGGAAAAATTAAAGATCAAGAAGAAATGAATTCCCTTAGGAATTTTTGTAGGGCACAAGAATAGGATTGGGATACTCCTATCATGTCTCCCCTAACACAACACCTCTACTCTACTCTAAAGCACTTAAGGCCAAAAATACCACATTCCCAAGCAAAAATAAAATTTAATCATGCTAAAGCTCTAATGATGGAACTTAAACCCAAGACCTCAAGGATTAATTCTAAAATTCTAACCACTAAACCACAACAACTCTTGTTCTTATTTTCTCTCTAAAATATTTTTCCTATTTAATCCTTAAGCTATCTCCTTATTTTCTCCTCAAGCAAAAATTATTATTTTACCCTTCTTACTCAATAAACATGATCAAGCTCTCGAGACTACAACACACAAATCCACAGCACATAAAATCATATAAAAATATATTTAAACATGCAATAAAATATGATGTGCATCCCAACCCCCCTTACTCTAAGGTTGGTTTCGACTGGGGTTTCACAGCTCGAGCTCAGTGGCAATAGGTCCAGGAAGACTGGGAGAGGGAGGATACTGACTGGACATGGGAGAATTTTATGGAGGCTTTCCGAGCAGAGTATGTATCGCGATAGATAGCGGAGAAGAGGGAGGACAAATTCCAAACTCTTAAGTAAGGAGGAATGACCGTGGCTCAGTATGCCACTCGGTTTACTCAGTTGTCCAAGTACTGCAGATGTCTGGTGGATACCGAGTAGAAGCGGACACACCAATTTGTGACTTGAGAAAAGCACTGGCACCATCTCTCCCAGTGCCATACATGACCGCGGTAGATGTAACGACCCAAACAAAGAACGAGGATAGGAACCGGCCAATGAACCGGCCATTCAAACCGAGTTGACCACCGATGAGACCCCTAACTCACAAACGACCTGCTGGCTTGATGCAATGGGGAAATAAAGGAAAGCAGCCTAGGACAGCACTACCAGGTCCTATGTCGGGCGTGCTAATGTGTCGGAATTGCAAGAAGTGAGGTCTTGTCGAAAGAGATTGCTGGTCCCGGAGAGTAACAAAAAAATGTTTCCACTGTGGTGATATGAACCACCTGGGGAACAACTGTCCAAGACCACTCAGACTGGGGCCGGGAGCGGCGACATAGCCAGCTGGGGCAGCCAGAGGAGTACCTATTGGGACAAATGGAGGAGGAGGCCAAAAGCCTCAAATGAAAGCCAAGGTCTTCGCGCTCAACCAGGAGGAGGCTGGAGCTGATTAAGTGATAGTTGAATGTACGCTTTTGTGCAAGGTCACCCTATTTCTGTTTTTGATAAACCTCGGATCGACTCATTCATATGTGAACGATAAGTGTGCTTGCTATTTCTGTTGGGACGAGGTAGAATTACCTTATACCATGCTAGTGAGTACACCTTTGGGGAGGCAAAGAGGTGCGAGTAAAGTAGTGCAAGGGCGTGATGTTGTGGTCGAAAAGGAGATTTTGAAGGCGGACCTCAAAATCCTACCCATCGACGACTATGATCTGATTCTGGGTACAGACTAGCTAGCAATGCATAGAGCAAGAGTGGATTGCAAGGCCAAGACAGTGCAGTTTGTTAGACCCGGATGTGACGTATTAGAGTTTAACGGGAGAAAGGTGAGGAAGTTGAAATTCCTGATAGTAGGCACAAAGGCGAGGAAAATGCTGAAGAAGGGTTGTGTGGGATATTTGGCTTATCTAATCAATACGCCCAAGGATCAGTGTATTTTGGAAAGCACCGAGGTGGTAAAGGACTTTGCAAACGTATTTCTGGCCGAACTTACTTCTCTTCCACCTTCCCCAGAACTCGAGTTCACCATCGATGTAGTTCCGAGAGCAGAGCCGGTGTCAAAGACTCTTTATTGGATGGCGCCCACAGAATTGAAAGAATTGAAGGAGCAACTGGAAGAATTAGTTAAGCAAGGGTACATAAGACCCAGTACATCACCATAGGGAGCCCCAGTGTTGTTCGTAAAGAAGAAGGATGGGACGTTAAGATTGTGCGTAGACTATAGATGGTTGAACAACCTCATGATCAAGAACAAGTACCTCTTGCCTTTGATTGATGAGTTATTCGATCAGTTGCAAGGGTCGTATTACTTTTCTAAGTTGGATCTCCAGCAAGGTTATTGCCAAGTGCTAATCAGGAGGAGGATATTCCCAAGATGGCTTTCAACACTAGATATGGCCACTATGAGTTCATGGTCATGCCATTCGGAGTAACTAATGCACCTGCCGTTTTCGTGGATCCTATGCACAGGATTTTTCGGCCGTACCTGGACAAGTTTGTGGTAATGTTCATAGACGATATTCTAATCTACTCTAAAAGTCCCAAGGAGCATATTGAGTATTTAAAGTTAGTACTGGAGAAACTAAGAGAGCATAAACTCTATGCTAAGTTTAGCAAATGCGAGTTTTAGTTGGATTCAGTGTCTTTTCATGGCCATGTGATATCTAAAGATAGAATCAAGGTGGACCCATTGAAAGTCAAGGTTATTTCATATTGGAAGCAACTGGTGAGCGTAACAGAGGTCAGGAGTTTCCTTGGATTGGCGGGATATTACCATCGTTTTATTAAGGGCTTCTCTACGCTGGCGACACCAATGCCCCAATTGCTAAGGAAGGACATGTTATACGTCTGGAATGATAAGTGTGAGAAGAGCTTCCAAGAGCTTAAGAGGAGATTGATGATGGCACCAGTACTGAGCCTACCTGAAGAAGGTAAGGCCCACTCCTTGTACACGGATGTGTCTAAGGAAGGTCTAGGAACGGTGCTGATTGAGGACAGGAAAGTTATTGCCTATGCATCGAGGAAATTGAAGCCACACGAGGTAAACTATCCGACGCATGACTTGGAGTTGGCAACGATAGTGTTTGCTTTGAAGAAATAGCAACACTATTTGTATGGAGCAGAATATGAAGTTTTCATAGATCATAAGATCTTAAAATACATATTCACGCAAAAGGACTTAAACTTAAGGCAGAAGAGGTAGATGGAGTTCTTGGAGGAATACAAGTGTCCAATTAACTACCATCTGGGGAAAGTGAATGTAGTAGCTGATGCGCTGAGTCAAAAAGTAAGGATGGCTAGCTTGAGGGTACAAGAGATTCAAAAGTACAAGATATCTTGGGGAAAAAGAGGGAAGTGGAGGAAGGGAAAATTAACTTGTGCAACCTGAGATTAGAGCCTGAGCTGAGGCAAGAGATTAGTGAGGCTCAACAGAATAACCAAGAGCTCAGATTTTCAAAGCAAAGGAAGTGAAGAGAGAAAATAAGGAATTTCGGACTGATGAAGTGGGAGCGATGTATTTTCGAGAACGGTTATGTGTACCGGATGACCTAATATTGAAAAGAAATATAATGGATGAAGCTCACAAGAGCAAGTATTCTATCCATCTGGGAGAAGTTAGGATGTACCAAAATCTAAAAACGGCCTATTGGTGGCCGGGAATGAAAAAAGACGTGGTGTAATACGTCTCTACTTCATTTACGTGCCAAAAAGTAAAAGCGAAGCACAAGAAGGCAACTGGATTGCTACAGCCATTGCCTATACCCGAGTGGAAGTGGAAAGAGGTGACGATGGATTTTGTTACTGAATTACCGATGTCTAAGACTTTGAAAGATGCTGTGTGGATAGTGGTTGACAGATTAACCAAGACAGCTCATTTCATTTCGGTGAATGTGAGGGACTCTATGGAAAAAATGGCCAAGATATATATTCATAAAGTAGTTAGATTGCATGGAGTGCCGACCAGTATTGTATCCGACAGGGATACCAGATTTACTTCCAGGTTTTGGACCAAGTTTCAAGAGTCAATGGGGACGACTCTAAAGCTTAGCACATCTGCTCACCCGCAAACGGATGGACAGTCCGAGAGAGTCATCCAAATATTGGAGGACATGCTTCAGGCATATGTGTTGGATTTTGAAGATAAGTGGATAGATTGTATACCCTATGCTGAGTTAGCATACAACAATAGTCATCAAGCGTCGATTGGAATAGCACCCTACGAAGCGTTATATGGGCAGAAATGTCAAGTACCCTTATACTAGGGAGGGACAGAGGATGGTCAAATCAGTAAGTCTGGGGAAGTGAATATTGAGGAAATGGCCGATAAAGTGAAGATAATAAAGGAGAGATTAAAAACCACTCAAAACCGACAGAAGAGTTATGCCGACAATAGAAGAAAGGAGTTGGACTTTCAGTTGGGGGATTGAACTTTTCTAAAGATAACGCCAAGCAGAGGGGTTCTGAAGCATCCTAAAGGATGGAAGCTAAGTCCTAGATACCTAGGACCTTTTCCCGTGATTGACAAGATTGTACCTGTAACATATCAATTGGAGTTGCCAGAAGGATTAGCAGGAATTCATGATGTGTTTCATGTATCCCAGTTGAAGAAATACAACCCTGACCTGGGGCTTGTATTGAACAAGGAGCCATTGATTCTACAACCTAATTTGAGCTACGTTGAGAAACCAATTAAGGTTTTGGATCGGAGTGTCAAGGTGTTGAGGAATAAGCAGATACATATGGTGAAGATTTTATAGGATCATCACGGTACTCAAGATGCAACATGGGAAACTGAAGATTGGGTGAAGAAGAAATACCCGAACTTGCTCTAAATGTATAGCACTCTGAATTTCGGGGCAAAATTCTCTTAAGAGAGAGAGGATGTAATACCCCATGTTAGACCGTCTTTAGTAAATGAGGAAAAGTCATGCATGTCATATTGAGTTATACTACATTTGATGATTTGGAGTATTTTCATGAAAATGTCAATTTGTTGTTGCATGAATTAATTTGGGCTTGAGGTGGTTGTGTTATTTGAGGTAATTGAGTTTTATTTTCTTGAAGGGAATTTATTAGGAGAATACTTGCTAAGAATCAATATGGTTTAGTAGATAGAGCTTGGTGTGTGTTCTTTGGTGGGTTTGAGTTCGAATCCCAGCTATCTCAAATTCTTTTCTTCCTTTTATTTTCCTTCTACCCTAATTTTCCCTAACCTTGGCCGAAATCCTTAAGGTTTTGGAGACCAATTCCCTAAAATTTAGGGGTGTGCTTTATCTTGGAAATTATTTTATAAAATTGGTAAATTAAATTTTTGTTCCTAATACCCTATCATAATCTTTTTTTTTTTTTTTAGAAAATAGAATGCCAATGGCTGCAATTAAATGAGATGTTTGTCCCTTGGATTAAGCCAAGGGTTTCAAAATTTTGAAGGGGGAAAAAAGAAGGGAAAAATTCAGTAGTTACAAGGATTAGGAAACCAGAAATTTCCTTATCAAATAGCTGTTTAAAAATTATTTAAGATTACTCAAATTAATATGGGAAATTAATTAAACTATTCCCTAAATAAATGACATAAATCCTTTCTAGGGTTTTTGGAAAATTCCCTTATAACCAGCCGCTACATAGGGAAGAATAACATACCTAAAACACTCCAAAACCTATAGCTAAGGTTAACTAAGAAAACCCTAACCAATTAGGACTTGAATTTAGCCAAAAGAATACCAGAATTTCAACTCCATTGCCTCCAGAATTTCATCACCGTTCACACACACACACACACACCACACACACACACACACTCTCTCTCTCTCTCTCATGAAATTTCCAGCCCAAAGCCTACACTAAAAACGCTAGCAATCCAACAAAAACAGCTACACAAAACCCTAATCTTCCCCCTCCTAATCTCGTCCAAGAGTAGCTAGAAAATCAGCATCTTTCCTTCTCTTTTCCCTCTTACTTTTGGCCACCATAACAACCAAAAACAGCCACCAAAAACCTCCCAAAACCTTACACAATTTCGTCCAAACCAAGGAGACCAAAAGCTGTCACCTTTCCTTCTTATGATTAAGAGCCCAAAATAAGAACCACCTCTTCCAAACCTTAAAACACCCAACCCTAACCTATCTCCTTCATCAAACAGTCCTCAAACAAACCTTAAACACTCCCTAAATCTGGAAATTCCAGCCACCACTCTCTCTCTAAGGCTTGCGTCCATTGCAATCTCCAATCCTCTCCAAAATTGAAAACTAAACCAAAGGTGAGTAATCCTTCAACACCTTTCAACTTGTATTCCATTAATCTTCTTCTTTTCTCCTAAATCTCGGTCATCAAGGGACTAATTCTTCTCCACTATTGTTGGAAATTTCCGAACAAAGGTCCAAGAGCCACCAATCAACTCTTCCTTCCAAAGCAAATTCAAGAAACCACCAAATGTGTCACTTTTGCTCTTAGGGTGTCTCGAAAAGAGGTATTTTTGGTCTCAATCCCTTTTATCTTGCATAAGGTTGATTTTATGGTGGTATTATTATGCATGGAGATAGCACGAAAAGCATAAATAGACTAGATTGATGAGTTTAAAAGAGTAATGGAATGAACTAGGCATGTATGACTTTGAACATGGTTAAATAATGCTATGATGACCTAGATCTATTGCGTGATTATTAAAGATGAGACCTTTTGAAGCAAATATGTTCATTATATGAGATTAAGGGTGGGTAAATATTGGAGGTCATGGCCTAGATGAGTTGATTTGATTTTAAGCATGCATAATGGTGAGATGTATGATCATGGGAAACTATAGAGATGATTTGATGAATTAATCCATCTACATGCCATAGATGAATTAGATGAGTAATATGATCATAGGGATTCATGATGCAAGATGATAGAGGGTTAATATTTGGATTCTAATTAGAGAATCATTGATTTTAGATAAGGAAGAGATTTGAAGTAAAGGGCAAACATTGTTGTGGTGGATTGCTGAGTATATTCAAGTAAGTCCCTGCAAAACTGTTTTGATAAATGATACTTGTTTCCAAGCAATTTTTACGATGTTATTTGGAATTGATGTCAATATGATGTTTTGACACAAGGATGGAGCCTTGGCTAAAAACGATAAGTTATACTGGATTGTTGTGAGATTTGAATTGGAAACATGGATATTTTATTTTCAAAACTAATTTGCTAAATTTTAATTTTTCAACTTTGAAAATGATTTCTTCAACCATTGACAAACAATTTGAAAACGCTATTATAAAAAAGCACATTTTTGCAATCAAATTAATCAAAACTTTCAGAAAAGGGAAAATGATTCTGCCCCTAACAGGGGAGCGTTGAGTACTCAGTAAGGGTAGGCTAGTGGTACTAGTCTCGAAGAGCAAGAGCGAGTCTTCTGGCAGGAGGGCCACCTCCAGAAGATGAACTCAACTTGGAGAGGTGACAGTATTACTTAGTCAGGCCGGTCCGCGCTAGCATATTGGTCCATGTGGACATTGTTGATCTGGATTGGAAAACCGGAGTGTTAGGGGTAGAGATGGAGGAGTATCTCACCCAGTGGGTGGTGGCCCCACTGCCCATTGTTGAAAGAATACATTGGGAAGCTACCATGGTGATAACCATGATATGGATTGCGTTACTATATTGTTGAATCATTTGCTAATCCCTACTTAATGAATTATGAATGTGATGAAATAGTGATTTACTGTGAACTGTTTTGGATTTATTGAGCAAGGCTCCTTTGTATAAATATTATTGATGAAATTGACTTGCAAACAAAATTTTGTGGTTTTGATAAACCTGCATATATGAAATGGTTATAATTGACATTTTCACACATGGGACTTACTGAGATGTCAATCTCACACCTTTTATATTATGATTTCAGGGGATTACTTACATTGAGCTGAGCAAAGCTAGGGTTGAGCTCTAGTTTATTTATTTAGTTGTGTTTTTGAGTTTGTTTCAAAAGACGTTTGCTAGTTTTGAGTTCCAGACTTGTATACGTTTTGCTTTCGGATGTAATGGAGTTATTCCTTGAATTTTATTTAGCAATTCTATTTTATTCTGTACTTCGTTATAAAGACCCCTAGTCCTTTGGATGGGGCGACAACCTACCCTATTTAGGTACCTAGGGCGTGGGGTGTTACACCTTGGTTGTCTTCTTGATCTTCCAAATAGTCTTGAAGCCAAGATTGTTTCAATTTAAAGCTCCCTTAGGTCGTATTCCTTCATATGCCAGTTTGCCCTTTATTCTTTGTTATTTATTTGCTTGACCTTCCACAAGGATTGTTGCATTTTTTATACTCCTTTTGGCCTTCCTTTCTTTACCTTCTCCTTCATCATTCTCTTAGCCCTTGGTTTGTTGGCTTGGTTGGCCTTAATCTTCTATTGAAACCTCTTGAAAATGGATCTCACCCAAGGTGCCATAAGTTGTTGTTTGGATTTCTCTTTATCTTCTTTTGAGTGGCCTTCTTGCCTTGGGTGATTCTTATCACCTTGGCCACCTACTTTATTGTAAATATATGTGTTTATTAGTTTCATGTGATGGCCTAGGCTTTTACATATGTTTATATGTCGCCTCAAGGTGGCAGCCTAGAAAAGTTCAGCTGCATTAGGCCACCTGGTCTTAATTCAAATGTGCCATTTTTCCAGAACCTTTGAGGCCTACTAAAGTTAGACTTTCATAGGCTATCTTATTTCTAAAAAACATGGTAGCTTAAGGATGTCCAAGTTCCCTAGGCTGCCCATATGCAAGGAAAATATGTCTAAAACTCATTTCTTCTAATTTCAGTCTGCCAAAGCTATAAAAAATGCAGTTTTTTTACTAAAAAAAAAAAAAGGAGAGTTTGGGAAAGGCTAGGATTACTCTGAAAACCCCTAATTCTTGTGAGTTTAAGCACCAAGAAGAGAGGAAGACCAAAAGAAGTATGAAAAAGGAAGGGAGATTACTTGAAGATCTTAAGAGGAAGAAGAATGAGGCTTATCTATAAATTTACTTTTCTCTTATTTTTGTAATTCTACTTGTATTCTTATGCTAATATTTGACTTTTAATTGTAATAAAGAGTGGTGCCCTATATTTGTGCTTGAGAACGATTTATTTACTTTAGATTTATGATTCTTGTTCCTCGGTATTTGGTTATTTGAGCTTATATTTAGTTATCTTGGCTGAGTTGAATTTGGGAGTAGAATTCTTATAATTCGAGAGAGAATGAGATTGATATTTGACTCACTCCAGTACATAGAATTAGAAATTATAGGTCCAAGAAATGCTCATTTCTTAGGCCTTGATTGGGAGAATTCCTTTTCTCAATAGTTTAGTCTCTTTCTTATTCTGTGAGGAAATTGTGACTCTCTCTTGTGCAAGAACATGACCTCTCTCACATTGTACTTAGTGTTATACCTTACATTTACTTTTGACTGAACAATGACAAAAGAAGGAAGTAGGAGTAGTAGCCATATTCCCTAAAGTTCTTGAATACTTGCCAACAATACTAGTCTACATTACCTATATGTATGTGTTTTGTAATTCTATTTGGCATTTTAATTATTAAAACTTGTGTATATGTGGAGCATAATGACTTAGATTTTCTATATGCACAAACTCGCGTATCAAGTTTTTGGCGCTGTTGCCGGGGAAAGGCTTAGGTTATATTCTAAAAACTTTAATTCTTGTTGATTTAGCCTTGTATTTGTATATACATTTGCACATATCACTAACTTATTTGTAAATAGGTGTTGTATGTGTGTTGTGATTTTATTTCATTTTGGCCAAATTTGTACTTGAGAACTCTTTAATTATTATATTGTTGTTTTTGCATGATCTATTCATTTGGACTTTGAGTAATTTCATTTTTATTTATTTGTTTATTCATTTATATATATATATATATAGATATTAGGTTGACTATGATTATGAGGAATTTGTTAGAATTTGGAGATTTGTGGTACATATTTCATGGGGTTGGATTCTTTGGATTAAAAATTTGAGATTGAATGGTTTGATAGAGATTATGCTCATTTTGCTTGAAAATAAAATTTTTGAAAATGGATATGTGGTGTATGATTTGGATGGACGAACTTTTCTTTTGGGAATTTTTCTTTAGCTTATGCTTAATCTTTGGTCATTCTTTTTGGATTTAAAAAATTTTGGCACTCGTATGAACTATGCATGTTGGTTTGTGACATGGAGTTATTTTGGGGGCAATATTATTTTCTGTTTTTACCTAATGAATGGATGGGTCTTTTGGACTCGATTTTACTTTGTTCATCTTTTGGAGATTGAGAAATTACTACTTTTTCATAGAATTTATCCTTGGCTTGCAATTGTGAGGTTTAAAAGATATCTCGAAGGCTATTGATCTTTTGTGTTTCTCTTGAGGAAGTCTTACACTATCCATTAATTTTGGTTTTGAATTGTTTTTGGGAGGCTGATTTGAAATTGTGATATGGATAATGATGAGAGGGAAAGTGTATGGTGTTGGTAGAATGATACTAAAAATGGTTATCATAGTGAGGGGGTTAATGATATGCATGGAATTCATGGGTTAAGTTATGGGTCATCACTTGAACCTCTTCTAGAGAAATTTGTTATTTTAGTTTTCATATTTTGAGAAGGTGGGGTCATTGATAAAGTGTCAAGAAGAATTAATTCAAAATGTAGAAGATAAGATTAGACGATTTACTTGGAATCTTGAAGATTACGCTTCCCATGAACTTGTTGAGGTAATCATACTTAGAAGTGGTAAAGAGTTAACTAGTCATTTGACACCGTTGAGCAATAATGATGATGAAGAAAAAGCAAAAGAAGAGCAAGAGAAAGAATATAACTCGTCTACAGTACCATCAAAGGAAACCGAAAAGGCAGCACCTCTACCAGAGAAAACAGAAGGGAAAGACAAATTTGCAGAAACACTCTTCTTTTTTACCATATCTAAATCGTCTGAGAAAAGGAAAATATGAGGAGTAATTCAAAAATTTCTTGGAATTATTCAAATAGCTACAAATCAATCTCCCACTTGTTGAGGCACTAACCCAAATGCCCAAGTACCTAAATTTTTTAAAGATATTGTATCCAACAAAAAAGAGCTAGATGAGTTGTCCACAATCACATTGAATGAAGAGTATTCTCTCAGTGTTATGCCCTAGTGGCAATCACATGTATTTTGTATATTCCATATTTATTCAATAATACAAGGCATTCTTTATCTTTCAGTTTGTTTTATTTATGCTCTCATGTATATATAACTGTTATATAAAGTACCAAGTGTAATGCTATGTTAAGGAAATCATGATAGAGATCATGATATAAGGTTCCTACTACATTGGATAGTGTTTGTATTTAAATTATCCCTAGGCATAGTATTAATGAAATAGAACATCATTAATGAATTAAGACTAGCACGTATTATACTTCCTGATTTAATCAGGTGGTGGTTCTCACATCCGTAAGTATTTTAATACTCAAAGTTAACTTGTAGAAGCTTGTTACTTGAACAAGTACGTTATATAACCTAGCTATGATATAATCACATGGAAAACTATTTAGTGCCAATGATAGAATCTTATAAATAGCAAATATACAAGTATCCTTGACTTGAGATCTCGAAGATACTTTGTTTGCTAAGTGTTGTACTTTGATTCCAATCTCTGAAGTCCTAACAAAATGACTTATAGTATGGATATTAGGTACAATGTGAAGTCGACGAAAGTAGTTAAGAGAGTTAATAAAAGATTTATCACTCCTACTAGTAGTAGTGAATATCTCAAGGCCACTTGTAGGAGTCGTTACGTAAGAAGTCCTTGGCTAAAGAGACTGTGTGTTAGAAAGAGTTCCAATTGATCTGCATGAAGAGCAATGGATTTTGGGAACAAGTATTAAAATATTCGAGCAAGAATTAAATAATATTCTAGGGGGGACTTGGCACTAATTCCTTGCTCTAAACTGAATGAGTTATTGTATGGTGAAAGGAGTTTATTACACTGATGTTTCTTATTGAAAGGTTTATACCAAGCCACTTGACTTTCTGGACTTTTAGGCAGTCATGATGTATTGCTAGATGCCACTCATGATCTACCAAATATGGATTTATTAATTAGCAAATTAATAAATCAATCCTAATTAGAATTAATAAGTTAATTCTAGTTATTAATAATTATTAATCCTAAAGATGTTTGAATTGATTCATATTTCGCTACTAATAGACTAG
This sequence comes from Voacanga thouarsii, assembly GCA_026120185.1. Taxonomy (NCBI): domain Eukaryota; kingdom Viridiplantae; phylum Streptophyta; class Magnoliopsida; order Gentianales; family Apocynaceae; genus Voacanga; species Voacanga thouarsii. Next base: position 5,819,925 of record JANUWF010001659.1, on the reverse strand, counting down.
GAAACCTAATAGGTCACACACAATAAAGTCTTAAGTGCTTAACGTATATTGTTTGATAATATTATAGGATTAATTGTGAGAAGAGAATATCATTGTGGGTGAATTATAAGTTTATTATGTTCGACAACTTAATTACAATTATATAAAATCTAAGGACTTGATTGAAGTCAGTAAAACTTGAAGGGTTTAATTGTAGTTATTAGTAGTCCATATACCTACTACGTAATTGAAAAGTAAAATTCTTTTCCTTTATCAATAGGTGGACTCCAAAAAACAAACGAGGTTTTTTTTTTCCTTCTCTTTGAAAATCTCCTTCTTCTTCACGAAAGGAACCCTAGCTACATTTATCACTTCTACTAGCATGTTGGAATTTTACTTGATCATTTAGACTTGTGTGGACTATGTTAGAGTTGATCTTGCACTTAGATCGTAATGCGTTTGATGGACAAAATAGAGAAGGCATGCTCATTAGCTAGTGATCAACTATGATGAACAACAAACTACTTCAAAGGGAGAAAATTTTAAACACTCAACACCTTCAGGTAAAACACGAAACTTATCTTTAGTATTTTTTTTTTTTTTACCATGCTGTGATCTTCTGGGTAGGATTATCCATTTATTTCCATTGCACAAAATCATTTTATGCATAGGATAAATCCTAACATGTTATGTCCTCCTCCAACATAAAGAAAAGCTGCTACAGAAATTGAACGATCAAGAGAGTTTTTTATTCCCTATGTAATTGGTAGTATTACCTTTGGTATAGCTTTGGTTGATCTAGTGGCTAGCATCAATTTGTTACCTTACAACACTTTTTGTAAGTTGGGCTTAAGTGAATCAAAATCCACTAGGATAAGTATCTAATCAGTAGATAGATCTATCAAATATCTTAGAATGATTGTGGAAGATGTGCTTGTTTAGATGGACAAATTCATTTTTCCAATTGATTTTTTTATTCTTGATATAGATGAGGACTCTAAAGTTCCATTCATTCTAGGCAGTACATTCCTAGCTATTGCAAAATCTATTATAGATGTTCATGAGGTAAAGTTGAAACTAAGAGTTGAGGATATCATAAGACTTTCAGACAGCATAAAGCATTCTTCCTTACAAGATGATTGCATTATGATTGATGTTCTAAATGATTGTATTTTTTATTTTAACGCTTCATTAGTGGACTAATGATAGGTTAGTGAAAGATGTTGAATAATATCCTAAAGAACTATTGGCACATATGGAGAATTCCAAGGTAAAATTTGAGCCATCGATTTTTAAGGTTTTAAAGAAATCAAGGCTAGGGTGAATGACATCATCCATTGAGGATCCACCATAATTAGATTAAAGAAGCTTCTAGATTATCTTAAGTACACATTTCTGGACCCAGGTAACAATTTGTTGATAATTAAAAAAGATCTAAAAAAAGGGCAAAAACTACAATTGCTTCAAATGCTTCGTAGTCCCAAGAAGGCTATAACATGGAAATTCACAGACATAAAAGGAACCAGTCCTTCTTTTTGCATACATACGATTTTGCTTATAGAAGATACAAAGCTTGTAGTACAACCCCAATGGAGATTGAACCCAAATATGAAGGAAGTAGTTAAGTGAGAAATGATTAAGCTGTTAGATGCAAGAATTGTATACCCCATTTCAAACAGTATATAGATTTGCCCTACACAGGTGATACCAAAGAAATGAGGCATGATAGTGGCACCTAATGAGAAGAACGAGCTTATCCCAATGAGGCTTGTCACAGAATGGAGAATGTGCATTGACTATAGAAAATTGAATAAAGCCATAAGAAAGAACCACTTCCTTTTTCCTTTTATTGATCAAATGTTAGAAAGGCTAGTTGGATACATGTACTACTGCATCCTAGATGGATTCTCTGGCTATTTTCGTATTCCCATAACCCTTGAAGATCAAGAGAAAACTACCTTCACTGGCTCTTTTAGAACTTTTACTTAGAAGGTATGCCTTTTTGATTGTGTAATAGGCCTAGGACTTTCAAAGATGTATGATGGCTATTTTTTAAGGTTTGGTAGGAAAGATAATAAAAGTGTTTGTGATGACTTTTTTATTTTTGGGGATTTCTTTGAGTTTTGTTTGCAAAATCTAGAGAGAATATGATAGGGGTTAAAATTACCATTCTTTTCCTAGTTATTTGATGTTGTTTTAAGATACATTTGTTGTAATAACTAGGTATATTCCTTTCTATTTGACATTTTGCTGGTAAAAGGTGTTTTCGGCAAATATATGCATATTTAAGTAAAAATAGAATAAAAAGTAAACAGAACCAGAATGTACCTGACGCCGGCCTAGCCAGCGGACCAGGCGCCGGGTCTATTCTATCTAGCAGCAAAGATTAAACGATCTTTAGGGATTTTTCCATAACAGACCTGGTGCCAGGTCTGGTAAGTGTACCTGGCACCAATCCATTCTGCTTGCTAAAGAAAAGACAGCCAGAAACAGAGCAAAACAGAGGAAGAAAAGAGTGTATTTAGTGCTAGGTGGGATGAAGGTACCTGGTGCCAGGTAGGTTCTGGAGGCAAAAATTCTATACTCATAATTAGGGCTTACCCAAGGATTTTGGTATTTTCCTATTCCTACTTGGCCAAGACTTCCTTAGCCACGAAATAGGCATCCAAGAGGCCTATAAAAGTATAAGAGAACACAAGGGTTTGAAATATACAATGAAAAGAGGTGAATTAAATAGCGAAAATTCTGATTCTCTCATTGAATGAGGAATTCACCCAAACTAAGAAGGATTGTTCAAAGGGAGTCCTCAAGGAAGAAGAAAGAGGCTTGCCTATGAGTACTTTCTTTTCTCATTGTTTCGTTTTTCTTTAGCAATGATGTATTTAATATTTTTATTATAATTTACCTTTATTTTGGAATTCATGATTTTGGGTTAATTTAGTTACTTGATCAATTCTTTGTCATCTTCGGTATTTGATTACTTGAATTCATTGGTTATTCATGTGAGTTCTTCTAATTGACTTGAGACGATGATGTTAGGAGTTTTGTTGCTTTGATTTCGTATCATTCTAATATTAATGGACCTGAGCGACGAAGTTAAGATTATAGAACTAAGTGATCAAAGGTTAGTCAATTTCACCTCGAGCAAAGGGTTATTAGCTAATTTCATGTTCATAAGGAATTAAGCCTAATACATGTTTTGGTTATGATTAGCTTGATTGGTAAATCTATTAATATAATTAAAATATAGGATTTCATGGATTGGGACCTGAAGTGGGATTTACCTAAGCAGAATCATGACTTGTGAGGTAATTGAGTTTTATTTTATATTCCTTCGTGATGCCAAGATGGTAATTAGTTGAGAGAATTGCTAATTAGTTCATTGTTATGTTTTCTAGGAGACTTGTCTAAATTGCATAAATTTACATCCTTGAGTTGTATATGTTTCTTTAATTTTTCTTTTTTTTCTTTTCGTACTTTATTTGAGTCGATTAAACAATGAAAAAAAAAGTGATTAGTATGTAATTGTCCTTTGAGGATCAGTACTCATTAATTCCTTGTACTATGCTTGCGATGAGTATACTTGTTCACATGTGTATTTTGGGATAAATGTTTTAATTAAAACTTGATTAAGGGATGGATTTAAAATCGATGATTTTATATACCCAAAATTTACATATCAAGTTTTTAGCGCCATTGGCAGGGAACAATATCATGAAAGCTTGGATTTTGTTGATTTAAGCATATTAATATGTTTTTATGTAATTATGTAAATATGTATATATGTTCCTTGTATAACTAGGTGTTGTATTTTATTTTCTTGTACTTTAATATCTTTGTATGTTGTAATTCCTTATAACTTAATTCGTACATTGGCCTGTGTACCTTCACTAACTAACTTGATTATGATGTGTGTATATATGATCCTTACCAGCTATTTTGTATAGGTAAGATGGCAAATTGGAGCTTGGGACGGTATCCTAACATATCTCATGGAATGACATCTCAACCATCTGACTCCATTGCCTTAAAAGGGGTGTTGGAAAAATTTGCCACCCATGTAACTAAGCATTTTTCTAAGATACAAGACACACTGGAAAAATTTGAGGGCAAGGCTAGGAATATGAAAAGGAAAATTTAGTTTTTAATGGATATACTGACAAAGTCACTAGTAGGGATAGAAGCACAACATGATTCAACTACTATTACACTAAGGAGTGGTAAGGAACTGCCCAATCCTAGCATGGAACCGATACTTTCTAAAGAAGATGAGTCGGAACCATCTCCTATTGTTGGACCTTTCAAAAAACAGCCTAAAAAACCAAATTTCAAGCCACCAGTATCCTACCCCACTTGTACACACAAAGCAGGAAAAGATGCACAATTTGACAAGTTTTTGGAAATATTTAAACAATTACATATAAATATTCCACTTAGTGAAGCCTTAGTGCACATACCTAAGATATGAAAAATTTCTCAAAAGCATACTTGTAAATAAAAAAAGGTTGGAGGATTATCCAATATGGTGTTAAATGAAGAGTGTTTAGCTATCTTACAAGACCAACGGACAATGCCCTAAAAAGAAAGTGATCCAGGGAGTTTTTCTATTCATTGTCTTATTGCTACTCTTACATTTTGCAATGCTTTAGCTGGCTAGGTGTTAGTATTAATCTATTACCTTATAAAACTTTTAAAAAGCTAGGCTTAGGTGAACCTACACCCACTAGGATGTGTATTCAACTTGCGGATCGATTGATTATATATCCTAGAGAAATAATTGAAGATGTCTTGGTTAAAGTAGATAAATTCATATTCCCTGTGGATTTTGTAATTCTTGACATGGATGAAGATTCTAAAGTACCTTTAATCCTTCATCGACCTTTTTTATCAACTGCTAAAGCTTTAATTAATATTCATGGTGGAAAACTAACACTTAGGGTTGAGGACAAGGAAGTCATTATAAAAATCCACAAAAGCATGCAACATCCTAGTTCTTGTGATGATTCTTGTCTAAGGGTTGATATTTTTGATGAACCTATCTTTAACTTTGTGTAGGAATCATTTGTCTAAGGTTATATGAAACAATCTATTACATATTTGGAGGACTCAATTAAGGGCCCTAGGGTTGAAGAATTTGAGGAAATAGAAAAATGTAATTTGGGAAGGATGAAGTCATCCATTAAGGAACTACAGGAATTGGATTTGAAAGACCTCCCTGAGCATTTAGAATATACATTTTTGGCAAAAGGTGAAAAATTGCCTGTGATCTTTGCCAAAGACCTTACTTGCGACCAAATGACCAAATTGGTAAGTCTATTGGAAAAATATAAGGGAGTGATTGCATGAAAAATTACGGATATTAAGGGAATTAGCCCTTCCTTTTGCACTCATAAAATCTTATTGGAAGAAGGAGCCAAACCCGTAGTGGAATCCCAACATAGGATGAACCCAAACATGAGTATGTGGTAAAAGGTGAGGTGACTAAACTCTTAGATTCTGGCATCATTTACCCTATTCTGATAGTATTTGGGTTAGTCCAACACAAGTGATATCAAAGAATAGAGGAATGATTGTGAGCCTGAATGAAAAAAATGAGTTGATCTTAATGAGATTGGTAACCGGTTGGAATGTGTGCATTGACTATAGGAAAATGAATAAGGCAACTAGGAAAGACCATTTTCCTCTCCCTTTCATTGACCAAATGTTAGAAAGGTTAGCCGAACATGAATTTTATTACTTCTTAGATGGTTTTTCTAGATACTTTCAAATTCCCATAACACCGAAGAATCAAGAGAAGACTACCTTTACATGCCCTTTTGGTACTTTTTGCATATCGACGTATGCCTTTTAGTCTTTGCAATGGCCCTGGAACATTCCAAAGATGTATGATAGCTATTTTTGAAGGGCTTGTGGGAGATATCTTGGAGGTATTCTTGGATGATTTCTCTGTTTTGGGTGATTCTTTCAATTTGTGTTTAACCAATTTAGAAAAGGTCCTCCAACGATATGAAGAGACCAATCTCTTGCTTAATTGGGAAAAATGTCACTTCATGTTGCAAGAAGGTATAGTATTGGGACACAAGATTTCAAGGAAAGGTATTGAGGTTGATAGGGCTAAAATTGAGGCAATTGAGAAACCCCCCCCCTCCGACTTCCGTGAAGGCAATTCGAAGCTTTCTTGGGCATGTAGGTTTTTGTAAGAGATTTATCTTGGATTTCTAAATGATTTCTAAACCCCTTACTTCTTTACTTGAAAAAGATGCTATTTTTTATTTTAATGAAAAATATCTCAACTCTTTCAATGCGCTTAAAACAAAACTGTTTAATTCTCCTATTTTAATTGCACTAGATTGGTCTCTTCATTTTGAACTAATATGTGATGCAAGCAACTATGTAGTGGGCGCAGTGCTTGGACAAATGAGAAATAAGCATTTTCAGCCAATTTACTATGTAAGCAAAACTCTTACGGTAGCACAAGAGAACTACACCACAATAGAGAAAGAGCTGCTTGCAATAGTGTTTTCTTTTGATATATTCTGTTCTTATCTTGTTTTGTTCAAAGTCATTGTGTATACGGATCATTTTGCCCTTAAGTATCTACTAGACAAGCATGATTCCAAATCAAGGTTGATAAGATGGGTTTTATTGTTGCAGGAATTTGACTTGGAAATTAGGGACAAAAAGGGTGCAAAAAACTTAGCTACGGATCACTTCTCTAGGTTGGAGAATCCCAACCTTAGGTCATTGGCCAAGGAAGACATCAATGACACCTTCTCGGATGAACAACTCTTACTTATTGATGGTGAGATTTCTCAACTTCCTTGGTATGCAGATTTTGCTAATTACTTGATTGCAGGAATTCATTCGAACGACTTCAATGCCCAACAAAAGAAGAATTTCCTCTTCGAGGTAAAACATTACTTTTGGAAAGATCCATACTTGTTCCAGTGTTGTGCGGATCAAATCATTTGAAGGTGTGTGGATTCTGTGGATATCTTAAAACATTGACATGAAGGACCTGCAGGAAGCCACTACCAAGCTAACAACACTGCAAGAAAGGTACTTTAGTCTGGTTTTTATTGGCCTACACTCTTTAAGGACGCTCACAAGTTTGTTTAAAGTTATGATAGGTGTCAACGGACAGGTAACATCTCTAAATCTAATAAGATGCCATTACAAATTTTTCAAGCTTGTGAAATTTTTTATTGTTAGGGGGTTGATTTCATTGGCCCATTTCCTAGTTTGGGTAAAAAAAATACATCTTGGTTGAAGTAGAGTATGTATCAAAGTGCGTTGAGGCATAAGCCTTGCCTACTAATGATGCATGGGTTGTTGTAAAATTTTTTTAAAAACTTTTCACCCGATTTGGAGTACCTAAGGTGCTCATTAGTGATAGGGGAACCACCCACTTTTGTAAAACCCAACTCGATAAAGTTCTCAAGCATTTAGGGTTTACTTATAGGGTTGCTACTCCATATCATGCACAAACTAGTGGCCAAAAGGTGGTTAATAGAGAATTAAAAAGAATTTTGAAAAAAGTAGTTAATCATACACGAAAGGATTGGAGTTTGAAGTTAGATAATACTCTATGGGCTTATAGGACTGCTTTTAAAACTCTAGTTGGTACAACCCCCTATCGCTTAGTGCATGGAAAATCATGTCATCTACCGACTAAAGTTGAACATTGGGATCATTGGCGAATAAAGCTTGTCAATTTTGACCTTCATATTGCAAGAAAAGCAAGAATGCTTCTAGTGAATGAGTTAGATGAGTGGCGCAAGGATGCCTACCATAATTCGAGGATTTAGAAAAAAAAGATGACGGTGGCATGATAAGCATATTCATGCCGCCAATGAGTTTCAACAAGGAGATAAGGTGTTAATCTTTAATTCTATACTTCAACTTTTCCCAGGTATGTTAAATTCTCAATGGTCGGGGCCATATGAGATACATCAAGTTTGTCCATTTAGAGTTATTAAGGTTTCTTACCCTACTAAAGGAATCGTTAAAGTCAATGGAAGTAGATTAAAACCATATTTAGGGGACGAATTAGGCATTTTGGAGTATCTCAATGATACCTTTAATGAGCCATGAGCCACATTGGCTTCTTTGTCTTTCAAGTGGTATATCTCATTTTTGTTTCTTTTCTTTTTTGTTTTGTTTATTTTATTTTTATTTTCTTTTTCTAGATTTATGTTTTCTTTCTTTTCTTTCTTTTCTTTTATTAGGAACCCCTGTAATGATCTCTCCTTGAGATGGATTCACCCTGATGGCACAACAATGTAATGGAAGTATTTCTCTTCACTTTATTCTTCTTCTTTCTTCATCTTAGTCTTCTTGGCTGTACTTTATTCTTTTATCTTTGGCCATTGAGGACAATGTCCAGTTTAAGTGTGGTGGGAGAGAATAAAGGCTGAAGAAATATTTTTTCATATTATTTGATGAATATAGTTTGTGATTTGTGATAATTTTTTCAAGAATTTCTGTGGTTTCATTATTAAGCAAGGTTGTAATTATTTTTCTTACTTGGATATGAGTTTTGTCATTCATTAGGTGGAATTTGATGAAATTGGTTTTCTTGGAAAAGATCTTTGGCAAAACTTAAGAATTTTGATTAATCTTGTTTATGCATTGGTGTTTGAATATTATTTGACTTATCTAATTCAAATATAGAAGATATGATGAATATGAAAAGAGTTTATCGACTAACTTTTGTATTATAAATTTAAATTTTTCTAGCTTTGAGTTATGATGAAAAAAAAGTAAGCTATAAAAAGATCTTTGAAAAGAAAGATTGAGGAGAATGTTGAAAAATGTGATTTGAGTTGAGAAATAAATAATGAGTGCCAACAGTATTGTTGTTGGTGTGGTTTAGAGAAAAGATTCTTATTGATGATCTTTGAATACCTTTAGCTGAAAAGGGGGTCAATATAGGGAGAAGCAACAAGTGTATTCGGTGCACTCTCTTGAGGCTATCCTGAAGGCAAAAAGCAAGTAAGGGTATAGAAAAATGAATTGTTGAAAAAATGATGAGTGATGGCTGTAAAGGGGGCCAATATGGTGTGTGAAGAGAAATCCATACACTTGAGTCTATCAATGCCCTAAGTTATTGAAAAACTTTGAGAGAAAAAATTGGAGTGCTTTCCTCACATTATCATTTATGTGTGCAATTTTTGGATTCATAATCCTTGAGTTGGTAGATGGCTTGACCTATATGAATCATGTTATCTATATTTTTACTTGAAAAGTGAAATAACTTTCTTAGACTAAGGTATGCACTTGATTAATTTGACTTCAACAGCTTTGTAATGTCTTGGCCAATGTTTTAAGATTTGAAATTGTTTTCAAATGGTATGAATGACAAGAGTTGTATTTAAAGTTGGAAAGGAAGACATGATCTTTGCTATAATGAAGAAACTTTTGGAATGAGAAGAAAACCTTGTGTTATCTTCATAATTTTTCGTGGATAAAAGTGTTTTGCTTGAGAACAAGCAAATGTTCAAGTGTGGGGGTATGTGATAGGGGTTAAAATCATCATTCTTTTCCTAGTTATTTGAAGTTGTTTGAAGATACATTTGTTGTAATAACTAGGCATATTCTTTCCTATTTGACAATATGCTATTAAAATGTGTTTTTGGCAAATATGTGCAAATTTAAGTAAAAATCGAGTAGCAAGTGCATAGAAGCAGAATGTACCTGGTGACAGGCCTAGCCAGCAGACTAGGCGCCGGGTCCATTCTATCCAGTAGCCAAGATTGAATGAGCTTCAGGGATTTTTCTAGAATAGACCTGGCGCCAGGTCTAACAAGTGTACCTAGAGCTGGGTCTATTCTACTTGCTAAAGAAAAAACTGCCAGAAATAGAGCAAAATAGAGGAAGAATAAAGTATACTTGATGCTAGGTGGGTCGAAAGTACCCGGCGCCTAATAGGTTCTGGAGGCAAAAATTTTGTACGCAAAATTAGGACTTATCTAAGAATTTTAGTATTTTCCTATTCCTACTCGGCCAAGACTTCCCTAGCCACGAAATAGGCATCCAAGAGGCCTATAAAAGCATGAGAGAACATAAGGGTTTGAAATAAACAACAAAGAGAGGTGAATTAAAGAACAGAAATTCTGATTCTCTCATTGAAGGAGGAATTCACCCAAGCCAAGGAGGATTGTTCAAAGGGAGTCTTCAAGAAAGAAGAAAGCGGCTTGTCTATGAGTGCTTTCTTTTCCCTTTGTTTTGTTTTTCTTTAGCAATGATGTATTCAATGTTTTTTTGTAATTTAACATTATTTTGGGATTCATGACTTTCAGTTAATTTAGTTATTTGATCAATTCTTTATTATCTTTGGTATTTGATTACTTGAATTCATTAGTTATAGATGCAAGTTCTTCTAATTAACTTGAAATGACGATGTTAGGAGTTTTGTTGCATTGATTTTGTATTTGCCTAATCTTAATGGACTTAAGCAATGAAGTTAAGATTATAGGACTAAGTGATCAAAGGTAAGTTAATTTTTCCTCGAGTAAAGGGTTATTTGCTAATTTCATGTTTATAAGGAATTGAGCCTAATGCATGTTTTGGTTAGGATTAGCTTGATTGGCAAATCTATTAATATAATCAAAATATAGGATTCTATGGATTGGGACATGAAGCGGGATTTGTCTAAGTAGAATCATGACTTGTGAGACAAATGACTTTTACTTTATATTCCTTCATGATGCCAAGATAATAATTAGTTGATAGAATTGTTAATTGATTCTTTGTTATATTTTCTAGGAGACTTGTCTAAATTGCATATATCTCCATCCTTGAGTTGTATATGTTTCTTTAGTTTTTTTTTATTCTTTTTTTATTTTATTTAGGTCGATTAAACAATGAAAGAAGAGTGATTAGTGTGTAATTATTCATTTGAGAATCGATACTCGTTAATTCTCGGTACTATACTTGCGGTGAGTATATTTGCTCACATATATATTTTGAGATTAATATTTTAATTAAAACTTGGTTAAAGGATGAATTTTAAACGGATGATTTCATATACAAAATATTTACGCATCAAAAGGGACGAATCTTGTATAGAATTGCGAGAAGTGTCACTTTATGGTAAATGAGGGTATCATCTTGGGGCATAAGATTTCACAACAAAGGATTGAGGTTGATCGAGCCAAGATATAGCTAATTGAAAAGCTTCCTCCACGAACTTCTATGAGAGCCATTACGAGTTTTCTTAGGCATGCACTCTTCTACACGAGATTCATCTAAGACTTTTTGAAAATCTCTAAACCCCTTATCTCTTTACTTGAAAAAGATAACCCCTCTTATTTTGATGAAAAGTACTTATCTACTTTTAATCTATTGAAGGAGAAATTAATTAACTATCTTATTATAGTTGTTCCTGATTGGTCACTCCCTTTTGTGCTAATGTGTGATGCTAGTGACTATACAGTTGGAGCAGTTCTTGGACAAATTTTGGGAAAGTAATTTCAACCAATCTACTATACCAGTAAAACTCTCACACCAACATAAGAGAATTACACTACCATAGAAAAATAGTTACTAGCAATAGTGTTTGCTTTTGATAAATTTCGCCCCTTCTTTATCTTATCTAAAGTTGTGATTTACATTGATCACTCTGTGCTAAAATACCTTCTTACTAAACGTGACTCTAAGCCTAGATTGCTAAGATGGGTGTGGTTGTTACAGGAGTCTAATTTGGAGATCAGGATAAGAAGAGAGCTAAAAACTTAGTTGCAGATCACCTGTCAAGACTAGAAAATCCCAGTCTGGAAGCACTAAAAGAAGAATATATCAATGATGTCTTTCTGGATGAACAACTTTTATGGTTTGAAAGTAAAAATTCATTTTCTCCTTGGTTTGCTAATTATGCTAACTTTCTTGTTGCGGGTATCCTTCCAGAAAGACTTACTCCACAAAAAAGGAAGAATTTTTTTTTTTTTAATGTGAAGTATTACTTTTTTTTGGGAGAATCCTTTCTTTTTTCGTTGTTATGCAAATCATATTATTCGAAGATGTGTAAACATTGTTGATTCTTGGGACATTCTTTAACATTGTCATGAAGGACCAGCTGGAAGCATTATCAAGTAAATAAGACAGCTAGAAAGGTCAGTGACTTTGGATTCTACTAGCATTCATTATTTAAGGATGCATATAGGTTTGTGACTAAATGCAATAAATGCAAGCGAACAAGTAATATCTCTAATGCTCATGAGATGCCCTTTCTATTTTTCAAGTTTGTGAGATATTTGGTTATTGGGGGATTGATTTTATGGGACCTTTTCCTAGTTCTTTTAGTAATGAGTACATTTTGGTGGCTATTCACTATGTATCCAAGCGGGTAGAAGCAGGACATCACCTACAAATGATACTGGAATGGTGATTAAGTTTCTGAAAAAGTTATTTACTCGTTTTGGTGTGCTTAGAGTACTTATAAGTGATGGAAGAACTCATTTTTGCAACAACTAGTTGGAGAGAGTGCTAATAGATTAGGTGTGACCTACAAGCTAGCTACTCCCTATTACCCCCAAACTAGTGGCCAAGTAGAAGTAGTCAATAGAGAGTTGAAAAGAATCTTGGAAAAATTGGTGAATTATACTAGGAAAGATTGCAGTGTGAAGTTAAATGATGTTCTTTAGGCTTATCAAATAGCATACAAGACATCTGTAAGAACCATTACATATAGTTTAGTCTATGGGAAGTTATGTCATCTACCTGTATAAGTAGAGCATACAGCTTTTTGGGCTATAAAGTTGGTGAATTTTAACATTGATTCTACATGGACAAAGAGGCTTCTCCAAGTTAATGAGCTAGATGAATGAAGGAACATGGCTTATGAGAACTCAAGAATCTACAAGGAGAATTTGAGGAAGAGGCATGATAAGCACATCATATAAAGTCACGAATTTAAGAAGATTGATCAAATGCTACTGTTTAATTCAAGGCTGAGGCTTTTTCCGAAGAAGCTGAGATCTAGGTAGTCCGAACTGTTGTTAGTAACCAAGGTGTCCCTCTTCGGAGCACTTATGCTATCTCATCAAGAAAAGGGAGTCTTCAAAGTAAATGAGAACTGATTAAAGCTATACCATGGATAAAACATTAGAGACATGGAAAGAGTGGACTACATCTTACACGATGTAGAGGAGCCTAGATTTCTGGGCTTTTAGTTTTTGGAGAATTCATTTACTTTTGTTTTTCTTTTCTTCTCTTTGGATTCATTTTTGTAAATATTTGATTTTAATTTTGATTTTGTTTATGTTATATTATTATTTCTTACATTTGATATTTACTATATTTTACTTATTTTTATCAATTTTGTTTTTTTCTTCTTCTTCTAACACGATTACATTTCTCCACAAAACTGCGATCACTTGGGGAGTATTGCTAACCCTCTGTCCCTTTTTATTCATTTCAAACTAATTTGTATGAATTTAATGCTATATTTGTGCTAATAAGGACATTTTCTAGTTTAAGTGTGGGGGAGGTATTATGTTAATATTATCTTCAAGTTCCTAATATGATTTTGGAATTCTCTTGATTTTTTCAGGAGTTATGTGAAATGGACCAATATTTTTGCAAATTTTGGACTTGCTAGGGCCTTGATGGTATTGTTGTTGTTTCCATTTTGGCATGAGAATCAAATCTAAAACCTATTAGATCAGTTTATTTTTGGGTAAACTTGTATATTATGAATAAAATGGTTAGATCTTGAGAATTTAAATCAACCTTATTTAGGCTTTAGTAAAAGTGACAGCATGTTGTTTCTTAGGAATTGAGGTTGTGGTTATGATGAAATATAAACATGGAACATTAGGTTAACCCTTCTTCTATGATTGCACGACTTTTCTTTATTCTAGGTGAGTAAATGTAGATTGAGGTAAAAAAAATGAGAGAATAAAGTAAAGTAATACAAAAGTTGAAAAATCCTTATTCATATATTTACTAGGCCTTTAGATTACCTTGTCTAACCCACTAGAAAATAGAAAATTTGCTAGAGTAAGGTAATACAAAAGCTGAAAAATCCGTATTACATATCTTTACTAGTTTTTTGCATTACCTTACTATAAGAAAAAGAAAAAGAAAATAATTGAGAGAATAAAATGAGCTTTTGGGCCAATATTACTTTTTCCTACATGGACATTGGTGGTTCAGAGATCATAGAATTTGGAATTAGCTTATTGGACCTAACTTATATGAATCACACTACTCATTTTCAAAACTCGAAGAATCAACATGGAACACCTTGATTGAGCATAAACTTGTTCAACATCGATGGCTTTGATCATTTTGTTTCTAACTTATTAGTTTACACAAAAATTGCCTTGGCTAATTCGGTTTTGAACTTGATTCTTAAATCAAATGAGAAATAATACCTTTACCATCTTGGCCAACTCATGTTCAAAAATCACATCCTATTTTGTGAAAAACTATTTGCTTGTGGTGATTTATGGTTTGCTTGAGGACAAGCAAATGTTTAAGTGTGGGGGTGTGTGTTGAGGTTTTATCTTATATACATTTTCTAGTGTTTTTGTGCTCCAATTGGGATAAATTATTATGCAATTCACTACTCAACACATCATTTTTATCTTATTTTTGCTTGAAAATGGAAAATATCAACTAAAGATGAAAGAGAAGAAAAAGGAAGAAAATAGAAGAAGTTAGGTGATTGAAGAAGCATGGAAACTGTGTGTACAATTTTTGTCCAGGGAACTGGAGGCCATGGGAACCTCAAGTTCTCTAGGTCGCTAGATGGTCTTCAAGAAAGAATTTTCTCCAAATAGTAGACGGCTAAAGGAAATTAAAGTTCCCTAAGCTGCCTAATAATCTTCATATTTGTTAAATTTTTAGAAAGCCAGTAACTAAGGGAACATCAAGTTCCCTGGCCACCTACTTCATTGTAAATATATGTGGGTATTAGTTTTATGTGATGGCTTAAGGAGCTTTCACTTCCCTAGGCTGCCTGGGTTTTATATATGTGTATATGTAGATTCAGGGTGGCAGCCCAGGGAAGTAAAGCTTCCTTAGGCCACCTGTTTTTCATTCAAATATGCCATTTTTCCAAAACCTTAGTGACCAAGCGAAGTTAGACTTCCCTCGGCTGCGTTATTTCTAGAAAACATGGCAGCATAAAGAAGTCCAAGTTCCCTGGACCACTTACTTGGGAAGAAAACATATCCGCATTGCATTTCTTCATATTTCAGTCAGCCAAGCTATATATAATGTAGTCTTTAGACGGAAAAAAAAAACAGAGAGAGAGAGAGAGAGAGAAAACTTTTTGGAAAAGGCAAGGGGTTCTCTCAAGAACCCTAGTTCTTATGAGTTTGAGCACCAAGAAGAGTGGAACACCAAGAAAATCATGAAAGATGGAGGGAGATTTCTTGAAGATTTCAAGAGAAAGAAGAAGAAGGCTTGTCTATGAGCTTGCTTTTCTCTTTCTTTCTTTTTTTTTATAATTTTGCTTGTCTTCTTTTTCTAAGATTTGACTTTTAATTGTAATGCATGGATGTACCCTATTTTTGTGCTTGAGAACGATATATTTTCTTTAGATCTATGATTCTTGCTCTTAGGTATTTGGTTATTTATGCTTATTTGATTATCTTGATTGAGTTGGGTTTTGATTGATTTGCTTCAATTAAATGTTCTTCCTTATTGATTTCGAGAGATGGGTTTGAGGTTAGAACATCCACTTAACTAACTTGACAATTGTCATTTTCAATTAACCCGAGAGGAAGGTTGGGAATTACGGCTAATAACTAAAGGATATATGAAATTGCCTAGAAATAAGGATTTTTTGGCTTTTGGATGCTTTGGGATAGTGAGTGATGATTAATGAACCCTTAGGTTTGGTTGGTTAGATAGAGATACTGATTGATCGAATTTAGGGGTTAACATCTCATAACTAATGATAGAGTGAGATTGATATTTGACTCACTCTGGTGCCTAGAATTAGAAATTATAGGTCCAAGGGACGCTCATTTCTTAGGTCTTAAATGGGGGAAATCCTTTTATCATATGGGTTATTCTCTTTCTTATTCCTTAAGGAAATTGTAACTCTCTCTTGTGCAAGAACATGACCTCTCTCCTATTGTAGTTAGCATTATACCTTGTATTTAATTTTAGGTAAACAATAAGAAGAGAAGGAAGTAGGGATAGTAGCCACATTCCCTAAGATTCTTTGACACTTGCCAACAATACTAGACTGTATGATAGGTGCACTTGTCTATATGTGTGTTGTGTAATTTGAAAGTTTAATTATTAAAAATTGTGTGTATATAGAGCATAATGACTTGAATTTCTATATGCACAAACATGCGCATCAGATATCACATGAATTATATTTCCGTCATTCTAGAGAATGATCCATGAACCTATATTTTCCACATGGAATCAAGTCCTAGTTACTATTTATTTATTTCACCATGTTCAAGTACATTATCTTGTCTTCATTTTTTGGGGAATTACTTTTCATGAGTTGTTTTTAGGTGAAAAACACTAGCAATCATGAGACTCACTGAGCCTTACACTCATACGTGTGTTATTTTTATTTGAGAATCTTAGATATTAGAGGTGCAGTGGAGGCACAGTGGACTCTTAGAGGCTCATGCTATATCTTATACTTATATGAATGCTCAGACGAAATTCTATATATGTATAACGAGCCATTATGTCTGTGTACACATGTATCAGATGCCAAACCCTATATACCTTATGATATTAAACGAAAGTATTTTGACAAAATTTTTGCTGTTATTAGATTAAGCATGTTATAAAGACCCTTTGTCTAGGAGATCACACGGGGCGACATCCCACAAAAGTAAAGCCTACTATGTCATAAAATGGTGGGGTATTGCAAATAGTATCAGAGTAATAATGGAGCCCATAGCGGAGCATAGTAGGACTTATAATAGAGCTTCCGATGAAGTGTAGCAAATCCTTTAGTGGGACATAATTGAGTCCATCATAGTACACATGGATGTGGATTTATATAGTTACTGAATTTTACAAAGTTATATATGAGAGTAGATGGGACATATGAATTTATGGTGCCCAAGTTAGATATCATCCTGTTGATAAGTTACAAAAAAGACAAAGTCAAGATAATTTTGATATCTTTAGAAAAGTTTGTGATACCAAACTCGGATAATAGTAAAAAGATTAAGGTTAGGGAGGCCTCAGAGTTAATATACTTTAAGAATAATTATTGACTTTGAACACCAAATTTTGGGATCAGTGGTGATGAGATAATAAGTACAGGAATCCACACTCAAAGATCTTATATATACAGTAAATTATAAATTGTGTAGATAAGGATATGTGCAATTGTGTAATAGTCTAGTATTATATTTTAGGTATTAAAGGTTTTTTTTGTCATGACATATGGAAGTGTGCGACCATATAGCATTAATGCACTAGATCCCATCAAAACTGAAAAGTTAAATTGCTTGGGCAAGAGTAGTACTAGGATAGGTGACCCTTGGGAAGTGACTACAAAAGTTGAAAAAAAAGACTTTGAACAATTTAAAGAAATCAAAAAATCTGCTATTATATGTATATGAGATGTTAAAATGTATAGAATCATTTGATGTTTCATATACTAGATTTAAAAAGAAGAATGTATGCTATGAAAAGTCATTCGTGGTAATACTAGAGACTGAGCTAAAGGGAGTATAATTGATACTACTACCTCCAGAATAGAACCACAACCTCATGAGAATGAAATGACATAAGTATTACAAACAGTCACCCTAGTACTTTAGCATTTAACTACTACCCCAACCTGAGAAGAACAATATCCTAAAGAGGAAATGGACTGTGTATTAGAATGATTTCTCAAGTTCCCTCCTCCTCAATTTTGGGTACAAGCGATCAAGAGCGAGAGGCTAAGTCATGGATTGAATAGATGGAAGATACATGTTTAGTTCTAGACTATTTTGAGCATATAAAATTTTAGTTTGCTACATTTACACATCAAGGATCTGCTCGAGATTGGTGGCTAAGAAAGAAAGAAGTACGAGAAAAACAAAAAAAGGGACTCGATTTGGAAAGAATTCTTGGAGGAATTTAAGAATGAATTTATACCTCGTTGGATGATTGAGAGAAAGGAAGAAGAATTTCAAAGTTTCAAAGAAGCAGAAAGGACTATCAGAAAATATAAACCTGGATTTACTCAGCTTTTGAAATACTGTCCTCCATTAGTACAAACAGAATCAATTCAAACTCGGCAATTCATAAAAGGTTTACTACATGAGTTAAGATACACGTTGATTGCTATGGCCCTAGTGGATATAATGTGGCTGTGAAAATTGCTTCTCAGTTGGAAGTAGAAGATTTGGAACAAGCAAGACCGGATTGTATGAGAGGAGCAGAGTCCGATCTACAATACAAGCAAAAATACCAAAGAAATAATGAACCAATTCTGGAAAAAGTAGAGTCTAAACGGTGTATTTATTGTCAATTGATTGGACATGTTTATGAAAAATGCAGAAAGCAACTTAGGACATGTTACCATTGTGGAAATGTGGGACATAATTTAGCTAACTGTCCTTATGTCAAGAGACGGGAAAATACACCAACTGCGTAAGAAAGATTCAAGCCAGAAGAATAAAAGAGAAATGGCAAATCAATTAAAGTGTGCATATGTAAAGTCCATATAGATACAACATAGGAATCGGACTTAGATGTTTGACAAAATCGAGACAAGTGCAAATTTTGAGAACGAAATTTTTTAAAGGAGGAGAGATTGTAACAGCCCTCCCACATGGCCTACTACTTTGTATTATATGAGTATTTGTATGAATACGTAGAACAAGAAATAATCGGTTTAATGAGACAAGCGTTTTTTATGTAATAAAAATTTTCAAGGGTATTATTGGATTTTTGATTGCAAATTGTGAAGAACTGAGAAAGAATTTAAAAATTCTAAGAGACACCATTACATTCAATTTAACACTTAGATTATATTGGTCAAATAAAAAATTTATCCAAAGTGAATAAATAGTCACCGAAATATAAATTTTTCTAAAGAAATGTAGTTTTTTTCTAAAGAAATAAAGTGACAATGGTCAAAAGAGAACAATCGCTACTTTCTGATTGGTATGAAGGCCATGTGTCTTTATATAATTGGTTATGTGAGAGTTCATGCAAAATTTTCAACTACTATTCAAACTTTCTGAGGAATTCTACATGGTGACTAAGAACCCTCATCCTCTACGAATCCTACAAAACATCTTGGACCATTTAATACTATTTAACCACATGGTGTAATTTGCTTATATAAAGAAAGGAAATAGTGGTAGGTAGGCCATTTTTGGCCAATGAAATCATCAAGAAAAAGGGAGAAGAGGAAAAGAAAAGAAAAGGAAGAAAAGTAAGGGAAAAAAGAAGAAAAGAGAGAGAGAAATAGTGAGGTGAAAGAGAAAGGAAGGTAAAAGAAAGCTTGGGCAAATTTAAGACAAAAAAGTGTTCTACACAAGGTAGAAAGCCTTGCCTCATGAATTAAATAAGTTCTATAGCCTGTAATGATTATTTTTATGTGTATTTTTTATGAAAAATGGCAAGAATTATGAAGAGTGTTTAATGAAGAACTATTGTGTAGGTGTTGTTTGGTTATGGCCATGGGGTGGTGACTTTGTGGACTGCTTTGCTTTGAATTTTGCACTGTTTGATGGTGTTTTGAAGGAATTATAGAAGGTTGATTATGGCTGTAATCATGGAAGAGAAGAATATAAGAGAAAAATGAAGAAGAGAAGTAATATTTGTGAGGTAAATAAAAGAGTAATATGATCATTCACGGCTGCCATTTTTGTTGTTTTTTAAGTATTGAATTTCTGCTTTCTTCATGACTAAAATCAAGGACATTTTTTTTTTTATGTTAACATGACTAGATTATATAGATTAAGTTTTAGTTATGCGCTAAAACAAGAATAGAACATATGTATAATACACTTCGTAAGAAATAGTAAGAATTTCTTGGCAAAACAGTAGCCTTTTGCTTGCAATATCCCTATGTTAGTTTCAAACCTGGCTAAAAGAAGCTCACACAATCATCTAAAGGTCTTAGAAACATTTTGGCACCAATTTGAAGTCATTCGGGCTTGTGAATAGAAAGTTTTGATAAAAATGCAAAAGGATGCCATGCAGTGACCAGATCAAGATGATGTTGTTTTGTAATTAGAATTGGACAAAATGGGAGAGGAAAATGGTATTTCATGAAATGGAAATTATAAAGGAACGTCTTAAGGACATTTTGGAACTAGTTTGACATTATTTGGGCTTGTGCAGCAAAAGTTATGACAAAATAAAATAAGTATGGTATGAAGTGAAAATGCTAGAATTTTCTTATGGAAGATGAGTTTATGTCATTTCCATTAGTTTTAATGAATGAATAAAGAGATTAAGAGTATACATGAACATCTTGTTTACATGTTGGATGAAGCAATAAGAAATGCACACATGAACTTGAATTAGTCCAAGTAATGCATCCCATGAGAAATGAGAGAAATGACAAAACTAGTGATTTACTTATGAAAATATTTTGTTAGCAATATATGCTAGTTGTGAACCGTAGACACTAAGTGAAATGTGGGATAATCTTTAATGTAGGTGTAGCAACTCCAAGGATATTGTGAAGGTTTAAGAACAATATATTGCTACACTATATTATTACGCAAGGTGATGTGCGTGTTTGTTGATATAGAAAATCCATATCAATTGTGCTCCACATACACACAAGCTTTATTAATTAAAATGCCAATTTAAACTGCACAACACACACGCATAGGCAAATGCACCTATCCTGTAGTCTAGTATTATTAGCAAGTACTGAAGAACCTTAGGAAATGCAGCTACTACCCTTACTTCTTTCTTTTCTCATTGTTTAGCCAAAATTAAATGTAAGATGTATAAAACTAACTACAAAAGGAGAATAGTCATGTTCCTACACAAAAGAAAGTCACAATTTCCTCAAGGAATAAGAAAGAGACAAACCCATCTAACAAAAGAAATCCTCCTTTTCAATACCTAAGAAATGAGCATCTCTTAGACCGTAATTCCTAATTTTAGGAACTGGAGTAAGTCAAATATCAATTCATTCTCTCTCAAGTTATGAGATTTCTATCCCCAAACCTATTTAATCGATATCTCTACCTAAATTAACCAAACCTAAGAGTGCTTTAATTACCACTCACCATCCCAATTCATTCGAAGGCCACAAAATCCCTATCTCTAGGCAATTTCATAAACTCTTTTGTTACTAGCCCTAATTACCAACCTCCCTCTCAGGTTAATCAAAAAATAAAAATGTTAAATTAGTAAAGTAGGTTTCCTAACCTTAACCCCATTTCTCGAAATTATTAAGGAAGAACATTTAATTGAAGCAAATCAATTAAAGCTAAACCTAACCAAGAAAACTAAATAAGCTCAAATAATTAAATACCAAAGAATAAGAATCATAGATCTAAAGAAAAAACTTCATTCTCAAGCACAAAAATAAGGAACAACCTTTCATTATGATTAAAAGTCAAATCATAGCAGAAGAATTACAAGGAGGATTACAAAAAGAAGAGAAAAGCAAAATCATAGACAAGCCTCCTCCTTCTTCCTATTGAGATCTTCAAGTAATCTCCCTTCCTCTTCCTTGAAGCTCTTGGTCTTCCTCTCTTCTTTGTACTCAATCTCACAAAAACTAGGGTTCTTGAGAGAAACCTTAGCATTTCTCAAACTCTCCTCCCTTGTTTGTGTATAAAAAGAATGAATTTATAGAGCTTTGGTTGTATAAATTTGAAAACAAATGTGCTCCAAATATGCTTTTCTCACAAGTAGCAGCTCAAGGAAGTTGGACTTCCCTAGGCCGCCAAGTTTTCCAAAAACAAGGCGGCCTAGAGAAGTTTAACTTCAGTGGACCGCCAAAGTTCAAGAAAATTTTGCAAACTTAATGAAGACCAGGTAGCCTAGGAAAGTCCGAGTTCCCTAAGCTGCCGTTTTGAAATAAATACACACGTGCGCACGTGCGCGCGCGCACACACACACACACACACATATTGAAGCAGTTGGCCTACGAAAGTTGAAGCTACCTAGGCCGCCAACTTTCTGGGCCTGTTCACTTGATGAAAGCTCCAAGGCAGCCTAGGGAACTTGAAGTTCCCTTGGCTCCCAGTTTTCTAGAAATTCTACTATCTTGAAAGTCACCTGGTATCCTAGGGAACTTAAGGTTCCTTTAGCTGCCTATTCCCTGGAGAAAGATTGCACACATATACACTTGGTAGCTTGGGGAACATGAGGTTCTCTTGACTGCCAGTTTCCTTGACAAAATCAACACAACGTGGCCTTGTCTTCTTCAACTTCTATTTTCTGCCTTTTTCTTCCATTTTATCTTTATTTGATATTTTCCCATTTTCAAGAAAAAACAAGATAAAAAGGATGTAGAGAGTAGTGAATTGCATAAGAATTTATCTCAATTGAAGCACAAAAACACTTAAAATTATATATACGATGAGGCCTCATCACATACCCCACATTTAAACATTTGTTTGTCCTCAAATAAAACATAAAGTAGCACAAGCAAGTGGTTTCTCACAAAACAAAATGTGAATTTTGAACATGAGTTGGCCAAGAGGATAAAGGTATTATTTTCCATTTGATTTAAGAATCAAGTCCAAAACCTAATTAGCTAAGCCAATTTTTGTGAAAACTAATAAATTAGGAGAGAAATAATCAAAGCCATTAAAGTTAAATTAAACAAGTTTATGCTCATTGAGGGTGTTCCATCTTGATTCTTTGAATTTCAAAAGCGAGTAGTGTGATTCATATAAGCTAGGACCAATAAGTTAATTCTAAATTCTATGAACTCCCAACCATTGTAGTCTAAATAGGCAAATGTAAGATTGATCCAAAAACTCACTTTATTCTCTCAATTCTTTTTCAATTCTTTTCTTTTTCTTTTTCTTGTAGTAAGGTAATGTAAAAGCCTAGTAAAGATGTGTAATAAGGATTTTTCAACTTTTGCGTTACCCTAATCGAGAAATTTTACTATTTTCTTTCAGGTTTGATAAGGTAATAAAAAGGCCTAGTATAAGAATACAGATTTTTCAGTTTTTGTATTACCTTGCTTTATTCTCTCATTTTTTTACCTTAATCTATATTTTCTCACCCGAAATAAAAATAAGTTGTGCAATCATAAAGAAAAGATTAACCAAAAGTTCTATACTTATATTTATCACAAGCACTAACGTAATTCCTAAGAAACAATATGGTGTCATTTTTACTAAAGCCAAAACAATGTTAATTTAAATTCTCAAGATCTATCCATTTCATTCATATTGTACAAGTTTACCAAAAAAAAACCTCATTGAAAGGGTTTTAGATTTAATTCTCACGCCAAATGGGATATAATAACAAAACCAATGAGGCCCAACTAAGTCCAAATATTGAAAAAAAATTTGCCCAATCTACATGTTGGGTATCTCAGGCTCGTATCCTATACGGCACAGTGGAAAATAAACAAGATACCATCCCAGGACCTGCCTATGTGTGGAAAACTAGACATAATGATAATAAAGGTAACAGCTTTTTACCTTTAAGTGATCGTCTGAAGAACAAAATTGATCTTCTTCAAGTCGAGGCGCGATCCAGCAATCCTCTTGTGCAAACTCCTTGAGAGTTGGACGTTTAACCACTATAATCACAGTGTGTGATTATCTCTAACAGTAATCCATGCAGAGGAATACTCAAGCATGAAGTTTTCTGTGCTAGAAGAAACACTAAGTCGGATAGGGCTATATTCGTTTTCAGCAAAACGAGAGAGAGAGAGAGAGAGAGAGAGAGAGAGAGAGAGAGAGAAGATCATGTGTCTTAGTTGTGTGGCATGACAATCACATTCAGCTAGGGTTTCGTGTGTATCTATTATATCACACAAAAAATCCTATTAAAATTGAGAATTCTAATCCTATTAGAATTCCCTAATTGTAATTGGAAACGTCAAGTTCTCACAACTACAACTTGGACCACAAATTATAACTAATTATAATTTATCCACTACAACTTCTCTTTCTCTCAATCAACCCCAGTATGTTATCAAATAACATCCTAAGTATATAATCCACTATTGTGTGTGACCTATTAGGTTTCCCAATCAATTTGTAGCGAACATGAATTAATCCAAACATCTTTAAGTAATCCATAATTAATTAGAATTAATCCTATTAATTCTAATTAGAATTGGTTTATTAATTTATCAATTAATAAACCCATATTCCCGAATCATGAGCGATTTCTAGCAACACATCATGACCATCCAAGAGTCCAGGAAGTCAAATGGCTTGACATGGACCCTTCAATAACAAACTTCAGTGCAATTAACTCCTTTCACCATACAATATCTCATTTAGTTTGGAGTACAGAATTATTGCCAACTCCCTTCAAAATTAATTTTGGCCTGAATACAATAGTACTTCTACCCGGAACCCACTACTCTAGATGTGTATCAATTGGAACTGTTTCCAATACATAATCGCCTTGGCCAACGACTTCTCGAGTAGTAATTCCTACAAGGGGCCGTGAGATATTCACCCCTACTATTATGAGTGGTGAATGCTTTATTGACCCTCTCAACTACTTTCGTTTACCTCACAATGTACCCAATATCCATCCCATAGGCAGCCCTCGATCGAGCTCCGGAGATTAGAATCAAAGTACAAAGCTCAGCAAACAAAGTACCTTGGATATCTCAAGTCTAAATATACTTGCACGTTTGCTATATTGAGATTATATCACTGGGTTATCCATGTGATTATCTCAAAGCAAGGTCATCCAATGAACTTGTTCCATTAACAAGCATCAATGTGTTAACTTTGAGTATCTCAATACTCATAGTTATGAGAACCACCGCCTAATCAAATCAGGAAGTCTAACATATGCTAGTCTTAACGCATTAATGATGTCCTGTCTCATTAATACTATGACTAGGGACTATTTATGTACTAACACCATCCAGTGTAGTAGGAATCTCATATCATGATCTCTATCATGATTTCCTTAACACTGTGTTGTAATATGGACTTTATCGAACAGTTATATTACTTAAAGTAAACAAAAGAAACTATAAGATAAATAATGCCTTTTATTAAAATAAAATGTGTCATATACAATGTACAAGTGATTGCCTCTAGGGCACAACACTAACACTACACACAACTCCTCAAAAATCAAGAAAAAATCCATGATCATAATAAAAAATTGAAGAGTATATTAAATAACCCTTCTCCCACACCTGAACTAGACAATATCCTTATTTGCATAAATTTAACAATAAATCCATCCAAATTGGACTGAAATGAATAAAAAGGGGAAGAGAGTTAGCAATACTCCCCAAGTGATCACATTAGCATGGAGAAGTGTAATTGTGTCAGAAGAAGAAGAAAAACAAAATTGTCAAAAAGAAGTTAAATATAGTAAATGTCAAATGTAAGATATAATAATATATACAGTTAAAATAAAAATAAAAATAAATTAATATCAAATATGTACAAAATTGAGTCCAAAGAAAATAAAATGAAAAGGAAAGAAAATAAAAAAATCCCTAAAAACAAAATTAGAAATGACCTTCTCCTGAAGTAGATGGTCCCGCTCCTCCGTATGGTCCCTGATTCCTAGACACAACATCCCAAATATTTTCCAAGTATTGTTGTTGCCGATGTTGTATCTGCTAAATGTCATCTAGTGAACCCCATTAGCCCCCTGGTTTGTCCAAAATTGGTCCATCTTACCTCAAAGGCAGGTAAAAGACTCATACTATTGTTACAACTGCTGCTCTTAGCCCATTTTCTATTACTGGTCATGATCCATATAAGCATGTTGCTGTGCGAACCAGCCATCATATTGCAGCTAGGGGGCTCTTATTTCGCCTTGTTCATTTCTCAGATGTGCCACCACCATTTGCATTTGGGCAAGAGCAATCCTCATCTCTACTTGAAAACCCCCTAAACTTACTTGTCTTGGAGCTTGGGACGTTAAAGCCCCCGAGGGTTCATCATCATCTTTTTCTTCTTCTAAATCTTAGACATCCCTTGGTGTTAGCCATTTTTTTACATTTTTATCCTAATCGTAGCCTATATTCTCCAAAGTTTGATATGAAATTACATCATTTTTCTGCGTGAGCATGGCTATTTCACTTGAAAAATCAACACCAGCACGAAGAAGCACCTAAGTGATGACCAAGAAAAGCATAAAGGCCTTTAAGGGGCTTCCATATATGATCGCCTCATCCATAGATGAGATGAGAAAAAGAGCTAAGATATTATCTCTAAGTGTAGTAACTTATGAGTATAATACACATCAATAACCCTTACTTCATTGATTGCACTCATTTTTGGATAGATATTCCTTCCCAATAGATAAGCCAATTAACATAATTATGGGGACAAAACCTTCGTCTGCAACACAAGAGACTATGTAGTACGCTTGTATCTCAACCCCAACTCATCCTTTATAGTATTGAACTGCCATTATTCATCTGAGATGACCTTCTTCTTAAAAGAGTCCACAACAACCTACTCACCTTCCTCTGAAGGTATAGATTTCAGCAGACTTGGTAAAAGAACAATCTTTCCGTCCTTATTCATAGGTGGTCCACGATACATGGCACAAAATTACCAAGATGTAATTGTTTTGCTTTGTTTCTTTAGAAATCTAGATTTATTCATCACAGTCATAGCAAACCCTAATTGGGCAGAGCTTTTAGACATGTTAAAAGAATTGCCAAGACAAAAACCTGAAAATCGGCCAGATATTGAAGTTTGACTCTTCAAAATAAAATCAGAAAATGATTGATAATATTATAAAAAGCAAGATCTTTAATCAAATTAAGGCAGGTATGATTCAGATTTTGAAATATGCCAAAACTAAAAGACAAATTACTTTGTTTGTTAACTAATCTATGAACATGTCAATGTATAGTCAGATACATAATAGAATTCTAGAAAAGAGGCTAAATGTATTCACATATTATTATTTGTGTAACGCACCACTACTTACGTACACAAAAAGGGCAGGGATGTCACACCGTTCTTTAGATAAAGGATCTTTAAAACTAGGTAAAACGGAAATTACTAGAAATATTCTAAGTTCAAGATATATTACAACCCCAACAATACATAAAAGTCTTAAAATGGAAACAAATAAATCACTTGAAAACAAATACAATCAAATCAAATTGAGACCTTTTAGTTAAAAGGCAACTTAACCTTCAAAGTAGAATGATCCTAAAAATGTGACATAATGAGAAATATTTCCCAGTAAATCCTATATGTGCTCATGTTTAACAAAAAAAATCATTTCATGAATACAATTTTTTAAAAAGTACAACAAAATGTCTACAAATTAAAATAATTAATTTTGAACATTGAGTGGTGTTTTATATCAATATCACAAGCAAACGTATACAACTTCAAAAAGAAATAAACCATTCAAAATAAATGACTATGAAACCTTGCATCATGGTCATAGCCATGAAACCCTACATCATGAATGCTTGTGAAAGCCTGCTTCACAATTGATATGAGCTTGAGAGAGAAAGTCTTTCAATGTCTAAAAGTGGCTCTTGATTGAACTTTAGCAAAGTAGAAGGACTTCAAGATAAACAAAATAGACAAGATAGGACAAAAAGAAATTAAGGAAAGTAATAAAGTAACACCTTTTTCCACAAACAAGGAACCCTAAAAGAACTAGCTTTTTAGAACCCCAAATTTAGTAGAGAAAGGTCTACCACAATAAAACTTTAGAACCCTTAACTTAGCAAGAAACCAAGAACTGAAAGGATCGGGAATTGTGGGCATTCAAACATGAAACAATAAGAACCCAAAATGACATACAAGAAGAACGCTGGTTGATTTCCTAGTTGAATTATTCTTAAAGCTTATAGGCACTTACTCAAGGGTAGACTAAGCCCTTAGGTTGGTCTTGGATTGATGTTGAACAAGGAATTTCTCCATGCTTCAAACCTTTAAGAGGAATTCTTCATTCAAGTTTAAAATGTGATATATGTTTATGTTTTCTTACAATACAAAAGCATTATATAAGGGTATTCTATTCCTAATCTAAACACCTTTAAATATTACAAAATGACTCCAAAATAGCTGGAAAAAGTAAGGGATTCGGATTCCAGGGCACGGTCAGTGTCGGTTCGGGCTCCTAGAGCTAACGCCGGTCCACTCTAGTAGAACAGTACCTCATGCACGAAAAATTAGACGTTCACTAGTCCCTAACAGGTGCCAGGTTGAGCTCCTCAAGATGACGTCGGGTCCGCTCTAGAGGAACAGTACCACGTGACAAAAAACTTGGGAATTTTATTGTTGGTCCAGGACCTAGCGGCGCCAAGTTATACTACTTGGGCCAGCACCAGGTCCACTTTGCTGGCCGTCATCTCTATGTGAGAAACTTTTGGTCGTCATTCTTTATATACCAGTAGCAAGGTCTGCTCTCGTTCCTCTTCTAACATTGCCCATATACTATCCCATTTGAAATGTCCTTGTAAATATTCCTAGAGGTTGTGTTGGAATTGTTTGGCATAGGCCCTCATCAACGGACTGGGCAAGCTCGGTTTTGAATTGGTCTCGTCCTTTCCCCCTTCTTTAGCTCAATCCTCATGGCTGGGTTGATTCTTATCATTTCTCCCTTCTTGGAATGGATTCATCCTCGAATCATAACCTATATCACAAGGAGAAAGGTCAGCTATATTAAATGTTGCACTTACATTATATTCACCCGACAGATCAATCTTGTAGGCATTATCTCCATATCGCTCAAGAACTTGAAATGGGCCATCTTCTCGCGGCACAAGCTTTGATTTGCGCTAGGTGGAAAATCTCTCTTTGTACAAATGCACCCAAACGCAGTCTTCTGACTCGAATATGAATTGTTTTCTTCATTGGTTGCCCTTGCATGCAATGACCTTATTCCGTTTTTTTTATTAAAGTCTTAACCTTCTCGTGCATGGACTTAATCGTTTCGGCATTCTTTTTGCCATCAAGACTCAATCGTTCATCTACAGGCAAAGGAGTTAAGTGGTTAATGGATTAAACCTATAAACAATTTGAAATAGGGAATATGAAGTAGTAGAATGAGCAGTTCTATTATAGGCAAACTCTATATGGTGAAGATATTCTTCCCAAGTTTTCAGGTTCCTCTTGATGATTGCATGTAGTAGTTGCATGAGGGTCTGGTTGACAACCTCCATTTGTCCATCCATTTGTGGGTGACAAGCTGTAGAAAATAACAAATTAGTTCCAAGTTTTGCTCACAATATTCTCCAAAAATTACTTTAAAATTTAGTATCCCTGTCCAATACTATGCTCCATGGTAACCTATGCAATCGTACCACTTTCTTCAAGAATAATCCTGCAATGTGAGTAGCATCGTTAGTTTTTGCACAAGGAATAAAATGAGCCATCTTAGAAAATCGATCAATAACTACAAAAATAGAATCCCTTCCCCTCTTGGTCCATGGTAATCCTAATATGAAATGCATTGAAATATCTAACCAAGGTGCATTAGGGACGGGTAAAAGAGTATAAAAACCTTGGGGTAGTGTTTTAGACTTAGCCCTTCTACATGTAATTCATGAATTGCATTGCCTCTTTATATCTCCTCTCATTTTTTACCAATAAAAATGCTCTTGCAAAAAGCCTAATGTTTTTGAAATCCCAAAATGTCCTATTAAACCTCCTTCATGAGCTTTCCTCACCAACAATTCACTCAATGATCCTTTTGGTATGCAAAGTCTACCCTCTTTAAACAAAAACCCATCATGCCTATAAAATTTTTGGAAGGCACATTTTTCACAAGCATGGTAAGTCTCTAGAATTTCATTGCATATAAGTCCTTAATAAGCTCAAAACCAAGCAACTTTGCATCTAAGAAATTTAGAAGCACGTACTTGCAAGATAATGCATCGGCTACTACATTATCTAATGCGTATAGATTTAGGTATAAAAATCATCTAAAAATAAACACTTTTCCAATCAAGTTTAAATTAAAACGTTAACCTAAAATTACACATATGAGGAAGCGTACTCATCATTAAGCATAGCATAGGGTTCAGATGAGTGTCGATCCTCCAGGAACAAGTATGCATTAATCACTTTTCTTTCATTGTTTAACCGACTTAATAAAGTAAAAAAGAAATAAAAAGAAAAATAATATAATATAATATAATATAATATAATATATACATGTCAATGATAGAGAATTATATAACTCAAACCATTATTTTGACAAACATGATCTCAAAGTACCTAATCATTATCATAATTAATCAATCTCTTGGCATCATGAAGGATTAAGATAAATTCACTTCTTTGGTCAATCCATGAAATCACTATCTTCTAGATAAATTAGCTTTACTTGGTCTCGTCTCAACTAATTCACCTAAAAGATGCATTAAACACAATCCTTGATTAAATTTTCTTGGTCTCGATAAACTTAAAACATGAAACTAACCAATGAATCCTTGGTCTCGATAGACTTCAATTAACCTTTAATTACCAATTCTCATCAATTAACTATTGGGTATCTCTCACGCATATCATATACGGTGCAGCAAAAAATAAAATGAGATACCATCCCAGGACCCGCCTATGTGTGGAAAACAAGACATAAAGATAATAAAGGTAACAACTTTTTATCTTTGTTTGATCATCTGAAGAACAAAAATTTCTTCTTCAAGTCGAGGCACGATCCAGCAATCCTCGTGATCTAACTTCATGAGAGTTGAACGTCTGACCATTATAATCACAGTGTGTGATTATCTCTAATAGTAATTCACACAAAGGAATACTCAAGCACCAAAATTTTCTGTGCTAGCAGAAAAAGATGGCGGCTATGGTTCTTCATAAGAACAATCGAGAGAGAGAGAGAGAGAGAAGAAGAAGAGAATTTTTAGGTGGCTGCTATTTTCGTGTCTTACAACACTAGCTAGGGTTACGAGTATATCACCCATATAACCGAAAAATGCTACCAAAAATTGAGAATTCTAATCCTATTATAATTCCCTAATTGTAATTAGAAACCTCAAGTTCTCACAATTACAATTTGGACCATAAATTATAACTAATTATAATTTGTCCACAACACCTTCTCTTTCTCTGAATTAACCCCACTATGTTATCAAATAACACATTAAGTATATAATCCTCTATCATGTGTGACCTATTAGGTTTCCCAGTCAATTGGTAGGGAACACGAATTAATCCACACGTCTTTGAGATTAATAATCCTTAATTAATTAGAATTAATCATATTAATTCTAATCAAGAATGGTTTATTAATTTATCAATTAATAACCCATATTCCTAGATCGTGAGGGGTATCTAGCAACACATCATGACCACCCCAAGAGTCCAGGAAGTTAAGTGGCTTGACATGAACCCTTCAATAACACGTTTTAGTGCAATTAACTCCTTTCACCATACATTATTTCACTTGGTTTTGAGTACAGAATTAGTGCCAACTCCCTCCAGAATTAATTCTGGCCCGAATATAAAAGTACTTCTACCAGGAACCCACTACTCTAGATGTGTATCAATTGGAACTATTTTCAATACACAATCGCCTTGGCCAAGGACTTCTCAAGTAGTTATTCCTACAAGTGGCCGTGAGATATTCGCCCCTACTATTAAGAGTGGTGAACCCTTTATTGACTCTCTCAACTACTTTTGTTTACCTTACAATATACCCAATATCCATTCCATAGGCGGCCATCGATCGAACTTCAGAGATTGGAATCAAAGTACAATGCTCAGCAAACAAAGTACCTTGGAGATCTCAAGTCTAAGGATACTTGCTTATTTGCTATATTGAGATTATATCACTAGCACTAAATAGTTATCCATCTGATTATCTCAAAGTTAGGTCTTCCAATGAACTTGTTCCATTAACAAGCATCTACGTGTGAACTTTGAGTATCTCAATACTCACGGATATGAGAACCACCGCCTGATCAAATCAAGAAGTCTAACACATGCTAGTCTTAACGCATTAATGATGTCTTGTCTTATTAATACTACGACTAGAGACTATTTAAGTACTAACACTATACAGTGTAGTAGGAATCTCATATCAAGATCTCTATCATGATTTCCTTAACACAGTGTTGTACTAGGGACTTTATCAAACAGTTAAATTACTTAAAAGTAAACAATAGAAACTGTAAGATAAATAATGCCTATTATTAAAATAAAATGTGTCATATACAATATACAAGTAATTGCCTCTAGGGCACAACACTAACATTATCCCCCTTGGTCCAGTAAGTTAATGGAAAGAAACAACCAATTAATCCCGTAATAAACACAAGTAATTAAATACCAAGAAGAACAACCAATTAATCAAAAGCTCAAATAACTCTAAAAATCATGAATACTAAAAATAATGTTGAATTACAATAAAATAATTAACACATCATTATTCAAGAAAAAGAAAACAAAGTAAACGAAAGCACTTATAGATAAGCCTCATTCTTCTTCCTCTGAAGACCTTCTTGCACAATCCTTCTTGATTTAGTAGAATTCCTCCTTTGATTTGAGTGAATTTCTATTATGATCTATGAATTCTCCCTTTTACCTTGTATTTTCCCTCTATTTATAGGCTTAGAAAGTGCCTAAATTCGTTAGTGTAAGGATTTTGGCCGATTAGAAGTAGGAAAATACTAAAACTCTACGATTGCAAAAAAAAAAATGCGTACAAAAATCGAGGCACTGCCTTATCATCAGGGCATAGCTGGTGCTGCCTGTCCTACCTAGGGCCTACGCCAGTTGTGATCTATTTCTCCAGTCGTTCGCAAATTTTTTTTTTTATTTTTGTGCCATCCTTTCCAGAGTGCAGCCGGCGCTGGTTCAATTCTGTTCTACTCCATTTCACTTGCTTTTTTATCGCCTCGAAGTGCATGCTAGCAACACGTGGTCGGCGCCGGTTCCTTTGTACATAGCGGGCGCCGCCTCTATCCTGTTTTGCGACGTTTTTGTCTTATTTTACCTATAAAATCTGAAATAATGCACAAAATATCTTTCCAAAGGTAAAATCTCAAATATGAAGGAATATGACCAGTTTTTGAACAAAATGTATTACAAAATAGCCTCAAATAACTAGGAAATATATGACTAATTCAGGCCCTATCAATTCCCCCACACTTAGCTCTTTGCTTATCCTCAAGCAAAGTATCAAAGACAAATAGGAAAAACACAAGATTTCACAAAATCACTCAATTACTATCAAAATAATATCTTCAATGCTTTCTTTATATCACGACAACAAAACATATGCTACTGTATCTTTCATAATGAATGCAAGACTTGTGTAAGTGAATAGTAACTAGTAGAACCATTTCAATACTTAACAATATTCTCAAACTATTGGAAAGAATTTAGTTCAAAAAGAATATGCATTCTATAAGCTTACTTTTCATACACTCTCTCCACTAATCCGAGACATATCATGATTCTACTTAGGTCAAGTAAGACTTTCAAACTTTTAATGTAAGGCTAGAGGGTTTGTAATGTAGCTTGTCAAACGAAGGATAGGAAATCAAATATCAAAGAGGATGAGAGTTTGCAAGAAAAGGATAAACAAGGTATACCAAGAAATTCCAAACTTTTCTTGCTCTCCAATTCCAAAATCAATCAAAACCCGTAAACTTGTATGGCAATTATTGAAGTTCAAGTAAATCTTGCATTTTTCTTTTTCAATAATTCTTAACTCATCATTCATACTGTATAAGAGTATCAAAAATTTCAGCAATTTCTTTTCAGCTTTCTTCTTGTGCTCTTTCTTTTCTTTCTCTTTTTCTGTCTCTTTTTTTTTTTTTTTCTTTCTTTCCAAATGCTACTTTTGTTTACTTCTCAATTTATTTTTTTCAAACCTTTTCTAGTAGCTTTTTGGTTTTACTCAAGTTCTCTTTTCTCTTTCTTCTTTATTTTCTTTTCTTCCTTCATCCATAACTCCACTCAACAATAGTGCATGACTAAACGTAATAAGTCATGACATTTACACACGCTTTCCATCTAGAGCAATCAAAGATTTGGAAGAATTATCAAACTCTCAGAAAGAAATAATGGACAAAGTATGATAATAGGTTTTAAGAAAGAAATTGACAACTTTTGGCTTAAAATAGGCACTAGGGATAATATAAAATAGGTAGGCTTGAAAAGCTCAAGCTATCAAAAAAAGGCCTATTACCATCATCCCTAAGTTCAATCATGAATGTCTTTCTTATTTCTCTTCGAGAGGTATTCAAGTAAGTTCTAGAATGCTCAAAGAATTTTAGCATAAAAAACAGGTTTAAGAACAATGTAAAACATATGATTAAGAACTACTTAGTCCAAGTGTGTGAAAAAGTCATGCATAAGCCATAAATGATATAAAACATATGCTCTAAGATGTATCACAAAGACATGCATTAAATATATATCTTGAAAGTTAATAAAAATCTGAAATTTTTTTGAAAATTTTGAAAATTTTCTCACAAGAAGAATGAAGTATAAAAGAATAAAACATAGAAGAATTCTCAATCTAACCACTCCCCCACACTTAAACTGGACATTGTTCTCAATGGCCAAATAAATAGAATAAGGAATAATTGCCATGGGACCAAAAATAAAAAGGGAAAAGATAAGAAAGAAAATACTTCCATTATAGTAGGCATTCTTCTACAAAAGAGTCGCGTTCCTAGAGAAGTAGGCATTGTTGAGGTACCTAAAAAGAAAAATACCAAAGAAACACACCAAACCATAAAAACTAGAAAAGAAAATTAAACAAAAAGTAAAGAAAATAGTACAAAAAAGAAAAGTACAAGAAAAATAATAACAAAATAAAGACACACAAAAATACAAGAAAACAAAATAAAAATCCTAAGAAAGCAAATAGAGACGCGACTCACAAAATAATGGTACAAACTCTTTCCACTCATTATGCTTCCTCATCAAACCTTTGGAAAAGAGATTAAAGCTCCAAGTAGAAGATAGGCATAATGAATGTAGAAAGAATGGAGGATTTTGAAAAATGGAAGGTTTATGAAAATGATTTGTCTCAGCAAAGCAAACCGCAGAAACCCCATTCTCTAACATTCCTTTAGACACATAAATATCTTTTTCAACATATGAGTGCACATGGTATCTAACGGATGTATCAACTTTGAAATCACCAATTAACCCTTCAACAAAAATTTTTACAATTTAAAATACCCCTTCAAACTTAGTATTTGAGTTTTTAAAGATGGGATTCAGAAATCCTTACTTTTTGACACATCTACAACAACTAAGTTACCTCCCATTGAATGGGATGAAGGGTAGAAATTACCACCATCTTCCAAGGACTTTTTACGATATAGTGTTGAAAGATCCAACTCCTGAGGCATGATAAAGTCAACACATCATTATTTAGACCCATATTCTCCAAGAAAAGAGAGGAACCTAAGAAATCATGTGACAAAGAGAGATTAGGATTATTAGCACATAGAGAGGAACTGAATACCTCCCTTCCCACAATGGATAATTGTCCCTCATAGCATCTCTCCTCTCCTTGGAGATTCTCTGGTTCAAGTGTATGGGCCAGCATGAACTCATGAGTCTATTCAACAATCTTAACTAATTGTGTCATTTGATCACGCAATTATTGGGAAGCTTCTCCATGCCCCTGAATAGATGAATTTGTATTGGCAACAAAAGATTTCAGTAATACTTCTAATGACGTCTCACTAAAAACATCACTGTGAGCTTGTAATTTTTCCAATACACTAATGCTCTTTTTTTTCCCCTTACCTAAAAATTATCCTAATTAAATGCATGAAAACGAATTCATAAATTAAATATTAAACTAAGATTAAAAATTATAAATAAAGAAATAAATAATAAAATAAAATAACTTCAGTCTGCCTAAAATATCGTGTTAGCAAAAGTCCAAACCTAAAAATAAGAAGAGTTAGTATTGACTTAAAATTATAGACGTAAAAATCATCCAATTCAAAATACAAAGATTACACATATTCCACATTAACATTAGGTTAGTAAAATTAAATAACTAAATATACAATATATACAAACTTACAAAGACAAGTTAGTTATTATGAACATGTATATACCTTGTTACATATTTACAACATATAATGAAATTAAAATACAATTATACAAAAAACAAAATATGGCACTTATTCATACAAAGAACATATATACATATTTACATATTTACATAAAAATATATTTACATATTTACATGGTTAAATCAATAAAATCTAAGCTTTCATAATATTGTACCCCAGCAACGGCGCCAAAAACTTGATGCCAAATCAAGTTTTTCAAAAACACCTCTATGATGAAATAGAAAAATATCCTAATCCCCAGCAATGGCGCCAAAAACTTGATGCGTATGGATTTCGGTATAACAATCATATAAAAATAAGCACATTCCCAATCAAGTTTAAATTAAAACGTTAGTCCCAAATTACACATATGAGCAAGCGTACTCATCATTAAGTATAGCATAGGATTCAAACGAGTGTCGATCCTCCAGGAACAAGTATGCATTAATCACTTTTCTTTTATTGTTTAACCAACTCAATAAAGTGAAAAAGAAATAAAAAGAAAAATAAAATAAAATAAAAGAATATATACATGTCAAGGATGGAGAATTATGTAACTCAAACAATTATTTTGACAAACATGATCTTAAAGTACCTAATCATTATCATAATTAATCATTCTCTTGGCATCATGAAGGATTAAGATAAATTCACTTCTTTGGTCAATCCATAAAGTCACTATCTTCTAGATAAATTAGCCTTACATGGTCTCGTCTCAACTAATTCACCCAAAAGATGCATTAAACACAATCCTTGATTAAATTTCCTTGGTCTCGGCAAACTTAAAACATGAAGCTAACCAATGAATCCTTGGTCTCGGCAGACATCAATTAACCTTTAATTACCAGTTTGGATCAATTAACCCCATTGGTCCAGTAAGTTAATCGACAAAAAAAATGAAATTAATGAATTGAAACCACTATCAACCCCCTTGGTCCAATAAGTTAATGGAAAGAAACAATCAATTAATCCCCTAATAAGCACAAGTAATTAAATACCAAGAAGAACAACCAATTAATTAAAAGCTCAAATAACTCTAAAAATTATGAATACCGAAAACAATGTTGAATTAAAATAAAATAATTAACACATCATTGTTCAAGAAAAAGAAAATAAAGTAAAGGAAAGCACTCATAGACAAGCCTCCTTCTTCTTCTTCCTCTGAAGACCTTCTTGCTCAATCCTCCTTGATTTGGTAGAATTCCTCCTTTGATTTGAGTGATTTTCTGTTATGATCTATGAATTCTCGCTTTTCTGTTGTGTTTTCCCTCTATTTATAGGCTTAGAAAGTGCTTAAATTCCTTGGTGTAGGGATTTTGGCCGATTAGAAATAGAAAAATACTAAAACTCTGTAGATTACCAAAAAAATGCGTACGAAAATCGATGCACCACCTTATCATCAGGGCACAGCCAGCGCCGCTTGTCCTACCTAGGGCCGGTTCCAGTTGTGATTTGTTTCTCCAGTCGTTCGCTGATTTTTTCTTGATTTTTGTGCCTTCCTTTCCAGAGTGCAGCCGGTGCCGTTTCCAGCTCCCTAGCCAGTGTCGGTTCAGTTTTGTTCTGCTCCGTTTCACTTGCTTTTTTATTCCCTGGAGTGTGTGCCAACAGCATGTGGTTGGCGCCGGTTCCTCTGTCATAGCCAACACCGCCTCTGTTCTGTTTTGCGACGTTTTTGTCTTATTTTACTCCTAAAATCTGAAATAATGCACACAATACCTTTTCAGGGGTAAAATCTCAAATATGAAGGAATATGACCAGTAATTGAACAAAATGTATCACAAAATAGCCTCAAATAACTAAGAAATATATAACTAATTTAGGCCCTATCATTATCCTTACCTTTTTTGTATTAGATCACGTATGAAAATGTACCAATGAACTCCATCCACTTGGCATGCCTTTTGTTCAACTTTTGTTGGCCTTTAAGATGCTTTAATGTTTCATGATCAGTATGGATGATAAATTCCCTAGGTAACAAATAATGTTTCCAATGGTGCAATACAATTCCTTATCATAAGTGCAATAATTTAAGGGTGCTCCTGATAGCTTCTTACTAAAAAATGCAATAGGTTTTTTATCCTAAGTCAATACAGCACCTATTCCTATTCCACTAGCATCACATTCCACTTCAAAAGCTTTCTCAGAAATTAGGTAAGGATAACAATGGGGCTTCACTTAATTTTGACTTCAAAGCAATAAAAGTCTTTTATTGTACTTCTCCCTACCTACACCCTACATTCTATTTAATAACTTCAATCAATGGGGCAGCTAGTATGCTGAAGTTCCTAATAAAAGCCTGTAAAATCAACCTAACCCATAAAAACTTCTTACCTCAGTCACAGATATAGGTGTTGGCCATTCCTGTATTGCATTGACCTTCTCTTTATCAACTTCAATACCCCTCGAACTTACAACATTACCAAGAAAAGTTATCTTTTCTAAAAAAAATGAACAATTTTCAAAGTTCACATATAACCTTTCTCTTCTAAGGGCAATAAGCACACATTTAAGATGATGTAAATGATCTTCAAAGGTTTTATTGTAAATCAAAATGTCATCAAAATACACCACAATAATTTTTCCAACACATTCGCGCAACACATAATGCATCAATCTCATGAAAGTACTAGATGCATTTGATAACCCGAATGGCATCACAAGCCATACATATAAACCCAGTTTAGTCATAAATGTCTTCTTCCATTCATTTTCTTCCCTAATCCTGATTTGATGATATCCAAATTTTAAATTAATTTTTGAAAATATACATGATCCATGCAATTCATCCAATAAATCATCAAGCTTAGGGATAGGGTAGCGGTATTTTGCCATTATGTTGTTAATGGCCCTGCAGTCAACACACATTCTTCATGTTCCTTCTTTCTTAGGCACCAACAACATTAGAACAGCAATTAGACTCAAACTCTCTCGAACATGGCCTTTCTTGGGCAACTCCTCAACTTACTTTTGCAGCTCTATTGCTTCTTCAGGGTTGCATCTATAAGCTGGTTTATTTGAAATGACTACCCTTGGGATGAAATTAATCTGATGCTCTATTCCTCAGGCGGGTGGCAATCCTTCGAGTACCTCTTTTGGAAATACATGTTGAAATTCTTCAACAAGATCTACAATTTCACAAGGTAAAGAGAGAGTAGTATCATTTGTAGTTACAAAAACCCCTTTACAAATTAAGAGATACAATGGTTCCTTAGTTTTAATGGCTTCTACCACCTCTCTCTCTCTCTCTCTCTCTCTCTCTCTCTTTGTAAAGAAATTTACTCATTTCTTGTCTCTTTTCTCTTGTTTTCCTTCTCTCTTTTCCTTTTCTTCTTTCTCTGTGTTCTCACTCTCAATTTTTTTCTCATTTTCTTTAAAACTCTATTTCTTTAAAACTCTTTTTCTTCTCCTTTTCTCTCATGATCTTTTGATCTCTACTCACTTCACTTGGAGACATAGGTAGAAAAATGAATTTCTTTCCCTTCTTACATACAGTATAAGTGTTTTTCTTCCCATTATGCACTACTCCCATATCATCTTCCTATAGTCTTCCTAAAAGTAGATGGCCTACCTGCATAGGAACAACATTGCACAAGATCTCACCCTTATGTTTCCCCATATCAATTACAATTAAGGCTTCTTTATTGACCTTCAATTCCCCACTTTCATTTAGCCCTTGCAGCTTGTATGGTTGTAGATGCTTCTTTGTTTCCAAACCTATTTCTTCCACCATACTAGCACTTATAACGTTAGTGTAACTCCCGCTATCAATGATTACAGTACAAGGTACTTTGTTAATGAAGCATCTTGTATAAAATATATTCTTCCTTTGTTGATGATGCTCATCCTCCTTCACTTGTGTATTCAAAAATCTCCTAGCTACACTAAGTAATGCACACACCTATCCAACTTCTTCATCTTCTTCACTCGAGATTTCTTCTTCCCTTTGAATTTCTTCTAATTTCTCATATTCTTCTTCCTTGGAGGAAATCTCACCATAAACATTTGTATACGTCATTCTCTTGCTTGGGAATTCATGTGTCATATGTCCATATCCCAAACAATGAAAGCATTTGATATCTCGGCTCCTCAGTTTCTCAATAGCCTTTTGTTTATCTCTTTTTCCTTCTTTTCTCGGTTTATTAAATTCCCTAGGTGGCGGCCTTGGGACTTCTTCCTTTTTAGGTATTAGCTTAAGGAATTCCTTAGGGGATGAAGTTGGTTGGCTTCTTCTCTTCTCAAATGGCCTTTTCTTCAATTTTTTTTCTACCTTCATAGCCATGTGCACCATTTTTTCAAAGGTTTCATATGAATGCAACTCGCCTACATTAGCTATCTACCAATTCAATCCACTTAGAAATCTCACTTTTGTGGCATGTGGATCTTCATGAATAACCACCCTCATCATTAGCACCTCAAGTTCTTTGTGATAATATTCAACACTTTTATTTCCCTGTCTTAGCACTTGAAGCCTTTGATATAGCTCGTTGTAGTAAGGGTATGGAACAAACCTCGTTCTCATGTGATTTGTCATCAATTCCCATGTCCCAATGATATTTTCTTCCATTCTCATTCTATTAGCCAAAACCTGCTTCCACCATACCAATGTATAGTCTGAAAACCCCAATACTACCAGTTTTACTTTATTTCTCTCACTATAGTCCTAGCAATCAAATAGAATTTTCATTTTTCTTTCCCATTCAAAATATGCCTCGAGATCACCTTTTCCCAAGAATTGTGGCACTTTTATTTTGACATTTTTCAATTCCCATTCTCTTTCATTTTCCTCTCTCCTCCTACCTCTCATCATATTACCCTAATGTTGTTCTCCATAGTCTTCTTCTGGGTATCTGTCTTCCCACTCAAATTCCCTCTTAATATTTCATTCAACTCCCCTCATAGGATTCTCGCCACATCTCCCTCGGCCTCTTCCTGTACCTCCTTTCAACCCATTTCTCCCTCTTCTCATAGGAACTTCTTGATATCCACCAACAGAATATTCATCCCATTCTTTTCCATGTTGTGTGTGTCACGAGAGATGTGTTGTAGGCTTTCAGTTGTTCTTGTCCCCTCCGTTGACCGGTGGTAGATGTTTGTCCTTCTTGAGCTCGAAGTTCAGTCATCTCCCTCCAAATGCCCTTCATACTCCTTTGCAAGGTAGCAAGTGCTTCTCGAAGATCTCCCAGATACTCTTGCTCCACTAAGATTTAGCTTAGTTGGTTCCTCTCCTTGAGTCATCATTAGAATTTAGGTTGATTATGCCTGCAAAAAGAGTTAAGAGAACAAATAGAAATTTTCCTCACTCACTTCGTAAATGTGTACACTTCACTCTCGTAGTTGTGCTCATTAGCTCTTTTAATAAGAATCTTTCTCTCTTGCCTTTTTCGTTCACTCAATGTCTCACTTGTTCAACCAAAGTCCTCCCCAATATCAAAGAGTTTACTTCACCTCAGTCTATTAGTTCTTAGGATGCTTCAATACAAGAGTAGAGTCTTAGGACAACAAAATTTAGTGAACACTTAGAGGTCAAGAACAAGTAGAGCATAAGGTGTTCACAATATACAGCAAGAAGAAATTTTAAGGAACACAATGAAACAAGATAACAATGCTTACACCAATTCCAAAGAAATAGTACAAGGATATTGAATTAAGTAGGACAGTACGATAAGACGGGATCTAGAATTATTTGGTAGGAGTAATGCTAATGTTCAAGCCACATTCTTTCTTTGAGATATTTCATCAAACACATGGTGTTCATAAGGCTTGGTCATTGAGAAATTTTATCAAACACCTTATGTGAAAGATTTTTCCTATGGAACTTGCAAGCAAATTTCTTCCCAAATAAGCCCAATATATTCACAATAACAAGAATCAATGTATTCCCAAGGATCTTTCTTCAATAAGTCATTTTTTTTTTCTCAAGAAAACTCAAAACTAAAAAATAAATAATGAGACCCTTTTGGCACAATTTGTGGCTGCAACGTTTTGTTTTGTTTTCACTCTAGATTTGATAGATCCATGCTAAGATAGAAATCTAGGCTTATGCTTGTTCTGATACAAAAGCTGATATGAGATTGAGAGAGAAAGTCTATCAATAGGGGCAAATCTCACCATTATTTTCCAAGTTATTTGAGATTATTTTGTAATACATTTGTTGTAATGACTAGGCATATTCCTTACTATTTGACATTTTGTTTGTGAAAAATGTTTTGGCAAATTTATGTAGATTTACATTAAATTCAAGCAGAAAGTAAACTATTCTAGAACTCACCTGGTGACAGGCCCAACCAAGGGACTAGTCGCCGGGTCCATTCTAGTCAAGCAGTGAAAATCGGGCAACTTTTAGGAAGAAAATAGAATAGACTTGGCTCCAGGTCTAGCAAGTGGACCAAGCACCGGGTCCATTCAGTTAAACCAGTAAAAATAAAGCAAAAATCTAGATGAAGAATAGATTGTACCTGGCACCAGGTGGGGGGAAGGTACCCGATGCTAGGCCCGCTCTGGAAGGCAAAAATTCTGTGCATGAATTTGGAAATTTACTAAAGATTTCAGTATTTTCTAATTCTAAATCAGCCAAGATTCCTCAAGTAATGAATTTAGCATCCAAAAGACCTATACAAGCAAGAGAAAATATAAGAGAATGGGAAGAGATATAAAGAGGTGGATCCACGAGCAAAAATTACCAATCACTCATTAAATGAGGAATTCACTAAATCAATAAGGATTGTTCAAGAAAGTCTTTAAGAGTGAAGAAAAAGGCTTATCTTGGATTACTTGTTATCATTGGTTTTTTTGGGAAGTTCTTCTAATTGACTTGGGACGACGATGTCAGGAGTTTTATTGTATTGATTTCATATTTATCTAATCTTAGTAGACTTAAGCGACAAAGTTAAGATTATAGGACTAAGCAATCAAAGTTTAGTTGATTCCACCTCAAGCAAAGGGTTCTTAGCTAATTCATACTTATAAGGAATTGAGCTTAATGCATGTTTTGATTATGTTAGCTTGATTGGCAAATCTATTAATATTAATCAAAAGAGAGTAATTCCATGGATTGGGAAATGAAGTGGAATTCATCTAAGAAGATTTATAACTTGGGAAATGATTGAATTTTACTTTATATTCCTTCATAATACCAAGATGATAATTAGTTGAAAGAATTGCTAGTTGGCTCTTTATCATGTTTTTTAGGATAATTGTCTAAATTGCATAATTCTACATCCTTGAGTTGTATATATTTATTTATTTTTCTTTTTATTATTTTCTCACTTTTTTTGGATCAGTAAAATAATGAATGAAAAGTGATTAGTGTGTACTTGTTACTTTGAGGATCGATATTTGTTAATTCCCTATACTACAATTGCGATGAGTATACTTGTTCGTATGTGTATTTTGGGATTAATGTTTTAACTAAAACATAACTAAGGGATGGATTTAAATTTGATGATTTTTATACACCCAAAATTTACGCATCAAGTTTTTGGCATCATTGCTAAGGAACAATATCACGAAAGCTTAGATTTTGTTAATTTAACCATGTTTATATGTTTATATGTCCATATGTCTATATATAAATATGTATATATGTTCTTTGTGCAAATCGGTGTTCTATCTTGTTGTTTATAACATTGTGTGACTTATTTACTAGCTTAGTTCATGTTGTAATTGTAAATATCACTAACTTTTGTATTTAGATAGTTTGTGAATATATCTAATGTGTGTGCTTTTCTTTTCTTTTCTTTATTTTTCTATTATTTGTTTTTCCCTTTTGTTTTTTTTTCTTTTTGTTTGTTTTTATTTTAATTTTTTATTTGATTTTTATTTTTCATTGAGCGCGAGATTAGCATCATCATCGACAACTACTTTAGGGCGCAAGATAGAATGAGCTATAATGATGACAGATTAGCAAGGTTACAAGCTTGGATAAATGCTTTTAGTGAGACGTCATTAGAAGCATCAAGAAATTCTTTTATTGCCAATTCCAATTCATCCATTAAGTGGCAGCATAAAAAAGCTTCCCAATGACTGAGCGAACACAACTAGCCAAGTTGGTTGAATATGCCATAAAAGCCCATACACTTGAACAAGAGAATCTCCAAAGAGAAGAGAGAAGATATGAGGAATAATTGCCCAATGTGGAAAGGGAAGTGTTTGATTCTCATCTATGTGCTAATAATTCTAATCTCTCTTTGTCATATGATTTCTTAGGTTCCTCTCCGTTCTTAGAGGACAATAGTCCAAATGATGATGTATGGAGTTTAACGCATTCAAATAGTTGGATTTATCAATGATTCATCAAAAGAAGTCCTTGTAGTATGCTAACAAATTCTACCTTTTACCCCCATCCAAAGGGAGGTAACTTAGTTTTTGTAGACCATATATTTTGTAGACCATGTATTGAAAAGTAAGGATTTCTTGATCACATCTTTGAGAACTCAATTGCTAAGTTTCACGGGGAATTTTCATTGTGACACATCTTTTGAAGGGAATAATGGTGATTTCAAGATTAATGCATTCTTTAGATACCATGTGCACTCATATGTTGAAAATGGTACTTGTGTACCTAAAGGAATGTTTGAGAATGAGGTTCATGTATTTTGTTTTATTTGAGAAAAATTATTTTCATGAACATGACTTTTCTCAAAAACCTCCCTTCTTTTTATATTCATCTTGCCTATTTTCTAATTTGAGCTTAAACTTCTTTAACAAGGGTTTGATAAGGGAGCATGATGAGTGGAAAGTGTTTCTATCTTTATTTTTGGCTTGGGTTTGTTTCAGTTGTTGTGTGTTATTTCCCCTAAACAAGGAAACTATTTTCCATTTTAAGTGTGGGGGAGAG
This sequence comes from Voacanga thouarsii, assembly GCA_026120185.1. Lineage (NCBI taxonomy): Eukaryota > Viridiplantae > Streptophyta > Magnoliopsida > Gentianales > Apocynaceae > Voacanga > Voacanga thouarsii. The sequence goes on along the minus strand of JANUWF010001659.1, from coordinate 5,774,986 downwards.
AATCGTGTCTTTATTTGCTTTCTTCGGAGTTTTAGTATTTCTCTTTAGGTTTTTTTCGTTTATGTTGGTGTGTTTTATTTTGTTATTATTTTCTGTGTGCTTTTATTTGTGTTTTGTTTTATAGGAAGGAATAAAGTCCTCTTAGACAAGCCTTTCTCTCTATTTCAAGTTTGGATATCTATTGGAGCATTATTGCTCATGGAGAGTATTGCTTAAACTTTCTACCCCTTTATCATTTTTTGTCCCTTTGGAGATACTTTAGTGTGTCAATTCTTGGCCAATAAGGACATTTTCCAATTTAAACATGGGGGAGTGATTTGGTGATATTCTTTGTCCAAGTTCTTATCAATTATCTTCGAGTTTTCTTGGTATTAAGCTACTTTGGAAATTTTTGAAATTGAGAAACAATTTTGTTTATATTCTTGAAAACAATGTTTGGAAAATTGGAGCTACTCCGTAATGGAAGTATTTTCTTTTCTTCATTCTTCCTCTTTATCTATTTTGGTCATCTTAGCTTTACCTTCATTTATTTGGCAATTGAGAACAATGCCCCATTTCAGTGTGGGGGGAGAGTTTAGGTATTGAAGATAATTTCCATATATCATTTTTATGTGAATTTTTTTTTTCAATGTTTAAGCAATGATATAATTCTTTTTCTTCCTTGGATATGAATCTTTGTCATTCATTTGCTGGATTTTTATCAAAATGGTTTATTGGATAGGATATTTTTCCAGACTTAAGAATTTGAATTAATCTTGTTTATGTATTGGTGTTTGAGTATTATTTGACTCATCTAATTTGAATATGGAGGATATGATGAATGTGGAAAAATTTTATTGGCTAACTCTTGTATTATGAGTTTAAACGTTGCTTAGCTTTAAGTTGTGATGAGGAATGTAAGTTGATAAATGATTTTTGAGAGGAAAGATTGTGGACAAATGTGGAAAATTTTTGTGAGTTGAAGAATCGAAAGAATGAGTTGATTGTTATTTCGTCTTTAAAGAGGAGAAAATATTATTTTTGCTTGATTATAGGGGCCAATACTGATAGTGAAGAGAAATTCACTTTCTGGAGGCTATGAATTCCCAAAAGAAAAATAGAGAAAAAAATATTGAAAAAAAATGAGTGATGACTAAAAGGGAGCCAATACAGTGTGTGAAGAGAAATCCATGCACTTGAGGCTATCAATTCCCTAAGTCATTGAAACAAAAATTTGAGAGAACAAGATTGGAGTGATTTTCTTACATTGTGGCTTAAGTTGTGCAATTTTTGGATCTATAATGCTTGAGTTGGTAGATGGCGTGACTTGTGTGATTCATGTTATCTATATTTTAACTTGAAGAGTGAAATAGTCTTCTTAGACTAAGGTATGAACTTGATTAATTTGATTTCAAGAGTTTTGTGGTATCTTGTCAAATGTTTCAAAATTTGAATTCTTTTCAAAGGGTATGAATGGCAACAGTTGTGTCTTAAGTTTAAAGGCAATACATAATCTTTGCTATGGTAAAAAAAAAAAAAATTTAATAAGAAAGAACTTGTGTTTTCTTAATGATTTTTTTTTTTTTTTTACTAAAATGTTTTGCTTAAGGACAAGTAAAAGTTCGAGTGTGAGGGTATATGATAGAGGCTAAAATCAGCATTATTTTCCTAGTTATTTGAGGTTGTTTTGTGACACATTTGTTGTAATAACTAGGCATATTCCTTCATATTTGACATTTTTCTTATGAAAAGTATTTTTGGAAAATTTATGCAGATTTGAGTTAAATTCGAGCAAAAAGTGAACAATTCTAGAATGCACCTGGCGTGAGGTCGGGTCAACGGACAAGGCGCAAGGTCCATTCTGGTCAAGTAGCGGAAATTGATCAACTTTTGGGAAGAAAACAGAATAGACCTGGCGCCAGGTCTGGCAAGTGGACCAGGCACTGGGTTCATTCTATTCAGCAAGTAAAAATAGAGAAAAAAATCTAGAGGAAAAATAGATTATACCTGGAGCCAGGTGGGTCGAAGGTACCCAACGCCAGGCCTGCTCTAGAAGGCAAAAATCTTGTGTACGAATTTAAAAATTTTCCAAAGATTTCGGTAATTTCTAATTCCTACTCGGCCAAGATTCCTTAAACAACGAATTTATCATACAAAATGCCTATAAAAGCAAGAGAAAACACAAGAGAATAGGGAGAGATATAGAGAGGTGGATCCATGAGAAAAATTTCTCAATCACTCATTGAAGGGGGAATTCACTAAATCAATGAGGATTGTTCAAGAAAGTCTTCAAGGGTAAAGAAAGAGGCTTGTGTATGAGTGCTTTCTTTTATCTTTGTTTTCGTTTCCTTTAACAATGATGTATATTCAATGTTTTGTTTATAATTTAACATTATTTTGGAATTCATGATTTTGTGTTAATTTAGTTATTTGATCAATTCTTGTTCATCTTTAATATTTGGCTACTTGTTATCATTGGTTATTGATGGGAGTTCTTCTAATTGACTTGGGACGACGATGTCAGGAGTTTCGTTACATTGATTTTGTATTTATCTAATCTTTATGGACTTGAGTGACAAAGTTAAGATTATAGGACTAAGCAATCAAAGATTAGTTGATTCCACCTCAAGCAAAGGGTTATTATCTAATTCATGCTTATAATGAATTGAGCTTGATGCATGTTTTGGTTATGTTAGCTTGGTTGGCAAATCTATTAATATTAATCAAAAGATAGTAATTCCATAAATTGAGAAACGAAGTGAAATTTATCTAAGTAGATTCATGACTTGGGAAATGATTGAATTTTACTTGATATTCCTTCATGATGCTAAGATGATAATTATTTGAGAGAATTGCTAGTTGGCTCTTTATCATATTTTCTAGGATAATTGTCTAAATTGTATAATCCTACATCCTTAAGTTGTATATATTTCTTTCTTTTTCTTTCTATTATTTTTTCACTTTATTTAGGTCGGTTAAATAATGAGTAAAAAGTTATTAGTATGTACCTGTTCCTTTGAGGATTGATACTCGTTAATTCCCTATACTATGGTTGCGATAAGTATACTTGCTCGTATGTGTATTTTGGGATTAATGTTTTCTTAAAACTTAACTATGGGATGGATTTAAATTTGATAATTTTTATACACTCAAAATTTATGTGTCATCTTTCAAGATCTAAAAGTGGCTCTTGACTAAACGTTAGCAAAGTAGAAGGACTTCTAGACAAACAAAACAAACAAGATAGGACAAAAAGAGATCAAGGAAAGTAACACCTTTTTCCACAAACAAGGAACCCTAGAAGAACTAGCTTTTTAGAATCCCAAATTTAGTAGATAAAGGTCTACCACAATAACACCTTAGAATCCTTGACTTAACAAGAAATAAAGAACTAAAAGGATAGAGAATTGTGGGCATTCAAACAAGAAACAACAAGAACCCAAAATGACATATAAGAAGAATGCTTGTAAATTTCCTAGTTGAATTATCCTTAGAGTTTATAGATAGTTACTCAAAGGTGGACTAAGCCCTTAGGTTGGTCTTAGATTGAAGTTCAATAAGGAATCTCTCCATGCTTCAAACCTTCACGATGAATTCTTTATTCGAGATAAAAATGCGATACATGCTTTTTTTTTTTTTACAATATAAAAGCATTATATAAGGGTATTCTGTTCCTAAACTAAAAATTTTTAAATATTATAAAATGACCCCAAAATAGCTGAAAATGTCAGGAATTTGGATTCCAGGGCACGGTCAGTGCCGGTTCGGGCTCTTAGAGCCGACGTTGGGTCCACTCTGGTGGAACAGTGCTTCATGCATGAAAAATGGGACATTCACTAGTTACCAGCAGGCTCCAGGTCAAGCTCCTCGTGACAAAAAATTTGAGAATTTCGTTGTTGGTCCTGGCCCCAGCCGGGTCTGCTCTGCTAGTCTTTGTCTCTGTGTGAGCAACTTTCGGTCATCGTTCTTCATATACCAGCAGCAAGGTATACTCTTGTTCCTCTTCTGGCATTGCCCATATGCTATCCCACTTGAAATGTGCTTCTAAATATACTTGAAGGTTATGTTGGAATTGTTTGGCACAAGCTCTTGTCAACGGACCGGCCAAGCTCGATTTTGATTCGATCTCATCCTCTCCCCTTTCTTAAGCTCGATCCTCGTGGCTGGGTTGATTCCTATCAACAATACAAATGGGTGATCAGTCCATTGGGTGAGATACTCCTCCGTTTCTACATCTTAATTTACCGGTTGTCTATTCCAAGGAAAAATAAGCCATATATATTGAGTTACTAGCACGGACCAGCCTAATTATCTAGTACTATCACCGTGTCAAGTAGAGCTTATCTTTGAGAGGTGGCCTCCTGCCAAAAAGACTTACTCTAACATTCTATGGCTAGTACTTTTAGCTTGCCTTTATTAAATACTCAATGTTTAGTTTGTCCCACTTGGGAAGATTTAATCAAGAGCGTTACCTTGAAATTGTAATTATGTTCCCAAAAAGTCTAAGTTCAAAATCTGATTCAAGAAAATCTAACATTTTGTTTTCAAAGGTTTTTGTTTGGTAAAATTGCTTTATTCTAATAGAAAATGTGAAATAACCATAATTACAACTCAATAAATTCTTTACAACAACATAACTCTTGAGTTGCAGAAGCACATTTGTATAGTAAATAGTTTTACACAAGGACTTACTTGATTCTTTTTACTTACAAAAGTACAAAGTACATGTCACTATTGACCAAAAACTATATAGCTCGAGTGCACAAGCATATATTTAACTCTAATTCCCACATTTCACTTAAACTTGACAAACACCCAAACAGTACCTACATTATCATAGAATCAAAAGAGTTTAACTAGAAATTGCAATTCAACACTCAATTTGGTCCAACTAATATCCTTATTCTCATCATAGCTTGGCATAGATGAAAACATACATCCAAACACCAAGTATTTATAACTATGTAATAACAACCCAATAGTCATTAACTCCTATTAACAATAACATCCAATAATACCTAAATAATATATTAAAAATAATGTCCAATAAAGATAAGTAATGTGATCTTTAATAATTAGTAAATGAAAATAATTTTTTATAGTATAAGATAACAATTTTATAGATAATAAACATCATATCATATATAATATCCAGTAAACTATATTTATATTTTATTTTAGAAAATAGTGACTAGTTAATAGTTGCAAGATATTAATAAGTAGTTGTTTATTAATGCTAAGTAATAGATCAAATAATATTATTTGTTATTTCGAAATGCTAGAGTTTTGTTATCAATATTAGTAATGAGGAAAATTTTGATAATGATAGTAAAATAATACAAGTAACGGTAATAGTAATAATAATAATAATAACAATAATAATAATAATATTATTAATATTAATAATAATATGAAATAATAATAGTAAATATAATAATATTATTAATAGCACTAAGAGTAATGATGATGATAATAACAATAGTAGTAGTAGTAGTAGTAGTAGTAGTAGTAGTAGTAGTAGTAGTAGTATCAATAATAATAATAATAATAATAATAATAATAATAATAGTTATAATAACAATGGGATGAAGAAGAAGAAGAATGCAATAATATTAGTTATTAAATATTTTTCCAATAACAATAATATTTTAACAACGGGCTTTATTAATGACACACACATACATACAGTATATATATATATATATATATATATATATATATATATATATATACAAGCGTCATTTCAGTAAAGTTTAAAGTTCTAGTTATAAGTAGCAAAATAAAATTAAAAGTTTGAATAATAATAGTAATTTCCATAGTAGCAACTAGATCATTTCATAACATAGATGACATATTGTTAGGAATCGTCCAAGGCATAATGGCTACACCAAAGACAGTGGAGAGAAATTTAAGCCATAATGCAAAGCTTCTTGGGTAAGACTCCTTTTCAAAAGGTTTCAAGAAGGATATCAAGCTAATGAAGATAACAAGCCAAGGATCAAGAAGGTGGTGAAGCAATGGATGCCAAAAAAGGCCAAAAGGAGCTCAAAATGAACCACAACTCATATGGCGGGCCAAGGATATCCAATGCAACAAGGAGGAGTTCAATAAGAACAAGGAGTGCAGAAAATAAGGGATGCATGCTTGAATGCACGGGAGCGCATGAAGCCATAAGGTTTGCAGAAATTGAAGCTCCCAGCATCTTGGGTGCATAGCTTGGAGCACAGTCGTGCACTATGCCATGCCATAGTGCATGGCTATTTTCAAGCAGTTTGACTCTCACACGGCCATGCACCTCTCATGCACAACCATGCAACTTTAATGAAGATCTTTTCAATGTTTGCTTAATTTATTTAGCTTTGTTTCAAGTCTTTGACAATTGACCACGACTTATAATATTTTTAAAGGCCAAATTGAATTATTTTAAGGCCTCTTTTAATTGGGATTACTATCTCTAATAGCTTAGGGCTTGGCTTCTATATATACATATATATATGCCATTTATCTATTGTAATGGGCAATTTTTTTTTTGTGTATTTTGAGTATTTTGGTGAGAAACCAAATCCTCTCTAGAGAAAAGTTTGTAAGGGATGAATCCTATTTTAAGACCAAATCAAAGGGTTTAGTCCTACATTTGATACAATATCTCAAAACTTCAAATGGATAATCTAAATCTTTCTCTCTATTATTGGGTGCTAGATTTATCTACTGTTCTTGATAGGTTTGAGTTTAAGTGCCTTCAAATCCTACCATTTTTTTCTAATATTTTAATAGATTAGGGTGTTTAGGTGTTTGGAAGTAGGCTAGGTTCACCAAATCTTATTAGGTTATTTGTATTTAAATTTAGTTCAATTGTGTGTGTGAAATTGGAAGAAAGTTGGGTGACCAACTCTAGGTTCTTGTTGCTTCAAAATCAAGTGGCTTCCGTGACTCGTATCAATTTCAAATCAGAGCAAGATTGTATTCATTTTAATCAATACAACTTTCTTTTGCCAAAAGGTACAAATTTTATTCAAGAACTTGTGAAAATTTTCAAATTTTGTCACTTATTTTGGGTTTATTTTTGAATGCTTAGAACTCAACGTTGTGCCATGAACTTGATGTGAAATTAAACTTACATGTTGCGTTGATTATTGGGTAGCTATTTGAGGTTTAAAATTCTTGAAAATTTGAAGTTACTTGAGTTAATTGGACACGCAAAATTATGCACAAAAGAAAACCCGTACCTAAATTTCTTGCAATTTTTTTGGGTTAAAAACTTCAATTTGTACTATGCGAATATAGTTACTTTGATGCTATATGATATATTGATGTTTAGGAAGTCATTTGGTGTCAAACTTTGTTGATTTGGGGCAAAAACCAAGCTGAAATTTGCTATACAAAATTGAGCTACGATATTGCACATAAGGTGAATGATGTATTGCATCATTGACTTGTGATTACTCATACATGATTACGTAAAGCTTCCATTCATGAACTACATTGTCTCCTATTATAATAGATGTTCATAGTAAGGTAAACCATCTAGTAGCCACTAAAAGAGTTTGTTTCTCTTGAACTAGTCTCAAGCTTTGAAAATATTTGTGCATCTTTTTAAACTCTCGCTACTAGTTTCTTGAATTTTCTATCCTTGAGAAATGATATCCTTGAGTTGTTGATTGTCAACTATGATCTTTGAGATTGTGGTAGCATCATTTTGTATAGAACTCCTTGATTTTATTGATGCCTATCAAGTGTTTGAGTAATTGCTTCAAAACATCCTTCTTTCTTATTCCTTAGAGTTTAGTTGACATTATCAAGTTAAGCTAGATCTTTTGAATTGGGAAGAGTTGGGAAGCACTTAAGTGAATTGGAAAAGGCAATAAGGTGAGTTCATTATTATAAAAGCAAAAAAAAAAAAGAGTGTAAACACGAGGGTTGAGTGATATAGATTGAGTGCCAAATACATGAGGGAGTGAAGTAAGGAACTTTTCTAGTGTGTTTTCTTACTAAATTCTCTTGGAAAATAGCTTATGAGAGATCATATGATTCATCTTCTATGAATGCTCAAATGGAGAAAGAGATTTTTATGAAATGTCTTGTTCAAGTAGAGGAGAATGTGATCACTATGGTGAGGAAGAATAAGACTATGAGAAATATAAAAATGATTGTGAATTGTTATATGATTGTAACGAAGGGCAAAGTAATAGCAGAGGTAGAAATGGTGGAAATAAAAAAGGAAGTTATATGAGTATAGATTGTGAGAGCAATGGAATTCTTGTGGGAGGACCACCGAAGAGAACAAGGGGTGGAGTGCAAAATTATTCAAAGAATCGAGTGCAAAAGAAGAGAGATTGTGTGCAAAAGAAAAAGGAGTATGATTGCTTTAATTGTTAGGAAAAAGGCCATTACTTTTAAAATTGCCCTAATAAGCCACAATGCAAGAAAGAGAAAATGAAAAGGGGGGGGGGGGGGATAGTAACTATAGACATACCAAAGTTAGTTACCCTAACAAGATAGCACATAACGGAATTTTTGGGGCACAAGGTTTTAAAGAAAAATACGTGAATATTATGAAATTACCCCAAATGTAAGTAGACCAAAAATAAACCACTTATGCCAAGCCTCTACTTAATCAATCAAGAGATGTGGAAAAAGATTAACTTGGAGGGGTTGGAATAGGTAGTAAAAGAGGAATGTGATTAAGCCAATTTGTTCATTGATAGGAGTAGCAAGAAGAGATGGGGATGCTCTTCAGGGTAAAAAAAATGAGATGATATGCAAAGGAAAAATATTTTTTTTCAAAGTGTCCTATCAAGGAAAAGCCATATTATCTACTGAATGTTCGAGGAAATTGTAAAAATTTAATTAGTGCTACATTAGTAATGGAATTGGAGTTAGAAACCTTAAAATATCGTAATCCCTACAAGCTCCATTAGTTGAACTATTGTGGAGAAATGAAAGTGAACAAGCAAGCCGAGGTTGAATTTAACATGGGGGGATACCATGATGAAGTGTTGTGTGATGTATATCCCAAGCATATTCGGTATATGTTCCTTAGATGCTTATAGAGATGTAGTCCATAACGGTAGGGAAAATACTATCTTCAAATGGGTAATCTAAATCTTTCTCTCTATTCCTGGGCACTAGATTTGTCTAGTTTTTTGATAGCTTTAAGTTTAGGTGCCTTCAAATTCTATCATTTTTATTCTAATATTTTAACATAATAGGGTGTTTAGATGTTTTGAAGTAGGCTAGGTTCACCAAATCTCATTAGGTTATTTGCATTTACATTTAATTCAATTTTGTGCATGAATTTGGTAGAAAGTTAGGTGACCAACTCAAGGTTCTTAGGGCTCTAAAATCACGAGGCTTCCACGACTCGTATCAAATTGGTATCGGAGCAAGATTGTGTTGATTTTAATTAATACAACTTTCTTTTGGCAAAAGATATAGATTTTCTTCAAGAACTTGTGAAAATTTTCAAATTTCATCACTTATTTTGGGGTTATTTTTTAATACTTAGAACTCAACATGGCGCCATGAACTTGATGTGAAATTAAACCTACATGTTGGGTTGATTATTAGGTAGCTAATTGAAGTTCAAAATTTTTGAAATTTGATGCTATTTGAGTTAATTGGCTACGCAAAATTCTGCACAAAAGAAAACCCGTACCTAAATTTCTTGCAATTTTTGTGGGTTAAAAATGTGAATTTGTACAAACCCGTACCTAAATTTCTTACAATTTTCGTGGGTTAAAAACGTGAATTTGTACCATGGGAATATTGTGAATATGATGCTATATGATATATTAATGTTTAGGAAGTTATTTGGTGTCAAAATTTGTTGATTTGGGGCCAATACCAAACTGAAATTTGCTATACAAAATTGACCTATGAGATTCACATGAGGTGTTTTATGTATTAGATCATTGACTTGTGATTGCTCATACATGATTATGCAAAGCTTCCATTCATGAACTACATTATCTCCTAGCATAATAGATGTTCATAGTGAGGTAAATCACCTAGTACCCGCTAGAAGAATTTGTTTCTCTTGAACTAGTCTCAAGCTTCAGAAGCATTTGTGCATCTTTTTAAACCCACCACTATTTTCTTGAATTTTCTGTCCTTAAGAAATCATTCTTAAGTTGTTGATTGTCAATTATGATCCTTGAGATTATGGTAGCATCATTTTGTATAGAACTCCTTGATTTCATTTATACCTATCAAGTGTTTGATTAATTGCTTCAAAACATCCTTCCTTCTTATTCCTTACTATTTAGTTGACTTTATCAAGTTAAGCTAAATCCTTTAAATTAGAAAAAGTTGGGAAAGCACTTGAGTGAATTGAAAAAGGTAAGAGGGTGAGTTCATTGTTATAAAAGCTAAAGAATAGTGTAAACACAAGAGTTGAGTGATATTGATTGAGTGCTAAATATGTGAGGGAGTGAACTAAGGAACTTTTCTTGTGTGTTTTCTATTTAAATTCTCTTGAAAATTGGCTTATAAGAGTTCATATAATCTTCTATGAGTGCTCAAAGTGGAAGAAGAGATTTTTATGAAATGTCTTCTTCAAGTAGAGTAGATTGTGATAGCGATGGTGAGGAAGAATGGGACTATGAGAAATATGAATATGATTGTGAATTGTTGTATGATTGTGATGAAGGGAAAAGTACTATGGAGGTAGGAATGGTGGAAACAAAAAGCAAAGTTGTAAGCGTATAGATTAAGAAAGCGATGGAATTCTTGTGAGAGGACCTCCAAAAAGAGCAAATGGTAGATTGCAAAATTATTCAAAGAATGGAGTGTAAAAGAATAGAGATTATGTGCAAAAGAATAACGAGTATGATTGCTCTAATTGTTAGAACAAGGCCATTACTTTTATAATTACCCTAATAAGCCTCAATCAAGGAAAGATAAAATACAAGTGGGGAGAAATTGCAACTATAGATACACCAAAGTTAGTTATCCCAACAAGATGGCACATAGGAGAATTTTTTGGGCACAAGGTTGTAAAGAAAAATATTTCAATGTTGAAAAAAATCCCGAAAGGCAAGTAGACCCAAAGTAAAGCACTTATGCCAACCCTTTACTTATTCAATCAAGAGATATGAAAACAGAGAAGTTTGGAGGGGTTGGAATAGGTAGTGAAAGAGGAATTGAGCTAATTTGTCCATTGATTGGAGTGGCAAGAAGAGATAGGGATGCTTTTGAGGTTAAAGAACAGAACGAGATGTAAAGGACAAATATTTTCTTTTCAAGATGTCTTATCAAGGAAAAACCATATTGTGTACTTATTAATGGTGGAAGTTGTAAAATTTTGATTAGTGCTATATTGGAAGAGGAATTGGAGTTAGAAACTTTGAAACACCTTAATCCCTACAAGCTCCATTGTTTGAACTGTTGTGGAGAAGTGAAGGTAAACAAGTTAGCCAAAGGTTGAATTTGACATAGAGGGATACCATGATGAAATGTTGTGTGATGTATATCCCATGCATGTTGGGCTTATCTTGTTGTGGAGATCTTGGATGTTCGATAGAAATGTAGTCCATAAGGGGAGAGTAAATCCTTACACTTTAAAGAAAGATAGTAAAAGGTTCTCTTTAGTTCTCTTATCCCCTAGTGAGGTTTTGAAAGATCAAAATATTTTGAGAAATAATAAAAAGCAAATGAGAAGGAAAAGGGGTTGAGAGAAAAGAAGAAGATGTGAAAATAAAAGAAGTGGATTGAGATGAAATTAAGAAGAGAAAGGGAGAGGGAGATAAAAGTAGAGTGACCTCTTCAACATTGAAAAAAAAAAGAAAAAAGAGACAAACAAGAAGGTGGAAGGAGAAAATAGAGTAGAGATAAAATGAGAGGAGAAATATGGGTGGTGAAAGGAGAAAACAAAGAGCATGACAAGGTTCAAAAGAATACATTTTTGCCTTTACCCAAAAACCCTTGTTTGAATTTTATGCAGGTGCCAATTCAAGGACGATTCACACAAAGAACGGGATATGTTAGGAATTGTTCAAGGTATAAAAGCTACACTAAATAAAGGAGAGAGAGAGCCACAATATATAGCTCCTTTGGCGAGACTCCTTTTAAATGGTTTTAAGGAGGAGATATCAAACTAATAAAGCTAACAGGTCGAATACTAAGAAGATGGTGAAGTAATAGATGCCAAAAAGAATACCAAAAGGAGATCAAAGTGACCCACACCTCATATGGAGGGCTAAGGATATCCAATACAATAAGGAGGAGTTCAATGAGAACAAGAAGGAGTGATGAAAATACGGGATGCACAACTTGAATGCATGGGTATGCATAAAGTCATGTGTTTAGCAAAAATTGAAGCTCCTAATATCTTGGGTGCACAACCAGGAGAACGGTCGTGCACCATGCCGAGCTACTGTGCACGGCTAGAGGCATGGTGCATGGCCATTTTCAAGCAGGTCAACTCTAGCACGGCCATACATCTCTCATGCACAACCGTGCAACTTTCCTGAAGCTCTTTTCAATGTTTACTTAATATATTTTTGCTTTGTTTTGAGTCTTTAACAATGAACCATGACTTGTAATATTTTTAAAAGCTAAATTAACTTGTTTTAAGGTCTCTTTTTATTAGGATTAGTATCTCTAATAGCTTAGGGCTTAGCTTACATATATATATATATATATATGCCATTTATCTCTTATAATGGACAATTTTTTTTTTTTTTGTCATTTTAAATATTTTAGTAGAGAAACCAAATCCTTTCTAAAGAAGAGTTTGTAAAGGGTGATTCCTATTTTAAGACCAAATAAAAAAGGCTTAGTTCTATCTTTGATACAATGTTTCGAAATTTCAGAGGGATAATCTAAATCTTTTCCTTGTTGAAATGTATGCCCAAAATAGCCTATGTATTCCTGTATTTTGAAAATTAATAAAAGTTTCATTCTTTAATGATTGTTTGTTTACATACATTTCACATTAAAAGTCTAAATGTATTAGTAAGTAATCTACGTGATTTACTCGTGCTTTCATGGTAAGGTGTACATTATGGGCTATTGATACATTAGTGAAAAACTGTTCTTGATCGATTGATGCAGCCAGGCACTTCATCAAGGTTTAAATCATTACCCTATGATTTCTAAATGGGGAATGGTTTACCTTTATCCAGTGAGTAGTCCACTCACACCAATAGTGTAAGCATATTTGGAATATGTAGAACTAGACCACATGATAATAATATTTATAAAAGTATTAAATTAAATAAGGATTAGTTTATTGCAGCTACTGCATAGACGAGTACTTTAAGACTTGAGTATAATTTGGTGGTCTGGTGAAACTGGACTTGTATGCTTTGATGTATATTAGGTGAAGTCTTATCATCAGGCCAATAAACTTATACGTTGGGTGTACGACTCTAATAATTAAAACGGACTTACACAATATAGTTTCTATACTTCATTACGTGAAAAAATCACTCCCGTGTAATTGTCCTAGAAAATTTAATAATCCAGGACCCTAGAAAAATGACTAAGTATATACATGTTTGGGAAACTCACTGATATGATCTTGAGAAGCAAAATTTTGAGATTTGAAGCTCAAAGTTGAGAGACCTAATTCAAGACTAGAACCCTAGGTAAACTATCTTTGTATGACCCAAAATCTAATGAATTAAGCTAACAAAATCAAGACCTAAACACCCCTAACCCAAGAAGGATCAAGAACAAATGGAATAGAAAATTTTAGGCAACTAATTGAACTCCTAAAAGAACCCCCAGATTAGCTAGAAATCTAAGAACCACTTTACAAATAACAACAATCTATTCTAAGAAGATTAGAGACTAGATTCTTAGGTTAGACTAAAGCCTAAAAAAAGACTTGATTGATTTGGGAATCACCCAAGAGGAACACCCTCAAGAACTCTGTCTAGAGAGAACAAATGATTTCTCTATTCAAAATATCAAAAGTTAATTTTTATGAGAGCAATAATGCCGTATATACAAGAATCTAAACCTAGCTAAGGTGAGGTGAAATTGTTAGAATTGTGCCCTAGGGGAAATCACTTGTACATTGTATATGACGCATTTTATTTTAATAAAAGACATTATTTATCTTACAGTTTCTTTTATTTACTTTTAAGTAATATAACTGTTCGATAAAGTCCCTAGTACAACACTGTGTTAAGAAAATCATGATCGAGATCATGATATGAGATTCCTACTATGCTATATAGTGTTAGTACTTAAATAGTCCCTAGTCATAGTATAAATGAGACAGGACATCATTAATGCATTAAGACTAGCATGTGTTAGATATCCTGATTTGATCAGGCGGTGGTTCTCATATCCATGAGTATTGAGATACTCAAAGTTAACATATGAATGCTTTTTAATGGAACAAGTTCATTGGATGACATAGCTATGAGTTAATCACATGGATAACTATTTAGTGCCAATGATATAATCTCAATATAGCAAACGTGCAAGTATCATTAGACTTGAGATCTCCAAGGTATTTTGTTTGCTGAGCATTGTACTATGATTTCAATCTTTGGAGCTCGATCGAGGGTCGCCAATGGGATGGATATTGGGTACATTGTGAGGTAAATGAAAGTAGTTGAGAGGGTCAATAAAAGATTTACCACTCCTAATAGTAGGGGCGAATATCTCACGGCCACTTATAGGAATTACTACTCAAAAAGTCCTTAGCCAAGGTGATTGTGTATTGGAAATAGTTCCAATTGATACACATCTAGAGTAGTGGTTTCTGGTACAAGTACTATTGTATTTGGGTCAGAATTAATTCTGGAGAGAGTTAGCACTAATTTCGTATTCCAAATCAAATGAGATATTGTATGGTGAAAAGAGTTAATTGCACTGTAGTTTGTTATTAAAGGGTTCATGTCAAGCCACTTGACTTCTTGGACTTTTGGGGTGGTCATGATGTGTTGCTAGATACCGTTCATGATCTGGGAATATGGGTTTATTAATTGATGAATTAATAAACCAATCTTGATTAGAATTAATAGGATTAATTCTAATTAATTATCAATTATTAATCTCAAAGACGTTTGGATTAATTCATGCTCGCTACCAATTGACTGGGAAACCTAATAGGTCACACACAATAGAGGATTATATACTCAATATGTTATTTGATAACATAGTGAGGTTGATTGAGAGAAAGAGAAGTTGTTGTGGACAAATTATAATTAGTTATAATTTATGGTCCAAAATTGTAATTGTGAGAACTTGATATTTCCAATTACAATTACGGAATTCTAATAGGATTAGAATTCTCAGTTTTAGTAGGGTTTTTCGGTTTATATGTATGACATACTCGAAACCCTAGCTGAGGTTGGATTCACGGAACCCCTAGGCAACAAATGACTTCTTCTCTTCTCTCTCTATCACGTAGTTTTTCTGAAAAACACATAACCCTAGCCTTCTATATAGATTTTCTGCTAGCACAAAAAACTTCGTGCTTGAGTGTATCCTCTGTGTGGATTACTGTTAGAGATAATCATACACTGTGATTATAATGGTTGGACGTTCAACTCTCATGGTGTTTGATCAAGAGGATTGCTGGATCGCGTCTCAACTTGAAGAAGGAAAATTTTGTTTTCCACACGATCAAAGAAAGGTAAAAAGTTGTTACCTTTGTTATCTTTATGTCTTGTTTTCCACACATATGTGGATTCTAAGATGGTATCTCGTTTTATTTTTTCGCTACGCCATATATGATATGCGTGTGAGATACCAAACAAAAATCTCAGCCATTCTAGACTTTTAAAGGTCCAAAATATCCCTATTACGTAATAAAAGTTGTGAAAATTTAATTGGAAACAAAACAAGAAAATTTAGTAAAAACAAGGCCATGCCCGAAGTAACCTGGTGCCAGGTGTACTAGTGGACTTAGCACCAGGTGTGATCTGGAAACGGAACAATTTTGTTTCAGTATGGACCTAGTGCCATGTGTACTACTATACCCAGTGCTAGGTGTATTCTGCTCTCCTCATACCCTACTTTTCTTGTCTTCTCAACTTCTTCTTGCTCTCCTTTGGCCCTCCATACCAATTATTGTCCAAGTTTTGATCTTCTTGGCCCTTTATTTACCATCCATCTCTTCACAATCTTCTTAGACTTGAGTTTTTTGAATTTGTTGTATTAAAATTTTCCTTCAATCCTCTTGCATATTATCCTTACCCATGGAACCATAAAGTGTGATTTTGTCCTTTTTCCCCCTTCTTGAAAATAACCTTCATGCCTAAGTTGATTCCAATCATTTCCCCCTTTTTGAGGATGATTCGTCTTCGAATCGAAACTTGCATTTCAATTCAAGCAAGATATTTTGTGTGAAGGTAAAACTTTTGGGTTTAGATCCTCACCAACTCCTTTATTTTCTCTCTTTTCAATCCAAGCTCTCAGCCTCATTTTACCCCCACTCATTTTCTTTTTTCTTCTCAACCTCTTGCTTGGCTCTCTCTTGCACCACTTAACTTTGTGTATGCCTCTTTCCATGCTCTCTCATTCTCCTCTCTTCTTCTTTTACCTCAAGCTCTTTTATCTCACACTCTTTTGTCTCTTCCCTCTTCTCTTATTGCTCTCTCTCTTTTCTTTCATCTTCTCTTCTCTCTTGTTTTTGTTTTCCCTTCTCTTGTCATTTCCCTCTTTTTTTGTTCTCTTTTCTTTTTATCTTCCTCCATTAAAATATTTTGATATTTGACAATCTCACTTGGGGACTGATAGGGGCTAAATTAGTCATATTTTTTCTAGTTATTCGCGTCTTTTTTTTGATACATTTTGTTCAATAACTAGTCATATTCCTTCATATTTGAGATTTTACCCTTGGAAAGGTATTTTGTCCATTATTTCAGATTTTTTGGGTAAAACGAAGCAAAAACATCGCGAAACAGATTAGAGTGGCGTCGGCTAGGAAAGAGGTACCGACGCCGGCCATGCACTGTTTGCATAATCTTCGAGTTAACGAAAAATTGTCAAAACAGGATGGAACAGAGTGGAACCGGTACCGGCTCCAATAGCCAAAGCGGCGACGGCTGCATTCTGGAATATATTGTGTAGAATTCAAGAAAAAATCGATGAATAATTGGAAAAACAGAACACAACCAGCGCCAACTCCGAGAGCCTAGGCTGCGCCGACTGTGCCCTGAAGTTAAAGCGGTGCTAAATTTTTTCTACGCGGTTTTTGGTAATCTGTAGAGTTTTAGTACTTTCCAACTTCTACTCAGCCAAGAACATTACACCAACGAGTTTAGGCACTTCCCAAGCCTATAAATAGTTGAAAAACACAAGGAAAAAGGGAGAATTCATTGATCATCATAGAAAATTACTCAAATCAAATAAGGAATTCTTCAATTCAATGAGGGTTGTACAAGAAGGTCTTTAAAGGAAGAATAATGAGGCTTGTCTATGAGTGCTATCTTTTACTTTGTTTTCTTTTTCTTAACAATGATGTATTAATTGTTTTATTATAATTTAACATTATTTTAGATAGTCATGATTTTTAGAGTTATTTGATCTTTTGATTAATTGATTGCTATTCTTGGTATTTGATTACTTGTGCTTATTACGAGATTAATAGGTTGGGTCTTTCCATTAACTTACTTGGACAAAGGGGTTGATGGCGGTTTCAATTCATTAGTTTCGCATTTGTTAGCTTTTAACTTGCTTGGACAAAGGGGTTAAGAGTAGGGACAAAGTAATTCAAAGTTAATTAATGTCTACCAGGATATGGATTCATTGGTTAATTTCATGTGTAATTTACTAGGAATGGGAATTAAATCAAGGACTATGATTAATGCATCTTTTGGGTAAGACTGGTTGAGATAGGATATGTAATACTAAGTTACCTAGAAGATAGAGATTCATAGATTGGAAAAATAAGTGAATCTATATTATCCTTCATGATGCCAAGAGAATAATTGGTTATGATAAAGGTTGGGTACTTTAAGATCATGGTTGTCTAAACAATGGTTTGAATTGCATACTTCTCCATCCTTGACATGTATATATTTTTATTTTTTTTAATTTTTTTTGTTTTATTTTATTTCTTTTTCACTTTATCGAGTCGGTTAAACAATGAAAGAAAGGTGATTAATGTCTAATTGTTCCTTGAGGATCGACACTCGTTTGAACCCTGTGCTCGCTTAATGATGAGTACGCTTGCTCATATGTGTAGTTTGGGTTTGACGTTTTAATTTAACTTGATTGGGAATATGCTTAGTTTTTATGAGATTTTTATACCCAAATAAATAACACATCAGGGACATAGGATAAAGTGTGAATTTCCTTCCATCCTTACTCAAAGAGTAAGTGTTTTTCTTTCCATGGCGAACTGCCTTTCTATCTTATAGCTAAGGCCTTCCCAATAATATATACCCAACATACATGGGAAACATATCATATATCACCTCATCTTTATATCCCCCCATGACAATTGTAACCTTAACTTATTTGTTCACCTTTACTTCACCACAATTGTTCAACCATTAAAGCTTATAAGGTTTAGGATGCTTCCAGGTCTCCATTCCTAATTCCACTACTAATGTAGCACTAATCACATTTTCACAACTTCTTCCATCAATAATCAAGCTATATGGTTTCTCTTTGATTTGACATCTTGAATAGAAAATATTTTCTCTTTGTAGATGCTCTTTTCCTTCAACCACATAAGCGTCAACAACTTCCCTCATAACACCAATTAATGCAAATGGTTTCGCAAGCGTATCCCCATATCTTCTATCCACTCTATCTCATCTACTAGATTTGGTGTCACTTTATGAAGTTGAACTAAATGCTTCATTCTTATTTACTTCACATGTTCTCATTTGCTCATGTACAACTTCTAGCCAACTCTTCTTTTTCTCCTCTTATGGATGTGAGCTTTCTCCCACTTCATAAGCACTTGAAACACCTTTGGGACCTTCATTGATAGCACACGTTGGCTCATTTTCCACCTCAATCCTTGGATTCATTGGCTCTTCAACAAGTTCTATACTCTTTTGCTAAATTTCTTCGCACTCATCCTCCGCCAACACTCCTAAGGAATTCATCTTCTAGAAAGAATAAAATATTGTAGAACTCCTTAGTCACGCCTTTGTTGAACTCAATTGATCTACTTCATCTCCTTCACCATCACTAATCTCCTTATCAATCTCATCAACATTTTTCTCAACTTCTTTCTGCACAACTTCATCATTTTGATTGAGCATTCCTTGGCACTTAGCCTCTCTTTCTAGCTTCTCCTACTTCTCAAAGTTATGTAATTCATTTTGCTCAACTTTCTTAACATTTTCTTTATTTCTTTCCCTTCTTGGCTCCTCAACACTTTTTTTTGGCCACTTCTCAAGTCTAGCTCCTGGCTTCTCAAATTTATGAATCTCACTTTGCTCCTTAAAGGACTTCCAATGACAATCAAATGATTTGTGCCCACAGCCACTACAA
This sequence comes from Voacanga thouarsii, assembly GCA_026120185.1. Lineage (NCBI taxonomy): Eukaryota > Viridiplantae > Streptophyta > Magnoliopsida > Gentianales > Apocynaceae > Voacanga > Voacanga thouarsii. The sequence continues at coordinate 5,755,591 of JANUWF010001659.1, read as the reverse complement.
TGCTCATAAGGATTTGCACTACCTTTTACAAATCAAAACTTCTTCCTTGATCATTCAATCTTGGGCAATTACATATACTACAACCATATTTTCAATAAGTAGAGCAAATATAATCTTGTTTTCTCCTCATTCCTCCTTTTGTAAAATTTTGCATTGTACTTCCCTCGCTATGCTTAGAACTTCTTGGACAATTATAGGACATGTGAGCAAAACTTTCACGTATTTTGTACTCATTGGGTACAAATAGTTCCCATAATAAATCTTTTACCTCTTCCCAAGAAGCCACCATTTGATTCCCACTTTGCCTTCTTTGTACATTCATTTACTCCCACCATTTAAAATCATTTTTTGAGAACTCTGTTAATGCACAACTCACCTTGTTTCTTTCACTACACTCAAATCATTTAAACAATTTTTCCATTCTTCTTTCCCATTCATAGTACTCTCTTAAATCTCTCTTCTCAAGGAATGGAGGTACCAACTTCTCATTATACTTCAACTCCCTATTCTCCACATCCTCATTCCTTTTTTGTAATCTACCATTTGAATGTTTTTGTAATCCTTCCACACAAACCCTATCACGTTCTTTTTCATTTTCCCAATGGTCTTTTTCATAGCTATCATACTCCTTTCTACTTGTACTTGTCCCTTCATCATGTTTATTCAAATAAGACTCATCTCCACAATCAAGCAAATTCTCATGAGCATCTTCATTTCTCCAATAATCTTTCTTATAATTACTTCCATATTCATGTTCTCCATATCCTTCATAATTACTCCCATTGGAGCAAGTCTCCTCGTCATAGTTATACCTTTCACTATCACTCCAACTAGCCATTGCGAATTTTCTTTCAAGAGAAGTACCCATAAAATTTAAGTAGAAAGCAAAAGAAAATTCCCTCACTTCACTCCATCACGTGTTTACACTCAATTTTTAGTAGTCACTCTCCACCCGTGTTTGCACTCTTTATGGCTTTTATCACAATGAGCTTACCCTCTTGCCTTTTTCAAACTCTCAATTCCTCCAAGATTTCTTCCCAAAACAACCTCCCTAATTACTTAGGAATTAGTTAAACTAGACAAGTCAAGCCAATCCTTTAAGGACAATCAAACAGGGGTCTTAGGAAAAATTCAATTCAAAACTTGATGATTACCAATGAACAAGGCAAGTTCAAGCAAGAATTTCAAAGAATTAAGGCTCAACAAACTTAAGATTTCAATAGTGATTTATGAAGGTACTCACTAAACAAAAACAACTAGGATTCAAGGACAGACAAGTTTAAATCACTTTCAAATATCTTAAGAAAATTTAAAACCTAGTATTTAACCCACCAATAATAAGAAATAAATCAATGAAGGCAATTAGAAGTAAAAGATGCAAGCTAAGAACTCATACAATGAATTGTAAAGTCTTTTAGGCATTTCATCAAATATTTGGTAGGTAACTACTCAATTGAAGGATTTTTAAATATTAGGATTCTATCACAACCCCAAGGATATAAATTTGATGAACAATTAACTCACTCAAGGCAATAATAGCATAAGGAGTTCAAAATTCAAAGACAAGTAATATAACTATGTATGCACCAACATTTCTCCCAAACTCTAGCATAAACACAATGACCAACATTTTTTTACTAGTAACAAGGGATACTTCTTAATCATACAAAGCAATTGCTAGTCATGTTTGTGCAATCACAAGTCACAGAAGTAACATATCAAACACTTTGTATGCAAGCTCGTAACTTAAGCTACTCCAAATTTTTCTTCCTTATAACAGCCCCAAAAACTCAAATTTCACAATAAAAATCAATTCCTAATGGTTACACTAACATCAACGAACAATGTCAAAGCAAGAACATAGCAAAAACTTGAGTTTTATAGCTCTTAAAATTGGTATGAACATAAGTTATGGGATTTTCTTGTGTTCAGAATTTTACAGCAATAACACCCAAGAAACCTCAAAATTTCTGCAATTTTAAACCTTAAATAACTTCCTAATCATCAACCAAACATGTAGGCTCAATTTCACAAGAAGCTCATAGCACAATTTAAAGTTCTTGACATTCAAAATTAGTAAGAAAAATAGTTACGGGATTAAGAAAATGAGACAATATTTTTCCGCTTGTTTGATCTCAAAATCCACAAATATTAATACCAAATGATACCTTAAATATTATACTAACATATAAGATCAATTTAACATCAAGTTCATGGCATAATCTTGAGTTTCAAGCATTCAAAAATAGCACCCAATAAAGTGACGAAAATCTGAAAATTTTCACAAATGCTTGAAGAGATTGTACCTCTACCCAAAGAAAGTTGTGTTAATTAGAATTAACACAAGCTTGCTCTGATACAAAACTCTTTGATATGATCTTGAGAAGCACCAATTTGAGATTTGAAGCTCAAAGTTGAGACACGTAATTCAAGACTAGAACCATAGGTAAACTATCTTCTTAGGACCCAAAATCTAATGAACTAAGCCAACTAAATCAACACTCAAATGCCCCTAACCCAAGAAGAATCAAGAACAAATGGGATGGAAAGATTTAGGCAACCAATTGAACTCCTAAAAGAACCCTAGATTATATAGAAATCTATGACCTACTTTAGAAAGAATAATGATCTATCCTAAGAACATTAGACACTAGATTTTTAGGTTGGACTAAAGCCTAAGAGAAGTCTTGATTGATTTGGGAATCACCTAAGGGGAACAACCTCAAGAACTCTCTCTAAAGAGAAGAAATGATTTCTCTATTCAAAATATTAGAAGTTGATTTTTACAAGATCTATGTCATATATATAGACATCTAAAACTCGCTAAGATGAGATGAAATCTCAGCAATTCAAACCTTTTAAAGGTCCAAAGTATCCCTATTACATAATAAAAGTCATGAAAATTTAATTAGGAACAAAATAGAATAAAATAAGAAATTTCAGTAAAAATAGGGCCATGCCTAAAGTGACCTAGTGCTAGGTGTACTAGTGGACCCAGTGCCAAGTGTGATCTAGAAACGGAACAATGTTGTTCCAATATGGACCTGGCGCCAGATGTACTAGTGTGCTCGGCACCAAGTGTATTTTGCTCTCCTCACACCCTGCTTTTCTTATCTTCTCAACCTCATCTTGCACTCATTCGGCCCTCAATACCAATTGTTGTTCAAGCTTTGATCTTTTTGCCCTTCTTTTACCATCCATCTCTTCACAATCTTCTTAGGCCTTGGTTCATTGAATTTGTTGTCATGATGATTTCCTTAAATCCTCTTGAACATTATTCTTACCCATGGAACCATGAAGAGTGATTTTGTCCTTCTTTCCCCTTCTTGAAAATGGCATTCATGCCTAATTTGATTCCTATCACTCTCTTTGATAAGTGGTTACATATTGGAAGTCATGGATTATCAGACTAGTTATCAAAAGATGGTAGATATCATTAAGAAATGTGTTAGTGCATTTTTTCTATCTCAATGACAGGTGCTACGTAGTGGGATATTTTCGTTATTATACCTATAGGTCGAAGACACTGTACTTGCAATATTATTCTCAAAGTCAATATTTCAATATGGTGATAAATAGAATATTTAAAATGATAAAAATACTGTTATGCATTAACGGGGGTATTTTGGTCATTTTTGTAGCCAAGAATAATGTCTTTTTGCCCCCAGAGTAGCTTAAATAATCTTAGTAAATTTATCTACTATATAGGTTATTGGGTGAATTTATAATTGGAAGAATTATTCTAGAAGTCTAATTAGTTATTTATTTGAGCTATAATAATTAATTGGGCCAATTTAATTAATTATTTTACTAATTAATTATATTTGGTAAATTTTTAATTAATTTTAATTAATTAGTTTATTTATTAATTATCTTGGATAATTTAATATTGGGCCCAAGTGAAATAATTAATTAATAAAAGAGCTATTTAATTTATCTTGGACTAATTAAGAAAAGCCCTAGCCCACCAGGGTTTGGATGTGGTGGCTAGAAGGTTTTACCAGCCTAGAGAGCCACCACATGGAAAAAGGAAAAGGAAATAAGGGAAAAAGGATTACGGTGGCTGGTTTAGGAAAAGAAAAGGAAATTTGTTGTTTATATACATGTATAGTTTGTGTGCTGAAGAGGGTTGATAAAAAATGTCACAAACGTACAAGCTTTCGATTTTTCCTTAAGAAACAAAACAAAAGCCACTGTTTTCCTTTGCCGTTTCCTTCATTTTTCCTTTAACGTTTAACTCTTTCATTTTTCTTCTAATCTTTTTCACTCTAGTTCTATTTTCACCGATAGAGGTCCATAGAAGTTAGAGAATACTCTGGAAGGTCAACAGCTAGCAAACATGTTAACTGTTTGATGCGAATGAGCTAACAGTTAGCTGGTTTTCTAGTAGAAGAAGTAGGCGTTCCCATTCAAAAAGCACCGTCAAACCCGTATTCAACTCTGGCTATTCAAGTAAAATGCCCTAGAAGTAAGCATTACTAGACTTTGGCTCCGAAAAAAATTTAATCTGTTATCTTTCACTGCGTATTTAATTTTTGGGATCCTTCATATGGTATCAGAGCTATGCTTTAATCTAGAAGCATGCTTAGGGTCAATAACCGGAAAAGTGGTTCCTTAACTAATAAAAGTATAATCTTTGTGATTGTATAGATCTCTCGTAGTTTTTAATATAGGTAGATTTTGTGTAGCCTCGCGTGTGGAGGCATAGGCACCTATAATTTATTTTTAATCGCATTCTGTAGAATTTGTGTACGCCTCATTTTGTAAGGCATAGGCATTTGAAATTATATTTTAATTTATTTTACAAATTTTGGAACAAAATTTGGTGCTTGGATCAACATAGAAAATCCCTAAAGAAAACCTAAAGAAGGAATAGAAAAATTGCAAATGGATTGCAGAAGAAAGCCGCGATTGGATTGGCTATTTGATAGCCCAGCCACGGCCAACTAGGGAGATTTATCTCCTACGAGCCGCAACTAGCTCATTGAAGAATGCACATGGAAACTGCGCCCAGCTTTATAGAAACTATAGTGGCTCAAAACAATTTTTTTCCAGAACCCGCGATATAACACCCCTACTAAGATAACAATGGAAACATATCAACACCGGGTGTCGCCCCGTCTAATTATCCAGATAGGGAGTCTTTATAACGAAAACCAAAGAAATGAATATATATATATATATATATATATATAAAAGGTCCAGATTCATACAATATCCCATATTGATGGCCATACATATACATATATCAAAGAATCTCATACATGCCATCTCTAACCATAATAGTAATAAAGTACACAATAAAAAATGGAAGTTGTCCAAGACCTATACCGCTGACACTGTGGTACCATTCTTCTATCCGTAGGTCTACTCAATTCCAGATCCTACAAAAGGTAAGATAAAAGATACGTGTGAGTGATAAATCACCTAGTGAGCCCCATGTGTGCTAGTGCTTTATGAAAGAAACAGAGTACATAAAACTTTTGTGGCGAAAGCATTTCGTTTGTTCACTGGAAACAATTCCAAAACTCTAAGAAAAAGTTTATTTAGAACTCAATCATTTTTAGAAAACTATATTTTACATTCAAATTATTACCCTAATTTCCAAATCACATGCACTTCTCTAGCAGAAGGTCGGCCTGTATGCAAAGCCTGCAGTCTTTGCCATCAGTGCCACGTACCATTGTACTGAGACCACAGCCTACAACACTCAATTTGCACGTATCATTGTACTTAGACCGCAGCCTACAGTACTCAATCGTGAGTCGCCAGAAAAGTACACCGCAGCTACTACTTAGAATAAACAATACGTATACCACAGCATACCAAATGTACCGCAGCATACTCTTGCCACCATAAGCTAGGGGTCCCAATCCTGACATCAATCACTATCGAGGAGGCAAGGAGTTAAACGTACTGAGTGGTATTCAGCGAATGACTCAAAATAATATGTGCCCGCAGTCGCGGCAATTGCCAGGTGCTAAACGGCTAGCCAGGACGACTCATCTCAATGTCCTATTTGTTTGGTATCTCAGGCTCATATCCCATACAGCGCAGCAGAAAATAAATTGAGATACCCTCCCAGGACTCTTCTATGTGTGAAAAACAAGACATAATGACAATAAAGGCAACAGCTTTTACCTTTGGGTGATAGTGCGAAGAACAAAATTTTCTTCTTCAAGTTGAGGCGTGATCCAGCAATTCTCATGATTAACCTCCACGTGAGTTGAAAATCTACCCACTATAATCACAATGTGTGATTATCTCTAATAGTAATCCACACAGAGGAATACTTAAGCACGTAGCTTTCTGTGTTAGCAGAAATTCTAAGTGGCGGCTAGGGTTCCTCTTCAAGATCAAATCGAGAGAGAAAAAGAAGAAGAAGTGAAGGTTTAGGTGGCTACTATTTTTCTCACGTGAATCACCCTTCGGGTTTTTCTTCAATTAACCCCACAATATTATCAAATAATATCTTGAGTATATATTCCCCTATTGTGTGTGACCTATTAGGTTTCCCAATCAATTGGTAGAGAATATGAATTAATCCAAACGTCTTTGAGATTAATAATCCATAATTAATTAGAATTAATCCGATTAAATCTAATCAAGATTGGTTTATTAATTCATCAATTAATAAACACATATTCCCAGATCCTGAGTGGTATCAAGCAACACATCATGACCACCCAAGAGTTCAGGAAGTCAAGTTGTGAAACCCCAGTCAAAACCAACCGTAGAGTAAGGGGGTTGGGATGCATATCATGCTTTATTTCATGATTACATACATTTTCATATGATTTTATGTCCTTTGGATTTGAGTTTTATTGTTTTGAAGTCTTGTTGGTGAGTATTATATGAGAGGGGCAAAATGGTAATTTTTACCCGAGGTGAAAATAGGGAGATAGCTTGTGGAAGGAATAAGAATTAATTTTCTAGTAAAAATAGCAACAAGAGTGGTTGTAGTTTAGTGGTCAGTGACTTAGAATTAATTCTTAAGGTCTTGGGTTCGAATTCCATCATAGAAGCTTTAGTTTAATTAAAATTTTATTTTTGCTTAGGGGGGATTAGTCTCGGCCTTAAGGGCCTAGAGCAAGGTGATGATAATGACCTAGGAGAGGCATGTTAGGAGAATTCTCATTTCACACCTTTGCTTTACTCGAAATTCTTAAAGGGAATTCATTCCCCCTTGACCTTTAGTTTTCTTAATTTTCAACTCCTTAGTTTGATCAAAGTGTTCTACCCTTTTCCTTTCCAAAAAATTCAGTAGAGGGCTGAGGTCTTTTAGGATCAAAATGTCCTAGTAAAAGGCTTCTCATGGTCTGGAAAATGTGAACGAATTGTGGGAAATGTCAAGAGGAAAATCCCTCTAGTAAGCTTGCAGAAATTTCACTCTATAGCTAGTTCACCTTCCTTCTTGGAATGAGTTGAAATTTTCCAGCTTGTGTACCTTCAAAATGTCAAAATTCTTAGCTAACATTCCCTTCAAAATGATGCCAGAAAAATGGCCTTAAGTTCAGCTTGAAACATGAATTATTTCTGCCATTTTCAGACTGCACAAAGACTGAGCAAAACCAGTGAAAAATCCTAGGCAAATCACTACATTGGAGGCTTAAAACCAAGCTGTTTTCTTCCAGATTTTGTGCAGCACCTTAGCCATGTTTTTCCTCCATGAAGAAGGCTAGAAACCAGCCTTGAATACCCCTGAAACCCCCCTCCCAGATCGCTGCAAATCAGCTGGAAGTGGCAGACGAAATTCTGCCCAGAAAATGCTGTGCAGCAAAATTCTGGGCAGTCAAATGTCCAGCTTTGTTCCCTGTTCTTCTTCCAGCCAAAACACCAACCTACTTCGGTCAAAACATCCCTTAAACCACCATTAACAGAGCTCCAATGGTTCCCCTGAGCTTCTGGACGAAAGGCAGCAATGGCTCTCCGAAAATCTCTCCAACAAATCCCTGCAATTAAGCTTGATTGGTTTCCAAAATTTCAGCCATCTTGTTTAGCAACTTTCCATAAAATCTTACACCATTGACTAGACATCTTCTTCACCATTGTGCACCTTAGTTTCGGCCATCATAAGCCTCATTGAACCAGCTTTAATTCCTCAGAAAAGCTGCACATTCAGTCGGCCATAGGAGACTTCAAAGCTGTCCAAATAATCAAGATATTCTTAGAATATCTAGTTTCCAAATTCTCTTCCTAAAAATATTCTTCAAGGATTGTAACAACTAACCTTTCCTTTCCCTTCCAAATCAGAGAAACAACTCCCTAAACCCTACAAAATTTTGGCAGCTCTCCCAACCTCCCTCTCTCGATTTTCTCTAGCCACCAAGAACACACACACTACACCAAGAACACCTACTACCTTCTTTCACCTAATACACCTTCAAACCACTTCAAACCCTCACGAAAATCTCCAGATTTGATCTACTCTTTGCTGTGAATCCATCAACACCATTATTAACATCAAACTCCTCAAATCATCTTGCTACTTTGGATCAAAACCAGAAATTATTGTGAAGGTCAAGAACATCTTCAAGGTAAATTTACTCTATCAACTTCGTCTTCTACAAACCTGATCTCCAATGAGAAATTATGTGAATGAACATACTAATGATCTCTCTCTCTCTCTCTCTCTCTCTCTCTCTCTCTCTCTCATGGCCCGAAATTCCCTCTCTTGGCCGAATGGTCTCTTTTTCCATGACCATGCTTTCGCCACCTCTCTTGGACAAGATTAGCCATCTAGGAGTTGAGATCTACTCTAAACTCTTCCAAAGCATTCATCAACTAAGTAAGTACCTTCAATCCTTCTTTTAAACTCTAGAATCGTTTCCCTAGGATGCTGTTGTTAAAAGGTGAATGGTGGTAGGATTTGAGTATATATTTATTGTTGAGATTGAAGCATGAGCAATTGTATGATTGTGAAGGAGATGGGATTTATGCATGAAAGGTTTATCTTGGTTGATTGTATGTTGATTTGAGGTTTGATGCATGTCATAGGTAGTATTTGTGATAAAGCATGCTAGAGATTATGCCGCCGTTGGTGAATAGGATTTTTATTCATTTGGGATTGTTTAAGCCTTGTTCATATTTATGCTAGTAGAGGTTAAAGCAGGTCTTAATAAATTTAGATCTATGTCTAGATGCAAGATTTGGTTGATTTGGTGAATTGATGAATTGAAGGATTGTGCATGTTCTCGGTTGAGGATGGCCATAGAAATTTGATCATGATCTAATTATCCTAAAACTATTTTTCACTTTATGCATAAAATACTCAATAAAATAATATTGCTAGTATTTTTGAAAAAACCCTAGGAAGGGTAGATTTGGAATTATTATATATATAAAGGATATTTTAGTCAAATAAATAATAATTTTTGCTAGAAAATAAGATAAATAAATATTATTTAAAATAAAGAGTCAATTAAAGCTTTATGAGAATGATTCATAATTAGTAAAATATTTACTAAATCAAAACCCTAAAGGATTTACTTAATATTTTCCAAGAAAGGCTTATTAAATTTAATCTTAACTAGTTTTAGCTATCAAATATTTTCTAACAACTAAACTATCATTAAATCACTATTTTACCTAATACCATCTATGACGCTTGATCAAATGAACTCTAAATTTTTCCTAACAAGGTTTAAACTTTCAACTTATTAGAATTTATTTCCCAAACTATTAATTATTTTAAATTACGAATTAAACTTAGCTTATAAACCTATTTAATTATTATTTTATCTTAAAGCTTGGGACACTAGGATCATGGTAGTAGTGAATTGAATTGACTTAAAATTGAGGAAGTGGTTTGTGACTTGAAATTGATTAAGATTTGTATTTACCCATGTGGGGTTAGGTCAGCTGTTCGAGACCTTGTTGTTGTGAGCAAGAATCAGGTATGCTCCTGCATAAAACCTATCGACGTGAAAATGTTTTCCTTATGGCATGCTAAATGTGGAATGTATGGACACTCGTTTATCTGAAGGCAATTGAGGGTTGAATTTGTTCTTATTTCCAACACTTATATTATTTAAAAGTTATTGAGCAGGTTTCACAAACTTAAAACTCTTTCTAAAACTGATTGTTCCCAAAACTTTAGAAACCCTCAAATTATTATTTTCGTGAAGAGCAATGCTTTGTTCATTTTATCCCAAGTGGGAAACGTCGTTGAGTACTCAATATGGGTGGACTACTAGGACTAGTCTTTGAAGGGTTAGGGTAAGTCTCTCAGCAGGTGGCCATCTCTGAGGGGTGAGTCATTCCCAAATAAGATGTCAGTCCAGTGAGTCGTGCCGGTCCGAGCTAGCAGTTTGTTTTCAGTCAAGTGACTGTGTTTTGCTGGAATGGACACCCGGTTGTTGTTTGGGTATAGAGAATGAGGAGTATCTTGCCCAGTAGGCCGATCACCTACTTTTGTCAGTCTGAACAAAGTGTCGGCATTCTGACCGGTTATGGGGCCGAACGTGTGGTAACCCATATCCCTTTCTTTCGAGTGGTTGAATTCATTACTTGTGTACGGCTAGATAAGCCAAAACGCCACTCTTGCTTTTGACTAATGCTTGATGCTTGCCAATGTTTCTCTTATAAAAGTTTCACACTTTGCATCCACGAACTGTTTTCAGTAAACACCCAAAGCACACACGGACTTACTGAGATTTCTGTCTCATCACCTTTCTATCATGATTTCAGGATGATCCTGCTGTGAAGTTGAGTGGCTAGTAATATCTGCTTTGGAGGAGAATGTGTCTTTTGATTTTATGTATTGCTTTGGGGAGGCGAGAGTGGATAATTTTATTTATGGTTCTGTTTTGGAATTCATGGATTTATTCTTGAAGTTTTCTTTGGGTTGTAATAAATTTTTAGGTTAAATATTATTTTTATTCCGCAATTTATTTGTGTGGCCTAGTTATAAATACCCATTGTCCTTTGGACGGGGCGACATCCCCGGCCCTGGCGGGCCTAGGCTTCGGGGTGTTACATGTGGTATCAGAGACTAGGTTATAGGCAACTATTGATGATTTATGATTTATTTATTTAAGTTTAAATCTTATCTAACCTATTTTGTTAATGTTGTAGGATGGTTAGACTGCTTAGGACAGCAAGGAAAGGGCAGCAGTGGCACCCGCCTTACTATCTAGACCAGGATGACCTTCTAGTTCCCCAGCCTGCCTCTCAGCCAGTTCTCCCTATAGAGGATAACATTGATGTCGAGGTTATCCCTATAGAGGATAGCAGTGATGATGAGTTTGACCTTATGGAGGATAGCAGTGAGGACGAGGTCCAAATCCTAGAGCCACCTCCAATTCCGGTGATAGACATAAGCTCTGACAGTGAGGATGATGTGATGATAGTGGAGTCTGAACCCTACCCTCCTAATCCCGAAGTGGATTTAGCAGCAGCTAGTGATGACCCGGGGGAGATAGACTATGAGTCTCCACCTAGGCCTTCTTTCATCCCTTCCTTCAGCCGAGTTGAGGCCGGAGAGAGTTCTAGGCGCCCTGGGAAGGAGCCGATGGAGGGATTTGCTAGCGGGGACGGAGTAGATTTTTCTAAGAACACTGGGGGTTGGTTGTATGTGGCTTATGATGAGGGTTCGGATGAGGATTAGAGAACTAAGAGTTATTTTATTTTAGATGGTTATTTATTTGTTGTCTTTCGAGAACTAGTATGACAAAGATTTTCAATTTTATGTTCTATTCACAATTTTGGATTTATGCAAGTCAATTTTTGAAATCAAAGTTTATGAGCAATCCTTTAAATAAGTTGCATCTGACTTCTTTCTATTCATACTTGGCCATGTATGCTTGCACCACTAAAATAATTTGATACTTGAGTGCATACATTTAACATCTGGGGTATGGTATAGAATGGCACCCAAGAGACGTGCGGCTTCTTCAGCCAGAAGGATTCCAGAAGTAGACCGGGTAGCACCGAAAGTTGAAACTGAACAGATGCAATCACCCCATCAGGGTAATGGACAAAGTGGACCCGAGATGGGCATGGGGTTTGATTCCCCAGTAGATGTGTCAATGGGCCAGGCACTCAACAAAGTGGCCGAGATTCTTCAGACGCTGACCGAGCGAAGGCACTCTAGAGGGGAAGACGAGGCACTGGAGAAATTCTTAAAGTTCCAACCGCCCATCTTTATGGGTGAAGCCGAGCAAGACCAGAAGACCGAGCAATGGGTCAAACAAATGGAAGACATTTTCACAACGCTCCAGTATTCGGAGGAGCAGATGGTTAAGTTTGCAGCCTTTCGATTGAGAGGGCCAGCTCGGGCATGGTGGCAGCAGGTCTAAGAGGATTGGGTGATGGATGAGCAAGAATGGTTGTGGTCCAACTTCGTTGAAGCCTTCAGGGCTGAGTACATCCCTCAGTGGAGTGTGGAGAAGCGGGAGGACGAATTTCAGAATCTGAAGCAGGGGAGCATGTCAGTGGCTCAATATGCGGCACGTTTTACGCAATTGTCGAAATACTGCCGAAGATTGGTCGCACCGAGCAGAATAGGACGAGGCAGTTCGTCAAGGGGCTAAGCCCCGAAAATTGTTAAGGCAAGGATGTTAGGGTTATTTGGGTTATGTGATGAACAAGCCTAAGGACCAGTGTACTCTGGAGAACACGGAAGTGGTGAATGATTTTCCCGATGTATTCCCAGCGGAGCTTGATTCTCTACCTCCTAGCCGAGAAGTAGAATTCACAATAGACTTAGTTCCCGGAGCGGAACCAGTATCCCGGACTCCATACCGGATGGCACCGGCATAGTTGAAAGAGTCGAAAGAGCAGTTGGAAGAGTTAGTAGGACAAGGCTATATCATACCAAGCGCGTCGCCCTGGGGAGCGCCTGTGCTATTTGTAAAGAAGAAGGATGGAACCTTGAGGCTATGCATCGACTACCGAGGGCTGAACAATTTGACGATTAAGAACAAGTACCCTCTTCCACTGATTGACGCGCTATTTGATTAGCTGCAAGGATCCAGTTGCTATTCCAAGTTGGATCTTAGGCAAGGTTACTACCAAGTGCGGATAAGAGAGGAAGATATCCCCAAGACAGCCTTCAACACCCGCTATAGACATTTTGAGTTCGTGGTGATGCCGTTCGGGATGACTAACGTTCCAGCGGTATTCATGGACCTGATGCACCGAGTATTCTGACCCTATCTAGATAAGTTTACGGTGGTCTTCATCGACGATATTTTGATCTACTCCAAGAGTTCGGAGGAGCATGCGGAGCATCTGAGGCTCGTGTTGGAGAAATTGCGGGAACACAAGCTATATGCCAAATTCAGCAAGTGCAAATTCTGGCTAGACAGTGTGGCATTCCTTGGCCATGTGGTGACCAAGGAAGGAATCAAGATAGATCCGGCAAAGGTCGAGGCGGTATCAGACTGGAAGCAACCGGAGAATATTACTGAGATCTGGAGTTTCTTGGGATTGGCCGGATACTACCGAAGATTTATTAAGGGATTCTCGACGCTCGCATCGCCAATGACCCGTTTGTTGAGAAAGGATGTTCCGTTCGTGTAGAATGAAAAATGCAAGAAAAGATTCCAAGAATTAAAGAAGAGACTGATGACAGCACCGGTATTAAGTCTACCGGAGGAAGGCAAACCTTGCACGCTATACACCGATGCTTCAAAAGAAGGACTGGGAGTGGTGTTGATGCAAGATAGGAAATTAATTGCTTATGCTTCTCGGAAGCTAAGACCCCATGAAGTGGACTACCCCACTTACGATTTGGAATTGGCAGCTATAGTGTTCGCCCTAAAGAAATGGCGACACTACTTGTATGGAGCCGAGTACGAGGTGTTCACCGACCATAAGAGTCTGAAGTAAATCTTCACTCAAAAGGATTTGAACTTGAGGCAACGAAGGTGGATGGAATTCTTGGAGGAATACCGTTGCCCGATCAACTACCATCCCGGGAAGGCCAACGTTGTGGCAGACGCCCTAAGCAGAAATGTTGGAATGGCTAGACTGAAGGTGCAGGAAATGCAAGTAGTTCAGGATGTATTGGGTAGAAGGGCAGAGGTACAAGACAAAAGAATCGTCATCAGCAATTTGAAGTTGGTGCCGAATTTGATGCAAGAAATAGTGGAAGCTCAGCAAAGCAACGCCGAGTTTCAAATTTTCAAGGATAAGGAACTTAAGCGACCAGATAGCGAATTTCGTCATGATGAGGCGAGAACTCTTCATTTCATGGACCAATTGTGTGTACCCGGGGAGCAGCAATTAAAGGACAGGATTTTGGAAGAGGCTCACAAGAGCAAGTACGTCATTCATCCGGGAGAGGTCAAGATATATCAGGATTTGAAAAGAGCACACTGGTGGTCCGGAATGAAGCAAGATGTGGTCAAGTATGTGTCAACTTGCCTTACTTGCCAGAAAGTTAAAGCGGAGCATAGGAAGTCAGCAGGGCTATTGCAGCCATTGCCAGTGCCAGAATGGAAGTGGGAGGAGGTGACTATGGATTTCGTCACCGGACTTCCCATGTCAAAGACCCAGAAGGACGCCATATGGGTGGTGGTGGATCGACTGACCAAGTCGGCCCACTTCATCCCGGTAAATGTGAGGGATTCTATAGAGAAGCTGGCTCAGACATATGTTCGAGAAGTAGTTCGACTTCATGGAGTACCGTCGAGCATAGTGTCAGATCGAGACCCGAGGTTTACTTCTCGCTTTTGGGGAAAATTCCAGGAGGCAATGGGATCGAAATTGAAATTCAGTACGATGGCGCATCCGCAGACTGATGGGCAATCAGAAAGGGTGATCTAAATATTGGAAGATATGTTGAGAGCTTGTGTCCTGGATTTCGGGGATAAGTGGATTAAGTGTGTACCGTATGCCGAACTATCTTATAACAACAGCTATCAGGCCTCGATTGGGATGGCACCGTACGAAGCGTTGTATGGGCGCAAGTGTCAGGTACCGTTGTATTGGAGTTGGACGGAAGATGGACATGTGAGCAAAACTGAAGAGGTCTGTGTCCAAGAAATGTTGGATAAAGTGAAACTAATTCGGGAGAGGTTAAAGGCGACTCAGAGCCGGCAGAAGAGCTATGCGGACAACCGAAGAAGAGAATTGGAATTTCAAGTCGGGGACCGTGTATTTCTGAAGCTAACACCTAATAGGGGGATTTTGAAGCATCCGAAGGGCGGAAAGTTAAATCCGAGATATTTGGGGCTGTTTTTTATTAAGGAAAGAATTGGACCGGTAGCTTACCAATTAGACCTGCCGGACGGGTTGACGGGTATCCACGATGTGTTCCATGTGTCACAGTTGAAGAACAATAATGCGGATCCTGGTCATATATTGAATGATGAACCATTGGTGTTACAGCCAGATCTGAGCTACGTGGAGAAGCCAGTGCGGATATTGGACCGCAGTGTCAAGACCCAACGAAATAAGAAGATACCGATGGTTAAGATTCAGTGGGAGCACCATGGCACTCAGGATGCCACATGGGAATCAGAAGAATGGGTTAAGTGGAAGTATCCCGAGCTGAAATAGAGGTATGTTTGAATTTCGGAACGAAATTCTTCTAAGGAGGGAGGATGTGAAACCCCAGCCAAAACCAACCTTAGAGTAAGGGGGTTGGGATGCATATCATGCTTTATTTCATGATTAAATACATTTTCATATGATTTTATGTGCTTTGAATTTGAGTTTTTATTGTTTTGAAGTCTTGTTGGTGATTATTATGTGAGAGGGGCAAAATGGTAATTTTTGCCCGAGGTGAAAATAGGAAGATAGCTTGTGGAAGGAATAGGAATTAATTTTCTAGTAAAAATAGCAACAAGAATGGTTGTGGTTTAGTGGTCAGTGCCTTAGAATTAATTCTTGAGGTCTTGGGTTCGAATTCCATCATAGAAGCTTTAGTTTGATTAAAATTTTATTTTCGCTTAGGGGGGATTAGTCTCGGCCTTAAGGGCCTAGAGCAAGGTGGTGATAATGACCTAGGAGAGGCATGTTAGGAGAATTCTCATTTTACTCCTTTGCTTTACTCGAAATTCTTAAAGGGAATTCATTCCCCCTTGACCTTTAGTTTTCTTAATTTTCAACTCCTTAGTTTGATCAAAGTGTTCTACCCTTTTCCTTTCCAGAAAATTCAGTAGAGGACTGAGGTCTTTTAGGATCAAAATTTCCTAGTAAAAGGATTCCCATGGTCTGGAAAATGTGAACGAATTGTGGGAAATGTCAAGAGGAAAATCCCTCTAGTAAGCTTGCTGAAATTTCACTCTATAGCTAGTTCACCTTCCTTCTTGGAATGAGCTGAAATTTTCCAGCTTGTGTACCTTCAAAATGTCAAAATTCTTAGCTAACATTCCCTTCAAAATGCTGCCAGAAAAATGGCCTTAATTTCAGCTTGAAAAATGAATTATTTCTGCCATTTTCGGACTGCACAAAGACTGAGCAAAACCAGTGAAAAATCCTAGGCAAATCGCTACCTTGGAGGCTCAAAACCAAGCTGTTTTCTTCCAGATTTTGTGCAGCACCTTAGCCATGTTTTTCCTCCATGAAGAAGTCTAGAAACCAGCCTTGAATACCCCTGAAACCCCCCTCCCAGCTCGCTGCAAATCAGCTGGATGTGGCAGACGAAATTCTGCCCAGAAAATGCTGTGCAGCAAAATTCTGGGCAGTCAAATGTCCAGCTTTGTTCCCTGTTCTTCTTCCAGCCAAAACACCAACCTACTTCGGTCAAAACCTCCCTTAAACCACCATTAACAGAGCTCCAATGGTTCCCTTGAGCTTCTGGACGAAAGGCAGCAATGGCTCTCCGAAAATCTCTCCAACAAATCCCTGCAATTGAGCTTGATTGGTTTCCAAAATTTCAGCCATCTTGTTTAGCAACTTTCCATAAAATCTTACACCATTGACTAGACAACTTCTTCACCATTGTGCACCTTAGTTTCGGCCATCATAAGCCTCATTGAACCAGCTTTAATTCCTCAGAAAAGCTGCACATTCAGTCGGCCATAGGAGACTTCAAAGCTGTCCAAATAATCAAGATATTCTTAGAATATCTAGTTTCCAAATTCTCTTCCTAAAAATATTCTTCAAGGATTGTAACAACTAACCTTTCCTTTCCCTTCCAAATCTGAGAAACAACTCCCTAAACCCTACAAAATTTCGGCAGCTCTCCCAACCCCCCTCTCTCGATTTTCTCTAGCCACCAAGAACACACACACTACACCAAGAACACCTACTACCTTCTTTCACCTAATACACCTTCAAACCACTTCAAACCCTCACGAAAATCTCCAGATTTGATCTACTCTTTGCTGTGAATCCATCAACACCATTATTAACATCAAAATCCTCAAATCATCTTGCTACTTTGGATCAAAACCAGAAATTATTGTGAAGGTCAAGAACATCTTCAAGGTAAATTTACTCTATCAACTTCGTCTTCTACAAACCTGATCTCCAATGAGAAATTATGTGAATGAACATACTAATGATCTCTTCTCTCTCTCTCTCTCTCTCTCTCTCTCTCTCTCATGGCCCGAAATTCCCTCTCTTGGCCGAATGGTCTCTTTTTCCATGACCATGCTTTCGCCACCTCTCTTGGACAAGATTAGCCATCTAGGAGTTGAGATCTACTCTAAACTCTTCCAAAGCATTCATCAACTAAGTAAGTACCTTCAATCCTTCTTTTAAACTCTAGAATCGTGTCTCTAGGATGCTGTTGTTAAAAGGTGAATGGTGGTAGGATTTGAGTATATATTTATTGTTGAGATTGAAGCATGAGCAATTGTATGATTGTGAAGGAGATGGGATTTATGCATGAAAGGTTTATCTTGGTTGATTGTATGTTGATTTGAGGTTTGATGCATGTCATAGGTAGTATTTGTGATAAAGCATGCTAGAGATTATGCCGCCGTTGGTGAATAGGATTTTTATTCATTTGGGATTGTTTAAGCCTTGTTCATATTTATGCTAGTAGAGGTTAAAGCAGGTCTTAATAAATTTAGATCTATGTCTAGATGCAAGATTTGGTTGATTTGGTGAATTGATGAATTGAAGGATTGTGCATGTTCTCGGTTGAGGATGGCCATAGAAATTTGATCATGATCTAATTATCCTAAAACTATTTTTCACTTTATGCATAAAATACTCAATAAAATAATATTGCTAGTATTTTTGAAAAAACCCTAGGAAGGGTAGATTTGGAATTATTATATATATAAAGGATATTTTAGTCAAATAAATAATAATTTTTGCTAGAAAATAAGATAAATAAATATTATTTAAAATAAAGAGTCAATTAAAGCTTTATGAGAATGATTCATAATTAGTAAAATATTTACTAAATCAAAACCCTAAAGGATTTACTTAATATTTTCCAAGAAAGGCTTATTAAATTTAATCTTAACTAGTTTTAGCTATCAAATATTTTCTAACAACTAAACTATCATTAAATCACTATTTTACCTAATACCATCTATGACGCTTGATCAAATGAACTCTAAATTTTTCCTAACAAGGTTTAAACTTTCAACTTATTAGAATTTATTTCCCAAACTATTAATTATTTTAAATTACGAATTAAACTTAGCTTATAAACCTATTTAATTATTATTTTATCTTAAAGCTTGGGACACTAGGATCATGGTAGTAGTGAATTGAATTGACTTAAAATTGAGGAAGTGGTTTGTGACTTGAAATTGATTAAGATTTGTATTTACCCATGTGGGGTTAGGTCAGCTGTTCGAGACCTTGTTGTTGTGAGCAAGAATCAGGTATGCTCCTGCATAAAACCTATCGACGTGAAAATGTTTTCCTTATGGCATGCTAAATGTGGAATGTATGGACACTCGTTTATCTGAAAGCAATTGAGGGTTGAATTTGTTCTTATTTCTAACACTTATATTATTTAAAAGTTATTGAGCAGGTTTCACAAACTTAAAACTCTTTCTAAAACTGATTGTTCCCAAAACTTTAGAAACCCTCAAATTATTATTTTCGTGAAGAGCAATGCTTTGTTCATTTTATCCCAAGTAGGAAACGTCGTTGAGTACTCAATATGGGTGGACTACTAGGACTAGTCTTTGAAGGGTTAGGGTAAGTCTCTCAGCAGGTGGCCATCTCTGAGGGGTGAGTCCTTCCCGAATAAGATGTCAGTCCAGTGAGTCGTGCCGGTCCGAGCTAACAGTTTGTTTTCAGTCAAGTGACTGTGTTTTGCCGGAATGGACACCTACTTTTGTCAGTCTGAACAAAGTGTCGGCATTCTGACCGGTTATGGGGCCGAACGTGTGGTAACCCATATCCCTTTCTTTCGAGTGGTTGATTTCATTACTTGTGTACGGCTAGATAAGCCAAAGCGCCACTCTTGCTTTTGACTAATGCTTGATGCTTGCCAATGTTTCTCTTATAAAAGTTTCACACTTTGCATCCACGAACTGTTTTCAGTAAACACCCAAAGCACACACGGACTTACTGAGATTTCTGTCTCATCACCTTTCTATCATGATTTCAGGATGATCCTGCTGTGAAGTTGAGTGGCTAGTAATATCTGCTTTGGAGGAGAATGTGTCTTTTGATTTTATGTATTGCTTTGGGGAGGCGAGAGTGGATAATTTTATTTATGGTTCTGTTTTGGAATTCATGGATTTATTCTTGAAGTTTTCTTTGGGTTGTAATAACTTTTTAAGTTAAATATTATTTTTATTTCGCAATTTATTTGTGTGACCTAGTTATAAAGACCCATTGTCCTTTGGAAGGGACGACTTCCCCGGTCCTGGCGGGCCTAGGCTTCGGGGTGTTACACAAGTGACTTGACAAGAACCCTTCAATAACAAATTTCAGTGCAATTAACTCCTTTCACCATACAATATCTCATTCAGTTTGGAGCACGAAATTAGTGCCCACTCCCTCCAGAATTAATTCTGGCCCGAATACAATAGTAGTTGTACCAGGAACCCACTACACTAAATATGTATCAATTGGAACTGTTTCCAAAACACAATTGCCTTGGCCAAGGGCTTTTCGAGTAGTAATTCCTACAAGTGGCCGTGAGATATTCGCCCCTACTATTAAAAGTGGTGAATCCTTTATTGACCCTCTCAACTACTTTCGTTTACCTCACAATGTACCTAATATCCATCCAATAGGCGGCCCTCAATCGAGCTCCGGAGATTGGAATTAAAGTACAAAGCTCAGCAAACGAAGTACCTTGGAGATCTCAAGTCTAAGGATACTTGCACGATTACTATATTGAGATTATATCACTGGCACTAAATAGTTATCCATATGATTATCTCAAAGTTAGGTCATCCAATGAAATTCTTCCATTAACAAGCATCCATATGTTAACTTTGAGTATCTCAATACTCACGGTTATGAGAACCACCGCCTGATCAAATCAGGAAGCCTAACACATGCTAGTCTTAACGCATTAATGATATCCTATCTCATTAATACTATTATTAGGGACTATTTAAGTACTAACACTATCCAGTGTAGTAGGAATCTCATATTATGATCTCTATCATGATTTTCTTAACACGGTGTTATACTAGGGACTTTATTGAATAGTTATATTACTTAAAGTAAAAAAAAAGAAACTGTAAGATAAATAATGCCTTTTATTAAAATAAAATGTGTCATATACAATATACAAGTGATTGCCTCTAGGGCACAACACTAACACTATCACCTTGTTCAGAGTAAGACAATCCCTATAACTAGTCCTGGTTACTAGGGTCATCTAACTCTAACGTGGCTAATACAAATATCAAAGTCCTTGTTGAGTACTCAACGCTACTAATACCAACCCCTTCTGACTAATTAGGCTAGAGGGATATCTAATCTCGCAAGATTTTCAAAACAAACATTTTCGGGACAAATTAACATCTTCCAGAATTTGATCCCACTGACTCTCAAGTCAAATAATCATTTCCATAGGCTCCGCAGGGCCAATCAATTCATTCCATAGGCACATCAGACAAATAAAGCAATTTCCAAGATGAAAATGTCATTTTCCAAAAGTCAATCTTATCACAAGAGATCATTTTTCAAAACCGTGTCAAAACAGGCTAAAAAGTTCTTTTCACACATAAAATAATTTTCCAGGAGTATTTGGGTCATTTTGCCCGTACTCGATCACAAAAGTCATTTCAAAGGGCATTTGGATCATTTTACCCATGCCCAATTCCAAAAGACTTTTGGAGGGTATTCGAGTCATCTTACCCTTACCCGATTTGTAAAGTGTTTACAAGAGCTCTAATAAGGATATTTCGGTCATTTACCGAATACCCAATTTCAAAGGTTTTCATAAAATATTCCAATAAGGACATTTGGATAATTTTACAAATACCCGATTCCGAAAGGAACTCATTTCAAGAAATTCAAAATTATAATCCCAAAAGAGAATTAAATTTAAAGTTTACGCATTTTCATAAAATGTTCCAATAAGGACATTCTATTCAATTTATGAATACCTGATTCCAAAATTTATCATTTTTTGAAAATCCCAAGTATTTAATCTGAAAATGACTAAATTCATAAAATTTATGCTTTAATCATCCATTAAGGTTTCCAAGCCAATTATAAAGTTCATTCAAGCCCAAAATGGCATAAAAACAAATGTTTCTCAGATAAACCTTAAACATATTCAAGGATTTTCAAAATGGTATAAAATATAGCATTTCATGGAAAAATAAAGCACACTAGGTTTCAAAAGGTTTTACAAATAATGGGACTCACCTCGTGTCCTAACTAAACTCTTTCTGTTTACGACCATTTGACCACCTTTTCTACCGTTTTCAATGAACCTTTGGTCATTTATTGATAAACCTACACCAAACATCATTTTTGGGTTAAGTTGTGTTTGGTCAAAAAATAGCCGATGGTTAGCTAACGTCCGGCCGACGTGCCCAACGTCCAACTAACGTTTAGCCGATGATTAGCTATCAGGGCTGATGGTTAAGGAAAACGTTCAACATTTGTTCACGTCATTTTTTTGTCATTTGCTCTATTCTTTTGTTTTCCTTTTTCCACATCCTTTCTCCCTTTATATACTAGGGATTCATTTCATATTTCTCATTTATTTCATCTAAAATCACACAATTAATCATTCTTAAGTTCATCCATTTTCGAACTCATTTTTCTGGAATTTCACTACTTGTCACATGATTTTTTTTTGGCACAAAACTTGCAATCCACGACTCCGATTCGGCTCTATGATATACCAAAACAACCATAAGACTCTTAAATTTAATTTTGTGTAAGTCCTTTTTAGATTTCTTATTCCAGTGACATGCTACAAGGCAAAAACGGCCCCAGTAGTTTTGTTTCAATTCTACTATTCATGCTTTCCATTATTTTCCTTTAGCCCTTAACACCTTGGAAACATTAATTCATTCAATTTTCCTTCAAATCATCTTTAATTATGTGATTTCCAAATTCTAATAGTTCACAAGAGTCATACTTATTCAACACAAATTCGCCTTTTTCTAATCAAAAGCTAGCATAATCCATTTTTCTAACCAATATAAGCATATATATATATATATATAGCACATATAAGCATATATAAGGTTCATGCACAAAGTTCACAAACCATAGCTTTTGATCCAAAATCAAGATATGAAAATCATGTTTTTATGTTAAAATTCATATCAACATAATCATCATTCGCCCAACAAAAACATTAATTCTAGCAAGGAGAGCTTTTACCTTGTATATAAGGCTATCTGAAGTGATTTGCTCAAAGAACTTCTCAAAACTCACATACAACACCAACACACACTAGCCTTTTTCTCTATCTTGTTTAATCTCTTTTTCTCTTATTTTTATTTCTCCATAGCTACCGGAATTCAGGCTGTATAACAACCTCTTCTCACCAGCATTAATCGTCCAATCTTGGCCATTCATCTCTTATTTTTATTAATTGTATGGTGGATATACATAGGTGCGTTCCAATGAAAATTTTACACACCAACCACCTATTTTTCCTCCTCAAAAATTTCCCTTCATTTCTCTTGTATGGCTGCCGGTTTCTTGGCTAATTCTCCCATTCAATCACCTTCTCATGGTCCATGTATTGGCCAATCACAATACACAAGACCTTAATCAAAAGGGCCCACAAGTGATGTGTTCCAATCACAAAAATACACATCATTCTTTATTTATTTTGTAATTCTTTAATTCCATCCATCGTGCATGAATGCTTCTTGAAACCTCTCTTAAATTGACACATGTCCATGGGCTACCAATCACAAAATGCCACATGCACCGTTTTTAACCGTGATTTTCTATTTTCTTTAGAAATAACCAAAATCGAGTCGGAAACGAAAAAATATTTTATTTCACCACTCAACTCCAAAAATTTCACTGAATCAATTGGTAATATTAAAATTCTTCAATTCCTTCTCTATTTAGTCAAATTTGCGACCAAAGTCGCAGCGCGGTCAAAATGAAGAAAATGCCATCGATACCTCGGATAGCATAATTCACACCAAAATGTGTGTTTCATCACACTAATCAATTTTTCTTCTCAGTGTACCCTCAAATTCTTATCTTATTAACAATAATAGCCTTCTAAAGGTTTAGGGTACGGGTAGAACAAATCCAATAATTACATCTAAGTCCTATCAAAATATTATTATACCAAAATATTCATCTCATTACACCAATCATCTTTTGTTCTAACAATTGATATAAATTCTCATCCTATTATAAGTAGTAGCCAATCAAAAATAAATGTGTGGGGTATTACACGCAATGGAATTTTAAAGAAGTAATGGTCGGTTTTTTCTTTGGTTTTCCATGAAGCCGTGGCTGGTTCATTCAAAGCTACGGCTGGCTTCTTTGTGAATTGGACCGATTTTGCTTGAATCTTCTGGTTCGGTCGGTAGGTTGTGATTTTGGCTTCCGATTCACTCTTGAAAGTTTTTCTTATTTAATTTCCTTTGTTGTTTCTTTTTTTTTTTTTTTTGCCCATATCATACGAGGTTATTTTCTTGCAATGGTTTATTTATGGATTTAAATAATTTTGCATGAAAATGGTTAGTAAAGGCAGAACCACCTTAGAATTAAACAATATCATTTTAATTTTATTATTATTATGATGTTTAATCCATTATTTGGTTACATAAGAATTAAAAGGTTAGAAATAGCATATAAAAAGTATATTTTTGTAGCATGTCTATTTTATTTAATTTTCTGATTAAATGCATAAAAGTTTTTGAGAAATTAATTTTTTCTCTAGATAAAACAATTAAGGAAAATTTTTTAAAATTGGAACTAAGTAATTCAAAATTAAATTCATAGTTTATTCTTTTATAGGGTTTTATCCTTGACATGGAGAATATTTTTAAATTTAAACATTTTAAATTTAGTTCCTAGAAAATTGTTTTAACTCAAATACTGAAATAAAAATTCATAGTTTATTCTCTTAAAGGGTTTTATCCTTAACATAGAGAATAATGGTTGAATTTTTGGGCTTTCACTAAAAATAATAGAAACCAATTAATTTTAAAGAAACGGTTTTTCTAAAAATCTATTTTTCTCAAAAGATTAAGTGGGAGAGGGGTTCCTATGGTCCCACGGCTTCCATCACAAATTCGTGTTTGAGATTGTGGATTTTCTCACATCATTCTGAGCATGACCCCCTATAGGATGGATTTTTACGAGAATTTAGAACTAATGAAGGAACTATAATTAAAGCCTATGATAAATGTTAGTGTCAGCCATCCTATCATTGGAGGTATTAATGCTGAATTATTTGTAGGTAGTGAAAGTAGTGACCATGCTATCGATGGAACTATTTTTGGATCATTAGCTATTAAGCAAGTTTAATTTGTGATGGTTATACACTTATCATAGAAAATTGTTAACCTTCCTACGAAACTCTGTCAATTTTTCTAAGAGTCAAATTTTTCATAATTGAATAATGATTTTAATAGGTTTACCATATTATGGAAGTAATATGATGTTTTAAATGTGCATTTTTATATATTTTTTCAAAACAAATATTTTTTTGAATGAAGTTTTTTTTCTAATCAATAGAAATGTCTGGTTTTAGTCCTTTATCCATTATTCTCAAGGAGAATAAGTTAACTAGACCTAATTATATGGAATGGAAAAGGAATTTGAACATAGTACTCACTGCGGAAGAGTACAAGTATGTTCTGACTGACCCCTGTTTTGAAATTAGGGAAGATTCTATGGACCAAGTTGTGAGGCTGAGAAGGCATGGAGGAAAGTTGATGAAATGGCTTGATGTAATATGTTGGCTTCCATGTCCAATGTTCTCCAGTCTAAGCACAAAAACATGCCTATAGCATATGACATCGATGTATCATTGCGCACGATGCTTAGTAACAAGAGCTGGCCAGTAAGGCAGGAAGCCCTTAGAGTAATTATGAGCACTGAGATGGCTGAGGGGGCATTAGTTCGTGAGCATATGCTTAAGAGGATTGCTCACTTTAAGGAGGTTGAGGTCCTAGGGCAACAATCGATGCTGAGAGCCAAATTGACATGGTTCTTGAGACTTTGCCAAATACTTATTATCAGTTCAAGTTAAATTTCAACATGAACATGCTAAATATGTCTTTGACTGAGTTGATAAAATAACTCTAGGCTACTGAGAAAATCATGAAGCCTGAGTTAAAGATTTTAGTTACTCGTTCTAGTTCATCTTCTAGAACTAGGCCTAAGCCCAAGAAGTTCAAGAAGAAAAAGGCCTAGAACAATACAGGGGCCCAACCTAAGGGATCTAAGTCCATTTTGTCCAAACCCAATGCCAAGTCCAAGGGCAAGTGTTTCAAGTGTGCCAAGAAGAGGCAGTTTAAAAAGGATAGTCTAGACTTCTTGACCAATTTTCTCCAAGTCTTACTCTGTACTTAATGGTTGGGTCATCATCCACTCGGGTTGTTAAATCTACAGCCACTAACCATATCTGTAATTCTTTACTGAGGTTTAGCTAGATAAGACGACCTAGTAAAAGAGAGCATGGACTAAGAGTAGGCAACGGAGCATAAGTGTGGGCTAAGGCAGTAGAAGACTTGGAGTTTTTATTTAATTGTAATTGGATTTTAGTTTTGAAAGATATTTTATATGTTTCTAGTTTTAAACAAAATTTAATTTCAATTTCAAGATTGGTTAATCAAGAATATTATGTTTCTTTCCATTTTAGTATTTCAATCAATAGAAATAGAAATATTATTTGTTCTAGAAACATATATGGGAATCTTTTCTATATTAATCCTATTAATTATCAAATAAATAATACTCAGACAGAACCTAATAATAAGAAGAGAAAGGTCACATCAAATAACTCTTATTTATAGCACTTGAGATTAGGACATATAAATCCTAATCAAATTCAGAGGTTAATCTAAAATGGGTCTTTGGACTCATTGAAATTGGAGGAATAGCCTCAGTGTGAATCTTATCTTGTGGATAAAATGACTAAAAGATCCTTTACTCAATAGGCAGAAATGGCCAAGGAAATATTAAAATTAGTTCATACTGATATTTGTAGTCCTATGTCTTTAACTGCTTGAGAAGGTTATGAATATTTCATCATATTCACAGATGATCATATGTGTTTTGGTTATATTTACTTGATGAGGCATAAGTCTCACTCCTTTGATAAATTTAAAGAGTTTAAGGCTGAGGTGTAGTGTCAAATAGGTAAACTAACCAAAAAGCTAAGATCGGATCGTGGTAGAGAATATCTCTTTGGTGAATTTAAGGACTACTTGACACACCAAGGTATAGTATCTCAGCAAACTACATCTGTGGCTCCCCAGCAAAATGGAGTAGCAGAGAGAAGAAACAAAAAATTGACGAAAATGGTCAAAAGCATAATGAGTCATTGAACTCTTCCTATTTCTTTTTAGGGAAATAATCTGGAAATAATAGCATATATTCTGAACTTGGTGCCTTCCAAGTCAGTGCCTAAGGTACCTTATGAGATGTGGACTGGACAAAAGCCCTATGTGAATTATCTCAAGATATGGGGTTGTTAAGTATATGTACTGACTAAAGGAGGTAATCTAAACATAATATCAAAACTGTACTACTTCATAGGGTATCCAAAAAGAACAAATGGTGGATACCTTTATTATCCCCAAAAGTAAAAGGTACTTATTAGTACTCATGTTAGATACTTAAAGGATGAACAAAATGTATCTACTAAGTTTTTGAGTAAGGTGGAATTGGAGGAGAAGTTGATTACACTTCAATTTCAAGTGCCCTAATTAAGGAACCTAAAGAGGCGCAGCCAAATATTCCTATACAAAATGAACCACGTCATAGCGAAAGGATATTTAGGGTTCCTGAAAGATGGACTGAAAAAGCCTTTGAGGTAGTCTCCGACCATCTAGAATAAGATCACACTAGATACTATAAGGGCATTGTGAATGCTGATGCAGATAAATGGCAAGTAGTAATGGATGCTGAGATTGAGTCTATGTATCTCAATCAAGTCTGAGATCTTGTCACTGCACCTGAAGGGATTAAACACATAGGGTGCAAGAGGGTATACAAGAGAAAGAGAGATGTAGATGGAAAAATGGAAACCTTTAAAGCAAGGTTAGTAGCAAAAGGTTATACACAAAAAGAATGGATCGATTATGAGGATACATATTTACCTGTTGCCATGCTTAAGTCCATATGCATTCTCTTAGCGATCACATGTTATTATAACTACGAGATATGCCAAATAGATTTCAAGATAACCTTTCTTAATGGCTATCTTAGAAAAGACATCTCTACTTGACCCAGCCTAAAGGCTTTGTTGTGAAAGGCTAAGAATATATGGTTTATAAGCTTAAGAAGTCTATTTATGGACTTAAGCAAGTATCACGAGTATGGAATATATATTTTGATGAGACTATAAGGTCTAATAGTTTCATACAAGACATGGATGAGCAATGCATGTATAGGAAGACAGATGGCAATAACGTATCTTTTATGGTACTTTATGTGGATAACAATCTACTTATTGGGAATGATATAGAGATATTGTAACACCCCACTACCTAGGCCCAACAGGGCCAGGGATGTCGCCCCGTCTAAATGACAATGGGTCTTTATAACTAGGTCACACAAACAGAAATAAAAATAATACTTTAAAATTGAACTTATTATAACGCAAAATTTCAGGAACATATCTAAAATAAATTGATTACTATCATCTCTCAAAACAACACATAAAATAAATAACATAAAGTTTTCAAAGTAGGCAATAAATCTAGCTACTCATCTCCACAACAAGATCGACCTAAAAACATGACATAAAAGGTGATGAGATAAAAATTTGAGTAAACCCGTGTGTGCTTTGAGTGTTTTAGGTAAAACAGTTCATGTATGCAAGTTGTAAAAATTGTATAAGAGAAAGTGTTGGCAAGCAATAAATAAGGTTAAAAATAAAGAGTGGTGTTTTGCTTTTCAAACCATACATGTGCACAATAAATACAACCACTCAAATGGATAGTCATGGGTTACCACACGTTGGGCCCCATGACCATATAACGGTGAGAATGTCACACTTTGTACAGACTGACAAAAGGTAGGTGTTCGGCCTACCGGGTGAGATACTCCTCCTTCTATACACCCAAACTTACCGGTTGTCTACTCTAGAAACACACAGTCCACATGACTGAAACTTGCTAGCTTGGACTAGCATGACCTACTGGACTGGCATCCTATCCGGGAAGGACTCACCCCTCAGAGGTGGCCACCTACTGAAAGACTTACACTAACCCTTCAAAGACTAGTCCTAATAGTCTATCCTTATTGAGTACTCAACGAAGATTGTCCCACTTGGGAAAAACTGATAATATATTGCTTTATTTGAAAATAGCAATTAAGGGTTTCTAAAATTCTTGTTAAAGTTGGTTTTTAGAAAGAGTTTAGTATTTATACAAAACTACTTGTTTTATTTTCAAATGATTTGTTTGACTGAAACAAGAAAGGAAGCAGTCCTTAATTGCCTTTACAAAATGAGTGTCCATACACATCGGGTTTGGCATGCTATAGAAATCTTTTGTCTTCAAATAAGTTTATACAGAGGCTTACCTAATCTTTTGCTTGAGCAAATTCAAAAATCTTCCAAAGCTGACCTAACCCTACCTGAGGTAAACACAAGTCATAAGGTTATACTCAAGCTATATTCGCTTACATAAATAATCCTAGTTCAACTTATTACAATCATGACCCTAATGTCCTAAGCTTTAAGGTTAGATGATAAAGGATTTTATAAAATAAGACTAGCTTGAAAGACAAAATAAGTAGACGTTGTAAAATAATTACTAATAAGTTATAGGTTCAAATAATAAATTTTGAGTGTTGTTATTAATAAATAAACTAGCGTTTAATTATTGAAGAATCCTAAGTTCTAGATGATATTAATAAATGGTCATTCTTAAATAGTATTTTTCAAATAAATATTAAATTATTACTAATCTCTTAATTGATACATAGTAAATAATTAATAATAAATAAATTTTATCAAGTTTTGATTAATAGATAACAAATAAATATAAATAGTAATTATGAATATATGGTCTACAAGGCCATTACTATTTTACTTATTTGTATAAAAGGTTTCATCTATATAAATATATATATATATACACATATTATTTTTAATAAAAGATATCATTTATTTGACTAGTAAAATATCACTATTTCATTGAATATCCCAATTTTAAAACTTTCTAAGAATTTTGAAATCTTGGGAGAAAAACATAGTAATAATTTTAATTGGGGTAATAAATTTTACTAATCAAAATAGCCTAGGATCAACAAGGTCATGATCATAATTTTCCTATTGCAAACAGGATTCATGAGCATATACTCCAACATCAATCAAAAAACTATTCTATTCATGAACAAAGGCTTAAATCCATACCTACTATCACATGTTCAATTCCCTACTAAGCATAATCATACTCACGGCTTCAATGAAAATAAGAACATAATATCCTATTCACCAAAGGTGACATAACATTCTAGCATGCTTAAACATTCATAATTTCTTAAGACATGGTGAACATGCATCGATCCACAAGGAAATTCATAAAGCTTAACCAGATCAATCATTCTCATGCTCCAATCTCAACTCCTTTATACATATGCATATACTCAATCCCCCATTCATATTCTATCCTTCCTATTAACAACCAAGAGACATGAATCCAGACTTCAAAAGAAAGGTTAAAGAGAAATACTTGGTTGATGACTATCTCGATGAAGATTTAAGAAGATCCACACACTTGAGAGTCTTGAATTGTCTAAGAGAGGAGAAAGAAAACGGCCATAGTTGTAGCAACCATTTCGGTCGAGAGAGAGAGAGAGAGAGAGAGAGAGAGAGAGCGCATTAGTATGATATGTTAAAGATTGAAGGGAGGAAGATAAACAAAAATTATTTTTGGTTGCCTTGATGATGTTCTTGAGACTTCAAGGAAAATTATGGTTTTGATCCGATAGTCAATTTTTGTTTTCGAGATTTGATGCTATAAAATCCAGAAATGGACTCTAGGGAGTATGTAGGCATGTTTTGGAGTTTTTGGGAGGGATTGGAGGTGTTTAGAGTGGTCTTTGGCTTGAAGAAAGGTAGTGTGTGGTCTTGGTGTTCTTGGTAAAAATGGAGAGGATTAGAGAGAAAATGCTGGATGAATTTCTAAAGGGCTGGCCAAATGATTGAAGGAGTTCTGGGATTTTAATTTTTAGATTAGAGAGGAGAGAAAAATCTGGTTGTTTGAAATTCAAATGGAGAAATTTAAGGAGTGTTTTAAGGTAAAAGTTATGGTAATGGTGTTTGATTGATGGAGGTTTCTTGGAGCTGCAAATGGCCGACTAGTTTGCTATGTTTTGTTGAATTGAATGAGGGTTGAGGGAGCTATAAGGCTAGCTGAATTTTTGAGTTCAATGGTGGGAGGATTTTTTGTTATGAAGCTTAATCCAAGGGTGTTTTCATGGAGTAAATGCTAGAAATTTTGAAATTCAAATGGAAGTTTGATTGGAGTGATTGTAGGAGAAATTTGAGGAGCGGCTATGGAGTCTAGTTGTACAAGGTCAGTGGAGAGGGTAATGGAGTTAATTCATGGCTAAACAAAGGTTAACTTATATAGGTTTTGAGGAGGTTTTCGGCCAAGGCTTGAAAGGAACAAGGCTGGAATTTTTTTCTGGTTATGTTTCGAATTGGTTGCTGGAATTTACTGTGCAGTTTTCTGCAATGTTCCAACCGATTTGCAGAGAGTTTTGAGAGGTGTTTGAGAGTCCTTTAAGACTGGTTTCAGCCTTCTATATGGAGGAAAGGTAGAGGTAATTTACTGGCTTGAAGGCAGAAGAAACAACTTTGATCTCGGCCTACTATGCTGCGAAACTGCCCAGAATTTTTTTCTAGTTTGTGCAGTTTTGTGCAGTCCGGTTTTTGCACAAGAATTTC
This sequence comes from Voacanga thouarsii, assembly GCA_026120185.1. Lineage (NCBI taxonomy): Eukaryota > Viridiplantae > Streptophyta > Magnoliopsida > Gentianales > Apocynaceae > Voacanga > Voacanga thouarsii. The sequence continues at coordinate 5,724,186 of JANUWF010001659.1, read as the reverse complement.
AGTCTTCAAGCTGGATAAATTGGCCATTTTTCTGGCAGCAATTGAGTAAGAAAGATGGCTGAGATTTTCAAAGGTTAGGCTGCTCAAGAATCTAGAAAATTTTCAAATTTCTTCCATAGAGAAGATAAACACTATGGAGTGGAGTTTGAAGGTTTAACCGTAGAGATTAATTTCTCTTGGGAACCTTCCTTAACTCCTACCCTATTTTCAGTCAAATCTCCAACCTCTAAGAGCCATTTTCAAAATTCAAAGACCAATAATCCTTGCTAAATTTTCTGGAATTAAAATATGGATTTGGATAAATTTTGAACAAGCTTAATTGGTGAAGAGATTAGGATAAGCTAGAGGTAATAGAAGGACAAGAATTCTTCTAGAATTCTTTTAGCACATAAGGATAGGATTAGGACATTCCCTTCATGTCTCCCCTAGAACAACACTCCTATTTTTTTTTTTTTTCTATGGAATGCAAGAGACGAAAATTCCACCTTAAATTAAAATAATCATGACAAAAACTTAAATGATGGGATTTGAACTCAAGACCTTAGAGATTAATTCCAATGCTCTAACCACTAAAGCACAACAACTCTTGTTCTTATTTTCTCACCCAAATATTCTTCGTATTTAATCCTCAAGCTATCTTCCTATTTTGACCTCAAGCAAAATTACTGTCTTACCCTTCATACTCAATAAGTATAACCAAGCCTTCTAGACTATAAATCATAATTCTAAAGCACATAAAATCATTCAAAAATATATATATTCATGTAAAGTAATATGATATGCATCCCGACCCCCTTACTCTGGGGTTGACTTTAGGTGGGGTTTCATAGATATTATCATCTATAAAGGTTCGGCTATCAAATCAATTTAGCATGAAAGATATAGGAGAAGCTACTTATATTCTTGGAATAAAGCTTCTTAGAGATAAGAAGCAAAGAATGTTAGGTCTATCCCAATCTTCTTATATTGACAAGATATTGTCTAGCTTTAGCATAGATTATTGTAAAGGGGCAACCATACCTTTTAGGCATGGATTTACCTTATCTTCCAAACAGTGTCCTAAGATAAAGAAAGAAAAGGAAATGATGAGTAGGATTCCATATGCCTTAATAGTGGAAAGTCTCATGTATGCCACAAGGTCAGATATTTGATTTATAGTAGGCATGGTTAGTAGGTATCAGTCAAATCTAGGAGAAGAACATTGGTAAGTTGTAAAGTATATTCTCAAGTACCTAAAGGAAACGAAGGATTATATACTTGTTTACAAGACCGATGACTTAGTTCCTACCGGTTACACGAACTCAGACTTTCAGGCCGATAAAGATGAAAGAAAATCTACTAGTGGATTTGTTTTCATCATCTAGATGAGCTATTTCATGATAGAGTGTCAAGCAATCTTGCATTACTGATTCTACCATAGAAGTTAAATATGTAGTAGCTTCACAAGCTCCTAAAAAAAGGTTTGGCTCTAGAGGTTCCTCACAGAACTTGGAGCTATGCCATAAATGAATAGGCCCATTACTATATATTGTGATAATTCTAGAGCTGTGTCACAATGTAAGGAGCCAAGAAACCACTCGAAGGGTAAGCACATTGACATGAAGTATCACTTGATCTGGGAGTTCATCCAGAAACGGGAGATTGTGGCTGACTAGATTTCCTCTACAAACAATCAGGCAGACCCATTTACTAAGCCTTTGACAGAGAAGGTGTTTCAAAGACACTTAATTATCATAGGGGTAGGCACATATAGACTATCATAGTCCATTTGGTGCAAGTGGGAGATTGTGTTAGAATCCTTGCACACATTAAATATGAATTACATAGCAGAAATAAAAGGATTTTATGACAAGAGGACTGCATATATGTGTAAGATGGATCAAAAGATTAAAATTATACCTTCGTATGATGTCTCTATTGTTCAAAAAAATTTCTTCCTACTAAAGGCTAAGGTGCGATCCTGTAAGTCTCTCAATCAAACAGCAACCGGATGTTTAACCATTTGTCTCACCTCTTCAATCTCAACATAAGATTGACTCTAACAGTAATCCACACGAGGATGCTTACTTAATGAACCGAACACAGTCTTTGTGCTAGCAAAGAAAAAAATACAAAAGGGCTAGGTTAATATCATAGAGAAGAAGAAGGGAAAACCCGTGTGTCTCAAAAATAAACTCAGAAAATAATTTTCTCTATCCGTTTTGGAAAAACAATCATGGCCTATTTTGTAGGAAAAATCCCAGAAAAATAGTCGTTGATGAATTCTAAAAGAATTAGAATTCTTAAATTGTAATTGGAACATACAAGTTCTCACAATTATAATTTAGCCCAAAAATTATAATTAATTATAATTTAACCATAGCAACTTCTTCTTCTCACAATTAACCCTATAATGTTATCAAATAACATCTTGAGTACTTAATCATCTATTATGTGTGACCTATTAGGTTTCCCAGTCTATTGGTAGCAAATATGAATTAATCCAAACGTCTTTGATATTATTAATCTTTAACAATTTAGAATTAACCTATTAATTCTAAACTAGATTGGTTTAGTAATTCATCAATTAATAAATTCAAATTCAGCAAATCATGAGCGGTATCTAGCAGCACATTATGACCACGCACGAGTCTAGGAAGTCAAGTGACTTGACATGAACCCTTCAACAACAAACTACAGTGCAATAAATTTCCTTCACCATATAATATCTCATTCGATTTGGAGTACGGAATTAGCGCCAACTCCCTCAAGAATATATATTAAATCTATCCCGAATAAATTAGTACTTGTACCAGGAATCCACTACTCTACATTTGTATCAATTGGAACTATTTCCAATACCCAATCACCTTGGCCAAGGATTTCATGAGTAGTAATTCAAACAAGTGACCGTAAGATATTCGCCCCTGCTACTAGGAGTGGTGAATCCTTTATTGACTATCTCACCTACTTTCGTTTACCTCATATTGTACTCAATATCCATCCCATAGGCAGCCCTCGATCTAGCTCCAGTGATTGGAATCAAAGTACAATACTCAACAAATAAAGTACCTTGGAGATCTCAAGTCTAATGATACTTGAACATTTGCTATAATGAGATTCTATCACTGGCACTACATAGTTATCTCATAGTCAGGTTATCCAATGTACTTGTTCTATTAACAAGCATCCACTGTTAAGTTTGAGTATCTCAATACTCATGGATATGAGAACCACCGCCTAATCAGATCAGGAAGTCTAACGCGTGCTAGTCTTAACACATTAATGATGTTCTATCTTATTAATACTACGACTAGGGATTATTTAAGTACTAACATTATACAGTGTAGTAGAAATCTCACATCATGATCTTTATCATGATTTTCTTAACACAGTGTTATACTAGGGACCTTATCTAACAGTTATTTTATATGAAATTAAAGAAAACAAACTAAAAGATAAATAATGCCTTGTATTATAAAATAAATGTGTCATATACAAAGTACAAGTGATTACCTTTAGGGCACAGCACTAATAGATTGTTGGAATGTATGCCCAAAATGGCCTGTATTTTAGAAATTCATAAAATTTTCATTCATTAGTGATTTTTTGTTTACATATATTGTACATTAAATGTCTAAATATGTTAGTAAGTAATCTGCATAATTGGGTCGTGCTTTCACAATAAGGTGTAGGTTATGGGCTACTAACACATAAGTAAAAAAATTTTTCTTGATTAATTGATAGAGTTGGGCACTTCATCAATGTTTAGATCATTACACTATGGTTTATAAATGGGGAATGATTTATCTTTAACTAGTGAGTAGTCCACTTACACCAATAGTACAAGCGTATTTGAAATACGTAAAATTGGACCACATGATACTAATCTTTATAAAAGTACTAAATTAAATAAAGATTGGTTTGTCGCAACTACTGCATGGACAAGTATCTTAAGACTTGAGTATAAGTTAGTGGTTTGGAGAAATTGAACTTGTAAACTTTAGTGTATTTTGGGTGAGGTCTTATTGCAAGACCAATAATCGTGTACGTTAGGTGTATAGCTTTAGTTAATTAAGATAGACTTATACAATAAAGTTTTTATGGTTCATTACATGAATAAATCATCCCCATGTAATTGTTCGGTATAATCTAATAATCCAGAGCCCTGGGAAACATGACTAAGTATGTACACTTTTGGGTAGCTCCCTGTGATAAGTAAATACATACTGAAAGTCATAGATTATTGGATTTGCTATCAAAGAATGGTAGATATTATTGAGAAATGTGTTAGTGAATTTTTTCTATCTCAATGACGGGTGTTACGTAGAGGAGTATTTTCGTCATTACACCAGTAGGTCAAAGACACTACACTTGCAATATTATTCTCAAGGTCAATATTTATATATAGTGATAAATGGAATATTTAAAGTGATAAAAATACTTCTATGTGTTAGGAGGGATATTTTGATCATTTTTGTACCTAAGAATAATATGTCTTTTGGTCCCCAGAGTAGCTTAAATAACCTTAGTAAATGTAGTTATGATATGGGCTTATTGGGTGAATTTATTATTAGAAGAATTATTCTAGAAGTCAATCAATTATTTATTTGGGCTAGAATAATTAATTAGTTTATTAATTAATTATCTTGGGTAATTTAATATTAGGCCCACGTGGATTAATTAATTAATAAGAGAGTTATTTAATTAGTTTTGGACTAATTAAGAAAAGCTCTGGCCCATAAAGATTTGGATATGGTGGCTAGAATGTTTTAGCAACCTAGGAAGCCGCCACATGGAAAAAGGAAAAGGAAATAAGGGGAAAAGGATTTACGGTGGCTGGTTTAGGAAAAGAAAAAGAAAAGTTGTTGTTTATATATATATATATATATGTGTGTGTGTGTGTGTGTGTGTGTGTGTGTGTGTGTGTGTGTGGTTTGTGTACTGAAGAGGGTTTACCAAAAAACGTCTCAAACGTATAAGCTTACGGTTTTTCCTCAAGAAACAAAACAAAAGCCACCATTTTCTTTTGTCATCTCGTTAGTTTTTCCTTTAACATTTAGTGTGTGTGTGTGTGTGTGTGTGTGTGTGTTCTATTTATAGTGTTACATGCTACACATAATAACAACTCTCCTATTAATAGGAGATCATGACAAGGGTATCCCAATAAAGCCATAACTTGATCATGCTATAGTCACAACCATATATCATACATCCTTGAAGTGGAATCAAAATATCTCATATAGCAAAGCATAATATCTTCCATACCTAATTCATAAAACTACATATATCATCATTTCTTCCTCAAACAACACCACAACAAATTAACAAAAATAATCTTCCATAAATATCACCCGAATACAACATATCAACATGTTTCCTTCATAACTTAAGTTCGTAAGGCAAAGGCTAAAACAAGAATTACTTGTTTGAAGATTGATCTATTTTTGTTTGCAAATAATGAGTTGATGTCCAAGAGATCTTAAGTGTTCCAAGGTTCAAGCTTCAATCTCCTTTGAATAAGTTTCATCAAAACAAGAGAAGAAAGTGAATCAAGAAGAGAATAAATTTTGATCCAAAGGTAAAAGAAGAATAAGACAAAGAAAAAATTAAAAAATGAAACTAGAGTACCTTCTTGATTTTCCCGAAACCGTAGGGAAATAAGTCTTGATTTAATCTTTGCAAGGGAAAATTCTTGGTTAGTTTGATGTTATGATTTGAGATATAGGAGAGATTTGGAGGTGTTCTTTGAATATTTGAGTGATCTAGGATACTTGAAGATGAGTAGCAAGTTAAAGAGTGCAAGTGTATGTTCTTAGTGTTCTTGAGAGAACAATAGAACAATTAGAAGAAGTTTGAGAGTGTTTTAGGTAGGGGTAGCCAAATGACTAATATGTGAGTAGTGTTTCAGTTGCTTTGATAATAGAGAGCTTTTAGGAGCTAATTGGGGTTTTTTTTTTTTTCTTGAATTTCAAAACTTCAAAGAAATGCTAGAAGAGTAATATTGTTTGAAGGGATGGTAAAGTGTTAATGGAGTTTGAAGAAGAGAAATGAGTAAATGAAGAAGAATAGAGAAAGAAGGCTATTCAGTTTTGAAGAACAAAGAAGCCTGATGTAATCTTTCATGTTACTCGGTTATAGTAGGTAGAATAGTGGAGAAATTTTAGGGATTCGATTGGATTTGAAGTTTGAATTTCAAAGAAATAAAATATAGGAGCTATAGTAGAAAGTTAAGAGGAGTTCAAGGTGCCATAGTGGTTGTTCGGTCTTCATGGAGAAAGTAGAAAGGTTGAATGTTTTAGGAGCTTATGCGCTTAGAGAAATAGAAAAGAAAAGAGCAAGAATTAGAAGAAAATTCTGGTTTACTTGAAGATGTTTTGTAGCTAAAAATTCTGGTTTATGTTGAGCTTGATTGAATGGTGAATTTATAAGGATTTGTTGAGTTTTTATTTTTAAATTTAAAGAGTTTTGCATTAAGGATTTGCAGCTTGGTATAAGTGCATTTCAAGGTGCTGCCATAAAGGTCTTCATCTGGCTATAATGGTGGGGAAGGGAAGAAGAAGAGGTCCTGGTTTGTTGGAAAGTTGTAGGAACCAAGCACTAAAACAAAAAAGAAATAAAGTAAAGGTGTTATACTGCACAAAGCTTTGTGCCTACTAGAGAAGGGTGTTTATTATAGGCAGTTTTTGGCGAAGCTTAGCTACTGTTTTGCAAGCATACATGTCTTAGACTGAAACCTATAATTTTGCTCCAGAACAAGAAGAGATCAAGCTTGATCTTTTGCATAAACTAGAGAAACTTGGTTTGCACATGGAATAAAAAACATTGGCCATAGGCCTTTCGGTCACAAGGAAAAGGAAAAGAAATTGAATACATTAAGAAAGGAATGAAGAAAACTCTATTTTTCTTGGCTAAGTTATGGATCAACTAAATAGCGGTTTTTAGGAGAAAAATAAGCTAATTTAAGTTTTGAAAAACAAGACCAATTCAAACCTTGGTCTTCAAATTTTCATGAAATTCTTCCCTCCTTTTCTTTTCCTAAAATCCTGCCAACATAGCCTTAAACAAGGCTGGAATCTTGAAGCTATATTCATATTCTAGAGTTTAAGATATGAGCATAGAAATTGGAGAATTCAAAAAGGAAGGGGAATTTAAATTCAAACTAGTTAGGACATATACATAAAAATAGGAAACCTTAATTTAGCTAGATTCTCCTTTAGGACATGAAAAAATAAATTAGGAGAATCTAATTTTTAAACTTTTTGGAACATCATTCCTATGTCTAAGAAATGCAAGAAGATATTCAAATGATAATTAGGTGATAACATTTGGTCTGAGAAGTAGGAGAGATTAAAACAAAAATAATTTTGTCTCCAATAGGATTTGAACTCAAGTAGCTAGAAATTGTTTACCAAGCTCTAACCACTTAACCAAATTAATTCTTTTGTCCTATCTTTCTAAAATAATACTCTTCTCTCCTAATTCCAAAGCTACCCTTTTTTTCCTCCAATATCATATTCCAAAACCTTCTCAACTCTAAATAAAATTCCTAATCACCATAAACACTCATCAAGAGCACATATAATCTACATAAAACACATTCAATTCTATTATGGCTAACATATGCTCATATAATATGCTATGAAATACAGACCCTTCTCTTACTCTAAAGGTAGTCTTAGGTGAGGTTTTACAAACTGGCTAAATCAATCATCAAAGAAGCGTACTCTTGAAGAAATTAATAAAGTCATTTCTACTGAATTTCCTAATCCAAATATACATCTAATTGCCTATGAAGCCGTTTTATAATTTATAATGCATGGACTATGTGGAGTTGGCTATGAAAGATGGCCTTGCATGATAGAAGGTAATTTTATTTTTTCAATGAATTTTTTAATGATATGCATATTCTATATTGCCTATGCAAACCAAATGAAAAAACAAGCGCACATGATCATCACTATTGCGCAAGATAATACTCAAACCACTTTCCAAAGAATTTTCAAACCATGACATTTGTTGATGATATTGGATTTTGCATTTATCAATGAAGAGACATATCAATATTTGTTGAGAAAAACATATTCCAATTAGACAACAGATTTGTTGTTCCATACAACAAATATTTGTTGGTCAAGTACTTTAGTCATATCAATATGGAAGCATGCAACAAGTCTAAAGTAATCAAATATTTGTTCAAAAATATTAGTAAAGGTCCTGACAGGACAACTGCTATCATGCAGCAAGCTCATGAAAATGAAAATGGCACTGTTGGAGATGATATCGTAGAGTAGAATGAAATTAAAAATTTTTTAGATTGCAGATACATTTCAACATGTGAGGCATGTTTGAGGATCTATGAATAAGATATATATTTTTGGACGCCATCAGTGGAAATATTAGCATACTTCCTGGAAGATGAACAAAGTGTCATATTTCATGACAATGCCTCATTACCAACAATTATTGATAAAGAAGATATCTGGCGTACAATGTTCACAGAGTGGTTATAGCAAAACAGAGATGATCCTTATGCACGTACAATAACGTATTCAAAGTTTCCGCAACACTATACCTAGAAAAAGCAACAACATATATGGCATCAAAGAAAGCAATGTAAGTGTATAGGATGTATCATTTGCACATCCAACATCAAGGGAAAGATATTATTTGAGAATGCTCTAAAATCATGTACATGGTCCATGTTCATCTGATGACATATTTACATATGATAGAGACCTTTACCATTCTTTCAAAGCTATGTGCTATGCAAGAGGATCTCTTCATGAAGATAAGGATTGTCATGAGACTATTGATAAGGCTTCAATTTGGGCAACTGTAGCACAAATGAGAGATTTATTTGCAATGATACTGGTTTTTTGCAATGTTGCTTATGTGAAGAATTTTTGGGAAGCCAACCAGATGAAGATTATGATATTCAGTATCATCAAAGATAGATTTTCAAGCTACCACATTTAACATTGTCAGAAGATCAGGTCAAGAACTACATACTCAAGGAATTGCAAGTGCTATTGTCACGTCAAGGAAAATCTTTTGAAGAAATTGAAGGAATGCCACTTCCTAATCAAATTTGTTACAAGATCTACAAAATAGCTGCATCAGAGAAAAAATGGTGTATGATATATAATCATTAACAAAAAAGCACTAACAAATGTTAAAGAAGTTGAAGTCAAATAAAAAAAAGTATACGATGTTGTTCTATATGCAGTAGAACATAACAAAGGCAAATTGTTCTTCTTGTATGGCTATGGAGGAACAGGTAAAACCTTTGTCTAAAAAGCTATCATAAGCAAACTAAGATTAGAGTCCAAAATCACGATGGCAATTGCTTCATCAGGTAATCCATGATATACATGAATAGATGCAAAGAGATTTATTCAACATATACATGATTCAACGGATTCTTTGGATGATGTATAACAAACACTAAAAAAAATTACTACAGGAATTGCATCATTGCTCTTACCTGGTGGCTGAACTGCACATAGTATATTCAAAATCTCTTTTGTAACAAAGGATAAGACACATGTGTAATACATGCCAACACCTAACTTGCAAAACTGATCAAAAGAACAACACTAAGTATTTGGGATGAAGGTCCAATGAATTCCAGGTTATTTCTTCCATACACTAATGCTTTTGCCACTAAATACAATGACTACATGTCTATAACAAATGCATCATGTTTGATGAAATATTACTCATCATTGATCATGGTTTCTTTGCTCATCGATGATAAATGTCAAAATAACTCAACAAAATGTTTTTCCACCTAAACCCTTCGTAGCAAAATCCTAATCAGGACTATGATTTAAGTGTGATCTAAATGAAAACAATAGGTACACAGAAATGTGCATTTGTGTATTCACTACTCGATGCTAAAGTGCATAATGAAATTTATCATCTACAATGACATAAATCTGCTTCATGAAAATTTTTAAAATAGATAACAACATTTATAATCTTTCATCTATTCTAAATATGTTTTTAAGATAGTAGATAGAACTCTCAAAGACATTCTCAAAGGATCTATGGGATTCAATGAAGAAAAATGCTTTGTAGGGAAAACAGTACTCTTGGGAGGAGATTTCAAACAAAATTCTACCAGTAATTGCAAAAGGTTCACGTGCACATATTATACACTCATCACTAAACCAGTCATATTTATGGAAAGATTGCAAAATCTTAGAACTTTCCCAAAACATGAGAATCGAACAACAAGCAGCAAATGGAAAGAAAGAAATTCAAGAATTTGCATAATTCGTTCAATGGTTGTTAAACATAGGCGATGGACTTGAACTAGCAATAATAAGAGGCAAAGACATTAAACTAATAGGGATCACAATACCAAAATCACACATATTGGAGAAGACAGATGATCTAATCAATGCCATTGTCAATGCTACAAAAACAGAATTTCAACATCACATAACATATGAGGTATACTTGACTGAGAGAGCAATTCTGACTCCTCTAAATGAGAACGTGGATGAGATTAATGACTTTATGTTGGGCAAAATACTAGGTGATATAATAGAATATATAAGTGTAGATAGAATCGATAAGGCATCAGGAAATTGCCTGGATTAATAAATGTGGCAGCTAGTTAAATTTCTCAATACCTTGAACTTTCCAGGAATTCTAGATCATAAGTTGAAGTTAGAAAAAGATGTTCCAATAATGCTATTGAGAAATATCAATCCAACTAAAAGGATGTGTAGTAGAACAAGATTCATCATCACACAAACAAGGAAGAGGGTTATTGACGTAGGAATCATATCAGAATCACATGTCAGCCAAAAAGTACCTATTCCTAGAATTGATTTGTCTTCTTCTAATGTAAAACTTCCATGCACATTCATTTGGAGATAATTTCTAGTGAAAACATGCTATGCCATGACAATCAACAAAAGTTAAGGACAATCATTGGCAAAAGTCATTTTATAATTGCATAAACCAGTGTTTAGCCATGGTCAATTGTATACAGCACTTTCAAGTGTGATATTACAAAAAGGTTTGAAGATACTTGTAAACTACCACCTAAGCCTACCTTAGAATTAGAGGGATGGGTTATATTTCATGACATATTGCATGACTAAATATTTTCTGAATGAATTTGTGTGTTTTAAAATTATTATATATGAACTATATGATTTATTTATATTTGATGAGTAGTTGGGGCAATTAGAGAATTTTGCTTAGAGATGAGAGAATGAGAAGCTTAGGATTTAGAAGGGAAGTAAGTCGGGAAAATAAAAACAAGAATTAATGTGGTTAGGTGGATAGAGCTTTGTCTCTAATTCCAAAATTCTTGAGTTAAAATCCTATCAACTAAGTATTATTTTTAATTATCCTAACTACTACTTCAATTTTATTCTTACATTCCATGAATCTAGGAATTTTGATTTAAGAAGACACATTGGTAATTTTCTAACTGATGTTATCTTAAAGAGAATCTAGTGGAATTTTAGCTTTCCCTTATTTTGTTATTTATGTCTTAACAAGTTCAAGTTTGAAATTTCTTTATTATTGAATCCTTCTATTATCTTATGTTCTAAACTCCTAAATGCCTTGGTTTTTGAAACCTTCAACATACCAAAAACCACATTGGCCGAATTCTAGGAAGGGTTTAGGGAGAGGAATTTCGAAATGTTTTAAAGACCATGAATTTGAAAGAAAATTCTGGTTATACAAAGATTGAATTTTCTACTTTAAACTCAATGAAAACTTGATGCAACCAATTCTTGATTTTGAGAAAAGCTAGAAAATTTTCCTTGTTCATTTCTTGGGGTTTCTGGTTACTACATTTTTACTTTGTGACCAAAATAATTCCAGCTATCCTTATGAGCTTTCTTGCAATGTAGTTTTCTTTGATGAGTGCAAAAGCTGGAAATTATCTTTACCATTTTAGCCTACAATACCAAAGGATCTAAGAAGCAAAAACAAATATCCAACTCTACACAAAATCAGTCATTTATTGTTAGTACAATATCCTTCTCCATTTAGCCTTTGAACTCTTGAGCATTTAAAACCAATGATCATCTTCACCACTGGTTCTTGTTATTCACCATTGTAGCCGATTGAAAACGCCATAGGAGTAACTCAAAATACCCCGACTTCCTATCTACAAAATCCATTCAAAATAGTTTGAATTCTTACTTAAAAACTCCCTAAGGTTTTTCTACTCAAATTAAGTATAAGTGATCAAAATTTTTCCAGCTTGTAAAATAATAGATGATCAGATTTTTCTTTCATTTCTTTTCTTCATCCTTACAGACTTCTTGAGGTAGCAAGCTGATCAATTTCTTTACTTCAAACATGGCAACTGAAAATCACCATGCTTACACCTCAAAGTTCTCCTAGTTTTCCTCCATTCAAAATGGTTTGAAATTGAAAGTTGAAAGCCTTCATTCGCTCCACCAAATAATCAACAACTTCAGCTACCAACTCCTTCAAATGCTACCAGAATTTTCAGCCATCAACCTTGTAACACCCCATATTTCCATAACGAAGTGGGCAATAACTTTGTGGGATGTCGCCTCATCATATTGCTCAGACATAGGATCTTTATAACAAACTTAACTCAATAGGCAGTAGAATTTTTTTTCCTAACATAGAAAGTACAAGAATTTGACTTTTGATATATACACTCAAGGATATAATAGGTCTAAGATAAAGCATAAGCCTCTGGAAGTCCACCGCACTTCTGTTACACCTCTGATCCTAAATTTTTCAAGGGAAATAGCAAACGTATAAGTGAAAATCACTTAGTGAGTCCCGTGTGTGCTAGTGCTTCAATAAAGCGACATAGTACATAAAACCGTTGTAGGGAAAACAATTCATTTGTTCACTAGAAATAATTCCAAAATCCTCTAAAGAATAGTTTATTCAGAACTTAATCATTTTTGGAAAATAGTAATTCAATTTCAAATCATTGTCCCAATTTTCACAAAACAGGCATTCTTCCAACAAAAGATCGGCCTGTATGCAAAGCTCACAAGGCTTTGCCTTTGGCGTCATGTATCATTGTGCTTAGACCACAGCCTATAGTGATGCGTATTTATTTGGGTATAAAAATTATAGAAAAATAAGTATATTCCCAATCAAGTTTAAATTAAAAAATTAATCCCAAATTACACATATGAGCAAGCGTACTCATCATTAAGCATAGTATAGGGTTCAAACGAGTGTCGATCCTCCAAGAACAAGTATGCATTAATCACTTTTCTTTCATTGTTTAATCGACTCAATAAAGTGAAAAACAAATAAAAAGGAAAATAAAATAAAAAATAAAAGAAAATAAAAGAATATATTTACATGTCAATGATGGAGAATTATGTAACTCAAACCATTATTTTGACAAACATGATCTTAAAGGACTTAATCATTATCATAATTAACTATTCTCTTAGCATCATGAAGGATTAAGATAGATTCACTTCTTTTTCAATCCATGCAATCACTACCTTCTAGATAAATCAGAATCACTTGGTCTCGTCTCAACTAATTCACCTAAAAGATGCATTAAACACAATCTTTGACTAAATTTCCTTGGTCTCGGCAAATTTAAAACATGAAATTAACCAAAGAATCCTTGGTCTCGGCAAACATCAATTAACCTTTAATTACCTAGTCCTCATCAATTGACCCCTTTGGTCTCGGCGAGTTAACAGACAACAAATATGAAATTAATAAATTGCAACCACCATCAACCCCTTTGGTCTCAGCGAGTTAATGGAAAGAACCAACCAATTAATCTTGTAATAAGCTCAAGTAATTAAATACCAAGAAAAAAAATCAATTAATCAAAAGATCAAGTACTCTAAAAATCATGAATACCTAAAACAACGTCAAATTACAATAAAATAATTAAAACATCGTTGTTCAAGAAAAAAAAAAGTAAAAGAAAGCACTCATAGATAAACCTCCTTCTTCTTCCTTTGAAAACCTTCTTGTACAATCCTCATTCATTTGGAGAATTCCTCCTTTGATTTGAGTGATTTTTTGTTATGCTCTATGAATTCCCCCCTTCTCTTGTATTTTTCATCTATTTATAGGCTTAGGAAGTGCCTAAACTTATTGGTGCAAGGTTCTTGACCTAGTAGAAGTAGGAAGATACTAAAATTCTGCAGATTACCAAAAATCGCGTTGAAAAATCAAGATTTCATCTTATCCTCAGGGCACAGTCGGCGCCGCCTTGGCTACTGGAGCCGATGCCGGTTGTGTTCTGTTTCTTCAATCGTTAATCGATCTTTTCTTGATTTCAGCACAATATTGTCCAGAGTACAATCGGCGCTGGTTTGGTTCTGTTCCAATCCTATTTCAACAATTTTTTATCATCTCGAAGTGTGTGCCAACAGTGTGTGGCCGGCGTTGGTTCCTCTACCCTGGCCGACGCCACCTAAGTTCTATTTTGCTATGTTTTTGCTTTATTTTACCCCTAAAATCTGAAATAATAAACAAAATACCTTTCCAAGGGTAAAATCTCAAATATGAAGGAATATGACTAGTTATTGAACATATATCACAAAATAGCCTCAAATAACTAAGAAAAATATGACTAATTTAGGACCTATCATACAGCACTCAACCGTGCATTGCCGAGAGGGTAAGTACACCGCAGCGTACTACCAAGAATCAAGTTAGTGCTTACACCAAGTATTCAAGTTAGTACATACGCCAAGTAAGTTAGTCCTTATGCTAAGTATTCAAGTTAGTGTATACACTGAGTAAGTTAGTGCTTCCACCAAGTATTCAAGTTAGTACATACGCTAAGTATTCAAGTTAGTGCTTACACTAAGTATTCAGGTTAGTGCATATGCCAAGTATTCGAGTTAGTCATGTATTGGATTCAAGGATTAACAAGTTCAAGAAATCATGAAATCAAGATTCATATTGTTCACCATGTTTCCAAATCCAAAAAAAGCTCGTACTTGAGAACATCCGGAAACCATTTTCCACATCAAGAAAAAAATTGTTGAGGCAAAATATTATTTTTTAGAATTTAATCCTACTGACATGCAAGTCAGTTAATAATTTCCATAGGCCCCATAAAGCCAATCAATTCATTCCATAGGCACATCAGGCCAATAAAAAAAAATTCGAGATCAAAATGTCGTTTTCCAAAATCAATCTCATATCAAGAGATCATTTTCCAAAACCATGTCAAAATAAGGTAAAGAGTTCTTTTCTCACATCAAAATAAATTTCCAAGAGTATTCGGGTCATTTTCCCAATACTTGATCACAAAAGTCATTTTTAAGGGTATTCGGTTCATTTTACCCATACTCGATTCCAAAAGACTTTCAAAGGGTATTTAGGTCATTTTACCCTTACTTGATTTGAAAAGTGTTCACAATAGTTCCAATAAAGATATTTCGGTCATTTGCCGAATATTCGATTCTAAATATTTTCATAAATCATTCCAATAAGGACATTTGGATTGTTTTCAAATACCTAATTCCAAATGGAACCCATTTCAAGAAATCCAAAATTTCAATCCCAAAAGAGGATTAAAATTGAAGTTTTCAAACACATTTTCAGAAAATGTTCCAATAAGGGTATCCTAGTCAATTTATGAATACCCGATTTCAAGAATTACCATTTTTCAAAAATTCCAAATATTTAATCCAAAAGGACTAAATTCACAAAATTCATACTTTAATCATCCATTAAGGATTCCAAGCCAATTATGCAGTTTATTCAAGCCCAAAATGGCATAAAACAATTCTTACTCAAATAAACCTTAAATTTATTCAGGGATTTCCAAAACAGTATAAAACATAGTATTTCATGGAAAAGTAAAGACACTAGCTTTCAAAAGGTTTTAGAAATTAAAGGGACTCACCTCGTGCCCTAAGCAACTCTTTTCGTTTACGGCCATTTAATCACCGTTCCGACCGTTTTCAACGTTCCGTTAGCCGTTTATCGATAAACCTACACCAAATATCATTTTCGGGTCAAATCATGCTTGGACAAAAAAAGAGCCAATGGTTAGCCGACGCCTAGCCGATGTGCCCAATGTCTAGCCAACGTCCAACTGACGTTTAGCTGACGGCTAGCCAATGGTTAAGGAAAATGTTTAACTTTGTAACACCCCGCTACCTAGGCCCGCCAGGGCCAGGGATGTCGCCCCGTCCAAAGGACAAAGGGTCTTTATAACTAGGTCACACAAATAAAATAGCGGAATAAAAATAATACTTTAACTTAAAATTTATTACAACTCAAGAATAAATCCACAAATTCCCAAAAGAAACACAAATCCATAAATAAAACCATCCACTCTCAACTCCCCAAAGCAATACACAAAAATAAATGACAAAATTCTCTTCCAAGGCAGATAACACTAGCTACTCATCCCCACAGCAGGATCGACCTGAAATTATGGTAAAAATGGTGATGAGACAAAAATCTCAGTAAGTCCGTGTGTGCTTTGAGTGTCCAATGGAAATAGTTCATGTATGCAAAGTATGAAATTCTTTATAAAAAAAATCACTGGCAAATAATAAACATTAGTCAAAAGTAAGAGTGGTGTTTTGGCTTTTTCAACCATACATAATCAATAAAATCAACCACTCAAAAAAAATGATCATGGGTTACCACACGTTGGGCCTTATAACCGATCAGAATACTGACACTTTGTGCAGACTGACAAAAAGGTAGGTGATCGGCCTACCGGGCAAGATACTCTTCCTTCTCTATACCCAAACAACAACCGGGTGTCCATTCCGGCAAAACATAGTCACTTGACTAAAAAATAAATTGCTAGCTCGGACCGGCACGACTTATTGGACTGACATCTTATCCGGGCAGGACTCACCCCTCAGAGGTGGCCACCTACTGAGAAACTTACCCTAACCCCTCAAAGACTAGCCCCAGCAGTCCACCCTTATTAAGTACTCAACGTAACATGTCCCACTTGGGAGAAAATGAACAAAACACAGTTCCACATGAAAATGGCAATTAAGGGTTTCCAAAGTCTTTATCAAAATCAGTTTTAGAAAGAGTTTTGAGTTTGAGTAAAACTGCTTATGGATTTTCAAATAACTTGTTTGACTGTAAGGAGGAAATCAATCCTCAATTGCTTTTACCGAAATGAGTGTCCATGCACTCTACATTTGGCTTGCCATAATAAACATTTTACATCAATCAAGTTTTATGCAGGAGCTTACCTGATTCTTGCTCACAATAAAAGGTCTCCAATAGCTTACCTAACCCCGTATGGGCAAATACAAACCACAATCAAACTCAAGCCAAAATTCACTTTCTCAATTTAAAACAACTCAACTCACTACTACCATGATCCTAGTGTCCCAAGCTTTAAGGCCAAACAATAAATAAAGAGGTTTATAAGCTAAGCCTAATTTGATATTTAAAATAATTAATGTTTTGGGAAATAAGTACTAATAAGTTGAAGGTTTAAATCTTGTTAAGCTAAATTCAGAGTTTAATTGGTTAAAAGTCTTAGGTATTAGGTAAAGTAGTGATTATTAATAATTAATTGTTTGAAAATAATTGCTAGCTAAAATTAGTTAAAAATAAATTTTAATGGGTCTTGATTGGAAGATAATAAATAGACTTTTATAGGTTTTGATTAAAAGGTAATAATTAAACTTTTAATAATAAATATTTTACTTATTATGATTATTTTCATAAAAGGCTTTAGTTGATTTTATCATTTTATATAATATCTATATATTTTATTCCTTGAATAAAAGCTACCATTTATTTGACTAAAATATCCTTTTAATAATTCAAATCTACTTCCTATGGGTTTTTTCGAATTTTCTAGCAAAATCAAAATATTAAATATTTTATTAATGAAATAAAAAATTAGCTTAGGGACAACTAGATGATGATCAATTTCTATGGCTAACCACAATCATGAACATATACAACCCTTCCATTCATAAAATCACCCAAATCATGCATATAAGCATAGATCTAAATTTATCAAGACATGATCTAACCTCTACTAGCATAAATATAATCATGGCTTCAATAATCCAACATGAATATAAATCTTATTCACCAAAGGTAACATAATCTCTAGCATACTTGATCTCAAATACTACATATGACATGGAGACATGCATTAAACCCTAAAACACCATACAATCAACCAGGATAATCCATTCATGCATAAATCCCATCTCCAACATATTCATACATATATTCCTGCTTCACTCTCAACTCATCACCACAATATATACTCAACCCTATTCATAATTCATCTTCTATCAACATCATCCTAGAGACATGAATCTAGAATTTAAAAGAAGGGTTAAAAGGCTTACTTGATTAATGAATACCTTGAAGGAGTTTCGAATGGATCTCAACTCCTAGATGTCTAAATCCGTCCAAAGAAGATGAATGAAGCATGGCCATGGTTGATGAAATCATTCGGCCAAAAGAGAGGGAGTGTTCGGTCAAGAGAGAGAGAGAGAGAGAGAGAGAGAGAGAGAGAGAGAGAGAGAGAGAGAGAGAAGAAAGTCCATTAGCATGCTTAAACACATATATGTTCATTAGAGATTGAAGATTAGCGAAGATGAAGTTGATTGAATAAACCTACCTTGAAGGTGTTCTTGCGCCTTCACAAAATTTTTGGTTTTTTATCCAAAAGAGCAAATTGGATTTTGGAGTTTGGTGTTAAAATTGGTGTGGATGGACTCACAATAGTGAATAGATGAAATCTGAAATTTTTAGAAGAAGTTTGAAGTGATTTGGAGAGGTATTAGGTGAAAGGAAGGAGTAGGTGTTCTTGGTGTGCTATGTGTTCTTAAAAGTTGAAGAGAATAGAGAGCTTTTGGGATTGCAGGCTGCCAAATTTTTGTAGGGATTAGGGCTGCTGAATTGCTTGTAGGGTTTTGGAAGATGATTGTCTGGTTTGGAAGGGAAAAGGAAAGGTTAGTTGTTGAAATCCTTAAAGAATATTTTTGGGAAGCAAATTTGAAAACTAAATATAACAAGAATATCTTTGATTATTGGAGAGCTTTTGGGAAGCTGCCATGGCCGACTGCTTGTGCAGTATTTCAGCTGGATGGAAGTTGGTTGAAGGAGGCTAAGGGTGGCCGAAAATAAGGAGTGCAATGGTGGAGGAAATGTCTGGTTGTTTGAGGAATATTTTATGGAAGGTTGCTAAATTATGGTAGCTGAAATTTTGATAACTAATCAAGCATGATTGCAGAGATTTGTTGGAGAGATTTTCGGGTAGCCATGTCTGAATTTCATGTAGAAGCTTGGGGAGGACAATGGAGTTCAGCTCATGGCTGTTTAAGGAGCGTTTGTGCAGAAGAAAGCTGAGGTTTCGGCTAGAGATGAATTAGAAAACAAAGTTAGAAAGTTTTCCTGCACAGAATTTTCGCAAGGCTGGAATTTTCTGGGCAGTTTTCGGCTGCCATTTTCCAGTCAGCTTGCATAGAGTTTGAAGGGGATTTCAAGGGTCTTTCAAGGCTGGTTTCCAGCCTTCTTTATGGAGGAAAAACATGGCTAAGATGCTGAGCAAAAACTGGAAGAAAATAGCTTGGTTTCGGACCTCCAAAGCTGCGAATTTGCCCAGGGATTTTTCTGGTTTTGCACAGCTTTTGTGCAGTCCGAAAATGGCCAGAAATATTCAAGTTTCAAGCTGATCAAAAGGGCCATTTTCTGGCAGCATTTGGGAGAGAATAATGGCTGAGAATTTCGAGCCTTGAAGGCACAAGAAGCTGGAAAATTTTTAGTTCTATGCATGAAGGAAAATAAACCTAGCTAGAGTGAAGTTTTAGAGAGTTCACTAGGGAAATTAATTCACTTGAAATCCTTCCCCCTCTTCCATGGTTTCGGTCCTTAAGATGTCTTTCTCTAAGACATTTTTAACCTTCAAAGCCACAACACATTGTTGGAATTTTTCTAGAATAAAACTGGCTTGAACAAATTGAACATCCTAATGGATTGAGAAATAGGAAAAATTAAGGATCAAGAGGAAATGAATTCCCCTTAGGAATTTTGTGTAGGGAAAAAGAGTAGGATTAGGATACTCCTATCATGTCTATCTTAGGACAACATCTCTACCCTACTCCAAAGCACATAAGGCCGAAAATAACACTTCGCAAGCAAAAATAAAATTTAATCAAGCTAAAGCTCCTATGATGGAATTTGAACCCAAGACCTCAAGAATAAATTCCAAGGCTCTAACCACTAAACCATAACAATTCTTGTTCTTATTTTCTTTCTAAAAATATTTTCCTATTCAATCCTCAAGCTATCACCCTTTTTCCACCTCAAGCAAAAATTACCATTTTGCCATTCTCACTCAATAATCATAATCAAGCCCTCTAGGCTATAAAACATAAATTCAATGCACATAAAATCATATAAAAAATATATTTAAACATGCAATAAAGTATGATATGCATCCCAACCCCCTTACTCTAAGGTTGGTTTCGACTGGGGTTTCACAAACTTTTATTCACGTCATTTGTTCGTTTCTTTCGTTTTTATTTTTCACATCCTTTCACCCTTCATATACAAGGGATTCACTTCATATTTCCCCTTAATTTCTTCCAAAATTACACAATTAATCATCCACAGGTTCGTCCATTTTCTAAGCAAAATTTTGAAATTTTGCTACTTTGACACATGATTTTGTTTTGCAAATAATTTTGAATCTACAACTTTGATTTTACTGTATGATATACCAAAATGACCGTAAGACTCTTAACTTAATTCTACATTAGCTTTTACTAGAGTTTTAGCTCTCATGACATGCTAGTAGGAAAAAACAACCCCAGTAGTTTGGTCTTAATTTTACTATTCATGCTTTCCTTTGTTTTCCTTTAGCCTTTAACACCTTGGAACCATTAATTCATTCAGTTTCCCTTCAAATCATCTTTAATTATGTGATTTTTAGATTCCAATAGTTCATAAGAGTCACACTTATTCAACACAAATTCACTTCTTCAAAACAAAAGCTATTATAATTCATTGTTCCAACCAAGTAACTTCTATTTTTATTCTACTTTGGTCACCATCTCATCAACCAAAAGCAATCCTTCAAACTACCATAAAGATTCAATTCTCCCTTACACCAAAACAATATTCATAAAGCTTCTAGGCAGCCGACACACATAGAACAATAGGTATACACAAGGTTCATACACAAAGTTTACAAACCCTATCTTTGATCCAAAATCAAGATATGAAAATCATGTTTTCATGTTAAAATTAATATCAAAATGATTATCATAATGAAATCTACAACTTTAATTCTTGAAGTATAGGATTTTACCTTGTGTATGAAGTATTCTAGCTTGAATTTACTCCAAGAATCTCCAACTTTTCAAGAACAATATTTTCTCTCTTTTTTTCAATTTTCCTATATTTTTCTCAACCTTTTCTTTCTTGTTTTCTCTTGTTTTTTTCCTTCTTCAAGGCTGGCCTAAATTCTGGCTATTATAACAACCTCCTCACCGCCATTTCTCATCAAATTTTGGCCAAGAAATTTTTAATTCAATTGCTTGTATGGTGGGTTTCATGTAGGTGTATTCCAATCACAACTTTACACACCATTTCACTTAATTTTCTCCCTCAAAATTTCCTCTTCTTTTCTTTTGTATGGTTGTTGATTTTTTGGCTATTTTTCAGCCATTCAACTACTTCTTCTTGGTCAAAATATTGGCCAATTAGATTGCATAAGACCTTAAGTGCGAAACCCCACCTAAAACCAACCTTAAAGTAAGGGGGATGTGATGCATATTATGTTATTCTGCATAAAAAATATACTATTTGAATGATTTTATGTGCCTTAGAATTATGATTTATAGGTTAAATGACTTATTTATGCTTGTTGGGTAGAAAGGGTAAAAAGGTAATTTTGCTTGAGGTCAAAATATGAAGATGGCTTGAAGTTTAGATAAGAAGAATATTTGGGTGAGAAAATACGAACAAGAGTTAGTGTGGTTAAGTGGTTAGAGCTTTGTAAATTAATCTCTAAGGTCATAAGTTCAAATCACATCACTTAAGTTTTATTCATGATTATCTTAGCTATGTTTGAATTTTTTTTTTTTTATTTTCTTACATTCCTTAAAGATAGGAATGTTGTCTTAAGGGAGAAATGAAGGTAATGTCTTGATCATGTGATCATGTCCTAAAAACAATTCTAGAGGAATTCTTGTCCCCTTTAATTTCTCTAGTCTTGTCCTAACATCTTTATAAATTAAACTATCCTTAATCCATTAATCCATTCATTTAATTCCAAAAGTTCTGTGATAAACCCATAGCCTTGAAATTCAAAAATTAGCCTTGAGGGATAGGGGATTTCCAAAAATAGGGAGGAGAGTTGTTGGGTATCTCAGGCTCGTATCGTATACGGCGTAGCGAAAAATAAAATAAGATACCCTCCCAGGACCCGTCTATGTGTGGAAAACAAGACATAAAGAGAGTAAATGTAACAACTTTTACCTTTGGGTGATCATCCGAAGAACAAAAAATTTCTTCTTCAAGTTGAGGCGCAATCCGGCAATTCTCATGATCAACCTCCACATGAGTTGAACGTCTAACCACTATAATCACAGTGTGTGATTATCTCTAATAGTGATCCACGTAGAGGATATACTCAAACACCAAAATTTCCTGTGCTAGCAGAAAAAGATGGCGGCTAGGGTTCTTTGATCAAGATCAAATCGACAGAGAGAAGAGAGGAAGCTATTGTTTTGTAGCTCTTGGTTTTTCGTGTGTGTTTCCAGCTAGGGTTTTCATGTTTTATATCTACTATATATTACACGAAATTCTCCCACAAAACTGAGAGTTCTAATCCTATTAGAATTCCCTAATTGTAATTGGAAACATGAAATTCTCACAATTACAACTTAGACCACAAATTATAACTAATTATAATTTATCCACAACAACTTATTTTTCTCTCAATCAACCCCACTATGTTATCAAATAACATCTTGAGTGTATAATTCTCTATTGTGTGTGACCTATTAGGTTTCCCAGTCAATTGGTAGAGAACATGAATTAATCTAAACATCTTTGAGATTAATAATCTATAATTAATTAGAATTAATCCTATTAATTCTAATTAGGATTGGTTTATTAATTCATCAATTAATAAACACATATTCCCAGATCATGAGTAGTATCTAGCAATACATTATGACCACCCAAGAGTCCAAGAACTTAAGTGGCTTGACATGAACCCTTCAATAACAAACTTCAGTGCAATTAACTCCTTCACCATATAATATCTCATTCGGTTTGGAGTACGGAATTAGTGCCAACTCCCTCCAGAATTAATTCTGGCCTGAATACAATAGTACTTGTACCAGGAACTCACTACTCTATATGTGTATCAATTAGAACTATTTCTAACACACAATCGTCTTGGCCAAGGACTTTTGAGTAGTAATTCCTACAAGTGGCCGTGAGATATTCGCCCCTACTATTAGGAGTGGTGAATCCTTTATTGGCCCTCTCAACTACTTTCGTTTACCTCACAATGTACCCAATATCCATCCCATAGGCAGCCCTCGATCGAGCTCCAAATATTGGAATCAAAGTACAATGGTCAGTAAACAAAGTACCATGGAAATCTCAAGTCTAATAATACTTGCACGTTTGCTATATTGAGATTATATCACTGACACTAAATAGTTATCCATGTGATTATCTCAAAGCTAGGTCATCTAATGAACTTGTTCCATTAACAAGTATCCATGTGTTAACTTTGAGTATCTCAATACTCACAGTTATGAGAACCACCGCCTAATCAAATCAGGAAGTCTAACACATGCTAGTCTTGACGCATTAATGATGTCCAGTCTCATTAATACTATGACTAGGGACTATTTAAGTACTAACACCATCTAGTGTAGTAGGAATCTCATATCATGATCTCTATCATGGTTTTCTTAGCATAGTATTGTAGTAGGGACTTTATCAAACAATTATATTACTTAAAAGTAAACAAAAGAAACTGTAAGATAAATAATGCCTTTTTTTAAAATAAAATGTGTCATATATAATGTACAAGTGATTACCTCTATGGCACAACACTAACAAACTCCCACTTGAACTAGAGCCAATCATTCATGTATCTAATATCGAATGACTCAACATGACAATCATATTTCTTTTGGGATAGTGCTTTCGTAAGCGAGTCAGCTATGTTCTCATCCGTGGGAACTCTCTCTATCTTTATTTCCTTAGTTTCTTCAGAAGCAACTATGTACTCAGCTTCTATCGTAGAGTTGGCAATAGTCTCTTGTTTGGAACTTTTCCAACTTATTGGCCCTCCGCACAACGTAAACACTTAGTTGGATTGTGATTTGAAATCATCTTTGTCAGATTAAAAATTGGCATCAGTATACCCATTTATTTTCAAATCACATTCTCCATATACTAAGAACATATTCTTAGTCATTCATAAGTACTTAGGAATATTCTTTATAGCTGCCCAATGACCCTCACTAGGGTCAAATTGGTATCTGCTCATCAAACTGAGAGCACAAGATATATCGAGCCTAGTACATATCATAGCATACATGATAAATCTAACTGCCGAGGTATATGAAATGTTACTCATGTGATCCCTTTCAACTTGTGTCTTGGGAAACATCGACTTTGAAAGGCTTACACCATGTAACATGGGTAAGAATCCCTTTTTGGATTGATCCATGCTAAACCTCTTTAGCACTTTATCTATGTATATAGATTGTGAAAGACTAAGCAACCTTTTGGATTTATCTCTATAGATCCTTATTCCAAGAATATAGGTTGCTTTTCCAAGGTCTTTCATGGTGAATTGTTTGAACAACTAAATTTTAACCGTTTGTAAGACAGGTATATCATTTTCTATTAGCAATATGTCATCTACATAAAGTAATAAGAAAATGATTGCACTCCCACTAGCCTTCTTGTATACACAAGGCTCATCCATGTTTTGAATAAAACCAAACTCTTTAATTGTTTCATCAAAATGGATGTTTCAACTTCTAGAAGCCTGCTTAAGTCCATAAATGGACCTTTGCACCTTGCACACCTTTGTGCTATCATTGAATGTGAAACCCTCGGGTTATGTCATATACACTTCCTTAGTTAGATTTCCATTTAGGAAAGCTATTTTCACATCCATTTGCCAAATCTCATAATCATGATGAGCTGCAATGGCTTAGGAGTATCCTGATAAATTTTAGCATGGCTACTGGCGAGAATGTTTCATCATAGTCAATACCATGCTGTTGACGATAACCCTTTGCCACTAGTCGTGCTTTATAGGTAACTAAGTTACTATCCATGTCTGTTTTCTTCTTGAAAATCCATTTGCACCCAATAGGTTTAATTCCTTTGGATGGATCAACCAAAGTCCATACTTGGTTGTCATACATGGAATCCATCTCTGACATCATAGCCTCAAGCCATTTGCCAGATTCTGAACTATTCAGAACATCCTTGTAGATAGTAGGCTCATCTTCATCTATGAGTAATACGTCATTGTGGTCACTAATGAGAAATCCATATCGCTCAGGTGCCACACATATCCTACTGGATCTACGAGGTTCTTGTGTATCAGAAGGTTCATCTATTCTCTCAATAGATGTGGGGTTAGACGGTTAATCCTCATTTGTTTGATCTTTATGAACTTCACTAAGTTCAATCTTACTCTCACTATCCCCCTTGAGCATGAGCTCCTTCTCTAAGAAAACAGCATGCTTCGAAACAAACAATTTATTTTTGGAGGGTAGTTAGAAGTAATATCCCAAAGATTCTTTCGAATATCCTACAAGCAAACACTTGTCAGACTTACTATCAAGTTTGTCTGACTATGGTTTTTGACAAAGACAAGACAACCCCATACTCGCAAGTAAGATAACTTTGGTCTCTTACCAAAGAACATCTCAAATGGGGTAGTATCAACCGATTTTATTGGAACTCTGTTTAATATATAAATAGAAGTCTCTAGAGTATACCCCAAAAATGATTTTGGAAGATCTATAGAAGCCATCATGGTCCGTACCATGTCTAGAAGGGTTCAATTCTTTCTCTCAAATACACCGTTATGTTGAGGTGTATGTGGTAGAGTCCATTGAGATAATGTCCCATTCTTGAATTCTTTATACTTTTGCCAAGTTGTTTCTCTATTTCATTCTTCAAGTCTTTAAACCTTTTAAAGGCCTCAGATTTGTATTTTATTAAATACAAATACCCGTATCGTGAAAAATCATCGATAAAGATTATGAAATAGTTATAACCTCCTCTTGTTTGTATTGACATTGGGCCACATACATCAGAATGTATGAGTTCTAATAACTCCTTGGCCTATTCTTTTTTTCCTGAAAAATGAGTTTTTAGTCATTTTACCTAGTAAACAAGACTCGGATCTGCCATATGATTCATAATCAAATGACCCTAAGTCACCAAGCTTGTGTAACTTAGAAACACAATTTTCGTTTACATGGCCCAAACGACAATGTCATAAGTAAGAGGTGTTAGAGTTATCCATTTTAGGCTTCTTATTATTTATATTGAGAACTGGATTATCCAAGTCTAGAACATATAAACCATTTACCAAAGTTGCTGAACCATAGTGAATATCATTCAAAGAAAAAGAACAACATTTATTCTTAAATATTAAAATAAAATCCGCATAATAATAGTTTTGCAGTTCTAGAATTAATCCCAAAGGCAGGTTCAGCTTGTATGTCCCCGCAGCAAGTGCAGCAACCTTTGCCCCATTTGCAGTACGTAGGTCCACGTCGCATTTCTCTAGCCTTCTACTGCTCTTTAATCTTTGTAAGTTATTGCACAAATGAGATCCACACCAGGTATCTAATATCCATATCTCATTTCTAAAGGCAGTATTTTTCTCAATCAAAAACATACCCGGAGTAGAAGTAGAAGTGCTTGTAAGCTTCTCCTTCTGCTTTTTGTCCTTAATGGTCTCCAAGTAGGCTTTGCAATTGCATCTCCAATGGCCCATCTTACTACAATGATGGCATGGGCCCTTGGTAGCTGCGTCCTTCTTGTTCACACTACTTTTGGGCTTCATGGGAGCCTTGTTCTTCTTCTTTTGAACTTTCTTCATAGAAGAGGAAGATTCTACCATTAAAACTACATTAGAATCCTTCTTCATAGAGGACTCCACAATTTTGAGGAGATTGATCAATTCAGGAATGGTGGACTCAATCTTATTCATCTAATAGTTAATCACAAATTGTGAGAAACTATTAGGCAAAGACTGTAGAATTAAGTCAACACTTAAGTTATGATCCACTGCAAACCTGAGAGATCCAAGCCTCTCTATTAAGCTCAGCATCTTCAGCCCATGAGTTAAGAACCCTCTGCCTTTTGGCAACAAAACAGTTACTTCGAGATCTTATATCTCTCAGTTCTGGCTTGGGCATCAAACAGCTCTCGAAGATGTAGTATAATTGATTGAGCATCCATATGCTCGTGCTATTTTTGTAACTCGGGAGTCATGGATGCCAGCATAATACATGATGTTATATCACTATCCTCCTTGTGCCTCTTGTGGATAGCATGCTCATCAGCATGAGCATCTTGGGCTGGTGGTGGTGGAATAGGAGCATCTAGCATGTAGAGCAACTTTTCCAATTTGAGAATGATTCTCAAATTCTATAACAGTCGAGATAGTTTGATTCGGTTAACTTGTTGGTTTCCAAGATGCTACGTAAGTTTAGGTTCGTTGACATGATGCAAGTGACCTAGATATAAAGATAGAGAGCATTAGCTACTTGTAAATGCACATGATATGCAAATAATTAGGACTTTAATTAAGCGCATTTTTACTCCACTATTTTAGTCAAACTAATAGCCCCCACTATTGATTCGGGAAAACCCGTTGGAAGCTTTCCTAGTGGACCAGTATCTAAATTCCTTAAGAATAACCTTGGGTTTGCCCAACAAGCCACCCTTGAGTTCATTAGTAGGTATCCAATGCTAATTACATCGTATATAACTACCGGATCATTTGGTGATTAACAGCTTTTAATCTTAAAGCCTTTTGGGCTACCCCAACTTTTTCTCTAAATTTCTTTTTGCTTGAGTTTGCCCAACCGAGATAAATAATTTAGTTAAACCTGACCCATTAATTAGGAATTTAATTTCATAGCTTGAACATGCCCTATGTCAAGTAGGCTTGGGTTTGCCCAACAACCTGGTCTTGAAAAAGGACTCTCGTTCTTACTATATTAACAGAAGGAATTAGGTTTAATATTAATTAAGAGATTTGTTCCTTTTAGTGATTTCGTTGAATGACATGCATAAAAATCAATAAATCACATAATTGATAATCATGGTAATAAAGCGATTACATGGTATGGTTATGGACTTTTTCTAAATTAATTTCTTTGAGCCATAAAAGAAATTAATATAGTTAACCCTATGTGTTCATGCATGATTTAAGTAGAATGTCTTACCTTCTCACCTTGTTTTGGTTGCCATCTCTATAATTGAAATAATTCTATTCCTATCTAACCTATGTAAACTAATTACATAATTTCTCAAAGAGATAAAACCTCGAGTTACATTCGAGGGGAGTTAGATGAAAAGAGAATTACACAAGAATTTTAGAAAAGGCAGGACACGCAAGCCCTATTTCATAAAAACCAAAACTATAAAATGTATCAACATATATAATTGGTTTTAGTCCATAACCATCCACCATGCCATTGACTATGCTTAAACAAAATAAACATATACTTTTATCATTCCAAAATCACTATTTTGGAAAGATAAAACAAATTCTAAAATCACCATTTTAGAAAGATACACTAATTTTAGATTTTCAAAATCATTATTTTGAAAAACAAAATTGTTTGTCTCAAAACTAATTTTGAGAAAATTCTTTGGGTCCCGTTTCTCATCAAATGAGGATTTTCCCTTTCAAAATTCTATTCCAAAAGAAAAAATTAAAAATACCTGGAAGTCGCAAACAGAGCAGAATCGACGCCGGTTTGGAAGCCGGAGTCGGCGCCGACTCTGTTCTGGTTTTAAAAAAAAAATTCCTTTCCAAAACTAATTTTTGGACATCGTAAACAGAATGGAACCGGCGCCGACTTGGAGGCCGGAGCCGGCGCCGCCTGTGTTCTAAAACAATGGCGGTGATTTTTCAAAAAATTCTAGAAACAATTTCTGGTGCTTTCTTCTTCTGCAAATTTTCAGTGAGAACAATTCTCAACAGTATTTTCTGTTTTGAAGCTCTAAACAAAAACCAATTTGTTAGTTTAAACAAAATTAAAACGAAAAATTAAGATGAAACGAAAGGCAACATCCATGTTGCAAGAAAACGTTTTTCCCACAGAAATTTTCAGCACCAAAGAAAACATCTTTTCGAAATACGTTGTGACTTTTACATAATCATATTGTGCTACGGACCCAATCCATAATGATCGAAACGATTTCGACTCGAGTGAAAATGATTTTCACAGTAAATAAAGACAAACACGAAAACAGTTTTTCATGCCAAAACAATGTCCATAAACCACATATAGCATGGCTCTGATACCATTGTTGGGTATCTCGAGCTCGTATCGTATACAACGCAATGGAAAATAAAACAAGATACCCTCTCAGAACCCGTCTATGTGTGGAAAACAAGACATAAAGAGAGTAAATGTAACAACTTTTACCTTTGGGTGATCATCCGAAGAACAAAAAATTTCTTCTTCAAGTTGAGGCGCGATCCGGCAATTCTCATGATCAACCTCCACATGAGTTGAACGTCTAACCACTATAATCACAGTGTGTGATTATCTCTAATAGTGATCCACGTAGAGGATATACTCAAACACCAAAATTTCCTGTGCTAGCAGAAAAAGATGGCGGCTAGGGTTCTTTGATCAAGATCAAATCGACAGAGAGAAGAGAGGAAGCTATTGTTTTGTAGCTCTTGGTTTTTCGTGTGTGTTTCCAGCTAGGGTTTTCATGTTTTATATCTACTATATATTACACGAAATTCCCCCACAAAACTGAGAGTTCTAATCCTATTAGAATTCCCTAATTATAATTGGAAACATGAAATTCTCACAATTACAACTTAGATCACAAATTATAACTAATTATAATTTATCCACAACAACTTCTTTTTCTCTCAATCAACCCCACTATGTTATCAAATAACATCTTGAGTGTATAATCCTCTATTGTGTGTGACCTATTAGGTTTCCCAGACAATTGGTAGAGAACATGAATTAATCTAAACATCTTTGAGATTAATAATCTATAATTAATTAGATTAATTCTAATTAGGATTGATTTATTAATTCATCAATTAATAAACCCATATTCCCATATCATGAGCAGTATTTAGCAACACATCATGACCACCCCAGAGTCTAGAAACTCATGTGGCTTGATATGAACCCTTCAATAACAAACTTCAGCGCAATTAACTCCTTTCACTATACAATATCTCATTCGGTTTAGAGTACGGAATTAGTGCCAACTCCCTCCAGAAATAATTCTGGCCCGAATACAATAGTACTTATACTAGGAACCCACTACTCTAGATGTGAATCAATTGAAACTATTTCCAATAGACAATCACCTTAGCCAAGGACTTTCGAGTAGTAATTCCTACAAGTGGTCGTGAGATATTTGCCCCTACTATTAGGAGTAGTGAATCCTTTATTAACCCTCTTAACTACTTTTGTTTATCTCACAATGTACCCAATATCCATCCCATAGGCGGCCCTCGATTGAGCTCTGGAGATTGAAATCAAAGTACAATGCTCAGCAAACAAAGTACCTTAGAGATCTCAAGTCTAAGGATACTTGCACATTTGCTATATTGAGATTATATCACTGGCACTAAATAGTTATCCATGTGATTATCTCAAAGCTAGGTCCTCCAATGAACTTGTTCCATTAACAAGCATCCATATGTTAACTTTGAGTATCTCAATACTCACGGTTATGAGAACTACCACCTAATCAAATCAGGAAGTTTAACACGTGCTAGTCTTAACACATTAATAATGTCCTGTCTCATTTATACTATAACTAAGGACTATTTAAGTACTAACACCATCCAGTCTAGTAGGAATCTCATATCATGATCTCTATCATGATTTTCTTAACACAGTGTTGTACTAGGGACTTTATCGAAAGGTTATATTACTTAAAAGTAAATAAAAGAAACTATAAGATAAATAATGTCTTTTATTAAAATAAAATGTGTCATATATAATATACAAGTGATTTCCTCTAGGGCATAACACTAAAAAGAATTAGGATGGGTTTCCAAGGAAAATAAATCACCATAGTTATACCTTCAATTCTACCTTCATTTTGTTCATGATTTGGTAAAGGAAAAATCTGAAAATTTTTCTAGAATTTCTACAAGGTTATTTTCAAAAGTTCAGCCAGCATTCTTACCCCATTTGCTACCAGAAAAATGGTCAATTCATGTGAGGTTGAAGGCTGAAAATTCTGAGACTGCACAACATTTGTAAACCAGAATTTTTCCTTCAGCAAATTCGCTGCCTTGAAACTGGATTTTTCAGCCACCTTTAAGTCATAAGAACAGCTGGAACTTCCTCTATTTTTCTTCAGAAAGAAGGCTGGAAAACCACCATTAAAAGACCTTCAAATACCCTCAAAAACCAGCTACAAATCGGGCCAAAGAAAGCAGAAAATTCTGCACCAAAAACCATCTTCATTCTAGGTACTTCGAAGCATTGAAAACTAAAATTTCCAGCTTGGTTCCTCAAGGCAAAGGCCGAAAAGCATTTATTCAAACCTCTGAAAATTGGACCTTGTTCAGCCATGGAATGAACACCATTGATCTCTATACTAACCTTGAGTGCCTGGACTCCATGATCACATATCAAAAAACTCCTAAGATTACTCTATCCAAAACTCATTTGAACTTCAAACTAATTCAAGAATTTTTGCTCCATTAAAACACTCTTGTAGAAAGTGATCAAACCAAAATTTCTCTGCCATTATAGACTAAGTTTCGGCCGGCTTAATAACCTAAACAACCTTCATTCCTTGCACTAAGACTAGCTTGTTCAGCCTTGCACCATTGAAGAGCAAGAGACCTCCCATAAGCAACCACTATTAACTAATCCTCTACCTCAAATAAGTCCTTATTTTTCTCCATTTGAATTTCAAAAAAAAAAAAAAACTGAACACTTCTCTCTCCTTCTTGCTAAACTGAAACTCCTTACTACACAAGACCATTCGGTCAACAACAATTCCTCTCAAACTCTCTCAAGAACACCAAGAACACACACTTCACATCTTCAAGCCTAAACCTATCCTAAATATCTCCAATCACTCTCAAATACTCCAGATCACTCATATTTAATCCCTAGTCTTCATTTCTAGTTTTTATAACACGAAATCATGCAAACCAGAATTTTCGAACGGATCAAAACCAGATTTTTTTTATTGAAGGTTCCAAGAACAGCAAAAGATAAAACAAGAACAACCTTCTTGTTCTTTCTCTTCTACTCAACTTTTAATGTTCCATTCTAATACCCTTCGCCTCTCTCTCTCTCTCTCTCTCTCTCTCTCTCTCTCTCTCTCTCTCTCTCT
Source organism: Voacanga thouarsii (assembly GCA_026120185.1). Lineage (NCBI taxonomy): Eukaryota > Viridiplantae > Streptophyta > Magnoliopsida > Gentianales > Apocynaceae > Voacanga > Voacanga thouarsii. Next base: position 5,691,642 of record JANUWF010001659.1, on the reverse strand, counting down.
CTCTCTCTCTCCTAAAATGGTAATGATCAACCATGGCTGTTTTTTTGGGACCACTAAAGGCTCTCAAACGTGTGGACCTTCATTAATCAAGAAACCTTCATCAAGCAATCATCTATCAAGTATTTCTTCTTGAATCATCCTTTTTAATTTCTGAATTCATGTCTCTTAGATGTTGCTAGGAAGATTGAATATAAATGGGGGTTGAGTATATGTATGTGGATGAAGGGGATGGATTTAGGACATGAGAGTTGAAATATATGATTAGATCTCATGGATTTTTTTTTTTTTTTTTTTTTGAATCAATATATGTGTATCATGGTTAGGAGATTTATGGATGTTTGGTGCATGCTAGATGTTATGACACCAATGGTGGATTAGGCCTTTATGTTCTTAATTTTCAATAAAGCTATGGATGATTATTATGCCTAGTAGGAGATTGGCCATGTGTTAGTATGTGTTAATTCAAGTATATGTTCATGAATGGATTAGCTTATTATTTGATATTAGGGAATGTGTTCATGAATCTTTTCTCACAATAGGAAATCATGGTAAAAGACTATTTTCTTTGTTAATTCAAAAATTATTTTTATTAATAAATTTTATTAATTTAATTAGAATTATTGTTATATTTACTCTATAAAATCCGAAAACATTAGGAAGGTTTGGAAATAAGATATTAATGAAAATATTAATATTTTTATTAGTTGAATAAATAAAATCTTTTATTAAAAGGAAATAATAATAATTAAATAATAAGATATTAGAATTAATTAAATGACCTTATAGACCATAACTAGCCTTACTAAAATTTTTATCTACATCCATAAATATTATTTATATTAAAATTTATTTATTATTTAATAATTAAAAATTAAGTATAATTTGTTTATTATTAATTTTATTGGTTATTTATTATCTATTAAGTAATAATTAAAAAGTAATGTGTAATTTACTATTTATAATAATACTATTTAAATATTATCATTTATCAATATTATTTAGGACTTGGTATTATTTAATATTTAGCGCTAGTTTAATTATTAGCAATAATACTCATAATTTATTATTTATAACTATAACTTATTAGTGTTTATTTTAGAACCCCGAGTTATTTTAACTTATCAAGCTAGATTTAATTTATAAAATACTTTATCAACTAGTATTGGAGCCTAAGACATTATGGTCATGGTTAGTTGTGGTTGTGACTAGTTGAACTAGGGATTGTTTATGTAAGGCAAATGATAGGAGCTAAATTGGTTATACTTTGGTTAGTTAATTGAGGCTCTTTTGTAATACATTTTGTGAAATAACTAGTCATATTCTTTCATATTTGAGATTTTACCCTTGAAAAGGTATTTTGGTTATTATCTCAGAATTTTGGGTAAAACAAAGCAAAATCGTCCCGAAACAGAGCAGAGGTAGCGCCGGCTGTAAGGCTGGAAACGGCACCGACTGCACTCTGGAACGTATGCGCACAATTCGGAGAAAAATCGACGGACGAGTGGAGAAACAGAACCAAGGTGGCACGGCTTCAAAGAACCAAGGCAGCGCCGACTGTGGTCTGTCCCTAAGGCGGTGCTACGATCTTTCTACGCGTTTTTGGAAATCTGAAGAGTTTTAGCAGCTTCCAACTTCTACTCGGCCAAGAACTTTGTACCTACGAGTTTAGGCACCTCTTAAGCCTATAAATAGATGGAAAACATAAGGGAAAAGGGGAGAATTCATTGATCATCATAGAAAATCACTCAGTCCAAGGAGAATTCCTCAGGTTCAAGGAGGGTTGTACAAGAAGGTTTTCAAATGAAGAAGAAGAAGGCTTGTCTATGAGTTCTTTCTTTTACTTTGTTTTCTTTTTCTTGACAATGATACGTTAATTGTTTTATTGTAATTCAACATTGTTTTAGATATTCATGATTTCTAGAGTTATTTGATCTTTTGATTAATTGGTTATTATTCTTGGTATTCAATTACTTATACTTATTACGAGATTAGTTAGTTGATTCTATCTATTGACTTGTTGGACCAAAGGGAATTGATGGGTGTTTCAATTTATTAATTTTATATTTTGTTGGCAATTGACTTGCTGGACCAAAGGGGATTGATTGTTTAAGAACTGGTAATTGAAGGTTAATTGATGTCTTCCGAGACCAAGGGTTCATTGATTAATTTCATGTTCTAAATTCACCGAGACCAAGGGAATTTAATTAAGGATTGTGTTTAATGCATCTTTTGGATGAATTAGTTGAGACGGACCAAGTGATTCTAATTTATCTAGAAGATAGTGATTTCATGGATTGACCATCAAAGTGAGTCTATCTTCATCCTTCATGGTGTCAAGAGAATGATTGGTTATAATAATGGTTAAGTTCTTTAAGATCATGTTTGTCTAAACAATGGCTTGAGTAACATAAATCTACATCCTTGACATATACATATTTTTCTTTTTCTTTTTAATTTTCCTTTTATTTGTTTTTCACTTCATCAAGTCGGTTAAACAATAAAAGAAGGGTAATTAATGTCTACTTGTTCCTTGAGGGTCGACACTTATTTGAATCCTATGCTCAATTAATGATGAGTACGCTTGCTCATATGTGTGATTTGGGTTTAACGTTTAAATTTAAACTTGATTGGGAATGTGCTTAGTTTTGTATGATTTTTATACCCAAGTCTGAACTCATCAAGTTTTTGGCACCGTTGCTGGGGAACAATAGCATGAAAGCTTGGATTTTGTTGATTTAACCATGTTAATATGTAAATAAGTAAATATGTAAATATGTATATACGTTCCTTGTATGAAGAAGTGCCTATGTTGTTGTTTGTATAATTGTATTGTAATTTCGCTATATGTTGTAAATATGTAAATAGGTATATACATATTCATAATCACTAACTTATATTTGTATGTTTGTATATATTGTATATTTAGTTATTTAATTTTACTAACTTTTTCTTCTTTTAATTTTATTTTAAATATGAATTTTGGTTATCTAACTTTTTTCTTATCTTTTATAAGTGTAGGCTGTGGAAAGCAGTGAAGTCATTTTTTTTTTTTTTTTGCTGTTTGAAACAATTTTTATTTGGTCATTTTGTTTTGTTCTTTTTATCGTGTCTTCATGAATTAAATTGCATTATTCATCATTACTGCATGTTCATCATTTTTTTTTTTTTTGCATTCAATAAAAAAAAAGAAAAAAAATATTGAGCCAGCGCCGGTTCCTGTCGGGAGGAACATAATTAAAGGGCCATTTTAGCCACTTTTTTTTCAAAACCTCCCTTCTCCCTCCCAAATCCTCTCAAGCCCGCGCCGGCTTCACATCTATTAGTGCCCAAAGTTTGATTTTTCAACTTCTAAACACCTCCATAATATTTCTTACCTTCTTTTTTATTGATCCTACGGATCAAACACATCAAAAGCTTTAATTTTTCACAACAATAGCACATTCAATCCACAAGCAAAGGGAGTAGATTTTTGCAAAAAGCTTGCATCTTTTGCTTGCCCATGCATTTAAGAGCCTAAAGGTATGATTTTTATTTAAGTCCTACGGTTAAATTGATGGACTTGATTTTTTCTCATTATAGGAACGGTTTTGGACGAAAATTGGAAATTATATATTCTATGATTGTGCATTCCTACTTGAGTTTCATTCATTGGATTACATTAGGAGTATTGAGCCTGCATTACTTGATTCATGCTTGCTATCATTCAAGAATTCATATAGCTCGGGCTAGAATTATTGTTATTGGTGACACTTGAATCTATTGAAACTGCATTATTGATCACATAATACCATTGCCTTCATTCACATGATCATGTTTACTAGCATGCTTTGAGGATATCAGCACAAGATATGTTTTACAATGGACTTTTACATGCATTGTGCAGGTTGTGTTGCATTGGATGAAAGTGGTTGATTGAATTGGGTGTTGGAGTTGATATACATTGAAGGAATTGTGGTTTATGGATTGTGGCTTGGTTGATGGTTGTGTGAAATTTGAGATATATCTGTGTAGGGGTAGCTATACTCTCTCCAGTGATTGAGCGTATCTGTTCTCTCTTCTTAGTACTCCATTCCTTCTGTGACCATGTCTAGAGCGAGGAGTCAACCATCTAAAAGGGCGAGACCTTCCTCGTCCTCAGTTCCATCATTTGTTGATCCCTTATCTCTTAGACCTACTGAGTTTGTCGATGCCTCTTGTGAGGAATGGTATAGTAGTAGAGCTTCAAACAAGATTATTGTTGAGCGTACTTTCTCCCCCACCTTAGACCGGGCACTTAAATTAGGCATAGTGTTTAGATGACTAAGTTGGGGATCTACAGTGCAATTAAAAGGGAAGTTTTGCCCTGTGCTTGTCAAGGAATTCTATGCTAATATGACGAACAAGGATAATAAACATCTCCCGCATATTGAAACAAGAGTGAAAGGAGTTCCTATTGTCATCACTCAAAACCAATTATTTCACCTCTTCCAGGTTTATGACGATGATACTTGGCAAGTTTAATCATCGTTTTCAAGTCAAATCATACTTGGCCAAAAATAGCCAATGGTTAGCTGACGTGTCCGACATCCAACTGATGTTTAGCCGACGGTTAGCTGTCGCGGCTGACGGGTAGCTGACGGTTACGGATAACGTTTAACTTTCGTTCACATCGTTTTTTTGTCGTTTTTTCGTTTCTTTTGTTTTAATTTTTCCACATCCTTTCACCCTTCATATACAAGGGATTCACTTCATATTTCCCCTTAATTTCTTCCAAAATTACACAATTAATCATTCTTGGGCTCATACTTTTTCTAACCAAAATTTTGAAATTTTACTGTTTTGATACATGATTTTGTTTTAGATATAACTTTCAATCTACAACTCCGACTTGGCTGTATGATATACCAAAATGATCATAAGACTCTTAAATTTAATTTTATATTATCTCTTTCTAGATTTCTAGCTCCCGTGATACGCTACTAGGTAAATACAGCCCCAGTAGTTTTGTCTCAATTTTACTATTCTTGCTTTCCTTTGTTTTCCTTTAACCTTTAATACCTTGGAACTATTACTTCATTCAATTTCCCTTCAAATCATCTTTAATTATGTGATTTTCATATTCCAATATTTCATAAGAGTCACACTTATTCAACACAAATTCACTTCTTCAAAACAAAAGCTAGTATAATTCATTGTTCCAACCAAGTAACTTCTATTTTTATTCTACTTTGGTCACCATCTCATCAACCAAAAGAAATCCTTTAAACTATCATAAATATTCAGTTCTCCCTTACACAAAAAAAATATCCATAAAGCTTCTAGGTAGCTGACACAAATAGAACACATAGGTATACACAAGGTTCATACACAAAGTTTACAAACCCTAACTTTGATCCAAAATCAAGATATGAAAATCATGTTTTCATGTTAGAATTTATATCAAAATGATCAACGTAAGAAATTTTTATGACTCTCACCCACCCCCATCTTTATTTTTGTATTAGTTGCACATCTGTTGTCTCATTTCATTCAGATCCTAGTTGGTTTTGTAAGACTGCTCAAAAACTTTTCGTTGCATATCTAACAAACTCTTCGATCTGAAAAACAAAAGAAGGACTTCAAAAAATTGATCTTTTTTTAAAAGTGTTTTAAATTTGCTAATAACATTATTCACCCCCCCCCCCCTCCTCCCAAGGTTTTTCAGGAACCATAATTGCAATTTTTAGGTAACACACTTTGTTGAATTTCTTCCAAGTATAACAAACGTAACGTTGAGTACTCAATAAGGGTAGGCTGGTTAGAGCTAACCTTGGAAGGCTAAGGTAAGTCTCTCAGTGGAGGTCTCCATCAAGGGATAAACTCTTTTAGGATAAGGTGACAACTTTAGTTAGTCAGGCCGGTCTGTGCTAGCAATTTTGGTCAATGTGGACTGTTTCTTTTGTAGAATAGACAACCGGTAAGTCAGGGTATAGAGATAGAAGAGGATCTCACCCAAAGGGTCGATCATCCACTTGTATTGTAATGCAAGGTTTCACAATACGCAGTTATGATGCAGGGTTTCATGGCCATGACTATGATGTAGGGTTCCATATTCAACTTTATTTGAGTGGTTTATTTCTTTACAAGTGGTACACTTTTATTTTGCAAATGCTGATAAAAATGCCACTCAATGTTTAAAAATGAATTTCGAGACTTGCAGACTTTTCATTGTGACTTGCTTAAAATTTGTATCCTTGAAAGGTTTACTTAAATTATTATGAGCACACACAGGACTTACTAGAAAATATTTCTCATCACCTTTTTAAGTCATGTTTTTAGGTCGATCCTACTTTGAAGATTGAATTGCTTTGTGTTACCTTGAGTTTTGAAGATTCATTTGATTGTATTTGTTTCTTGAGAGATTTTAGTTGTTATTTAATTGTTTTCAGACTTGTACAAGTATTGTTTTGGGTTATAATAAATTTTAAGCTTAGATTATTTCTTCTATCTTTTTATTACCTAGTTATAAAGACCCCATGTCCTAAAGACAGGGCGACATCCTCACCCCTTTTGGAGTATGTAGATAGTAGGGCATTACAATACTGATCAATGAAGATTATTCAAAATTCAAAAATTACACAAAGAATATCACATATAATGAAATCTTTCCTAATTTGCCAAGAGTATGAGAAATATCTTCCCCATATCCTATGTACACAGTTACTACAAAATTTGATTGGTAAATTGAATATGTACTTATTCTTGAATTGATGATTTTGCAGCTTGTAGCTACCGCACGAGTTAGCTGTACAAGTTAAATTGCTATTGACAAAAGCCAAGAAAGTTGCAAAGGTCAAGTATACTACTACAATGAAAGCTCACAAGAACTGTAAAGCTAAAAAAAAATACAAAGTTTATGATAAATGCTAATGCATTAGGAATGAATGTTGAAATAGAAAAATGCTAAAAGTATATGTACTTGGAATCAATGTTGTAATTGACTTGGACTTTAATAACTGACACATTGTTCAAGTTCAAGCTACTAAATGATATGCCATGAGATTGGCTAATTTTTGTACACAAAAACAGTAACATTCATATCGATACTACATGATATACATGCCGATTCTTCATTGATATTTCGCTAATTGACTGTGCTCATTAAACTAATAGAGCATGCTTCAGAACAACAATATGACTCATGACAAATAGAGTTAACAATGTCATTGACTACGATAGCACATCATCAACATCATAAATTTTAATAACTTAGTTGCAGCAGCATATCATCGATTAGCAAAGATTCAATAACTGATTAGGTGATATCTGTTTCATCACAGATGCTAACGATTCTATATAATACAAATCATTATCAACTATAGCATTATCTATCAACAATGAGTAAAACATTGCATAGAATGTCACATGGCTAAAAAATAAACAAAATGTCACATGTGCAATTGAAAAATCAAATTTAAAAACCTAATGACATTGGATCCACAAAACAAAGAGTAACATAAAAGCACAACAGCGTTTATTACTGTAGAATCCATAAGATATACAACCATCATAGCATCATGATCAAAATCCTATATTGCACTAATGATAAGAAATATAGCTATGTCATGAAGACAAAACTGCACAACATTCCTAATTATTTTCACATCAGCTATACCTATATTGTTGAACTTTGCCCATGCACTATTACTACCTAACCAATTGCATGGTTATAGTACAAAGCACTTCTACCACTGTGCTGCAGAATATCTATAACCTCAACACTTGCACTTGAGTTCCAAATAAGAACAACTCTTGCTTCGTCATAATACAGCCAGCTAGTATTTTTAGAATACTCTTGCATCTTCAATTTGTACTTGCCGCTATAATTCTTGAATAAATCCTGATAAAGCATTAACTCATCATGAGATTCAACTACTGCAACAACAAATAGGTCCTAAAACTTCACAAAAAATTCAAATTTCCATTCAGTTAATCCAATATCTAAATAATTTTCATTCAAAAACATCACACTAATAAAAAATTCCATCTGTACATCATGAACACCCACGAATGTCCATCATTCCACATATTAGCATATCTAATAGCATCTCTACCCAATGGTACTCTTGATGGAATAGCCAACTCAATGTACTTTGGACGATTATAGGTACTAGGCCTCAATATTATTTGCACTGGATTAGATCTTTTATTAGGAATAGTATATCGCACAACATGTTCTTGCAAAAGAACTGATGTAAGCACAACATATTCAGATATAAATGGATATATCTCTAGCTTTGCAATTAATAAATACTTACAAAGATCATCTTTATATGTCTCCATCATATATTTCTAAACTGTATGAAATGAAGAGGTAAAATAAAGCACAGTAGTAGAGACATCTTAAACGAAAACAAGTATTTATAGATATAGTAAAAAATACGTCATACCCATATATTCAGTGCACAATAAATGATCACATATCATACCATAACCTTTAATACATCCAATTCATCAATCAATGACATTGAACATGGACAATTATTCAATACACAAAGCTATCACTCATAGTCAATTATCCATCGAAAAATGTAAAGACAACATTTGCACTCTGTGAAATTGTATGAGAAAAGTAAAAAATTCTACCCTTGTGCAATTCCACAAATCATGAATGGCCAAAAAACGAAGCATTGCACAATAATTACTGCCTTGCAACATTCAAGCATTAATTGAAGTTAGCAGCTGAAACATCCTACCAATGAATAGATTTGCATAAACCAATTTATTTACAGCCATCACTATAAATAGAGATATTAAAAAACTATCCATATGTCAATTAACAAAATACACATACATAAATTGGACGACTGAAAGACCTGGAAATTCCCATACACAATACACCAAATTCAATCAGAACAACACCACACAAAAAGGATCATTGGCTATGTCCCATACTATCATCGACTATAAGTGACATAGTAGAGCATCACAATACTTGGATATGAGTATCATGTCAATCTTTTAAAAAAGAATTCCAATTTTTTTTTTTGGTAAAATATTAACATGTTGTTACCTCGATTACAATATTTGCAAATCCAAACATGTAATCATTGGTTTTTCACTGCATAATTTTAACCGATGGCATACTACTCATTACTACTTTTCTGAGGATGTATGTGTGCCCTTACTCAATGTTAATCTTGGTAAGTTATTCCATACCTTATCTCATTTAATAACCTTTCCATGGTTTATAGGAGTGATCCTTTGAAGAATACATGATGTAAAGCACTGCCTGTGTACACAGATTCATGCTGACAATACTTCACAAAATTTTCTTCGCATGATCTAATATCAATTCAAAGTTAAAGCACTTAGTAGATAAATTTCTAGAATTTAAGTTAATGATATTAGCTAAATCATCAAAATACTCTTCTTGTGAAACTATAACATAACCAATCATGCACTTCGACATCATCAGTTATAGAATACAAAGGACAAGTGTTGACGCCAGACATGTTAACAACTACTGTGATATATGGATTTCTTGATTGCTATATATAGGGTTATAAATTCAGTATCCATATCTAGATTCAAGGAAAACAACTATTGCTGTTGTAAGAAAATCCGTACTTCTATCTCTTAATGTTGATAGATCGGTGGGTGCATTTGTTATAGCTCAAGCCAGAGATAATGCATAAATAAATGAAAACACCAATTTTATTGTTCAATTGCAAATCTTCATAGCACATACAATTCATCACTAAATCATTACAAATCACATGAACATAACCACCATCAACCTACTACCCAAAAATACAATCCCCAAAGACTATGAGGTATATCACCATCCAAAAAAAAAAAAAATCCAAAGTAAAAAATTACATCTCATCAGCCATGTCTAAGATTTATATACATCATAGAAAAAAAAAACTCCTTCAACATCATGCATCATCATTGGATGTAGTAGAATCCCGCCTGTGTTGAGCAATAGCCAAAAATTGAGCAGCAAATTAATGCAGTTTGCTGACAGAACCTTCCAATGGACTAAAAGATTCTTCAAGTCAATCAAGTCTCAAAACAACATCTGCAAGAGACAATGATTGTTGTGAACTTAACCTTCTTGAACCATGAGCTATTTCATCATTCTCGTTATCTCTATCAGGAATATTATCATCGACATGCTCTTCTGCATCTGACCTAGGCCTTTTCTCCTGAATATGTCAAAAATTCAAAGAGCTAAAAAATAATTTCATTGAGTCAGATACCTCTCCTTCAAAAGAAACTCCAAAATCCTTGAAAATATAGTCAATAGAGCACCATATGGCAACTTATGTTTCAAATTCCTCTAAGTTAAACTGATATTATACAAGAAAATATCACCAAAGTTAATCACATTCCCATTCATCACTTGATAATTAGCAAGATAATCACTTTTAGCTACCTCCTTGCACTCTCTACACTGTATATATCTAACTATAATATCTGTGACAGCCCTAACACACAAAAACATGTTATTCACAGAAGCTTCACTACTACCCAATAGTGATGTGTGCGCTTCTCATCTCAAAGATTCAACCTCAGCAACATCGAAATCTTCCACTTTAGACAATATAAAACCTTCATTGTCTTTACTAAAAATACAATTCACTTCCTTTGCATCAAACCCAACCTTTGATCCTTTCACATAAGAGGTAGCAAAACACCAACCATTTGTGATATAAATCAAGTGCAGATTACAAAAAAAGAGTCGTGCCAAATTTGGAAATGATTCAACATGACTAAATAAATTCATCGATTTTTTATGCTCTATCAAAGACTTAAAATTTGGAATACCATCAAGCTCAGCCATCTTTGGAAGCTTACCAATGACAACACGCTTCAAACGATAAATGGACCTCTAATCATTTTCATACTATTTGTATATGAACAGATTGGTGCCATTTGCTACCATCTTCTTCTTTTTCACAACAAATACTAGAGTCTTTTGCATTTGAAGGATTCTAGTTGCGTTACTGATTATGAAGGGGTAACGTATGTTTGATACTCCTGGAAGAAACATTCTTAGTTCGTGTCATTGAAGGAGTTATGCAAAAGGAAATTTGAAATTTCACTGTAAAGGTAGAAATTACAACAGAAGTGAAAACAAAAAGGCAATGAATGGATAAAAAAATAGTGACCCAGGACAAAAGTGGAAAAAAATAGGGCATGTGGAGTACAACTATATGACGAAATTTTTTAATTTTGTAAGACCAAAGAACGAGCGATGATGTATAAGGCCATCATTGATGATCCATTGCCTAACGAATAAACAATGGTTATGATAATTATTAAAAACAAATCACATGACACATGTAAATGACATATACATAATATTGATTGTAAATGACAAATCTATATAACATATGTAATTCACTCAGAATCAAAATCAATTTCATTTTGTCTAATAGATAAAAAAAATTATTTAAAGACAATAGTTACAACACAAATATTACAATCCCATGTAATGCACGATTACCCTCCTAGCATTTATTTAATTAGACCTCTTATAATATTTAAATTGTAATAAGATATACTCCATCTATTTTAAATTATCTGCCAACTTTAACCAATTACACGGAGATTAAGAAAAGTAAGTTTTTTAGTAAATTAAACATTCTCTTCTATTTTTACTCTTAAAATTCAATTATAAGTATCTTTCTTTGGAAAATTCTTACATTCACTTGGTGCACGTGCACTTGTGCATTGGATGGTTGTACCACTCGCAGATAAAATTGTACAAAATATTTGTTGTACAACTTCCGTTGCAGGTTGTACAATCAACCAATGCATCCGGTGCATGTAAGAATTTCTCTCTCTCTTTCTAATAAGAAATACACAAACTCTAAAATTTTAATATAACTCCAAATTAGTTCTCTCTCCTAAGTATTTAATTCTTGTTAGAAAATAGGTCAAAATATTGTTGAATATTTAATTCTCTCTCTCTAAGTTATTATTGATGTTTATTGTGAATTCACGATGTGAAACCCCATCTAAAGCCAACCCTAGAGTAAGGGGGTGGGGATACATATTATGTTACTTTGCATAAATATATATATTTTTTTGAATGACTTTATGTGCTTTAGAATTATAATTTATAGTCTAGAAGGCTTGGTTATACTTATTGAGTATGAAGGGTAAGACGGTAATTTTGCTTGAGGTCAAAATAGGAAGATAGTTTGAGGATTAAATAAGAAGAATATTTGGGTGAGAAAATAAGAACAAGAGTTAGTGTGGTTAATCTAAGGTCTTGAGTTCAAATTCCATCATTTAAGTTTTTGTCATGATTATTTTAATTTTTAAGGTGGGATTTTCGTCTCTTGCATTCCATAGAAATATATATATATATATATATAGGAGTGTTGTCCTAGGGGAGACATGAAGAGAATGTCCTAATCCTATCCTTATGTCCTAAAAGAATTGTAGAAAAACTCTTGTCCTTCTATTACCTCTAGCTTATCCTAACCTCTTCGCCAATTAAGCTTGTTTAAAATTTATCCAAATCCATGTTTTAATTCTAGAAAATTCAGCAAGAATTATTGGTCTTTGAATTTCGAAAATGGCTCTTAGAGGTTGGAGATTTGACTGAAAATAGGGAAGGAGTTAGGGAAGGTTCCCAAGGGAAATTAGTCTCCATGGTTGAACCTTCAAACTCCACTCCATAGTGTTCATCTTCTCTATGGAAAAAATCTGAAATTTTTCCAGATTCTTGAGCAGCCTAACCTTCGAAAATCTCAACCATCTTTCTTACTCAATTGCTGCCAGGAAAATAACCAATTTATTCAGCTTGAAGACTGAAATTCTTGTGCACAAAACTACACAAATTAGAAAAAATTATGGGCAATTTTGTAGCATAGCAGGCTGAGATCAAAGCTGCTTCTTCTGCCTTCAAACCAGTAAATTACCGATGCTTTTCCTCCATATAGAAGGCTAGAAACCAACCTTAAAGGGCCCTCAAACACCTCTCAAATCCCTCTGCTAATTGGCTGGAACATTGCAGAAAACAGCACAACAAATTCCAGCAACCAATTCGAAACATAACCAGAAAAAAAAAAAATCCAACCTTGTTCCTTTCAAGCCTTGGCCGAAAACCTCCTCAAAACCTCTGTAAGTTAACCTTTGTTCAGCCATGAACTGAATTCTATTACCCCCTCCACTGACCTTGCACAACTAGACTCCATAGCCACTCCTCAAATTTTTCCTACAATCACTCCAATCAAACTTCCATTTGAATTCCAAAATTTCCAGCATTTACTCCATGAAAACACCCTTGGATTAAACTTCATAACCAAAAATCCTCCCACCGTTAAACTTAGAAATTCAGCCAGCCTTATAGTTCCCTCAACTCTCATTCAATTTAGTAAAACACAGCAAACCAATCGGCCATTTGCAACTCCAAGAAACCTCCATCAATCAAACACCATTACCATATCTTCTACCTTAAAACACTCCTTAAATTTCTCCATTTGAATTTCAAACAACTAGATTTTTCTCTCCACTCTAATCTGAAAATCAAAATCCCAGAACTCCCTCAATCATTCGGCCAGCCCCTTCAGAAATTCATCTAGCATTTTCTCTCTAATCCTCTCCATTTTCACCAAGAACACACACTACATTTCTTCAAGCCAAAGGCCACTCTAAACACCTCCAATCCCTCCCAAAAACTCCAGAACATACCTACATACTCCCTAGAGTCCATTTCTAGATTTTATAACATCAAAACTCGAAAACAAAAAATTAACAATCAGATCAAAACCAGAATTTTCCTTGAAGTCTTAAGAACATCATCAAGGTAACCAAGAACAACTTTTCTTCATCTTCTTTCCTGTAATCTTTAACAACTTTTGCTCTCTCTATTGCTCTCTCTCTCTCTCTCTCTCTCTCTCTCTCTCTCTCTCTCTGCCGAAATGGTTGCTACAACCATGGCCGTTTTCTTTCTCCTCACTTGGACAATTCAAGACTCTCAAGTGCGTGGATCTTCTTAAATCTTCATCAAGATAATCATCAACCAAGTATTTCTCTTTAACCTTTCTTTTGAATTCTGAATTCATGTCTCTTTATTGTTGATAGGAAGGATAGAATATGAATGGAGGATTGAGTATATGCATATGTATGAAGGAGTTGAGATTGGAGCATGAGAATGGTTGATCATGGTTAAGCTTTATGAATTTCCTTGTGGATTGATGCATGTTCATCATGTCTTAAGAAATTATGAATGTTTAAGCATGCTAGAATGTTATGTAACCTTTGGTGAATAGGATATTATGTTCTTATTTTCATTGAAGCCGTGAGTATGATCATACTTAGTAGGGATTTGATCATGTGATAGTAGGTATGGATTTAAGCCTTTATTCATGAATAGAATAGTTTGTTAATTGATGTTGGAGTATATGCTCATGAATCTTGTTAGCAATAGGAAAATTATGATCATGACCTTGTTGATCCTAAGCTATTTTGATTAGCAAATTTTATTACTCCAATTAAAATTATTACTATGTTTTTCTCCCAAGATTTCGAAATTCTTAGAAAGTTTTGAATTTGGAATATTCAATGAAATAGTGATATTTTACTAGTTAAATAAATGATATCTTTTATTAAAAATTATATATATATATATATATATATATATATATATATGAAACCTTTTATACAAATAAGTAAAATATTAATGACCTTGTGACCACATATTCATAAATACTATTTATGTTTATTTGTTATCTATTAATCAAAACATGATAAATTTTATTTATTATTAACTATTTACTATGTATCAATTAAGAGATTATTAATAATTTAATATTTATTTTAAAAATACTATTTAAGAATGACCATTTATTAATATCATCTAGAACTTAGGATTCTTCAACAATTAAACCCTAATTTATTTATTAATAACAACGCTCAAGATTTATTATTTGAACCTATAACTTATTAGTAATTATTTTATAACCCCTAGTTATTTTATCTTATCAAACTAGTCTTATTTTATAAAATCCTTTATCATCTAGCCTTAAAGCTTAGGACATTAGGGTCATGATTATAATAAGTTGAATTAGGATTATTTATGTAAGCGAATATAGCTTGAGTATAACTTTATGACTTGTGTATACCCCAATCGGGGTTAGGTCAGCTTTGGAAGATTTTTAAATTTACTCAAGCAAAGGATCAGGTAAGTCTCTGCATAAACTTATTTGAAGACAAAAGATTTCTATGGCAAGCCAAACCCGATATGTATGGACACTCATTTTGTAAAGGCAATTAAGGACGGTTTCCTTTCTTATTTCAGTTAAACAAATCATTTGAAAATCAAACAAGCAATTTTGCACAAACATTAAACTCTTTCTAAAAATCAACTTTGACAAGAATTTTAGAAATCCTTAATTGCTATTTTCAAATAAAGTAATGTATTATCAGTTTTTACCAAGTGAGATAATCATCATTGAGTACTCAATAAGGGTAGACTACTAGGACTAGTCTTTGAAAGGTTAGGGTAAGTCTCTTAGTAGGTGGCCACCTCTGAGGGGTAAGTCATTCCCGGATAGAATGCCAGTCCAATAGGTCATGCCGGTCCAAACTAGCAAGTTAAGTTTCAGTCATGTGAATTTTGTGTTTTTGGAGTGGACAACCGGTAAGTTTAGGTGTAGAGAAGAAGGAGTATCTCACCCGGTAGGCCGATCACCTACCTTTTGTCAGTTTGCACAAAGTGTGGCATTCTGACCATTATATAGTCATGGGGCCCAACGTGTGGTAACCTGTGACTATCCATTTGAGTGGTTGTATTTATTGTGCACATATATGGTTTGAAAAGCAAAACACCACTCTTTATTTTTAACCTTATTTATTGCTTGCCAACACTTTCTCTTATATAACTTTTACAACTTGCATACATGAACTATTTTACCTAAAACACTCAAAGCACACACGGGTTTACTCAAATTTTTATCTCATCACCTTTTATGTCATGTTTTTAGGTCGATCCTGTTGTGGAGATGAGTAGCTAGATTTGTTACCTGCTTTGAAGACTTTATGTTATTTATTTCATGTGTTGTTTTGAGAGATGATAGTAATCAATTTATTTTAGATTTGTTCTTGAATTTTTGGGTTATAATAAGTTCAATTTTAAAGTATTGTTTTTATTTCTGTTTGTGTGACCTAGTTATAAAGACCCATTGTCTTTTAGACGGGGCGATATCCCCGACCCTATTGGGTTTAGGTAGTAGGGTGTTACACACGAGATGAGTATGAATAGCAAAACTCGTAAAATAAAAATTTGGACTACATTTTAATATATTTGAGAAATAGAATGTTATTAAATAGTGATAAATTTAAAATATTAAATTTTGATTTTCTAAAGAGACAAATAATTTATGACAAAGATTAAGTTACAAAGTAGAATGATAACTTAAAACGAAATGAGTATTATTTATTAGTAATCTACATAATTATAATTCACTTGAAATGTCCTATAGAGGCAGTATACTTTAATAACTACACCCATTCAGTAAAAATTCTTTTTCAATCTCAACTATATATATAAAAAATGATGGTTAATCTGTTTTTTTTTTTTTTTAATGCGCAAAGTGAAAATTCTCCGGTTTTATATTCGCACTGGAGTGGAGACTCATTAATCAAACATTTGCAAATTTGGGACCCAGCACCAGTCCCCATTCCTTAACTTCCTCGGTCACTTACTGTTTCATAAATCTCAGCATCTTCCTAGTCCCTTTCTTTCGCTCACACAGACGAACACCCTGTAATCCATTCCGTTATGTTCCAACCCGACTGTCTTTTAAGTCCTTATCTAATCACTTCATTATGATACCATCATCATCTTCTTCTTCTTCTTCGTCAAGAAAGCCCTTTTCATTTCCTTCTTCATTATTTCGCCGCCGTCGATTTCCATCTCCTGCATTTCTTCCTCTTTGCCCGCTGCCCTCGCCGAAATATTCTGCGGAAATGCTACCGTATTTTACCTTTGGGATTTTTCGGAGACTGATTACTGTGAGTATGTTTCTTGCCGCTGTTTTTTTCTCTTGCTTTGTGCTCTACAGAGCTGCCGAGTCGGCTGGGTTTAAGATGCCGACATCTTACTATTCTTATTACTTACGTGATCCTCACGTGCCTGTCGAGGTGTCGCCGGACGATTCCCTTCCATTGGTGAGTTCCCAGAATGATGAATGCTTTATGATTTTTTTTTGGGATGATGGGTGTGGGTGGGGGGCGTGAAAATGTGATTTGGGCTGATAGATCGGGATTTTAGAAAATTCTTCAATACTAGTGCAACGAAGTAACGGATTCTGGAAGTTTGTCGAAGGGGAAATAATTAATGGAATCACATTTGCCTATTTTGGTTCTGGGCCATGACAAATACAAACTGCTTAGTGGTAGCCTATTTAATAGTCAAAAACCTTTTTCCGAAGCTACCGTAATGTGCTATATTGTATGTCTTCGTTTCCACTAGTTCATTTGTACATGCTCCATTGAAGATAAATAATATAATATACTTGTAACCCCGCTTTTCTGGTACAAAAATTTTGGGCATTTTTCCTAAAGCAATGCTGAAAATGGGTATCTTCTTGTATAATCTCATTTCTGAATTCCTTGTAGCTGATCTATTATATGTGCTACAGAATTTGTTTACAGTGGATGATTCAGGTCCACGGAGCTAGCGTTAATGCTATTATAATTGAACTATTTGTGGTATATTATAAGTTAGATTCATTTTATCTTCTACTCTTTGACTTATAAGATCCAGTATGTTTCTTGTTGAGCAAAAAAGAGAACTTTTTTAATTCATCAAAATTTTAAGAAATCAAATAAAAGGCAAACGAAAAGCAGGAAAAATGAGTGTGTTTGCGATTACGTTAGCTACTAATTATGGTCATTCTTGTTTTGTTTGGATTTTTTTTGAGTTCATTAAATAGGATCGCCTGTTTGATGGTTCTTAAATTTGCACCGTGAATATTGAACTAAAATTCACTTGTCTGTAGTAAACCTCATTTTTGCTTCTTTTTTTTTTTTTTTAATACGGCTCGGATACTTTTTGAGTTATAATAAGCATTTTACATGGTTATGTCAATCCCCCTTACATGTCATGCTTGAAACAAACTATCCTCCATTTTTCTACGAAATTAGTGCTTAACCTGAACTTTGATTCTTGGCATATTAATGTAATTGAGAACAGAGTGGTTCATGTTTTGATGTTGCAAATGTTGTAGGACAGTGATGAGTATAGGCTTGATAAAGTGTTGAAGGATGCTTGCATGCAAGACAAAACAGTGATCTTGACAACTTTGAATGCAGCATGGGCAGCTCCAAATTCAATTATTGATCTCTTTCTGGAGAGCTTCAGAATTGGTGAACACACCCGCAAACTTTTGAACCATTTGGTGGTTATTGCATTGGACCAGAAAGCCTTTTCTCGGTGTTTGATTGTACATACACATTGCTTTGCCCTGATCACTGAAGGAGTTGATTTTTCTGCTGAGGCTTATTTTATGACCCCAGAATACTTGAAGATGATGTGGAAGCGGATTGATTTTCTAAGATCTGTTTTGGAGATGGGATACAATTTTGTTTTCACGGTACCCTCTCTCTTGTGCTTGTCTTTGACTCTGTGTGTGGTTGATCTTCATATTCTTGGCAAGCATTTGTCTGCTATCTTGAAATGGTTTCCCACATTTGCCTTTACTGGTAAAGTCTCTTTTGAGTCTTAACGTTCATTACCTCAGTTTAAGCCACGATTAAGCTTTTCATACTAGCATCTCTTTTCTCATCCTTCTGTTGAAAATTTTGTCACATTACAGTTTCAAAGGCAACAATATGATCTTTTCCCTAGTAAACAGGAGAACAAGTGATGCAGAACACAAAAGGATGCAAGAATTGGAAAGTTCTAAGCCAAGCAATGATTCTACAATCAATCTTTAATCTTGGAAATCATAACTTATGAGTCATATCTGGGAATATTTAGTTTTATTTAGTTTAATTAAGTTTATGAGTCTTTTAGAGATCTAAGGTGTTTAAGTAATTTTATAGTTTGTAACAGTTTCCTAAGAGTGAAGTTTCCTAAGAGTTTTAAATTTCTATTCTAGTTAGGATTCCTAAGTTGATTGGTTAAGAAGCCTGTTGTCATAGTTATATTTTTTAGAAACTTAAGAGTCTTAGTCCTATTTAGCTTAGAATTTTGTGTCTATAAATAGAGAAGTCCTCTATTACTAATGTATGCGAATGCTTTCACTATTCAATTAATAAGAGTCTACATATTGTTCTCTGTATTCTGGTTGTGTGATGCAATCAAAGCCTAAGGTGCGATGCCTTAAGGTCCTAAGTGTGACTCCTAGGGTTTATCCTTCCCTCTTGGTGTGACACTAAGAGATTTCTTCCTTGTTCTCTTATTTTTATTCTTTAATTGCACTATTAGACAGATTTCTTGCATTTAATTGATATTTTTTGCCTGGTTTTCCTACATAAGCCTTAACCGATCCTAGGGCATACTCGTGAGGCAGCTTTAACGAGTTTGTCCTGCATCAGTTTGGTATCAGAGCCATCTTCTCATCTTTCTTTCTTTTGTAGAAAATGTCACCTTTAGTAGCCCCCCCCCCCCCCCACCCCAGAATAATGGCATATTATGAGGTTGAAGAAGAGGCTGATTTCATAAAAGATATGCTGGAGCTTGAAGATGACGATCTTGAGGATGATGAGGTAGACACATCTTTACTTTTTGTTCTACGGCGTATTCTTAGTGCTTTTTCACAGCAAGGCGAAGATTGGAGGTGAGCTACTATTTTTCAAACCTTAGTTTGCTGTGGAGATGTGACTAGAAAGTTGGTTATTGATAGAGGTAGTTGCATGAATATTGTATCTGAGGCTACAGTTGAGAAGCTTAAGTTACCTTCGAAGCCACATCCGGAACTATATAAGGCAGCTTGGATGGTACTACTATTCTGGTGACTAAAAGATGTTTGGTAAGCTTGACACATGGCCCTTATGGTGATACTGTTTGGTGTGATGTCATCCCAATGACTGTTACACATGTGTCAAGAGGTGATGTATCCTAACTTATTGGGTCGTCCTTGGATTTATGATCGAGAGGTGATGTATCATGGGAAGGAAAACACTTATTCCTTTGACTTCAATGGGAAACAGCTTGTTTTAAAGCCTTTGAGTGCAAAAACTATGCAAGAACATCGATCAAAAGGGCCTGGGAAGAGTGAGTTGATTGTAAAGCAAGAGAATTTACAGCTCACTGAGCAAGGAGTTGAACAAGCAGATTCTAAATTTAGGAGTAAGGAAAGTGAGCTCGATGTGTCAATGGAACTTGGCAAGGATAAAAAGGAAGTATTTTGTTCAGAATGAAGGTGGAAGGGAAATTCTATTGGAAAAGGACACAGAAGCTGATTTCCAACCAGGGACTCCACTGCACAAAGAGGATACCAAAATGACTTTGGAGAATGTTGATGCTAAAATTTTTCTTTTACTGGAAGGGTTGAGGGTTTGCTGGAAAAACCTATAGAAATTGGGATTCAAGAGGATTTAGCTGCTTGTCTTGAAACAATACAACGAGATACAATGCAAGAAGAATCTCAGATATTTGTTTGGGACCGTGGAAAGCACAAGGTCATGCAAGAAACCTACCTTCAGTATTCTTCTAGAATTGATTTTGTTCATCCTATGAAGTTCTACAGCACTAGCAAGCAACAGGATTTATCATTCTTAATTTGTGTGCTTCGCATGAGAAAAAGTCAAAACTTTCTACTGAAGATACAAGGGTTGTTGTTCTTGAATTTTTTCCTACCATTCTTCAAAACTCGAGGACGAGTTTTCTACAACCGAGGGAGAATGATGCAGAACACAAAAGGATGCAAGATTCTACAATCCTGCTTTAATCTTGGAAATCCTAACTTATGAGTCATATCTTGGAATATTCAGTTTTATTTAGTTTAATTAAGTTTATGAGTCTTTTAGAGATATAATATGTTTAAGTAATTTTATATTTTGTTACAGTTTCCTAAGAGTTTTAAATTTCTATTCTAGTTAGGATTCCTAAGTTGATTGGTTAAGAAGCCTGTTGTCATAGTTATATTTTTTAGAAACTTAAGAGTCTTAGACCTATTTAGCTTAGAATTTTAGGTCTATAAATAGAGAAGTCCTCTATTACTAATGTATGCCAATGCTTTAACTATTCAATTAATAAGAGTCTACATATTGTTCTCTGTATTCTGGTTGTGTGATGCAATCAAAGCCTAAGGTGCGATGCCTTAAGGTGCTAGGTGTGACTCCTAGGGTTTGTCCTTCCCTCTTGGTGTGACGCTAAGAGTTTGCTTCCTTGTTCTCTTATTTTTATTCTTTATTTGCACTATTAGACAGATTTCTTGCATTTAATTGATATTTTTTGCCTGGTTTTCCTACATAAGCCTTAACTGATCCTAGGGCATACTCGTGGGGCAGCTTTAATGAATTTGTCCTGCATCAACAAGAAAAAAGGGGAAAAAACTTACAGCTCACTCAGAAAAAGGGGCATACTGCTTTGTATAAAGAAACAACAGATCAAAAGCCTCAATTGTAAAAACTACGAAGTAAAGAGAAATGGACAAGATGAGAAGTAAGGGAACTAAAGTCTAAACATCTTCTGCTACTCCTAAAGGATACAAACTTGTTTTCTTCTCATACGGGTTAAAATTGAACTTCCATGATGTCGGAGCCGATGAGAAATTAAAAATTGAAGAATTTAAGTGGAGTTTAAGAGGACTTTAATTTGACACATTAAAATTGTGTATAGTTTCTGCTAAAAAAATTGTTAATCTGGTACAATTTTGGTATCTAAGATACACTTCCTTTTCCTCAACCAAAAAAAAAAAAAAAAGTCCTGTTTTCAGAAATATACTATGCTTGTCCTGAGTTAGTTTCTCTCTTGTTAGTCATGCTGTAAAAATGTCAATTTTTACATATACACATGTAACAGGGATATAGATGTTTAATCTTTCACAAGGTAGAGAGTCAAAACCAAATATTGCCAATTGCTAATGAAATACAGGTTCTGTATACTGGTCAATGGTTCTTTCAGCTTATTCTTCTTGGATATTTTTTGATTCTTACATTGTCAACACCTCCTACTAAATTCATCATAGGAGCTTCTTAGAAAAAATATATATTTTATATTCAGTGCTTTTTCATTTTTTCTTTTATTCCAGGACGCTGATATACTGTGGTTCAGGGATCCATTTCCGCATTTCTACTTAGATGCAGATTTTCAAATTGCTTGTGATCATTTCTCAGGAAAACCAGACGATGTGGAGAACAGACCTAATGGAGGTTTTAAGTTTGTAAGGTCAAATAATCAATCTATAGAGTTTTACAAGTATTGGTACTCTGCTAGACAGATATATCGTGGTTTGCATGATCAGGATGTCCTTAATAGAATAAAAAATGATAGTTTAATCTATAACATTGGGCTCAAAATGAGATTTTTGAGTACTACATATTTTGGTGGATTTTGTGAACCCAGTGAAGATTTGAATGAAGTCTGTACTATGCATGCCAATTGCTGTTTTGGACTGGAGAGTAAACTTCACGACCTTAGGATAGTGCTTCAGGATTGGAAAAGATACATGTCCTTGCCACCTAGATTGAAGGCTTCATCTATATTTTCATGGAGGGTTCCTCAAAATTGCAGGTAAGATGGATGTGCAGTAGGGCGATTGATTAAAGTTACAAATGGCTACATATTATGAGCCTCTAAGTCAACTAACACAAAATGTTTCTCTAACGAGAATCCTTTTCTTGATGGGTTTCCCAGTCTTGATGCAGTCTGGCATAATGATACGAAGGAGGATTATGGTCCGATGGATGATGATGGGAGGATTCACTAAACTGCTAATATGTATAGTTTTCCTTTTCCTACCTCTGAGATGATAAATATAATGAAGGTAACTCTTGCTCGCTCTCGCCAACCTGAAAACAATCCAAATTAAAGGGGACTGAGTACCTGTGCTGCATGAGCAGTGCAAAATTTGCTATTATGCAGTTGTTCACATGAAACCCGTTAAAATTGATGCCATTTGAGTAGAAAGTGCAATGTTTTTTAGTTGGTTAATTGTCCATAATATATCATTTTATATCTTTGAGCAGCGGACTGGATGGTCTATTAGGATAGTGCTGCTCTAGCGCTCATCATTTAGGCATGCAAAGCATCAAGTGAGATGCATATTACATACAATATGTTCTAGAGAATGATATTCTCCATGTTTTCCTGTTTTTCCTCCTTTCAACTTGTAATAAAGAATGTCTGTTTTGAAGGATATAGCTTCTCCAGAAGTTCTGCATTGTTGTCCCTGTTAAAGCTAAGTTGCAAGGTGTTTTTAGAGCTTGAAAAGGAGATGGATTTCGGAGTAAAGAAGCTTCTGATTGGACTTGCCTATTTAGGCTAAATTGTGGAATTTTTCTACTAATGCATGTCATCTTCAGTGTGAATTATCTGTTCATGTCTGCTCCAGCTGATCTGCTGTACAGGGGTTAACCATGTGACAATGTATTACTTTCCATAGTGGCAGTAGATTTAGTTGCCGTTTAGATGCATTCTTCAGCAACCTTGTAGGACTGTTTAGCTTCCTATCACTGTGCTCCAGATTTTAAGAATGGAGCACTCTTCCCTATCTGTTTATGCATGACTTTGTAACGATATATTCTAAGTGCCTGCAGAAAATCAAAACCTAATACGGTATTCGGCAACTGTATTTTGCTTGTGTGTGTGTGTGTGTGTTTTTTTTTTTCCTCCCTCGCTTGGATTAAACCCTTTGGACTTTATCTGATCTTACATTGCGTCCGTCATCTTCCAATTGCATTGGGCTTCACCCACTTATCTTTTAGCTCAGTTAACTAATTGGTTGTCGTGCGAGTGTATATATATATAATGTAACGTGTCAATTCCAACCCCGAAAACTTCGGATCGTATCAGTGCGATTCCTCTATGAAGTAATTTTTTAAATAACAGACGAATGACAGGATCACATTGGCATATTTGTATCTATTTTACTGTATTGGCATTTTTATTCGAATGAACTATATATTATCGGCACAAATGTAACACCTTTGGGATTTATCAAACCCAAACAGCATAGCTCAAGTCACTTTTTAAAATATATAATTAAATTAGGGACGGACAATATATAAAGCAATCTCAAAGTTTGATACCTTAGTGTAGGACTTAACCTGCTTGACCTTTAAACTATTGATGCATTCGTCCCTTTTCAATTTGATTTTTAGACTCCTCTAGTGCTTGGATAACACATGCTCTGCTAATTAATTTTGATGTCGTCATCACCTTCCTTGATGTGATTCTTCCAAAAATCTTTTCACCTGCAATTCGTGCCTCAATGTGTCATAGAAATTAAGAATAGTAATAGAACTGATAAAGAGAGATTTATGGAAGATACTTGTCTAATAATTAGTCACTTGATAAGTTTAGAATCTTAGGAGATCTAAGTACGCTAGAATCCTAAAACAGTTGAATTAAACTTACTAAATCAACACCCAATAACTCCAAACCCAGCAAAGGATTTAGAACCAATGAGATATGAAGATTTAGGCAGTCAATTAAACTTCTACAATGAGTCCAAGAGAAACTATGACTCTAAAACCCAAAAGTAGAGAGTTAAATGATCAATATTTGGTATTTTAGAGACTTAATCTAAGAGAATGACTAGGTCCAAAGATAGGTCTTAGTAATTGATAAAAACAATGACGAACTCCCTCACAGTTGTTGAAGAACCACTCTTTGATCTTTCAATATCATTGAATGTAGTGTTCAAGATGTTATAATGACATATATATAGATAACTAAACCTATTCTATTTAGGGTGACAAACCAAAGCTAAATTAGGCCCATTAACATGTCTTTAGAACTTAACAAACAATATAATCTATTAATAATTGAAAGTAAGTTGAAATAAAGTCATACAAGGAAGAGTAAACCAAATCAACTATGCTTGCAAGATGCACAACCGTGCAAGAAGAGATACGTGGCCCTGCTAGGCAAAATTAGAGCTATCAAAATGGGTTGAGCCCATGGGTTAGACCCGACCTACAAGTAATATGGGATGGAATGAGTTGCAAATTTTTAGACTCATATTTCAACCTTGCCCACAAAGCCCATGGGTTGAGTGGGGCTTGGCCTATGGGCCACTTTTTTTTTTTTTTAATAAAATCCCAAAATGCAGAGCTTACACAAACAAAATTGCAAAGTCAAACCAAACCACGCATGTGATGCAGACGCACCCACAGGCCATAGATTTCATTTTCAAACCCTCTTTTTTTTTTTTTTTTTTTTTTCTGTCTCCTCCGCCGTAAGCCGCAACACAGAAGACATTCAAGACACAAATCCTCAACTCTCAACTGCAAATGGCCAAATCTAAGTTCCTCTCCAAATTGTAGCTGGTAAAAATTATCTTTTTCTTCGAGGGGCTTTGTTATCCTGCTTTCAAGCTTTGTTTTCAGCCTCATCAATAGGTTGCAGCTAACTTCTCTTTCTTCATTACCTCTGCAAATCCAACTTCCTCTCTACTGCTAGTGCCGCCTTGCTGCCGCCTACTGCTCCACCAAAATCGAAATCATCCTTAATTGCCCAAGTGTGTTGCCGTCGCTGTTGTGCTGCCTTTTTTCTATGAAGCCTTCACAAGTCAACCACCAAGCTCGCCTCTGCTCCCAAGCTACTTCCTTCAGAACTCATAAGTTCATGGATAGTGATAACAGGTATAAACGCTCAAGATTCTTGATTTTTTGATTGTCTCTGTAATGTATGTTCGTACAGATATAGTGAGCCCGATGATAAATATAATTGTCACTAATTTTCGTTGAATTCCCTACTATTCTCATTGGCTTCTAGAATGAAGGCATAATTATAAAGTTTAGACCACAAAATTAAAAAAAAAAAAAGAAAATCCAACCTTTCAACGATCTTGTTTAGATGGTCAAACATAGTATATTGTATCCAGAGGAGGGTTAATTTGCTTTCATATCTTGTACCTATTTTTTCAAGTAATGTCTAATAACTGATAAGTAGGAGACGACTTCTTAAAATTAGGATAACTTTGAGATCTAGTTTTATTTTAAATTACAATGTGCTATTTTTTTCCAGTTATTATTTGTTCCTTCCTTTTTTAATTGTTGCTCTATGTCGATTTGCTAAATTTCTCTTTGTATATATGTTGTTGAATTGTTGTGTAAAGGGAATGAATATTCAATCACACACTAGTGACGGTGATGGTGATGAATGCATGAATGTGGGTGAAAATATGAGATCTTTAAATGATGGTGAACCCTCTGAAATTGGTAGTGAAGGACAACCAACAAAAAGAGCTAAAAAATAGACTTCTAATTTATGGATATATTTTACCAAATCTGGTAAAAAGGATGATGGAATAGAAAGGGTTATTTGCAATGGTTGTAAAGTTGAATATAAAATTGGCACAAAACCAGGAGGTATAAACTATGGCACCTCATATTTAAAACGTCATTTGAAAAGTTGCAAGATGATTTCATTTTCTAATCCACAGAAAATGTTAATTGACTATGAGGGGAAAGCAAAGGCAAGAAAATATGATCCTAGAATGTCACGAGAAATAGTAGCTGAAGCCATAATTCAACATGATTTGCCATTTTCGTTTGTTGAATATGAGAAGATTAGGGCTTGTGTTAAATATCTTAATCCAAAAGCAAATATGTGGTCTAGGAATACTGCTCCTAGTGATGTTGAGAGAGTTCATTTGAGAGAGAAAGAGAAGCTTAAAGCAGTCTTGGCTAAAATACCAAATAGGATTTGCTTGGCATTTGATGGATGGATAACATGCACCACAGAGGGTTATATTTGCTTAACTGCTCACTTTGTTGATGAGAATTGGAAGTTGTGTAGTAAAATTCTTAATTTTCGTCGCATGCTTTCTCCACACACGAGAGTTGACTTGGCTACCATTGTGTTGGATTGCTTGAATGAATGCGGAATTGAAACAAAAAATTTTTCTCTTACTTTGGATAATGCTTTCGCAAATGATTGATTGCAAAATAGCTTGGTTTGTGATGGTGATTACTTTCATGTGCGTTGTTGTGCTTATATATTGAATCTCATTGTTCAAGAGGGTTCGAAAGTAGCCCATGATGCATTATATAAAATAAGAGAGAGTGTGAAATATGTAAAAGGATCCAATGGGAGAATTGAAAAGTTTCAAGAGTGTGTGCAACAAGCTGGCATTAATGTAGGGGTTGGTTTGAGGTTAGACGTGTCAACTAGATGGAATTCAACGTATTTGATGCTTAAAAGTGCTATAAAATATAAAAAAGTATTTGCTATCCTCCAACTTGTTGATAGAGCTTATAAATATTGTCCAACGGATGAAGCATGGAGCAGGGGGATCAAAATGTGTGAATTCTTGGAGCCATTTTATGATGTGACAAATTTGATATCCGGTACATCTTATCCTACTTCCAATTTGTATTTTATTCAAATTTA
Organism: Voacanga thouarsii; assembly: GCA_026120185.1. NCBI lineage: Eukaryota > Viridiplantae > Streptophyta > Magnoliopsida > Gentianales > Apocynaceae > Voacanga > Voacanga thouarsii. The sequence goes on along the minus strand of JANUWF010001659.1, from coordinate 5,664,149 downwards.
GAAAATTAAGTGTATCTTGAATGAAAATTTAAATAGTGAGGATGAAGTTATTAAGGATATGGCTCAAAGAATGAAGAAAAAGTTTGATAAGTATCGAAAGGATTATAGTGAGGTTCTTGCATTTGGAGCAATTTTTGATCCATGTATGAAGCTTGATTTCTTGTTGTATTGTTACCAAACAATTGAAGCTTTCACTTCTCAAGGAAAAGTTGAAAATATTAAGAGAAAATTATATAAACTCTATGATCACTATGCAAGTGAATTTTCTCGAAGCATTCCTCCTTCATCAAGTTTGCCTAGACAAAGTGGAGTTGGCAAATCAAGGACATCAAAATTTTTCAATGTAAGCTATCTTTGTAATACTTTAATTTCTTTATTAATTTATTTTTACTTATCTTTTGATGATGATATTAATACCTTTTGTTTCTCTTTTTGTTAATACATTGAAAATTTGTAGGATTACAAACAATATAAGAATGAGAATATTTCTACTTCATGAAAGACTGAATTAGATATATATTTGGATGAGCCACAATTTGATCTTGAACTTTTTGATGAAATGGAAGTACTTAATTGGTGGAAGGATAATTCTAAGCGATTGCCTTGTTTATCTATCATAGCACGTGATGTTTTAAGTATTCCAATTACAACTGTAGCATCAGAATCTGCTTTTAGTATTGGTGGTCATGCTATCACCAAATATAGAAATTCTCTTCACCATGATCGAGTTCAAATGGCTATTTGAACAAAGAATTGGTTGCATGGATTTATTATAGACGATGATGGTAATATATAACAACTTTTTAAATTTCTTTAACTAGTTAATAATTAGTAAGTATAACACTAATTATATTCTTATTTCTTATTGTGATTTGTGATTATTAGATGAACAATTCGACCTTAAAACAACCATGTCAAAGATATCATCATCAACAACAAATTCAAATAAAATCATTGAAGAAATCTTAGATGATTGAAGAATGTGTATCTTTTTGGCAGGCAGAATGAGCAATATTTTTAGCCTTTCATGGCCTTTTTATGAAATTGTGAAACAAATGTTGATTTTTAACTTTGATGTTTCTAAATTTGAACTTTTAAATTAGATTATTGTTTTTGTATATTTGGGAGTTATGGACTTTAATAAGTGATTTGTGATGTTTAATTTCGAACTTGTTAAAATTGTAAAATTATGTAGAATTATGTGTGTAAAGTATAATAGATAAAATATGCTTAACTTATTATTTGATATTTATATTTTACTTTAACTTATTATTTGATATTTATATTTTATTTTAAGTTATAATTTGATTCATTATATTTATACTATAGAGAGTTAGAGTTAAAGATTGAAAAATATAAATATGGTTAAAATTTCATTTTTTTTAAAAAAATATTAAGGGTTGGGCTGGGCTAAAGGTTTGATAGCCCATCAAAAAAATAGGGTGGCCCGTTTTGACCCATATTTTTGTCAGCCCATGTGGGTTGGGTTGGGCTAGCCCATTTTGACATCTCTAGGCAAAATTGCTTGCCTTGCTTGACCATAGCATAGCTTCATGCATGAAGTTGTGCACATCTTCTGAGAATGTGCACTTTAGCTTCTTTTGGCATGGTTTGGTGCAATGTGGCTTGATGCACAGGCATGCACCAAGCCATGCATTCTCTCTTTCCAACCTTCAAAACATGCTCAAAATCTTTTTCTTGATTATTCTTGAATAATCCTTAAAGCTCATCTTGAACAATCATCACATTGAGCTCTTTAAGGTTTTCAAAAGCCTTCCAATCATCATGTGCACTACAAGAAACAATGATTTTTGTGATTAGAAAATTTGATTGGAAATGCTCATTTTGTAACACCCCGCTACCTAGGCCCGCCGGGGTCGGGGATGTCGCCCCGTCCAAAGGACAAGGGGTCTTTATAACGAGGTCACACAAATAAAATAGAGGAATAAAAATAATAAAAATAATACTTCAACTTAAGATTAATTACAACCCAAGAATAAATCCACGAATTCCCAAAAGGAAACAAATCCATAAATAAAATTATCCACTCTCGTCTCCCCAAAGCAATACATAAAATCAAAAGACACATTCTCTTCCAAGGCAGATAACACTAGCTACTCATCACCACAACAGGATCGGCCCGAAATCATGGTAAAAAGGTGATGAGACGAAATCTCGATAAGTCCGTGTGTGCTTTGGGTGTTCAGTGAAAACAGTTCGTGGATGCAAAGTGTGAAATCTTTATAAGAGAAATATTGGCAAGCAATAAATATTAGTCAAAAGCAAGAGTGGTGTTTTCCTCTTTTTGAAACCATACAAGTGCACAATAAAATCAACCACTCATAAAGGTGGTCATGGGTTACCACACGTTGGGCCCCATAACCGGTCAGAATGTCTAACACTTTGTGCAGACTGACAAAAGAAACATTGGTAAACAATGAATGATGTTCAAAAATAAGAGTGGCGTTTTGGGCTTATCTAGCCGTACATAATTTATAAGATCAACCACTCGAAAGAAAGGATTATGGGTTACCACACGTTGGGCCCCATAATTGGTCAGAATGCCTAACACTTTGTGCATACTGCCGGTCAGAATGCCTAACACATTGTGCAGACTGACAAAAGGTAGGTGATCGGCCTACCGGGCAAGATACTCTTCCTTCTCTATACCCAAACAACAACCGGGTGTCCATTCCAGCAAAATACAATCACTTGACTGAAATAAAACAAACTGCTAGCTCGGACCGGCCTGACTAAGTAGTACTGACGTTTCTCTAAGTTGAGCTTATCTTCTGGAGGTGACCTCCTGTCAGAAGACTCACTCTTGCTCTTCAAAACTAGTACTACTAGCCTACCCCTGTTGAGTACTCAACGACATTTCCCACCTGGGATAAAATGAACAAAGCATTGCTTCATGAAAATAACAATGTGAGGGTTTCCAAAGCTTTGCGAGAAATTAGTTTTAGAAAGAGTTTCGAGTTTGGAAAAATTTGCTCATTAACTTTGGAATAATTCCAACGTTGGAAATAAAGATGAGTTCAACCCTCAATTAGCTTCAAATAAACGAGTGTCCATACACTCCATATTTAGCTTGCCATAAGAAAACATTTCACATCGATAGGTTTTATGCAGGAGCTTACCTGATCCTTGCTCACAACAAAGGTCCCCAATAGCTGACATAACCCACATAGGGTAAATACAAACCACAATCAAACTCAAGCCAAAGACTCACTTTCTCAAATAAAACTAACTCAACTTACTACAGTCATATCCCTAGTGTCCCAAGCTTTAAGGCTCAATAATAAATAAAAGGGTTTATAAAATAATTCTAGTTTGATATTAAAATAACTAGAGTTTGGGAAATAGGTATAAAAAGTTGAAGGTTTAAATCTTGCTAAAAATAAATTATGGTTTATTTGAAAAGGGTCCAAGGTAGTATTAGGTACAATAATGATTCATTAATAATTTAGTTGTTAGAAAATAATTGATAGCTAAAATTTGTTGAAAATAAATTTAATGCGTCTTGCTTGAAAAATAATAAGCAAATCCATAATGGGTTTTGATTAAAGATAATAATTAAATTTTTAGTAATAAATATTTTATTAATTATAATTATTTCCATAAAAGGCTTTAATTGATTTTATCATTTTAAATAATATATATATATATTTTTTTTTTCCTGCAAAAACTATTATTTATTTGACTAGAATATCACTATTTTATATAAAAGACCAAATCCACATTTTCCCATGGTTTTCAAAATTTTACTAGAAAAACCATATTATTAAATATTTTATTAATGAAATAAAATTTAGCTTAGGGACAACTAGACCATGATCATGAATATATTTTTATGGCTAACCACAAACATGAACATATACAACCCTTCAATTCATCAAATCATCCAAATCATCCATACAAGCATAGATCTCAGTTTATCAAAACATGATCTAACCCCTACTAGCATAAATAAGATCATGGCTTCAATAATCCAACATGAATATAAATCATATTCACCAAAGGTGACATAATCTCTAGCATACTTCATCACAAATACTACCTATGACATGGAGACATGCATTAAATCTCAAATCATCATATAATCGACCAAGATAATCCATCCATGCATAAATCCCATCTCCTTCATATTCATACATACATTCATGCTTCAATCTCAACAATATATATATATACTTAAATCCTATCGCCATCCACCTACTATCATCATCATCCTAGAGACATGAATCTAGAGTTTAAAAGAAAGGTTGAAGGGACTTACTTGGTTGATGAATGCTTTGAAGGAGTTTAGAGTAGATCTCAACTCTTAGATGTCTAACTTTGTCCATGGGAGATGGCGAAAGCATGTTTATGGGAGAAAAAGTCATTCGGCCAAGAGAGGGAAATTTTCGGCCATGAGAGAGAGAGAGAGAGAGAGAGAGAGAGAGAGAGAGAGACCATTAGCATGCTTATTCACATAGGCTCTCACTAGAGATCAAGATTGGAGAAGATGAAGTTGTTAGAATAAATTTACCTTGAAGGTGTTCTTGACCTTAGTTTGATGTTAAAAATGGTACGGAGGGACTCACAGCAATGAATATATGAAATCTGAAATTTTTAGAGGTAGTTTGAAGTGATTTGGAGAGGTATTAGGTGAAAGGAAGTAGTAGGTGTTCTTGGTGTAGTGTGTGTTCTTGAAGGTTGAAGAAAATCGAGAGATGGTAATGTGCAGCTGCTGAATTTTTGTGAGAGGTAGGAGTGGACGAATTTTTGTAGGGTTTAGGAGGATGTTTCTCTGATTTGAGAGGGAAAAGGAAAGGTTAGTTGTTACAATCCTTGAAGAATATTTTTAGGAAGTGAATTTGAAAAGTAAATATCCTAAGAATATCTTGATTGCTTGGACAGCTTTGAAGTCTGCCATGGCTGATTGTTTGAGCAGAATTTCGTGGGATTAATGCTGACTTATGGAGGCTTATGGTGGCCGAAAGTAGGGTGTACAATGATGAAGAAGAAGTCTGGTCCATTGAGCAAAATATTATGGAAGGTTACTAAATAAGATGGCTGAAATTTTGGAAACCAATCAAGCTTAATTGCAGGAATTTTGTAGAGAGATTTTCGGACAGCCATTGATAGAATTTCGTGCAGAAGTTCAAGGGGCCCAATGGAGCTCTGTTGGGGGAGGTTTAAGGAAGGTTTTTTCAGAAGTAGCTTGGTGTTTCAGTTGGAAGAAGAAGAGAAAACGAGCTGGACAAAAATCTGCACAGGAATTTTCGCTGTACAGTGAATTTTCTGGCAGATTTTCGTTTGCTACTTCCAGCTGTTTTGCAGCGAGTTTTGAAGGGGATTTCAGGGGTATTCAAGGCTGGTTTCCAGCCTTTTTTATGGAGGAAAAACATGGCTAAGGTGCAGTACAAATTCTGGAAGAAAACAGCTTGGTTTTGAGCTTTCAAAACCGATTTTCGTACAGGAATTTTTCCTGCTTTGCTCTAGTTTGAGCAGTCCGAATTTGGTCAAGAACTTTCAGGTTTCCAACTGATCCTAAAGACCATTTTTCTGGCAGAATTTGGGAGGGAATGTTAGCTAAAAATTTCACCCTTTTGAAGGTACAACAATGCTGGAAAAATTCCAGCTCATTCATGAGGAAAGATGAACTAAGCTAGAGGAAGAATTTCAGCAAGCTTTCAAGAGGGTTTTTCCCCTTGAATTTTTCCCCCAAATCATTTACATTTTCCAAACCATGAGATGCCTTTTACTAGGACATTTTGATCCTAAAAGACCTTAGTCCTCTACTGAATTTTCTGGAAAGGAAAATGATAGAACACCTTACTCAAGCTAAGGAATTGGAATTTAAGAAAAGCTAAAGATCAAGGGAGAATGAATTCCCTTTTGGCATTTCGCGAAGAACAAAAGAATGAAGTGAGAATTCTTCTAACATGTCTCTCCTAGGACATCATCACCACATTGATCTAGGCCCTCATGGCCGAAACCATCCTTTTCCAAGCAAAATAAAATTTACTCAAGCTAAAGCCTCTATGATGGATTTTGAACCTTAGACTTCAAGAATTAATTCCAAGGCTCTAACCACTAAACCACAACAACCCTTGTTGCTATTTCTACTAGAAAAATTATTCCCTATTCAATCCACAAGCTATCTCCTTATTTTCACCTCAGACAAAAATTACCATTTTGCCCCTCTCACACATCACTCACCAACAAGACTTCAAGATAGTAAAAATCAAATTCAAAGCACATAGAAATCATATGAAACATATTTAATAATGAAATAAAGCATGATATGCATCCCAACCCCCTTACTCTAAGGTTGGTTTTGGCTGGGGTTTCACACATTTTCTGTTAGAAAAGTACAATTGCGATGATTTTCTGACAAAAAATGTACTATAGTGATTTCAAGTGTTGCAATTGTTCTTATGGTAAAATACTCCATTAGAAATATTACTTTCAACAATTTTTGCAACCAAATATTTGTTCATGCAAATATTCACATATCCTACCAAGTTTTTCCCACCAAATGATTTCCGTAGAAACTGCTCACAAATAAGTTTTTGTGGTGGAAATTTTCTTCGCAAATACTATTTTTTCAAAAGAAATATTATATTTGAAAAATATTTTTTTAAAATAATTACTCCCTTCCGTTTCATATTATTTGGCCTTTTGGCCATTTGCACATAGATTAAGAATGTTGAACTCAATAAATATTTTTTAGTTATGTTCCAAATTTATCCCTAATAAATATAAGGATGAATAATCATTTATAAGGTTTTTTTTTCAATCTTTTCATTAAATATAGTTTGACTAAACTTAAATTTACCCCTAATAAATATAAGGATGAATAATCATTTATAAGGTTTTTTTTTTTAATCTTTTCATTAAATATAGTTTGACTAAACTTAAGGGTAATATTAAAAATATTAATTATTGATGTATAAAAATGTGTAAAGAGCCAAATATTATGAAATAAAATACAACGGTTAAAAGGCCAAATAATATGAAATGGATGAAGTAGTATTTTTTACAAGTGTTTGCCATCACACATACATTTTTCACAAGTTACAAACAAATTAATTATTTTTTAAATTTATTAAATAGATAAATTATCTTAATATTATCTATATACATATATATATATATATATATATATATATATTAAATCCCATTTAAACTTGTAATAACTTTGGAGTTTGTTACCCATACCAATCATGATAGAAAATTTGTAAATAAACTAAAGCTTGTCACAAGCAACAAAATTAAAACAACTAGCAACAAAGTGAAAAAAACTGCATCATCTTGTCAGTCAGCCACATTCACACTTCACAAACACAACTCACAAATAAGTTCAGCATTAAGTTCTTTCATTTTCAATAAATACAAAATAAATTAAAAGTTAGGAAAAAGCATTATTGTTCATTGAATTTAAATTTGTCTAATACAAAATAAATGGTCAATGTCAAATTGTCATGTTGAACCCCTACTAGCAGAGACCAATTTAAGGGGGGTGGGGGTGGTGCCCGCCCTCTCAAAAGTTTTTCAAACTTCATAATTTACCATAAAAAATTTAAAAAATTTAAAAATATATTTTAGAATTTTATATTTCGCTCCCCCCAAATTTTTTTACATCATAATATTATTTTTATAAGATTTCCTTTTATACAACTTGTCCCCCAGCCCTAAGTCGTCGGCTCCATCCCAGCCAGCCAGAAGAAGTACGACTACAGCAATGACAATCCTAATGGGAACAACCCGCACTTCAAATTCTCTGGTAGCAAAACTTCTAGAACCTATTGCTTTAGCAGTAGCAGCTTGTTGAACCTAATCTCCATGATGGAAGTAGCTAGACTTGTCTATCCCTATGCATCGGCTGACTCTCTCCTATTACCTTTGATGTGTTAAGTTTTTCTCAATCTCATATGGGATAACTTAAAAAAGGGTAAGGAAGGATTTCCCTATAAATAAGTTAGTATTATTTTCGGGAGAGTGCACCAATTTATTAAGCCTAGTAAATTGAGAGATTTTTGAGCTTTGAGTTATTTTGTGAGGGTTTGTAATTTTGTCCGTCCAAAAATTACATAGTAGAGTGTTTCCATTCGGGGTTGTGGATGCAGGTCTAATTGAGAGACTGAATTACATTAAAAAAAAAAATAATTTTTTTTGAGGGTTTGTAATTTTGCCATCCAAAAATTATATAGTGGAGTGTTCCCTTCGGGGTCGTGGATGTAGGTCTAATTGACAGACCAAGCCACGTTAAATTTTTATATTCTATTTTATGTATTTGTTTTTCTTTCCTCTTTTTTTATATATTTTGTGTTGCTTCCGTTGCCCATCCCAACAAGTGGCATCAGATGTAACACCCCACTACCTAGGCCCAACAAGGCCGGGGATGTCGCCCCATCCATAGGATAAGGGGTCTTTATAACTAGGTCACATAAAATAAAATAAAAGTAAAACTTTAACATTGAACTTATTACAACCTAAAAAAAAAAAAATACAGGTACAAATTCAAAATAAATTGATTACTATTATCTTTCGAAACAACACATAAGATAAATAACATAAAGTCTTCAAAGCAAGCAACAAATCTAGCTACTCATCTCCACAGTAGGATCGACCTGAAAACATGGCATAAAAGGTGATGAAATAAAAATCCCAATAAGCCCGTGTGTGCTTTGAGTGTTTCAGGTAAAACAGTTCATGTATGCAAGTTGTAAAAATTGCATAAGAGAAAGTACTGGCAAGCATGAAATAATGTTAAAATAAAGAGTGACGTTTTGCTTTTCAAACCAAGCATGTGCACAATAAATACAATCACTCAAATGGATAGCCATGAGTTACCACACATTGGGCCCCATGACCATATAACGGCCAGAATGCCACACTTTGTGCAGACTGACAAAAGGTAGGTGTATGGCCTACCGGGTGAGATACTTCTCATTCTTTACACCCAAACTTACCGGTTGTCCTCTCCGAAAACACACAGTCCACATGACTGAAACTTGCTAGCGCGGACCGGCATGACCTACTGAAATGGGTAGCCATGAGTTACCACACATTGGGCCCCATGACCATATAACGGTTAGAATGCCACACTTTGTGTAGACTGACAAATGGTAGGTGTACGGCTTACCGGGTGAGATACTTCTCCTTCTCTACACCCAAACTTATCGGTTGTCCACTCCGGAAACACACAGTCCACATGACTGAAACTTGCTAGCTCGGACCGGCATGACCTACTGGACTGGCATCCTATCCGGGAAGGATTCACCCCTCAGAGATGGCTACCTACTGAGAGACTTATCCTAACCCTTCAAAGACTAGTTCTAGTAGTCTACCCTTATTGAGTATTCAACGTTGATTGTCCCACTTGGGAGAAAACTGATAATACATTACTTTATTTGGAAATAGCAATTAAGAGTTTCTAAAATTCTTGTCAAAGTTGGGTTTTAGAAAGAGTTTAGTATTTGTGCAAAACTGCTTGTTTAAATTTTCAACTGATTTGCTTGACTGAATTAAAAAGAAAACAGTCCTTAATTGCCTTTACAAAATGAGTGTCCATACACATCGCATTTGGCTTGCCATAGTAACCTTTTGTCTTCAAATAAGTTTATGCAGGAGCTTACCTAATCCTTTGCTCGATCAAATTCAAAAATCTTCCAAAGCTGACCTAACCCCGCCTGGGGTAAACACAAGTCATAAGATTATACTCGAACTATATTCGCTTACATAAATAATTCTAGTTCAACTTATTATAATCATGACCCTAATGTCCTAAGCTTTAAGGCTAGATGATAAAGGATTTTATAAAATAAGTCTAGCTTGATAAGTTAAAATAACTAGGGTTTGTAAAATAATTACTAATAACTTATAGATTCAAATAATAAATCTTGAGTGTTGATATTCATAAATAAACTAGGGTTTAATTGATGAAGAATCTAAAGTCCTAGGTGATATTATAATAAATTATTACTATTCTTTTAACTAATAATCAATACATATTGAAATTAATAATAAATAACTTTTATTAAATTTTGATTAATAAATAAATATAAATAATATTTATGAATATATGGTCTACAAGGTCATTAATATTTTACTTATTATTATTATTTATATAAAAAGGTTTTATTTATTTATTATTATTATATATAAATGCATATATATTATTTTTAACAAAATATATCATTTATTTGACTAGTAAAATATCACCATTTCATTGAATATTCCATTTCAAAAAATTCCTAAGAATTTCGAAATCTTTGGAGAAAAAGCATAGTAATAATTTTAATTAGGGTAATAAAATTTGATAATCAAAATAGCCTAGGATCAATAAGGTCATGATCATAATTTTCCTATTGCTAACAATAATCATGAACATATACTTTAGCATCAATCAACAAACTATTCTATTCATGAACAAGGCTTAAATCCATCCTACTATCAGATGGTAAAATCTCTACTAAGCATAATCAGACTTACGGCTTCAATGAAAATAAGAACATAATATCCTATTCACCAAAGGTGACATAACATCTAGCATGCTTAAACATTCATAATCTCTTAAGACAAGGAGAGCATACATCGATTCTAAAGGAATTTCTCAAAGCTTAATCATGATCAATCATTCTTATGCTCCAATCTCAACCCCTTCATACATATGCATATACTCAATCCCCCATTCATATTTTATCCTCTTTATCAGCATCTAAGAGACATAAATCTAGAATTCAAAAGAAAGGTTAAAGAGAAATACTTAGCTGATGACTATCTCAATGAAGATTTAAGAAGATCCATACGCTTGAGAGTCTTGAATTGTCCAAGAGAGGAGAAAGAAAGCAGCCATGGTTGAGCAACCATTTCTGTCGAGAGAGAGAGCATTAGTATGATATGTTAAAGGTTGAAGGAAAGAAGATGAACAAAAGTTGTTCTTGGTTACCTTGATGATGTTCTTGAGACTTCAAGGAAAATTCTGATTTTGATCCGATTGTCAATTTTGTTTTCAAGATTTGATGTTATAAAATCCAGAAATGGACTCTAGGGAGTATGTAGGCATGTTCTGGAGTTTTTGGGAGGGATTGGAGGTGTTTGGAGTGGTCTTTGGCTTGAAGAAAGGTAGTGTGTGTTCTTGGTGAAAATAGAGAGGATTAGAGGGGAATGCTGGATGAATTTTTTGAAGAGGGCTGGCCGAATGTGTAACACCCCGCTACCTAGGCCCGCCGGGGCCGGAGATGTCGCCCCGTCCAAAGGACAAGGGGTCTTTATAATGAGGTCACACAAATAAAATAGCGGAATAAAAATAATAAAAATAATACTTCAACTTAAGATTTATTACAACCCAAGAATAAATCCACGAATTCCCAAAAGGAAACAAATCCATAAATAAAATTATCCACTCTCGTCTCCCCAAAGCAATACATAAAATCAAAAGACACATTCTCTTCCAAGGCAGATAACACTAGCTACTCATTCCCACAGCAGGATCGGCCTGAAATCATGATAAAAAGGTGATGAGACAGAAATCTCAGTAAGTCCGTGTGTGCTTTGGGTGTTCAGTGACAACAGTTCATGGATGCAAAGTGTGAAATCTTTATAAGAGAAATATTGGCAAGCAATAAATATTAGTCAAAAGCAAGAGTGGTGTTTTCCTCTTTTTGAAACCATACAAGTGCACAATAAAATCAGCCACTCATAAAGGTGGTCATGAGTTACCACACGTTGGGCCCCATAACCATACAATGGTCAGAATGCCACACTTTGTGCATACTGACAAAAGAAATACTGGCAAACAATGAATGATGTTAAAAAATAAGAGTGGCGTTTTGGGCTTATCTAGCCGTACATAATTTATAAGATCAACCACTCGAAAGAAAGGATTATGGGTTACCACACGTTGGGCCCCATAACCGGTCAGAATGCCTAACACTTTGTGTAGACTGACAAAAGGTAGGTGATCGGCCTACCGGGCAAGATACTCCTCATTCTCTATACCCAAACAACAACCGGGTGTCCATTCCGGCAAAACACAGTCACTTAACTGAAATAAAATAAATTGCTAGCTCGGACCGGCCAGACTAAGTAGTACTGACGTTTCTCTAAGTTGAGCTTATCTTCTGGAGGTGGCCTCCTGCCAGAAGACTCACTCTTGCTATTCAAAACTAGTACTACTAGCCTACCCCTGTTGAGCACTCAACGTAACATATCCCACTTGGGGAGAAAATGAACAAAACACATTTTCACTTGAAAATGGCAATTAAGGTTTTCCAAAGTTTGGGGCAAAACTGGTTTTAGAAAGAGTTTTAGGTTTTGAGTAAAACCGCCCCTTGATTTGAAAATAATTTATTTGTCTGAAATAAGAATGGAAATAATCCTCAATTGCCTTTACAGAAATGAGTGACCATGCAATCTACATTTAGCTTGCCATAAAAAAAATCATTTTTCATCAAACAGGTTTTATGCAGAAGCTTACCTGATCCTTGCTCACAACAAAGGTCTCCAATAGTTGACCTGACCCGCATAGGGTAAATACAAACCACAATCAAACTCAAGCCAAAGACTAACTTTCTCAAATAAAACTAACTGAACTTACTACAGTCATATCCCTAGTGTCCCAAGCTTTAAGACTCAATAATAAATAAAAGGGTTTATAAAATAAATCTAGTTTGATATTAAAATAACTAGAGTTTGAGAAATAGGTACAAAAAGTTGAATGTTTAAATCTTGCTAAAAATAAATTATGGTTTATTTGAAAAAGGGTCCAAGGTAGTATTAGGTAAAATAATGATTTATTAATAATTTAGTTGTTAGAAAATAATTGATAGCTAAAATTTGTTGAAAATAAATTTAATGAGTCTTGCTTGAAAAATAATAAGCAAATCCTTAATGGGTTTTGATTAAAGATAATAATTAAATTTTTAGTAATAAATATTTTATTAATTATAATTATTTCCATAAAAGGCTTTAATTGATTTTATCATTTTAAATAATATATATATATATATATATATATATTTCCAGCAAAAACTATTATTTATTTGACTAGAATATCACTATTTTATATAAAAGACCAAATCCAAATTTTCCTATGGTTTTCAAAATTTTACTAGAAAAACCATATTATTAGATATTTTATTAATGAAATAAAATTTAGCTTAGGGACAACTAGATCATGATCATATTCCTATAGCTAACCACAATCATGAACATATACAACCCTTCAATTCATCAAATCATCCAAATCATGCATACAAGCATAGATCTCAATTTATCAAAACATGATCTAACCCCTACTAGCATAAATATGATCATGGCTTCAATAATCCAACATGAATATAAATCCTATTCACCAAAGGTGACATAATCTCTAGCATACTTCATCACAAATACTACCTATGACATGCATTAACCTGAAATCATCATATAACCATCCAAGATAATCCTTCCATGCATAAATCCCATCTCCCTCACAATCATACATATATTCATGCTTCAATCTCAACAATATATATATATATATATATATATATACTTAAATCCTATCGGCATCCACCTACTATCATCATCATCCTAGAGACATGAATCTAGAGTTTAAAAAGAAAGATTGAAGGTACTTACTTGGTTGATGAATGCCTTGAAGGAGTTTAGAGTAGATCTCAACTCCTAGATGTCTAACTTTGTCCATGGGAGATGGCGAAAGCATGTTTATGGGAGAAAAAGTCATCCGGCCAAGAGAGGGGAATTTTTGGCCATGAGAGAGAGAGAGAGAGAGAGAGAGAGAGAGAGAGAGAGAGAGAGACCATTAGCATGTTTGTTCACATAGGCTCTCACTAGAGATCAAGATTGGAGAAGATGAAGTTGTTAGAATAAATTTACCTTGAAGGTGTTCTTGACCTTAACAGAAATTTCTTGTTTTTGATCGAAAAGTGCAAGTTGGATTTTGGAGTTTGATGTTAAAAATGGTATGGATGGACTCACAGCAATGAATAGATGAAATCTGGAATTTTTAGAGGTAGTTTGAAGTGATTTGGAGAGGTATTAGGTGAAAGGAAGTAGTAGGTGTTCTTGGTGTAGTGTGTGTTCTTGAAGGTTGAAGAAAATCGAGAGATGGTAATGTGCAGCTGCTGAATTTTTGTGAGATATAGGGGTGGACGAATTTCTGTAGGGTTTAGGAGGTTGATTCTCTGATTTGGAAGGGAAAAGGAAAGGATAGTTGTTACAATCTTTGAAGAATATTTTTAGGAAGTGAATTTGGAAACTAAATATTCCAAGAATATCTTGATTGTTGGACAACTTATGGAAATTTGCCATGGTCGACTGTTTGAGCAAAATTTCTGTGGGATTAAAGCTGGTTCAAGGGGGCTTATGGTGGCTGAAATTATGGAGCATAATGGTGAAGAAGAGATCTGGACAATTGAGTGATATATTATGGAAGGTTGCTAAACAAGGGTGGCTGGAATTTTGGAAACCAAATCAAGGTATGATTGCAGAAATTTTTGGAAATCTTTTAGGCATCCATGGCTGGATTTTCATGCAGAAATTTGGGAGGAAAATGGAGTTCTGTTAATGGAGGTTTAAGGGTGGTTTTTTCAGAAAAAGGATGGAGTTTCGCCTAGAAGAGAAATGGGAACCAAAGCTGGAAAATTTTTCCTGCACAATTTTCGCTGAACAACAATTTTCTGGGCAGATTTTTGGCTGCCATTTCCAGCCAACTTGCAGAGAGTTTGAAGGGGAATTTCTGGGGTATTTCCAGCCTACTTCATGGGGGAAAAACATGGCTAGGGTGCTGTACAAAAATTGGAAGAAAACAACTTGGTTTTGGACCTCCAAAGCTGCGATTTGTACAGGATTTTTTTCTGGTTTTGCACCATCTTTGTGAAGTCCTAAAATAGCCATAAAAATCCAGATTCTAAGCTGATCAAAAGGGCCATTTTCTGGCAGCATTTGGGAGGGAATAATGGTCAAGAATTTTGACACCTTGAAGGCACACAAAGCTGGAAAAATTTCAGTTCTATGTACAAAGGGAAATGAACCTAGCTAGTGTGAATTTTTATGAAGTTCACTAAGGAATTTAATTCACTTGAAATCTTTCCCCCTCATCCATTGTTTTGGTCCATATGATGTCTTTTACTAAGACATTTTGAACCTTCAAAGCCACAACACATTGCTGGAATTTTTCTAGAATAAAATTAGCTTGAACACAATGAACAAACTAATGAATTGAGAATTAGGAAAAACTAAGAATCAAGAGGAAATGAATTCCCCTTAGAAATTTTGTGTAGAGCAAAAGAGTAGGATTTGAAGACTCCTATCATGTTTCTCATAGGACAACATCTCTACCCTACTCCAAACACCACTAAGGCCGACAATGATACTTCCCAAGCAAAAATAAAATTTAATCATGCTATAGCTCTAATAATGGAATTTGAACCCAAGACCCCAAGAATCAATTCTAAGGCTCTAACCACTACACCACAACAACTCTTATTCTTATTTCCTCTCTAAAAAATATTTTCCTATTCAATCCTCAAGCTATCTCCCTTTTTCCACCTTAGGTAAAAAAATTACCATTTTGCCCTTCCCACTCAATAATCACAATCAAGCCCTCTAGACTATAAAATACAAATTCAATGCACATAAAACCATATAAAAATATATTTAAACATGAAATAAAATATGATATGCATCCCAACCTCCTTACTCTAAGGTTGGTTTCGACTGGGGTTTCACAGAATGATTGAGGGAGTTTAGGGATTTTGGTTTTTCAGTTTTGGGAGGAAGAGAAAAATCTGGTTGTTTGAAATTCAAATGGAAAAATTTAAGGAGTGTTTTAAGGTAAAAGATATGTTAATGTGTTTGATTGATGGAGGTTTCTTGGAGCTGTGAATGGCTGACTGGATTGCTTGTGTTTTGTTGAAATGAATGAGGGTTGAGAGAGCTTTAAGGTTGGCCAAATTTCTAAGTTCAATAGTAGAAGAATTTTTTGGTTATGAAGCCTAATCCAAGGGTGTTTTCATGGAGTAAATGATGGAAATTTTGAAATCCAAATGGAAGTTTGATGGGAGTGATTGTAGGAGGAATTTGAGGTGTGGTTATGGAGTCGAGTTGTGCAAGGTAAGTGGAGGGGGGTAATGGTGTTTAGTTCTTGGCTGAACAAGGGTTAACTTACAGAGACTTGAGGGTGGTTTCGGCCAAGGCTTGAAGGGAACAAGGCTGGAATTTTTCTGGTTATGGTTCAAATGGTTGCAGAATTTCCTGTGTAGTTTTTCTTGCAATATTCCAGCCGATTTGCATAGGGTTTTGAGAGGTGTTTGAGGATCCTTTAAGGCTGGTTTCCAGCCTTCTTTATGGAGGAAAAGAAAAGGTATTTTATTGATTTGAAGGTAGAAGAAACAGCTTTGATTTCGGCCTGCTATTCTGCAAAACTGCCCAAATTTTTTTTTCTGGTTTGTGTAGTTTTGTGCAGTCTGATTTTTGCACAAAAATTTCAGTCTTCAAGCTGAATCAATTGGCCATTTTTCTGGCAGCAATTGATTAAGATAGATGGTTGAGATTTTCGAAGGAAAAATTTCAGATTTCTTTCATGGAGGATATGAACACTATGGAGTGGAGTTTGAAGGCTCAACTATGGAGATTAATTTCTCTTGGGAACCTTCCTTAACTCCTTCTCTATTTTCAGTCAAATCTCCAACCTCTAAAAGTCATTTTCAAAATTCAAAGAACAATAATCCTTGCTGAATTTTTTGGAATTAAAACATGGATTTGAATAAATTTTGAACAAGCTTAATTAGTGAAAAGGTTAGGACAAGCTAGAGGTAATGGAGGGACAAAGAATTCTTCTAGAATCCTTTTTAGGACATAAGGATAGGATTAGGACATTCCCTTCACTTCTCCTCTAGGAAAACACTCCTATTTTTTTCATGGAATGCAAGAAACGAAATCCAGCCTTTAATAAAAAAAGAAAAAGAAAAAAAAGAAATCATGATAAGACTTAAATGATGGGATTTGAACTTAAGACCTTAAACATTAATTCCAAAGCTCTAGCCACTAAACCACAACAACTCTTGTTCTTATTTCCTCACCTAAATATTCTTCTTATTTAATCCTCAAGCTATCTTCCTATTTTGTCCTCAAGCAAAATTACCATTTTACCCTTCTTGCTCAATGAGCTCAATGAGCATAACTAAGCCTTTTAGCCTATAAATCATAATTCTAAAGCACATAAAATCATTCAAAAATATATATATTCAAGTAAAATAATATGATATGCATCTCGACCCATTTACTCTAGAGTTGGCTTTAGGTGGGGTTTCACATCAGACACAGGTTTCAGCTTGGCAGAAGAGTAAGGTTTGAGCCTAGGGAGAATCAGGCCTAAGAGAAGAGTAAGGTTCGGGCCTAGGGAGGAGAGAAAAGGAGCAGGAGGTGCTTCATCAATAGTTCTGAAAGAGGTAATTTTTTATTTTTTTGTGTCATGTGGAGGTAAGGTATTTTATTATGGATTCTTTAAATATCACATATATGAAGAATGAGATTTTACCTCCACTATTTGATGGAAATTAGGATTGGCTTCACTTTGTAGCAATGCACAACTCAAAACTACTTAGTGCAATAGGGTCTTGATGTTAGGTATCTCTCGCATATCATATATGACGTAGCGGAAAAATAAAACGAGATACCAACCCAGGATCCGCGTATGTGTGGAAAACAACGCATATAGAGAGCAAAGATAACAGCTTTTTACCTTTCTTTGATCGTGTGGAAAACAAAATTTTCCTTTTTCAAGTTGAGGTGCGATCCAGTAATTCTCTTGATCAAACACCACGAGAGTTGAACGTCCAACCACTATAATCACAGTGCGTTATTATCTCTAATAGAAATCCACACAGAGGATATACTCAAGCACCAAGATGTTTATGTGCTAGCATGAACAAGACGGCGGCTAGGGTTTTTCGTGGTTGCTCAAGAACCACAAGAGAGAGAGAGAGAAGAAGAAAGTTTTTTGGAAGCTATTTCGTATGTCTCACACCTTAGGAATTTCGTGCATATCCTATATGTCACGGAAATATTACAAAAAACTGAGAATTCTAAAACAATTAGAATTCCCCTAATTGTAATTGGAAACATCAAGTTCTCACAATTACAATTTGGCCCATAAATTATAACTAATTATAATTTAACCATAGCAACTTCTCTTTCTCGCAATTAACCCCACTATATTATCAAATAACATTTTGAGTATATAATCCTCTATTGTGTGTGACTTATTGGGTTTTCCAGTTAATTGGTAGCGAACATGAATTAATCCAAATGTTTTTGAGATTAATAATACATAATTAATTAGAATTAATCATATTAATTCTAATCAAGATTGGTTTATTAATTCATCAATCAATAAGCCCATATTCCCAGATCATGACCACCCAAGGCAGAAAGTCAAGTGTCTTGACATGAACCCTTCAATAACAAACTACAGTATAATTAACTCCTTTTACCATACAATATCTCATTTAGTTTGGAGTATGGAATTAATGCCAACTCCCTCCAGAATATATTAATTATAGCTCAAATACAATAGTACTTATGCCAGGAATCCACCATTCTAGATGTATATCAATTGAAACTATTTTCAATACACAATCACCTTGGCCAAGGATTTTTCGAGTAGTAATTTCTACAAGTGGCCATGAGATATTCGCCCCTACTATTAGGATTGGTGAATCCTTTATTGACCCTCTCAACTACTTTCGTTTACCTCACAATGTGTCCAGTATCTATCCTATAGGCGGCCCTTGATTTGGCTCCAGAGGTTGAAATCAAAGCACAAAGCTCAGCAAACAAAGTACCTTGGTGATCTCAAGTCTAAGGATACTTGCACGTTTGCTATATTAAGATTATATCACTGGCACTAAATAGTTATCCATGTGATTATCTCATAGCTAGGTCATTCAATGAACTTGTTCCATTAACAAGCATCCATGTGTTAATTTTTAGTATCTCAATACTTACGGATATGAGAACCACCACCTGATCAAATCAGGAAGTCTAACACATGCTAGTCTTAACACATTAATGATGTCCTTTCTTATTAATACTACGACTAGGGACTATTTAAGTACTAACACTATACAGTGTAGTAGGAATTTCATATCATGATCTCTATCATGATTTCTTTAACATAGTGTTGTACTAGGGACTTTATCTAGCAGTTATTTTACACAAAACTAAACAAAAGAAACTATGAGATAAATAATGCCTTTTATTAAAATAAAATATATCATATACAATGCACAAGTGATTGCCTCTAGGGCATAACACTAACACTTGATTGTGCATTAGAAGATGAGAAGCTAGAAGGGATGAAGGATTCAGATTGGAGTACTATTTAGAAAAGGTTGGTTAGTACTATTCGATCAGCATTGACTCCACATATTAAATTTATAGTGTTGAAGGAGACATCTCCTAAAAAGACGTGGGAGACTTTAGATAAAAATCATATATCGAAGATGCTGACTAACTGTTTGAAGATGAAAATGGATCTATATTCGCTTAATATGGAAGAAGGAGGTAATATTATTGACCATATAAATAAATTTAATGTGTTAGTATGTCGACTTGAAAATTCATGGGAGAAGATTGAAGATGAGGAGCAAGCATTGCTCTTGTTGGCTTCTCTGCCCAAATCATACACGCCATTAGTGTAGTCATTGTTAGTAGAAAAAAGCACACTGTAATTGAATGAAGTGTCGAAATCTTTAAAAGAAAATCACCAGATGGTAAAAGAAAATCACTTTGAAGATAGTTGAGTACTAGTTACAAAGAGTTAGAGAAAAGGGAGGAGTCGAAACAAAAGAAGAGGTGATCAAGGAAGAGAAAAATCCCACCAAAGTGATAATAGCGACCTTGAGTGCTATTACTATGGGGAGATTGGTCATATCCAAAGTTGTTGCCCAAAAATGAAAGAGGATTTAAGAGCTCTAAGAGAACAAATGAAGGGCAAGGCCAAAGTAAGCGATTCCTTTACAAATATGGTCATGGGCGATAATCTATTATTGATGAGATGTTCGGATGATACTGTTGATAAGAAGTATCCAAATTGGATAATAGATTCTGCATCAGACTTACATATTTGCAAGGACCAAGACATGTTCGATAATTTGCAATTGGGGAATTTTGGCCACATTAACGTGGGAAACAACTCTAAGATGAAGGTTGAAGGCGTTGGACGAGTCTGTCTTAAGCTCTACAATGATAAAGTCAAAATACTTCCTAATATAAGATATGTTCCTAATTATAGTGTCAACATTATTTCATTAGATGTAATGGTATCAAAAGGATACAAGTATGTTGGAGTTGGGAAGTTTTGCAAAATATACAAAGGAAACTGTCTAGTTATGCAAGGAAAAAAGAAGAGCAAAAATATCTACCATCTTGATGGTCATGCATTGAAGATGCAACTTGATGGAAGTAAAATGGAAGAAGCAACAAATAATAAGATTGTAAGGATTGAGAATAGAGTTAGGTTTTTAGATTCTATTGTAATTTGGAAAATTGAGAAAAAGAAGGATTTGTTAAGTTTTTCTCAATCCTACATGGAATAACATAAAAAAGGGTAAGGAAGGATTCCCCTATAAATATGTTAGTGTCATTTTGGTGAGAGCAACTCATTGAGCCTAGTAAATTGAGAGATTTTTGGGCCTTGAGTTATTTTGTGAGGGTTTGTAATTTTCACCGTCCAAAAGTTACATAGTGGAGTGTTTCCTTCGGGGTTGTGGATGTAGGTCTAATTGAGAGACCGAACCACATTAAAAAAAATTTGAGAATTTGTAATTTTGTCCGTCCAAAAATTATATAATGGAGTGTTCCTTTCGGGGTCATGGATGTAGGTCTAATTGAAAGACCGAACTACATTAAATTTTTGTGTTCTATTTTATATATTTATTTTTCTTTTCTCTTTTCTATATATTTGTGTGTTACTTTCGTTGCCCATCCCAACATGATGGCATGAATAAACCTACTACATGGCAAAAGAAAAAAAAAAAAAGCATGTATAAGTAAAAGGGGGTTTGGGGGGGGGGGGAGGAATGCATGCAATAAACTTAATTCACCACAACTCCAGCAATTTCTCCATAGACCTTTAAAGCCCCAGAACATAAAACTTGCAAAACCAAGCTTTTGAAAGATACTTAGAAGTTCACCATACTAAACAAGGATTGGATTTGGAAAAGCACCTGTTCATATTCTGATATCAATATTTCTTGGGAAGACGCCAGAACTAATAGATCCACTAGAAAGTCTAGGGCTTTGTTGGATAGTTCCACTAGAAATTGCTCCAATACATGTTCCAGGTTGAAAAGGAAGTGGCCACAAAATTCACAAAATATTAGTAAACCACTGGAATATTCTGCAACAAAGTTATAGGGCCATGTACTACATGTACCATTATAGGGTTGGGACTATTAGATGATAAGAAAACAGCCATTCCTGCATCTACAACAGCATCAGCCTTAGAAGGAATTGGAGCAAGTCAGTTAATAGGAGGAAATAACATAATTCTCTATGCAACAATCGTAGAGGGAGAGAGAGAGAGAGAAGGATGCCATTATAATTATAGAACTAGGATTCATGTCTAAAAGGATTTTTATAGATAGAAAACAAATATACACACTGGTGTTTCACCCATCTGTAATGACATTGTTGTTTGACCAAGCTCAAGTAGCACGGTTCCCAAGTTTTCAAAAAGAATTCCTGATCTTAAAGCATTAGATTGGATTCTCATTAACACTGATGCATCTGTCACATTTGCTTGAACCTCCAGTTGTCCTGCAAGTTACTTAGGAAAAAAGGAAAAAAAAGATGAAAAGTCCATTAACTTGTAAAGATGATATTCTCATCTTTCAGCAGTAATGTTAACCATGTAGAAAATACCCAAGAAGTAGGAGAGTTTTAACTAACAAATAAAAAAATGAAAAAGTGAAATTGCCCAAATAAGCAAGATTGGGAAACTTTCTTAAGAAAAGTAAGCTAAGCCAAGCAAGCTAAGCTAAAATTCTTTGATCTCAATGAAAAAAGTTGTGGTTCTTGATCGAAATAACTCTCTTCATCATAATTTCAAGCCAAAAGCTATTATTAGATATTTTTGGAGTGTTTTTTTCTCCTACTTTTAGATTTAATAGATCTAAGAGAGGGGAGAGGGGAAAGTTGTTTCTGAAAGTGCTTCAGGGATGCTGTTTGAAACAAACTTTGCTCATCAAGGTTTAAAAAAAATATTGCTTTTCAAATTAACTTTTTAGTAATTAGTGTTTATTTTACAAACATAACTAGTTAGATTACCAACATATTGCAATGTGACTTCTGACCCCATATATTGATATGTGCTGAGTTATTTCTCATGTGTACAAAATTGCAAAATCGCAAAGTCACAACTCAAGGAAACAGTTCAAAGTTTAGTGCATAACAATAAACACTCGTTCATTATGTATTTGTCTTGTAGCCAACATCACATTTGCTAAGGATGCAGGTGTTGGAAGACCTTTTTGCATATTGGAATACGAAGTTCCATCTAAATTTTGTCCATTCATTGCATGAGTGCCAGCAGTTTGACCTGTGTTATGTTGTTCGTCAGCAAAAAACTTCAGAGAAGCAAATATTTCAGAGAAAATTGGACAAACTATAGAACTAAGCTTCCAAAAGAGAAAATTTTCTTGACCAATGGATATAAATTCCTACCTCAAATGACTTAAATTTTGGGACAAAGTTGCTAAAGAAATCAGGAATAACCTGCAAGGAAAAAAAAAAAAAAACTCGAATAATCCTCCATTGGCATGGTAAGTAGACTAGAAATATAATAAGGGCATACACCAAAGCAGAGGAGAGCACTTTTCAAACAAATCCTAGCTTAACTAACAAAAGGTGGGACGAACTGAAAAACATTGCCCACCCTCTCCCCCTTCTCTAAAATATAACCCCCCTCCCACAAAAAAATAAAGGTGATAAAGAGGAAGAAATCCTATGTTGATCCCCCTCTATTCGTGCCAAAATTAGTATAATGGGCATATGGTGACGTGAAGAAGGAAAAAGTGAAATGGCAATAATCCATTAATTTTACTCTTGCTGAATATCTTTCAAGATTCGAAAATTAAAGGAAACAATTTTAGAATCAAGAGAACATATTTAGCAAACTGTAGTTATTCTTTCGAAAATTCTGGAAAATGGGGCTCTTTTTCAACTGAATTCCGGTAGAAGGGCTGCCTCAGCTGGAATTCCAAAAGTAGTGAGGTCGCATTTCGTGAATGCAACCTAATAAAATGAGGTCGCATTCAAGAATGCGACCTCTGCAATTTTTTTTATATATATTTTCCAATGTTAATGCCAAGTTAAGGAAAAGATGAGGTCACATTAGTGAACCATGGATGCAACCTCTATCTGCATCCAACACTTACCTTTCATCCTTGAAATCCAATAAAATCCAAGTCAAGTCCTCCTGTGGCGAGTAATTACCAGTAAAATCCAAAAGACTCATATCCTCCTATGGCGAGTCAAGTCAATATTTCTTACATGAATAACATTTAATATAACAGTATATATGATTGAAGCATTCAATATAGCAAGATCAAAATACCAAGTACATAGAGAAACTGTATTGAAAATACAATTAAACATAAAATTAAATAATAGATGATGACAATGGCTAGTCTCTCAAAACAGTAAAATTATTATTATTACAATTCCTCCTAGTATGACCACTCTTATGACAGTTGCTGCATCTTGGAGGAGAGTTGGGTATCCGATAATCCATATCACAAGGTATCCTCGATGTTTGCGGACGGCTAGGAACTTCATTTCGCATCATTTCTTCCACTGGTGCAAGCATAAAATTAGAAGGCCTCTAATATTGTTCATCTGCCACAGGAAAAAAAACTGACCCTCATATGTCAACTCATAATTCCTTCTAGTATAGAACTAAAAAACAAAGTCAATTGGGTTCCAACCTCTGTGACGACATGCTGCAAACCTATGTGAACAAGGAATACCATATATACTCCATTTTTGGCACGTGCATGATCTCTCCGTTAAATTGACACTGTTAATATTTGGACTTCTACCCCCTTGTTGAACAGATAATTTAATCCCATATATACCGGCCTGTGCATTAAATTTAGTTACAACATCCCATTTGGATTTGTTCTCAAAATAAGAATACAACTTCCATATTTCAAATGGTAAAGGGTGTCTCAAATTATATGCCTTATCTTTATGTTCATTAAAATATTTAACTAACTTCTGAAATGAAGTTTCAACTAAAACTTTCAGCGGAAGAGATCTTGCTTTCTTTAGTACATTATTCATGCATTCAGACAGATTAGTAGTCATTGAACCATATCTGTGCCCTTCATCATATGACAAAGTCCATTTCTACAAACCAATATCCATTAAATACTTAAATGCATCTTCTTTTCAGATCCTTATTTCATCCAAATATGATTGACACTTGGTCCTTTTGTGTTCTAAACCAGCAACGTACATCAAACTTGTCAAATTAGTGTCCTTAAACTTGGCATGAAAATTTCCTTTTATGTGCCCGAGGCAATATCGATGAAAAGCCAAAGGTTCTTGCCACTCATTCATATGGCGTACAACATTTACAATACCTTTATGTCCATCAGAAATAAGACATATATGTCTGTTCAAAATGACATGTTGATGTAGGAGTTTTAAGAACTAGCTCCAACTCTCCAATGATTCCTCATCCATGATGGCAAATGCAAGAGGGAATAGGTGACTATTCGCATCCCAAGTGGATGCTACCAACAGTTTGCCCTGATAAAGTCCCTTTAAATGGGTTCCATCAATTGATACCACTAGACGACAATATTTGAAACCATCAATTGAAGGTTTGAATGACCAGAAAAGGAAACCAAAAGTTTTCAAATTACCCATACTAGTCCAATGGTGTCTCTACCTCACAATAGTCCCAGGATTGGAATCCTGCAAGGTAAGCATGTATTTTGGTAGGGTAATCCACGTTGAGGGCTAATCACTATATACAGGTTCCATAGCAACCTTTCAGGCTTCCTAAGCTTTCTTATAAGAACAACTCGTCCTCCACAATTTCTGAACTTCAGCAATAACATCCCACATATAGCATTCAGGGTTATTTAATACTAAATGTGTCACATTACGGGCTATGAATCGATGATCCATGTTCCTATGCACATTGTTCACAACTATAATGACGCATATGTGTTCTTTGTTCAAAATTGTTATCTGCCATTATCTATGAGTTTTCTTATATATAATGTGAATATGCCAAGAGTAAGGATTGCCGATACTTGAATACTTATACTTAGCAGTCTTTCTTACTGTCCAAGACTCTGAATTCCTGACCTGCTTGAATAGACCACTTTCTGATTGTATATATAGCCTCCTTCTTGTTCTAGAATCTCATGTTTAGATGCAAATCAGTGTCAGTATCAGACTGACTTTTTGTAACATCGACTGAGTGCCTGTTGAGTGATTCATTAGCACATGCACCAGACCCTACATCATCAAATATTGGAAATCTTGCTGAATGAGAAACGTTATTAGAGGCCCCGCTACATCATCAAATATTGGAAATCCTGCTGATTGAGATATGTTATTAAAAGGACTTGCTATATCATTCATATGTGTCATACCAATTCATTGGTCCTTCTAAGCCAGTGAAACAATCACCGTTAGATGTATGCAATATTGAATCAACATTTACTGCATCTGTGACCACATGCGATTGAAATGCTATATCTATTGGGGTAGTGCTAGCATGCAGTCGGTTGCCGTCTGCTGGATATGTATCCACCTCCCATCGACTTTGTGTTTGAACAAGTAGTTGCTCAGGGATGATCAAGTTATTCCCTCTTCCCAAACCTTCATATGTGTGACCAACATTGACTGTCTCAGCATTACTACCAATTGAACTAATGTATCCATTTTCGGTAACATTTAATGTTGAACTTATATTTTCCATCGTTTGGTAAAATGATTAGAGGCGTATGTTGTTCAAGTATTCTATCCTTATGCCCATGGGGAGTTGTGATAATGAATTCATCGAGTGGCCTAAACTCGTGACCTGATTAAACATTGCCACGAATGAACCCGTTGGTGGAGACAACCCTGCTAAGTGACCTGTGTGTTGAGATGTCAAGTCAGAATAGCTAACATGAAGTTAGATGCTCTATGACTTAAATTCATTTGGCAGCATCCATAAAACCTCCATATCATCATCATCGCTCAACTCATTCGTTGCATATTATTGGTCAGATCCATACAGGAATGGATGTCGGAGTGTAATCTTGAATATCATGTTTCTCCCTCCCAATGTAAGATAGTTTCGGACCTTTTCAAGTAGTTTAGAGTACGATATCTAATGCCAGAGTATCCAGGTTTTTTTAATAGCCCCATCAAACCATATAGACTCTTGATAATCCCACTGAATTTGAAAATCCCAAAAAAAACAAAGCATAATAGGGGGATCCAATGTAGTCATGGTTACAATGTGGGCACAATTTGATAAATGTGAGAAAATAATGAAAATGTGCACATAATATGAAAGAATTACTTGTAAAATTATAAATAAAATCAATCGGAATGCATTGATGTTACCTTTTTAAGTAAATCGAAGTACAAAATCAATAGGCCCAATCCGAGCTATTCATCAAACACCCATTTTGCAGTAGTATTACAATTCTTGAAGGATTGCCCAAAATGAAATAGATCTACAGATTTGGAAGCGGAAGCTGGTTTTTGGTGGAATCTGGCCGTGGAGGTCGCATTTGTGGATTCTGGCCGTGGAGGACGGCGAGGTTTAATCTTTTACCTTGGTCTCCCACTACCTGCTGGCTCATCACCGTCTGGAGGCTGTTGTGGAGCTGGTGTGGGATCTGGCAGCTGGGGTGGAACTGGCACGGGATCAGGAAGCTGGTCTCCTGCTGGCACAGGAGCTGGCTCAGGATTGGGAATCTAGCCTGCTGCGGGTGCACTCGGTCTGCGTCATCGGTGATAGACTATATCACGAAAGGGACGTACTGGAAGCTCCTTAATATAATAAATGCATGTCCCCCGGTCTTGGAAAGATGGGCCCGTATCCCCGTCATCGAACACGCCCGCTGTGGTACGAGGAGAGTAAACTGAAATGAAATCGAAGTTGTGACCAATCAGATCATCTGGTGTAATATCAATATGAAAATCATCCCCCCCGAGTGCTAAAATTATCTGTCCTAATCTCGATCTGCGTGCCACCTCCCGTCTCCTCCTGAACCTCAAGCTCTTGGTGCACCTCTGGAACAGGATCGTGAGATAGAGAATGTGCTCAAACTTGGGGTCTCCTGCCCCCATGCCTCACTCTTGGGTGCATACGTGTTGGGCATCTTAGGCTCATATATACTGTGCAGCGAAAAATAAATGAGATACCATCCCAGGGCCTACCTATGTGTGGAAAACAAGACATAAAGATAATAAGGGTAGCAGCTTTTTACCTTTGTTTGATCGTCCGAAGAACAAAATTGATCTTCTTCAAGTTGAGGCGCGATCCAGCAATCCTCTAGATCCAACTTCACGAGATTTGAACGTCTAACTACTATAATCACACTGTGTGATTATCCCTAACATTAATCCACACAGAGGAAAACTTAAGCACCAAAATTTCTTGTGCTAGCAGAAAAAGATGGCAGCTAGGGCTGTTTTCGTTTTCAGCAAAAATGAGAAAAGGAGAGGGAAGAAGAAGCTGTTGTTTCATGTGTCCAATTCCTAAGCTAGGGTTTCATGTGACTCTACTATATGTTACACAAAATTTCCCTCCCAAAACTAAGAATTCTAATCCTATTAAAATTCCCCAATCATAATTGGAAACATCAAGTTCTCACAATTATAGCTTGGACCACAAATTATAACTAATTATAATTTATCCACAACAACTTCTCTTTCTCTCAATCAACCCCACTATGTTATCAAATAACATCTTGAGTATATAATCATCTATTGTGTGTGACCTATTAGGTTTCCCAGTCAATTGATAGTGAACATGAATTAATCCAAACGTCTTTGAGATTAATAATCCATCATTAATTAGAATTAATCCCATTAATTCTAATCAGGATTAGTTTATTAATTCATCAATTAATAAACCTATATTCCCAGATCATGAGCGGTATCTAGCAATACATCATGACCACCGAAGAGTCCAGGAAGTCAAGTGGCTTGACATGAACCCTTCAATAACAAACTTCAGTGTAATTAACTCCTTTTACCATACAATATCTCATTCGGTTTGGTGTACAGAATTAGTGCCAACTCCCTCCAGAATTAATTTTGGCATAAATACAATAGTACTTGTACCAGGAACTCACTACTCTAGATGTGTATCAATTGAAACTATTTCCAATACACAATCGCCTTGGCCAAGGACTTTCCGAGTAGTAATTCCTATAAGTGGCCATGAGATATTTGCCCCTACTGTTAGGAGTGGTGAATCTTTTATTGACCCTCTCAACTACTTTCATTTACCTCACAATGTACTTAATATCCATCTCATAGGCAACCCTCGATCCAGATCCAGAGATTGGAATCAAAGTACAAAGCTCAGCAAACAAAGTACCTTGGAAATTTCAAGTCTAAGGATACTTGCACGTTTGTTATATTGAGATTATATCACTGTCACTAAATAGTTATCCATGTGATTATATTAAAGCTAGGTCATCCAATGAACTTGTTCCATTAACAAGCATCCATGTGTTAACTTTGAGCATCTCAATACTCACGGTTATGAGAACCACTGCCTGATCAAATCAGGAAGTCTAATACATGCTAGTCTTAACGCATTAATAATGTCCTGTCTCATTAATACTATGACTAGGGACTATTTAAGTACTAACACCATCCAGTGTAGTAGGATTCTCATATCATGATCTCTATCATGATTTCCTTAACACAGTGTTGTACTAGGGACTTTATCGAATAGTTATATTACTTAAAGTAAACAAAAAAAATTGTAAGATAAATAATGCCTTTAATTAAAATAAAATTTCATATACAACATACAAGTGATTGCCTCTAGGTCACAACACTAACATTACGTCCATCAACAGGATCCCGGGGCCTCGATGTAGGCTGAGTCATTGCGATGGTCAGCTTACGTGAATCGACCGGTATTGGTTCAGCACACTGATTGTGATTCTGATAACTTTCTACAAGTCCTCGGGAGCACATATCTTAAATGTCAATAAATGCCTTTCGGGACACCGAGTTGGCACTGTGAATGTGATGTTCGGCCACTATCATACATCGTCACATAATATCAGCCTGAAATTATCATTCAAAAAAATTTGTGAATAATTAAAGGACTTCTCAAGTTATTAACTCCTACATCACCAAATTAATTACATACTATGACAACTGTACTAGACTTGGTAGGATGATACATTGAGGTCAAAGAAGCACGAGTAATGGGGTTCCCAATGCATAGACGGGTACGGTCCCTATACCATTGCATATAATCTACTGCGACCGAAATGTCCATCATACTGGTCTGGATAAAGTTTACTCGATTAGCCCATATATGAAGATACGACTCATGATATATTCTGTAATCTCTAGAGGGATTGCTTCACCTATTAACCTTGTGCAGGTCAATCCTCGTATTGCAATCCATCAGAATAGACTGAAGCATCCCGAACTGCCGCATCACTCGATCTGGAAAATATAGCTCGACGACCTCCCAGCTAATCAACGCTGTGCGTGACCTCTAGATATCGGGTCCCTCCAAATAACTAGGGGGGAGAAGACTAACCAAATCAGTCTGATAAGGCCGCCAGACAAATTATCATACCATTGTTCGGGATTGTTAGTCTCAAATAAATAAAGAATTCTAAATAAAGTATTTATATATATATATATATATATATATTCACATCCTTGTGTGAGAGGGCATCTAGCTGGGAGTGATATGTCACGAGAACACGTGTAGACGTTCGATAAAGCTATACTGGTACATCTTATCAGCACCGTAGGGTGTAAGGGGTGGGAGATCATCGCGAGGTATACTCTGCTCTGGTCGTACAACTCGAACATGCTCCCATGCCTATAGCTACAATGTAGTCACAAATGTGTTAGATTCGTAGCACACATGTTTATAAGATAAACATAGAATATAAAAAATATTTGAATTCGTACCTAGAATAAGGCACCCGCTGCACAAATCTCCTGTGCAGACTCGATAGAGGCGTGACACAGACATCTATACAGGAATGCTAGAACAGCACTATCCCAGCTGAGCATCCCACATGCCTCTAAATCCTTGAGGAGAGGTAGGTATCTCAAGTGGATCAGATTTCCTGACTTATCAGAGAACAGTAGGCCTCCAATCAATAGGAAGATAAAGCAATGAGCACGCTGCATAACGATGTCATCAGTCGCATTATCGGTCAAAGGAAAATCTAAGGCCTCCTGAATAGGACCCTTCTTAATCCTATTTCCCCGTATGTCCTCGGCCCGTGGCCTAAGGCCAAGAAGTCTATCGCAAAGGTTAATCCAGTCACATTTGCTATAGTGATAAGGAGGCCCTATCATCGCATTCCCATCTACTCTAAGGCCCCATAATATCGCAACATCCTCCAGTGTCACTGTAGCCTTTCCTAAAAGGAAATGAAATGTATGGGTCTCTTGACACCATCGCTCTACCAGTGTGGTTATGAGAGTATGATCAACTTGGATATGTCCAGCTCGCTTGACTCTACCAAAACCAGCCCTATCCACTAACTCCGCAACTCTACCGGAAAGGAGAGTATGCTCCCAAAATATAGAATCGTATCGTCTATACACCAATGGAATCTCACAAGTACACTAATCACCTGACCATAATAAAGAGGAGCAATGACTCGACTGCAGAGATAGATATCTATGTGCATGTGATCCATTGTACCTATTTAAATTAGGATTACACAATTAAACTACAATTGTATCTATGTGTATGATTAGCAATCAAAGGTTAAAGTTATCCATGTAAGCATTTTAATGAGTATCAGTTCTAGAATTTCCAAAACTTTTATCTATGTTCACAGAGCATTCATAATCTATATTACCAAAAATTAGTGGTGTAAAGGGTGCAACGGTAATTCCCACTCACAGATGTAATTACATGCAGTTCAAAAACTCCCACAACAAATCAAATCAAGTTAGCTCAATACATTAGCTAAACCAAGTTTCTTTCATTTATCATATTTCCAAACTAGTATAATTTTATATATAATATTTATCTTAAATAATAGGAACCATTTACCAAAAATAGTCATGCTATGATTTTCGTAAATTTGTATGCATGAACATGGAAACATACGTTTGCTTGTATACAACATGACTTAGAATAACTTACTTTGGCTCCCATATCAAATGGATAAATTTCAGAAATTTCTATTTCTAGAAAGTTTCCAAAACGGGGAAGTTCCAAATATAGAAAGTTTTCAAAGATGAAAAGTTCCATTTATAGAAAGTTTCTAAAAAGAAAAGACTTTTAGATATGGAAGGTTTTTTTAAAAAAAAGAAAAACCTTTTGTTTATAAAAAGTTTCTAAATTTGAAAAGCATTAAGTTTAAGAAAAGTTTCCAAAAATAGATATATGCAATAGTTCATGGATGCATATGAATTTATCTTGATTAAGCAATAAATAAGATAATCAACCATAATAGATAGGTGTTTGCCCTTGGAAACCTTCCAAGTCTAAGAAAAAGTCACAAAATGGAAAATCACAACCTAATCCTAATTATATTAGAAAAACATATTTCACATGGTACACTTAGTTTATAATACATTAGATTTTTCAAATAACATTCATGTACAGTAAGTAGTCACATCAAATAAATCAGTATTTAGGTCTATATTACATCCCTAAGTATCAATATAAGATACTCTTGATCATAGAAATAATATATAATTTAATATTAGGAAGTTTTCTTAAAATGCATAAATTGTTTCCAAATTTCAGCAGACTTAGCCTATTTTGTAAGAGTAAAACACCAACGAAAGTACATTATTTTGGACTCAAATTTTGTAGAAAGAACATGAAATTCAGATGGCACCTCCGCGGCGAAGGCAGGTATCTTACTGTTGTGGCAACGACAGCTCTGCGAAGGTGTTGCGTGGCGAAGCCCCTCTGCGGCGAAATAAGAATTGAGGAAAGGAAGAAGTGTTTGTGCAGAGGTGAAATAGCACTGCAACAGCAAATAAATGCGACCTTAGTCTGCATGCTATTAAATTTTTTTGTGTAATATTCGTTTTGGGTTGGAAAAATGGGGTTTATGGTCGTATTCCGTGAATGCAACCTCACTACATTTGGAATTCTGACTGAGGCAGCCCCTCTGCCAGAATTCAGTTGAAAAAGAGTCTCATTTTCCGGAATTTCCGTTATTCTTTTTTGGAAAAGAACAAAAAAAAAAAAAAAAAAAATGAAACTTACAAATGGCTTCATAGACTCTATAGGATCAACAGTTGGATGAGAAGAAGCACCAGAATCAGGAGTTAATTGTCTCTTTGAATCAGCCTGGCCAACTTGTTGTTTGCTAGAAATTCTCAGATCACTGAGACCAGGTATAGTTGAAAGCCTTTCCATAGGAAGCTCCTAGGAAAGAAAACTAATCGAAATCCATATAACTAAATAACATAGCCCCAAGAGTTGGATTAGTAAAAAGGATCATGTGGCCAAAATAGAAAAAGTGATGAAGTATTCAAAACCCCTTCTAGCTAGTGTAGACAAAGGACCACACACATTAGTGTGAACAAGACTCAATACCTTCTTGGCTCTATCCGCCTTAGGGGTAAATGACCTTTTGGTCATCTTTCCTATTAGGCAGGATTCACATTGAGGCCAATTTTCCAATCTCAATGAGCCTAAAGGCCCATCATGGATTAATCTCTGAATCCTGGTTGAGTTGATATGACCCAACCTTAGATGCCAAAGATAAGAGTCATTGACATTGGTCTTTCTCTTCCTTATTAAAGGTTCAAATTGAGAGTTATTTAATTGATTGTTAATAGGGTTTAAGAAAAATAGATTTTTATACATGTGCCTAGTACATAAAATTTCTCCATCTCTACTGATAGAAATATCAGAATGGAAAGACATAAAATATCCTTGATTTATTAGTTTCGCAACCGAAATCAAATTTTGTTGAAATCCTGGTACATATAATATATCTTTCAAAATCACTATTCTATTACAATAAAAAAACAAGATCAAGCTCTCCCATTGCAATGGCCCAAACTTGTGCTCCATTTCCCACATGTAGTCCATGTTCGTCCTTCTGGAGTCTCCTAATCTTTCTAAACCTCTGCAAGAGATTACAGATGTGATCAATGGCTCCTGAATCAATAATCTAAGTGAAATTTGATCCAACCATTGATATAGACTCTAGATAGAAAACATTACTTATGGGGTTCTTCTTGGCTTGAAGATCTGGACACTCCTTTTTCCAGTGTCCCTTCAGCCCACATTTGAAGCACTTGCCCTTGGGTTTATCTTTGGGCTGGGTCTTGGGCTAGGCTGCTACGTTCCCCTTTTTCTTTTTGAACTTTCTGGGCTTGGGCCCAGTTCTAGAAGATAAGGCCTTAGCAATCATAGCCTTAGATTGTGGCTTCATAACCTTCTTTGCCATCTGGAGCTTCTTCATTAACTCAATTAAACTCATGTTTAACTTGTTCATGTTGTAATTCAACTTGAACTGAGTAAAGGAACCCGATAGAGATTCAAAAACCATGTCCACTTGGCTCTCGGGGTCAATAACAGCCCCTAAGATTTCTGCCTCCTCGAAAGCAACAATCATCTTGAGCATATGCTCTCTGACTGATGCTCTTTTAGCCATCTTAGTGTTAATGATAGTTCGAAGAGCCTCCTGCCTTGCGGGCCGGCTCTTATCCGTGAACATCGTTGCTAATGATTGGGTTATGTCATACACAGTGGTCATGTGCTCATGTTTGGATTGGAGCACATTAGACATGGAGGCCAACATGAAACAATGAGCCATCTCGCCGGCTTTCTTCCATGCCTTCTTAGCCTCACGCTCCTCGACGGTGGAACCCTCCCTAATAACATGGCAGGTTTCGTAAAGGACATACTTATACTCTTCCGCTGTGAGTATTATGTCCAGGTTCCTCTTCCAATCCACATAGTTTGGTCCCGTTAGCTTATTTTCTTTGAAAATAACGGCCAATGGACTAAAAGAACCTCCCACCATTCTGAAAAATCGAAAATAAAAGAAAGGAATTTAGTTTGTGAAAACAAAACAAATTTGTGCACTTTATCCTTACTATCAAAACTAATAATAATTAATTTGGCTCTTAGGAAAACTGACATAGCTTCTTGGAAAGATTAACAGTTCCCCAAGCTAAGTGTGTTAACCACCACAAATTAATTTCCATTCTAGGTAATGATCCAGAAGATAACTCCATCGAGGGGATGGCCATTCCCTCTCTTTTCCTATGGACATACCTCGCACTATAACCTCCAACGAAGGGTTGGCCGATCATAGTACGTGTCCCGGGTTATGAATTACATCCCTCCATTAGATCTAGATCCTTGTGGTATCCCTATCCTATACGGGTTCACTCCCAAGGTGACGCAAGAGGATCCACGATCTCTAATGAGGGTCGTGATGGAAGTCGTGGGGCCGTTGGAACCCCTCTCCCACTTAGTCTTTTAAAACAAAGGTTTTTCTGAAAAATATCCTTTTAAAAATTTCCATTAAGTTTTTCCTTTAACTCAAAAATAAAATGTCTAAATCCATTAAAATCTCTATGTCAAGGTATATATCCTTTGAGAGATTTTTCCATGGACTAATTTTATTTAAGCTAAAAAACTTAATGATTTCAAAAATTTTCCAATTAAAACTTTCTAGAGACTTTGGTCTCAAGTTTATTTGACAAAACAATTTTTCTTGTGCCAAAATAAAACAAAATGGCTTTCTATTTTTAACTTACAAAAATATCTAAATCCAATATATTTTCTATGTCAAGGATTAAATCCTTTGAGAAAATATCTAAGGATTAATTTTTGTTTAAGTTAAAATAACTATTTAATTTGTAGAAAAAAATATTTTCTTTGTCAAAAATATTCTCAAAAGACTTTGGTCTTTGAGAAACGTGCACATAGGTACATAAAAATAAATAGCATGCTAGAAAATAGTAGACATTTTCATGCTTTTCTATTTTTAAACCTAAGTGCCCAGATAATAGAATTAAACACATTAATTAATTAATTAATTAATTAATTAATGGTCTTGTTTAATCCTAAAATCCCTTACTAATATTTTTTTATGCAAAAGTATTCCTTAAATATTAACTATTGCAAAATATTAACTTCGTCTGGTATGGACCTCAAAACCAAAAGAAATTACAAGAAAAATTAAAAAATTTCTCCTTGGTCCACTGCACCCGCCGCACTGGATCAGGCACCCCATCTGCACTATGGTCCATTGCACCCGCTGCACAGAACCAAGACCCATGGGCAACCAGCACGTGGACCAGATTCCAGACTCGAGCCAGCACCGGTTCAGCCACCTAAGCCGGCGTTGGTTGGCCTTTGACTGGGTTCTTCCTGCAGTTTTTTGCTTGTGATTTTCTTCTGTGAATTTCCTCTATTTTTCTGCACAACTTCTGGTACCATTGGCTCTTTGATTTCAATCTCAATACAATGAAATCAATCAAACCTAACAATCGCCTATACCCTTTAATATCGGGCTTATATGATTTGCTAAGAAAAACAGTAAATTATAAATCTCCTATACCTTCATCAAAAAGGTTTAACAAGAGAATCTATCCATACCAAAACAGCGAAGGATCACGGTTTAATCACGCATATGTGTCCATTTTTATTCAACTAGATGCATGCTCCCTATATTTTCACAAAACCTTCATGCTCTGATACCAATTGAAGGCATAGAAAGGGGAAAACACTAGGCACGCAGTGGAAGCGAAAGTAAAAAAATAGGAAAAACTGAAGAACAGGGGAACCGAACAGAGCCAGCACTGGCTCCGGCAACCCTAGCCGGCACCGGTTGCACTCTGTACTGATTCCGAGGTTAAAAAAAAATTACCTCTTTTCCTCGTTCTAAGAATTGGCTGGACCGGAATGTGTGGAACCGGGGTGGGTATGCTGGTGGAGACCTCTGGTGTAATTCCTGCAAGTCTCCTACTCTATCTATGCATGTATCTGAATGCCAAACTCTCAGTCTTCCAGTATATGACCTGCCTAATTTCATTTGGTTAACAACTAACAGAACTAAGGAATATTTTCTAAAGAGAGAGAGAGAGAGAGAGAGAGAGAGAGAGAGAGAGAGATGTGTGTTTCTTTTTCCACACATAAGAGTCTGTCAAAAAATAACGATGATCTCTAATCCTCTTGTTTAACCAAAATAAAACCCTAGGCTAAACTAGATTGGGCTATTGGACTCTTAGTTTAACCTGTTGGACTAAATTAATTATTCTAATTAGAACCAACTTAATGGCCCAACAAATAATTAATTTTTCCAACCCAAATAAACTAGTCCAATTAACAAGCATATATTAGTTTAGTCCTAGGTTAATCCCTAATTATTCAAACTGGGCCAAAGCCCTGAATAATTAATTAACCCACTAAACTAATTTAATTAATTCTCTCTCTATGGACCTTTATTTTATTCTAGCCCAATAATTAAATCAGGCTACTTAAATAAAATAAATTCCATTTAATTTAAGATCAATTCCTTAGCCCGTATTTAATTAGGACTTACGGTCTATACTGGGGACTAAAAGACACACCGCCTTAGCTACTAAAATGACCAAAATACACTTACCATATAAATAACAGTATTTTGCATTTTAAATATTTTCTAATATCACCATAAGGAAATATTGACCCCAAGGACAATGCTGCGTTAGCAAAGTCTCTGACCTACATGTGTAATGACTAAAATACCATTCTATACATTACCGTACATTTAGAGAGGAAGAAGTGTACTAACACCTCTCTAAATGACATCTATCATCCTTTGGCTTATAGTCCAATGATCCATGACTTCTTAGATTGTTTCCGCTTTCCAAGGGAGCTACCCTAAAGCAAACATCCAAGTCATGTTTCCTAGGGCCCTGGATATTTAGATCATTTAGACAACCACAAGGGGCGATATAATATATAAACTATCTTGTACAAGTCTATCTTAACTAACTAGTCACACATACCCAACATGCAAGTATATTGGCCCTACGATAGAACCTCAAGTATAGCATATCAAAGTACATGCTTCCAGCTTCGTCAGACCACCAACTCATACTCAAGTCGTAGAGTACTAGTCCACGCTGTAGCGGTAGTAGTCTAGGTTTCTACCATATAGTACTTTTAGAAACAACTACTACAGGTCCTATTCTACGTATTCGAAATACGCTTATGTCATGAAGTGAGTGGACTACTCACTGGCTAAAGGTAAGCCATTCCCCTTTTTGAATTCACAACATAATAACCTAGACATGATGAGATTCCCATTTTCATCAATTGGTGAAGAACGAACGTTTATGTGTTAATTAACCCGTGATCCATACCTTACTGTGAAAGACCTCTATTCACATGGACTATTTACTTAAACACAATGGGTCTTTTCCAAACATAATTGTGCACAAATAAAAATGTAAATTCATAAACAATTTCTGAAAATAAATTCTTTTATTTAAACATTCGATATTTGCATCAGAAACCTAGTTTAAGAAGGCATATTTCCCAACACCGAGATTGAGTCTATGTACTTCAATCAGGTTTGGGATCTTGTAGCTTCACCTGAAGGGATAAAACCCATTGGGTGTAAGTGGGTATACAAGAGGAAGAAAGGAGTGGATGGGAAGGTGGAAACCTTCAAATCTAGGCTTGTGAAGAAATGGTATACTCAGAAAGAGTAAATCGATTATAAGGAAACCCTTTCCCCAGTAGCCATGCTTAAATCCATTCATATCCTCCTTACCATCGCATGTTATTATGACTATGAGATATGGTAAATAGATGTCAAGATGGCATTTTTAAATGACCATCTTAATGAAGATATCTATATGTCCCAATCGAAAGGCTTTATTGCTAAAGGCTAAGAACATATGGTTTGCAAGCTTATGAAGTCCATTTATGGACTTAAGCAGGCATCGAGAGTATGGAACATTCATTTTGGCGAGACTGTAAAGTCTTATAATTTCACTCAAAACGAGGATGAACCATGCCTGTACAGGAAACTAGAAGGCATTATTGTGGTTTTTCTTATCTTGTATGTTGATGACATTCTACTCATTGGAGATGATGTAGGGTCATTGTCATCTACAAAGGTTTGGCTGTCTTGTCAATTCAATATGAAGGACTTGGGAGAAACCAGTTACATTCTCAGGATTAGGCTTCTTTGAAATAGGAAGCAGAGAATGTTAGGATTATCCCAAGTGGCATATATTGACAAGATGCTGGCTAAGTACAGCATGGACTCATGCAAGGGAGCTCTAATTCCTTGCAGACATGGGTTGTCATTTTCTTCAAGGGACTGTCCTATGTCTAAAAAAGAAAAGGACAGAATGAGTAGGATTCCCTACACTTCGATTGTACGAAGTTTCATGTACGCTATGCTGTGTACTAGGCCAGATATTTGCTTTGTCGTTGGCATAGTTAGCAGATATTAGTCAAGCTCTGGGGAGGTTCATTGGTAAGCTGTAAAGTATATTCTCAAGTACCTTAAGGGAACGAGAGATTATATACTAGTTTACAAGGATGATAACTCAGTTCCTACAGGATACACAGACTCAGACTTCTAAGTAGATAAGGATGAGAAAAAATCCACTAGTGGATATATCTTCACCTTGTCTGGAGGAACTATTTCGTGGAGGAGTATCAAGTAATCTTCCATTGTTGACTCAACCATGGAAGCTGAGTATGTAGCAGCTTCGGGGGCATCGAAGGAAGCAGTTTGGCTCCAAAAGTTCCTTTCAGAACTTGGAGTCATGCCACAGATGGAGAGGCTGATTGTTAAGTATTGCGATAACACTAGAGTAGTATCACAATCCAAAGAACCTAGGAACCACAAGAAGGGGAAGCATATTGAAGGAAGTACCATCTGATCCGGGATTTCATCCAGAGACGGGAAGTCGTGGTGGAATAGATTGCCTCAGAGAACAATCTAGCAGATCCATTCACCAAGCCTTTGGCTGAGAGAGTCTTCAAGAGACACTTAGACGCTATAGGGGTAGGCACCTACGGACTTACTTAGTCTTATAGTGCAAGTGGGAGATTATTTGGAAATATGCCTTCTTAGACTAGGTTTCTGATATAAACATCGAATGTTTTAATAAAAGAATTTATTTTCAGAAATTATTTTTGAATTTACATTTTTATTTGTGCACAATTACGTTTAGAAAAGACCCATTGTGTTTAAGTAAGTAGTCCATGTAAATGGTGGTCTTTCACAGTAAGGTATGAATCACGGGTTACTTAACACATAAATATTTGTTCTTAACCGATTGATGAAAATGGAAATCTTATCATGTCTAGGTTATTAAGTTGTGAATTTCAAATGGGGAATGGCTTACATTTAGCCAGTGAGTAGTCCACTCACTTCATGACATAAGCATATGTCGAATACATAGAACAAGACCTGTAATCGTGGTTTCTAAAAGTACTATATGGTAGAAGCCTAGACTACTACTTCTACAGCGTGGATTGGTACTCTACGACTTGAGTATAAGTATTGGGTATCTCACGCGTATCATATACGGCACAACGGAAAAATAAAAATGTGATACCATCCCAAGATCCGTATATGTGTGGAAAACAAGACATATGAAGATAACAAAGAAAACAAATATAACAGCTGTTACCTTTCTTTGTTTGTGTG
Source organism: Voacanga thouarsii (assembly GCA_026120185.1). Classification (NCBI taxonomy): domain Eukaryota; kingdom Viridiplantae; phylum Streptophyta; class Magnoliopsida; order Gentianales; family Apocynaceae; genus Voacanga; species Voacanga thouarsii. The sequence continues at coordinate 5,624,244 of JANUWF010001659.1, read as the reverse complement.
GAAAACAAAACTTTCCTTCTTTAAGTATGATAATTGTGGCGCGATCCAGCAATCCTCTTGAAGAATCACCACGAGAGTTGAATATCTAACCACTATAATCACAATGTGTCATTATCTCTAACAGAAATCCATACAGAGGATACACTCAAGCACCAAGATTTTCTGTGCTAGTAGAAAATAACAATGGTGGCTGGGATTTTCTTCCTTGTTCTTCTTGTTCAGCAAAACCAGAGAATGAAGAAGAAGAAGTAGAAGAGTCTTGGTGTTGTCTTGGAGAGACTCACACACCTACGAGAGAGAGAGAAGAGAACATCATGTATATATAAGGCTTCTTGTGACCCTTGGTTTTATGTTTTTTTAGAGTCATTTCATGTGACCCTTGAAGTCACCCGAAAAGCTCAACAAAAACAACCATATATGAGAATTCCAAACAAACAATTGCAATTCTCTAATTGCAATTGGAACCCATCAAATTCACAGACTTAGAAATTGGCCCATAAATTATAACCAATTATAATTTAGCCACATCAACTTCTCTTTCTCGCAATAAACCCCACTATGTTATCAAATAACATCTTAAGTATATATTCCTCTTTTGTGTGTGACCTATTAGGTTTCCCGGTAAATTGGTAGTGAACATGAATTAATCCAAACGTCTTTGAGATTAATAATCCTTAATTAATTAGAATTAATTCTAATCAGGATTAGTTTATTAATTCATCAATTAATAAACCCATATTCCCAGATCATGAGCAGTATCTAGCAACACATCATGACCACCCAAGAGTCTAGGAAGTTAAGTGGCTTGACATGAACCCTTTAATAACAAATTATAGTGCAATTAACTCCTTTCATCATACAATATCTCATTTGGTATAGAGTACGGAATTAGTGCCAACTTCCTCCAGAATATATATTAATTCTTGCCTGAATATAACTATACTTGTACCAGGAACCCACTACTCTAGATGTGTATCAATTGAAACTATTTTCAATACACATACGCTTTGGCCAAGGACTTCTCGAGTAGTAATTCCTACAAGTAGCTGTGAGATATTTGCCCCTATTATTAGGAGTGGTGAATCCTTTATTAACGCTTTCAACTACTTTCGTTTACCTCACAATGTATCCAATATCCATCTCATAGGCAGCCTTCGATCGAGCTCCAGAGATTGGAATCAACGTACAAGGCTCAGCAAATAAAGTACCTTGGAGATCTCAAGTCTAAGGATACTTGCACGTTTACTATATTGAGATTATATAACTGGCACTAAATAGTTATCCATGTGATTATCTCATAGCTAGGTCATCCAATGAACTTATTCCACTAACAAGCATCCACGTGTTAACTTTGAGTATCTCAATACTCACGGATATGAGAACCACCGCTTGATCAAATAAGGTAGTCTTAACACATGCTAGTTTTAACGCATTAATGATGTCCTGTCACATTAATACTATGACTAGGGACTATTTAAGTACTAACATTATACAGTATAGTAGGAATCTCATATCATGATCTCTATCATGATTTTCTTAACACAGTGTTGTACTAGGGACTTTATTTAACAGTTATATTACTCAAAAGTAATCAAAAGAAGCTGTTAGATAAATAATGCCTTTTATGAAATAAAATATGTCATATACAACGTACAAGTGATTGCCTCTAGGGCACAACACTAACAATGAGTTGGTGGTTTGACGAAGCTAGAAGCATGTACTTTGATATCCTATAGCTGAGGTTCTATCGTAGGACCAATATACTTGCATATGGGGTATGTGTGACTAGTTAGTTGAGACAGACTTGTAAAAGATAATTTCTATACTATATCGCCCCTTGTGGTTGTCAGAATGATCTAAATATCCAGGGCCCTAGGAAACATGACTTGGATGTTTGCTTTGGGGTAGCTCTCTTGAAAAGGGAAAACAATATAGGAAGTCATGGATCATTGGACTAGAAGCTTAAAGATGGTAGATGTCATTTAGAGAGGTGTTATTACGTTTCTTTCTCTCTAATGTACGACAATGTATAGAGGGATATTTTAGTCATTTCACCTGTAGGTTGGAGACTTTGCTAATGCAGCATTGTCTTTAGGGTCAATATTTCCTTATAGTGATATTAGGAAATATTTAAAATGCAAAATATAACTATTTATATGACAAGGGTATTTTGGTCATTTTAGTAGCCAAGGCGGTATGTCTTTTGGTCCCCAGTATAGACCGTGAGTCCTAATTAAATACAGGGTAAGGAATTGGTCTTAAATTAAATTAAATGAAATTTATTTTATTTAAATAGTCTGATTTAATTATTGGGCTAGAATAAAATAAAGGTCCATGGAGAGAGGGAATTAATTAAATTGGTTTGGTAGGTTAATTAATTATTCGAGGCTTTGGCTAAGTTTGAATAATTAAAGATTGACCTGGGACTAAACTAATATAGGCATGTTAATTGGATTAGTTTATTTGGGCTGGAAAATTAATTATTTATTGGTCCATTTAGTTGGTTCTAATTAGAATAATTAATTTAGTCCAAAAGGCTAAACTAAGAGTCCAATGGGCCAATCCAGTTTAACCTAGGGTTTTATTTAGGTTAAACAGGAGGATAAAGAAAGATGTGGTTTTTACTCTTTTGAGGGTTAAGAAAACAACGTTGTTTTTTTTCTTCTTCTGGCATGAGGGAAAAAAAAAAAAACAAACGACTCCTTTCTCTCTCCAGGAAAAATTCCTTAGCCCTGTGAGTTGTTCACCAAACGTGGATTAGCCAGGCCATATACTGGAAGATCGAGAGGTTGGCATTTATATACATGCACAGACAGAGTAGAAGGCTTGCAGGAATTGCACCAAAGGTTTCCACTAGCGCACATACTCCAGTCCCACATATTCCGGTCTAACCAATTCTAAGAACGAGGAAAAGAGGTAAAAAAAATTTTCCCTCAGAGCCCTGCCAGGCCATGACCGGCACCGGCTCCGGCTCCGGCCTGTGTGTTTCCTGTTCTTCAGTTTTTCAATTTTTTTGCTTTCGTTGCGTGCTTTGTTTCCTCTTTAAACCCTTCAATGTGGACTTACATACTGCAAATGGAGCAAAGGTTGCTGCACTTACTATGAGAATACACGAGTTGAACCTGCCTTCTGGATTAGTTTTAGAAGTTCAAAACTGTTATTTTGTACCAGTTTTAATGAAAAACATTATTTCAGTTGTATGTTTAGATTTATATGGATTTCATTTAATTTTTAAGAATAAATGTTATTCCTTTTCATTGAATGATATCCACTATGGTTCTGCAGCTTTGGTTAATAGTTTATATATTCTAGACAAGGATAATCCAATTCTCAATATAAATAATAAGAAACCAAAGATAGATAACTGAAACACCTCTTACTTATGGCATTGCCATTTAGGTCATGTAAACGAGAATCGGGTTTCTAAGTTACACAGGCTTGGTGACATAGAGTCATTTGATTATGAATCATATAACACTTGCGAGTCTTGTTTACTAGGTAAAATGGCTAAAACTCCTTTTTTTGAAAAAGGAGAAAGGGCCAAAGAGGTAGTAGAACTCATACATTATGATGTATATGGCCCATGTCTATAAAAGTGAGAGGAGGTTATAACTATTTCATATCCTTTATCAGTGATTATTCACGATATGGGTATTTGTATTTAATGAAATACAAATATGAAGCTTTTGAAAAGTTCAAAGACTTCAAGAATGAAGTAGAGAAACAACTTAGCAAAAGTATTAAGACTCTAAGATCAGATCAAGGAGGTGAATACTTAAGTCAAGAGTTTTAGGGTTATCTTAGAGATAATGGGATATTATTTTAATGGACTCCACCTCATACACCTTAACATAATGGTGTATTTGAAGAAGGAATCGAACCCTTCTAGACATGGCATGGACAGTGATGGCTTCTGCAGGCTTGCCAAAATTATTTTGGGGGTATGCACTAGAGACTTCTGTTGATATTCTAAATAGTGTTCCGTTTATAACGGTTGATACTATCCCATTTAAGATGTTACCTCACTTGAGAGTATAGAGTTATCCTGCCTTTGTCAAATGGCCACAGTCATTCAAACTTGAAAGTACGCCTGACAAGTGTTTATTTGTGGATTATCCGAAAGAATCTTTTGGGCATTACTTCTATCTCCCCTCCAAAAATAAAGTGTTTGTTTCGAAGTATGCTACTTTCTTAGAAAATGGGAACATGCTCAAAGGAGATAGTGGAAATAAAATTGAGCTTAGTGAAGGTTAAGAAGAACAAACAAATAAGGATCAATCTTATGATCCCACATCTATTCTGAGAATAGATGAACCTTCTACCACACAAGATCCTCGTAGGTCAAGTAGGATAGTGTGGCACCTAAGAGATATGAATTTCTCATAAGTGACCACAATAATGTATCGCTCAAAGATGAAGATGAGCTTACTACCTACAAGAAAGCTCGGAATAGTTCAGAATCTGACAAATGGCTTGAGGCTATGAAGTCAGAGATGGATTCCATGTACGACAACCAAGTATGGACTTTGGTTGATCCACCTAAAAGAATAAGATCTATTGGGTGCAAATGGGTTTTCAAGAAGAAAATAGAAATGGATGGTAATGTAGTTACCTATAAAGCATGACAAGTGGCTAAGGGTTATCGTTAACAATATGATATTGACTATGACGAAACCTTCTCACCAGTAGCCATGCTAAAATTCATTAGGATACTTCTAGCCTTTGCCACTCATCATGATTATGAGATATGGCAAATGGATTTGAAAATAGTTTTCCTAAATGGAAATCTGTCTGAGGAAGTGTATATGACACAACCTGAGGGTTTTACATCCAATGATAGCACAAAAGTATGCAAGCTGCAAAGGTCCATTTATGGTCTTAAGTAAACTTCTAGGAGTTGGAACATCCGTTTTGATGAAACAATCAAAGATTTAGTTTCATTCAAAACATGGATGAGCCTTGTGTGTACAAGAAGGCTAGTGGGAGCACATTCATTTTCTTATTACTTTATGTAGATGACATATTACTAATAGGAAATGATGTACCTGTCCAACAATCAGTTAATGTTTGGTTGTCCAAGAAATTCTCCATGAAAAACCTTGGAGAAACAACCTACATTCTTGGAATAAGGATCTATAGAGATAGGTCAAAAAGGTTGCTAGGTTATTCACAATCTACACACGTAGACAAAGTGCTAAAGAGGTTTAGCATACATCAATCCAAAAACGGATTCTTACCTATGCCTTATGGGATAAGCCTTTCAAAGCTGATGTCTCCTATGACACAAGTTGAAAGGGATCACATGAGTAAGATTCCATATGTTTCGGCTGTTAGATCTATCATGTATGCTATGAAATATATAAGGCCCGATGTATCTTGTGCTCTCAGTTTAACGAGCAGATACCAGTCTAACACTAGTGAGGGCCATTGGACGGCTGTAAATAACATTCTTAAGCACTTGCGAAGGACTAAGAATGTGTTCTTAGTTTATGGAGAATGTGATTTGAAAGTAAATTAGTATACTGATGCCAGTTTTCAATCTGACAAAGATGATTTCAAATCACAATTTGGCTACGTGTTTACGTTGTGTAGAGGGGCAATAAGTTGGAAGAGTTCCAAACAAGAAACTATTGCAGACTTTATGACCAAAGCTAAGTACATAGCGGCTTCTAAAGCAGCTAAGGAAGCCATTTGGATCAAGAAGTTCGTGACTAAACTGGGTGTGGTCCCTAGCATTGTTGGTCCAATATCATTGTATTTTGACAACAACAGAGCCATTGCACAAGCAAAGGAACTATGGTCTTACCAATGATCCAATCATGTACAACAACACTTTTGTCTGATCTAGTAGTTCATAGATAGGAATGATGTAAAGATAGAGAGAGTTTCCATAGATGAGAACATAGTTGACCCGCTTACAAAAGTACTATCCCAGATGAAACATGATAGGTGCGTTGAGTCATTTGGTATTTGATACATGAATGATTGACTCTAATGCAAGTGGGAGTTTGTTAGTATTGTGTCCTAGAGGCTATCACTTGTACTTTATATATGAAACGTTTTTTTTTATAATACAAATCATTATTTATCTTTTAGTTTATTTTCTTTACTTTCATGTAAAATAATTATTAAGTAAAGTCCCAAGTACAACACTGTGTTAAGGATATCAAGATAGAGATCATGATGTGAGATTCCTACTACACTGTATAGTGTTAGTACTTAAAAATTTTCTATTTGTAGTATTAATGAGACAGGACATCATTAATGCGTTAAGACTATTACGTGTTAGACTTCCTGATCTGATCAAGCCGTGGTTCTAATATCCATGAGTATTAAGATTCTCAAAGTTAACACATGGATGCTTGTTAATAGAACAAGTATATTGGATTACCTGACTATGAGATAATCACCTGGATAACTATCTAGTGCCAGTGATAGAATTTCGTTATAGCAATCATGCAAGTATCCTTAGACTTGAGATTCCAAGGTACTTTGTATGCTGAGTATTGTACTTTGATTCCAATCTCTGGAGCCAGATCGAGGGTTGCCTATGTGATACGAATTCTTGGTGGCTTTTCTTGGTGTTATGGGTGTTTTAGTTGGCTAACTATTCAGTTCAAACAATGGGACCCAAAACAGTGATTTTTCTTGTGATAAAAGGAGAAAGCAACCTAACAACCTACACTCTTTCAAACCCTTGAAGAACAAAGTCTCAAAGACCCTCAAGATGAGTAGTTAGTTCTACTATAATCTCACTCTAATATGCTTAAAGCAACAAAGGCAAACAAGAACAAATAGAATAGATAAAATAGGCACCCAAATATTGGATTTCAAACAAATTTTAGAAGAACAAAGCAACTAAGATCCATTCAAAGAAAATAACATTAGATTATCCAAAAGATTTATAGACTCTTACAAAAGGAGGACTAACCCTTAAGTTTGGTCTTGAACAAGATGAACAAGGAGGTTAGGGCCTCTCAAGATTCCCTTCTCAAATTTGAATTAAAGTGAGGTGAATTGTGTTCTCAAATCACTAAAGGTGCTATTTATACTATCCTAACCCTAGCTAAGTAATCCTTGAGGTTAAATTATAGTTTATGGTCATAATAAGTCTTTACAAGCAATTAAAATTGAAGAAAATTGGAGAAAACATTAAAAACGCGGAGCAGTCGTCGGCTGTCCAGGATGGAACCAGTGCCGGTTTGGACATCAAAGCCGGCGCTGGCTGTGTTCTATCTTCGGGCCGATCTTGTTATGATTTGAAGCAGTTGTTGGGGCAGATTGGAGCCGGCGCCGGTTTGGCTACTTGCAGTCGGTGCCGACCGTCCTCTGGTGGCCTTCTTTTTGGTCGAGTTTCGTCCGTCTTTGTCGCTGGCCCTTGTGAAACCCCAGTTGAAACCAACCTTAGAGAAAGTGGGTTGGGATGCATATCATATTTTCTTGTATGTATAATTATATTTTTATATGGTTTTATGTGCTTTAGATATGTGATTTATAGCTTAAAAAGTTTAATTGTGTTTATTGAGTAAGAAGGGAAAAATGGTAATTTTTCTTGAGGTGAAAATATGGAGATAGCTTAAGGATTAAATAGGAAAAATATTTGGGAGAGAAAACAAGAATAAGAGTTGTTGTGGTTTAGTAGTTAGAGCTTAGGAATTAATTCTTGAGGTCTTGAATTCAAATTCTATCATTGGAGTTTTAGCATAATTAAATTTTTATTTTTGTTTGGGAAGGCTATATTTCAGCCTTGTATGCTTTAGGGAAGAGTAGGGATGTTGCCCTAGGGGAGACATCATGGGAATGTCCTAATCCTACTCTTGTGCCCTACAAAAATTTCTAAGGGATTCATACCCTTCTTGATCTCTAGCTTTCCTTAATTCTTAATCAATTAGGTTGAGTAATTTATCTAAGCCATTTTATTTCCAGAAAATTCCAGCAAGGTTCTGTGAGGTTTAGGTTTCGAAAATGACTATGAATGAGTTATCTTGTGGCCGAAAATGGGAAGGAGTTTTGGGGAGGTTCCCAAGAGAATTAATCTCCATGGTTAAACCTTCAAAACTCCAACCTAGTTGTGTTCATTTCCTTCATGTTGTAATTTGAAAATTTTCCAACTTTTTGTTCAGTTCAAGTGTCGAAAATTTCATCCATCTTTTCCTCCTAAATGCTGCTAGAAAAATGGCCATTTCACTCAGCTTGAAGACTAAAAATCTCAGCCAAAACCGAGTTGTACAAAATATGTGCAAACCAGAAAATTTTTTGGGCAACTTTCGCAGCTTTGGTGAACCTAAACCAAGCTGTTTCTTCCAGTTTTTCACCCAGCATCTTAGCCACGTTTTTCCTCCATAAAGAAGGCTAGAAACCAGCCTTGAAAGACCTCTAAAACACCTCTTCAAATCTTCTACAAGCTGACTAAAAAATGGTAGCAAAATCTGCCCAGAAAAATTCCAGCAAACTTGAGAAAATCCTGAACAGAAATTCTAGCTTGTTTCTTCTTTAGCCTTGTCCAAAAGCTTCACCATTTTTCTGTACAAACTTCCCTTGAACAGCCATGATCTGAGATTCATCATCTTCCCTAACATTCTGTTCGAAAACCAGTCTATGCCTGCTCCTAAAATATCTCCATCAATTACTCCAATCAAGCCATTGATTGAAGACCAAAATTCCAGCAAACATATTTAGGAAACTACCATAAATCATTCCTCAAACAACCAGAAATCCCTTCACCATTGTACACCATATTTTCATCCACCATTAAGCTCCCTTGAATAGCTTTCATCCCAGCAAAAACCCTAGCCACTCAGCCGGCCATTGGAGCTTCCAAAAGCTCTCATCCATCAAAGATCTTCTTACCATATTTTGTTTCCAAAATTGATTCCCTAAAATATTCTTTTAGGATTTCAAACAACCAACTTTCCTTTTCCTCTCAAATTAGAAAATTCAACTTTCGAAACCTTCCAAATCAGTCGGCCACTCCTTCCTACACAAAATTTTGGCCAGCCTCTCCCTAATCTCTCCATTCTCTCCAAACCAAGAATACCAAGAACACCTACTAATCCTCTCACGCCTAAGACCACTCCAAACCATTCCAATCTTCTCCAAAAAATCCATATTACACCTACTTAACCCTTTGAATCCACTTCTGTAATTTTTAACATCAAATACCGAAATCAAAGTCCCTCTTTTGGATCGAAAAAACCAGTATTTTCGTGAAGGCTCAAGAACACCTTCAAGGTGAGCATGATCAATCATCTCCATCTTCACTCATCTTCAACTTCTAATGAATATATATATATATATATATATATATACACTAATGAACTTTCTTTCTCTCTTTTCTCTCTCTCTCTCTCTCTCTCTCTCGCTCTCTTTCTCTCTCTCTCTCTCTCTTGGCTGAATGGTTACTTCAACCATGGCCATGTTTCTTTCTTCCTCCATTGTACGAATCAAGTCTCCTAGCGAGGGGATTCTCTAGAAACGTCCCCAAGGTAGTCATCATTCAAGTAAGTTTCTTCCATCTTCTCTTTAAATTCTAGATTCATGTCTCTAGGATGTTATTGGAAGGAGATGGATTATGATTAGGGTTCGAGCATGTATTGTTGTGATGGAGTTGAGATTGAAGCATGAATAAATGTGTGTATATGATGGAGATGGGATTGATGCATGAGTTGATTGCCTTGGTTGAATTTTATGGTTTTTAGGGTTTTTTGTATGTCTTCATGTCGTAAGTGGTATATGTGATCAAGCATGTTAGAGATCATGTCACCATTGGTGAATAGGGTTTATGTCCATGTATGATTGTTAAAGCCATGAAAATGTTTATGTTAGTAGAGTTTGGATCATGCTTTGGTAAATTTAGATCTATGCCTTTCTTCATGATTTGGACCTTTTGTTGATTGGTGTAGAGTGTATGTTCATGATTATAGTTAGCAATAGAAATTGTGATCATGGCCTTGATGTCCCTAAGCTAATTAAATTAACCAATTATATTTCATCAATAAAAATGATTTATGCTATAATTCCTATTAGTAAATTTCAAAAACACTCAGAAGATGTGGATTTGGTCGCTTATATATAATAGTGATATTTTAGTCAAATAAATGATAACTTTTATTAAAGAAATAAAATATATAGAAAATAATAAAGCACTTTTCCATAAATAATCATACTAGGTAAAATATTAATTTGGTAAATCTTATATTCATAAATACTATCAAAATTTATTTATTGTCTTTTAATCAAAACCTATTAAAATTTATTTATTATCTTGCAATCGAAACCACTAAAATTTACTTACAACTAGTTTTAGTTACCAATTATTTTTTAACAATTAATTATTAATAGATTATTATTTTGCATAATATCACCTAGGACCATTCATCAAATAAACTCTAATTTATTTATAGCAAGATTTAAACCTTCAACTTATTAGTACCTATTTTCCAAAACCCTAATTATTTTAATATCAAACTAGACTTATCTTATGAACCATTTATTTATTATCTAGCCTTAAAGCTGGGCACACTAGGATCATGGTTGTAGTAAGTTGAGCTAGAATTATTTGTGGAAGTAAATTTTGGCTTGAGTTTAATTATGGCTCACCCAGGCGAGGTTAGGTAAGCTGTTGAAGACCTTTTTTTTGAGCAAGAATAAGGTAAGCGCCTCCATAAAACTTGTTTAATGTAAAATGGTTATTACGACAAACTAAATGTGGAGTGTGTGGAAACTCACTTCTGTAAAGGCAATTGAGGACTGTTACCTTACTTATTTCAGTCAAACAAATTATTTGAAAATCAATAAGCAGTTTTACACCAACCCTAAATTCTTTCTAAAACTACTTTGTTCCAAACTTTGAAAATCCTTAATTGCCATTTTCAAGTGGAGCTATGTTTTATTCAGTTTCTCCTAAGTGTGGAGCTATGTTTTATTCAGTTTTCTCCCAAGTGGGATAAATTACGTTGAGTACTCAATAAGGGCGGACTGCTAGGACTAGTCTCTGAAGGGTTAGGGTAAGTTTCTCAATAGGTGGCCACCTCTGAGGGGTAAGTCCTTCACTGATAAGATGTCAATTCAGTAGGTCGCAACGGTCCGAGCTAGCAGTTTTCAGTCAAGTGGACTGTGTGTTACTAGATGGACACCCGGTTTTGTTTGGGTGTAGAGATGGAGGAGTATCTCACCCGGTAGGCCGATCACCTACTTTTTGTCAGTCTGCATAAAGTGTGGCATTCTGACTGTTGTATGGTTATAGGGCCCAACGTGTGGTAAGCCATGACCACCCTTTTAAGTGGTTGATTTATTTGTACATGTATGGTTGGAAAAGCCAAAACCCCACTCTTAGTTTTGACTATGGTTTATTGCTTGCCAGTATTTTTCTTATGAAATTCTTACACCTTGCATTCATGGACTGTTTTCACTGAACACCCAATGCACACACGGACTTATTGAGATTTTTATCTCATCACCCTTTTTACCATGATTTCAGGTCGATCCTGCTGGGGATGAGTAACTAGTGTTGTCTGCCATGGAAGAGATTTTGTTATCTATTTTTATGTAATGCTTTAGGGAGTTGAGAGTGAATAATTCTTATTCTAGATTTGTTTTGAATTCTTAGATTGTAATAAGTTTGAAGTTTAACGTATTGTTTTTATTCTATTATTTTGATTGTGCGACCTAGTTATAAAGACCCCTTGTCCTTTGGACGGGGCGACATCCCCGGCCCTGTTGGGCTTAGGTAATGGGGTATTACAGCCCTTGTCCTTGCATGGCCACACCTCCCCTTCCTTTATCTTGACCTCCATGATGAAGTAGAGTCTCATCATCTCCCCCTTCTTGGAAAGGATTCGTCTCCAGATCATTGCCATCATCTACATGGAATGCTTTCACCATTACCACATTTTTACCTCTATCAAGGTTCATTCGTTCACTTATAGGCAAGGGAATCAATTCGAAAGGAGTTAGGGGATTAAAACCATACACAATTTCAAAAAAAGAATAAAAAGTGGTAGAGTGAAAAGCCCTTTTGCAAACAAACTCAAGGTGTGTCCAGCATTCTTTCCAATTGGTCAAGTTCTCCTTGATTATGGTCCGCAAGAATTAGGTAAGTGTTTGATTGACCACCTCTTTTGGAAAAACAACTTCAAATGCTTGAGGAACAGCTGCAATCTCATTAGGCAAAAACAATGAAAAATCATCAGTAGAAACATAAGAACCTTTGCATAAAAGAAGAATAACCGGTTCCTTAGCTTCTATAGCCTTCATGACCTCACTTTCTTTTGCAAAGAAATTCACTCTTTTTTTACCTCCTTTTTCTTGTCCTTGCTCACTCATACCAAACTCTTTTTCTTGCCTCTCTTTTTCTCTTCTCTCAATTTTTTGTTTTGGTTTAACATCCTGCGCTCCCTTCTTCTTTTCTTGCTCCTTCATGATTCTTTGATCTTTGTTCACCTCACTAGGGGCCATGGGGGTAAGGGTAAACTTAGTTCCCTCCTTGAGTAGGGAATAAGTGTTCTTCCTCCTATTATGTTTTACATGCCTATCATATTGCCAAGGCCTCCCTAATAGTAAGTGACCTGCTTGCATGGGTACGATATCACATAGCACATCATCCTTGTACTTCCCCATTTCAAAAGACAACAACACTTGCCTGTTTAATCTCATTTCCCCACAATCATTCAACCATTGTAATTTGTAGGACTTAGGGTGTTTAATCCAACTCATGTCCAATTCTTCAACCAAGTTTGCATTAATAACGTTAGTGCAACTCCCACTATCTACAATGACACTACAAGGGGTCTTGTTGATTAGACACCTAGTGTAGAAAATGTTCTCTCTTTGTTGGTGATCTTGATCCTCAATAGCTTGTGAATTCAATGACCTTCTTGTGACTCCTACCAATGAGTATTCTTGACCCACAACTTCCCTTTCATCACTCTCCTCATCTCCATTTCCCTCTTGGTTTCCTTGGTACATTTCTTCCTCTTCTTCTTTATCGGTAGAAACCTCACCATAGGGATTGGTGTACATTGTTCTCTTGCTTGGGCACTCATGGGAAGTATGTACATATCCGAGGCACTTAAAACATTTGATATTCCTATTCCTTTGAGGCATCTCCATGGCTTTTTCCTTGTCCTTGTTCCATCCTTCCCTAGTTTTCTAATCCTCTCTGGGCCTCCAATCCTCTCTAGGTTTGTAGAAGTCCCGTTGGAATGGCTTAGGGGCTTCATCCTTCTCAATTGGCATCTTATTAAAAGTATTGGGGTTTGGAAGTGGCGGTCTAGTAAATTCCTTCCTCTTTAATTGCCTTTCAATCTTTATAGCAGCATGTACCATATCCTCCAAACGATCATAGGGATGCAATTCTACCAAGTTGGCAATTTCCCTATTTAATCCTCCCAAGAATCTTGCTCTTGTTGCTCTAGGATCCTCGTTAATTTGAGCTCTCATCAACATAACTTCCATCTCCTTATGGTAATCTTCCATACTCTTGTTCCCTTGCTTGAGTGATTGGAGCCTTTGGTAAAGATCGTTGTAGTAATGATATGGTATAAACCTTGCCTTCATTATGTCTTTCAACAAATTCCAACTAGCCATGGTTTCCACTCCCATTTGTCTCATTTGAGCGCTAACTTGCTCCCACCATACCAAGGCATACTCCGAAAATCCCAAAATAGCTAACCTCACTTTTAACCTCTCACTATAGATATGGCTTTCTAGAAATATCTTCAGTTTGCTCTCCCACTCAAAATATGCTTTAGGGTCACTCTTACCATAGAATATGGGTACTTTCAATTTAATATGGCTCAACTCCCTCTCCATATCATTTCCTTCTCTCCTTCCTCCTCTTTTACCCCATCCTCTATGATGTTCCCCAAAGGTCTCAACTTGTTCCTCCTCATACCACTCATCAACTCTCTCAAATTCTCTTTTTAACCCTCTTAGATTGTTCCCTCCATTCCTTCTTTGTCCTCTACCTTGTCCTCTTCTCATACTATGTACTCCCCCTCTCATAGGATCTTGTTGGAATCCCCCAATTGAATGCTCATCCCACTCTTGTTGGGCATGTAACGGAGGAGTATGGGCATCACCATCCCTCATCCTTGGACTAGGCACTTCAAATCGCTCTTGGTCTCTCATTTGTGCAACGGTAAAAGATTGTCCAAGATGATTTATCAACTCTCTTGTCATGTTTTGAAATTCGCTTTGCATAGTCCTCATCATAGCTTGCAAATCCTTACGCAAACCCCTAACATCAATTTGTTCTTCTTGAGGCCTACTAGGTCCACTTAGGTTAGGCCTAGAGATATCTTGTTTATGGGCCATGGTGATAGAATATTTACTTATACCTGCAAAACAAAAAGATTAGAAAGAAAAATAGATCATCACTTCACTTCCTTGAGTGTTGGCTCTTAAGGTTGATCACTCCACGCTCGTGTTTGCTCTCTTAGGCTCTTGTAATATTAGGCTCTCCCTCTTGTCTTTTTCTCAACACTAAAGCCTTCTTGTTCAATCCCAATTCTCCCCAATAGCTAAAATTTTAGTCCAATTTAGTGAATCACACAAATCAAATGAATTTTCCAAGTAGGGGGTCTTAGGGGAATTTTAACAAACACTTGTTGAGCACCTCAAGAAAACAAGTTTTAAGTCAAGAGTTTTAAGAAAAGTGGACTCAATCAACACAAAAACAAGCACCAAATGCAAAATAAACACTCCTAAGCAAGAAACAAACAAGAATTTTCAAGAACAAAGAAACAAGAACAACTAGAACTAGGATGATGAAGAACAAGATGATCACAAAGGTGCAATAGAAAAATCGAGTTCAATGAACATGAAATTCAACAATAGAGTGATATACTAAGTCCCAATATCCCAAGGAATGAAAATTAAGACTCAAAGATCCCAACTATAGCAAAAAATATTCCCATAGAACACTTATCAAACACCTTGGATGCAATTCTCGCCATTTAAGAACAATCAGCATTTTCACCCATATTGAAGCCAAATTTCACCACAATCACAAAGATAAATTTGTTCCCAAGGATTATAACAACATCAAGGAGCAAATTCCCAACAGGAAAATCAAGAAATAACAAAAATTTCAAGATCTTTTTGGAGTAATTTTTTGAGTGACGGGATTTTTCTTTGTTTTCTTTTTCTTCACTTTGTAGGGCTCATTTTTCTAGCTTTCAAGCTTTGATGGGAACCAAGATTTTCCTTGCTCTAATACCAAACTCTTTGATCTAAATTCTTGGTGGCTTTTCTTGGTATTATGGGTGTTTTAGTTGGCTAACTGTTCAGTTCAAACAATGGGACCCAAAACAGTGATTTTTCTTGTGACAAAAGGAGAAAATAACCTAACAACCTACACTTTTTCAAACCCTTGAAGAACAAAGCCTCAAAGACCCTCAATATGTGTAGTTAGTTCTACTATAATCTCACCCTAATATCCCTGAAGCAACAAAGGCAAACAAGAACAAATAGAATAGAGAAAATAGTCACCCAAATATTGGATTTCAAACAAACCTGAGAAGAACAAAGAAACTAAGACCTATTCAAAGAAAACAACATTGGATTATCCAAAAGATTTATAGACTCTTAAAAAAGGAGGACTAACCCTTAAGCTTGGTCTTGAACAAGATGAACAAGGAGGCTAGGGCCTCTCAAGATTCCCTTCTGAAATTTGAATTAAAGTGAAGTGAATTGTGTTCTCAAATCACTAAATGTGCTATTTATACTATCCTAACCCTAGGTAAGTAATTCCTGAGGTTTAATTCTAGTTTAGGGTCATAATAAGTCTTTACAAGCAATTAAAATTGAAGAAAACTATAGAAAACATTAAAAATGTAGAGCAATTATCGGCTGTCCAGGGTGGAACCAGCGCCGGTTTGGACATTACAGCTGGCGCTAGCTGTGTTTTGTCTTCGGACCTGTCTTGTTGTGATTTGAAGTGGCTGCTGGGGCAGATTGGAGCCGGCGCCGGTTTGGCTGGAGCTGGCGCTGACCGTCCTTTGGTAGCCTTCTCTTTAGCCGAGTTTTATCTGTCTTTGTCGTCGGCCCTTATCCTTGCATGGCCACACCTCCCCCTCCTTTATCTTGATCTCCATGATGAAGTGGAGTCTCATCACTATAAGATAGATATTGGGTACAATGTGAGGTGAATGAAAGTAGTTAAAAGGGTCACCAAAGGATTCATAACTCCTAATAGTAGGGGCGAATATCTCATGGCCACTTGTTGAAAGTAGTACTCGTGAAATCGTTGGCCAAGGTAATTGCGTATTGCAAACAGTTCCAAGTGATACACATGTAGAGTAGTGGATTCTTGGTACAAGAACTAATATATTAGGGCCATAATTAATATTTATTTTGGAGGGAGTTGGCACTAATTCCATACTCCAAACCAAATGAGATATTGTATTATGAAATGAGTTTATTGCACCGTAGTTTATTATTGAAGGGTTCATGTCAAGCAACTTGACTTTCTGAACTTTTGATGGTCATGATGTGTTTTTAGATACCGCTCATGATCTGTTGAATATAGGTTTATTAATTGATGAATTATTAAACCAATCATGATGAGAATTAATATGTTAATTCTAAATTATTTAGGGTTATTAATTTCAAAGACATTTAGATTAATTCATATTCGCTGCCAATAGACCAGGAAACCTAATAGGTCACACACAATAGAGGTTTAAGTACTCAAGATGTTATTTGATAACATTATAAGGTTAATTGTGAGAAGAAAAAGTTATTGTGGTCAAATTAGAATTAGTTATAATTTTGTGCTAAATTGTGATTGTTAAAAAAAATTATAGTTTCCAATTATAATTAGTAAATACTAATTGGATTAGAATTTATAGACGTGTTTTTCTACACAATATTGGTATATACATTTGATATATGTTAAGAACAGGGCTCACGGTTTTTTGAACCACAGAAAACACGGAACACACGGCCATGTTCTTCTTCTCTTCCTTGTTTTACCCTAGCTACCATTCCTGTCTACTAGCACAAAGATTTTGTTTGGCTTCTTGAGTATCCTCTGTGTGGATTTTGTTAAAGGGAGTTCTACGCTTATATTCCAGTGGTGACGACGAGGGGTTTTGGTATTATTAGATCGCACCTCAACAAAAGGAAGAAGTCTTGAATGACAGAGACATCACTGAAGGTATATCTTCTTGCTTTTGATCCATTTATTATAGATACATGTGGTCCTCTTGCATAGAATCCTTATATTCCACTGCGAAATACATATATATGATGCACGTATGGATTCTAACACCAGGTCTGGCAAGTGCACCTAGTGCCGGGTCCAATCTATCTACCAAGGAGAAGTAGCTAAAAACAGAGCAAAAGCCTGGGAAGAACAAAGTGCACCACGCGCCAGGTGGGTCAAAGGTACCTTGTGCCAGGTATGCTCTGGAGGTGAATATTCTGTTCGTGGAATTAGGGCTTATCTAATGATTTGGGTATTTTTCTGGTCCTACTTGGCCAAGACTTCCTCAACCACAAATTTAGCATCTGGTACGTGTTTTTTAGTGTAGAAAATATTACTAACAAATAACACAATTCCTCAAGTTTTAATTAAAATGCCAACCACTAAAACCACACATAAGGACATGTATACTCATCGTATAGTATAGGGAATAGCAAGTATCGAATCAACGAGAACTTAAGCTCCCACCTCACTTTACCTAAATCTTTATTGTTTAGCCAATAAAATAAGAATAGAATAAAACAAAAAATAAATAAAGATAAAAATAGATATAACTCAAGGATACAATTTCGTGTAACTAGACAATTATCTTGAAAACACAATATTAAATCACTTAGCATTCATTACAATCAATTGTCATATTGGGATCATGAAGGATTTAATATAGACTCACTTCGTTTGCAATCCATGGAATCACTATCTTTTAGTTAAATTAGTGAACATTTTCTCTCGACTAACTTATCCAAAAGATACATTAAAATCAATCCTCATATAAACCCCTATATTCTAGGTGATTTAAAATATAAAATTAGTCAATGAATCTATATTCTAACAATCACTAACCAACCTTTGATTACTAATGTTCTAAACAATTAACCCATTTTTCGAGCAAGTTAAGAGATAACAAATATGAAATTAACTAATTGAAGTCATTATCAACCTCTTTTTAAAGCAAGTTACTAACAAAACTCTATCAACCAACTCCGTAAGAAAAATAAGGAATCAAATGCCAAGAACAATAATCAATTGATCAAAAAGCTTAATTAACTCAAAATCATAATCCCCAAAATAATATCCAATTACAATAAAAACATTAAGCACATCATTGTTAAAGAAAAGTAAACAAAGCATAAAAGATAAAACTCATAGATAAGCCCTTCTTGTTTTCTTGAAAACCTCATTTGAACAATGCTCTTTTTGAGTGGTGATTGAGTAACTTGTAATGCTCCATATTTTCATAGCGTAGTAAGCTTATACTTTGTGGGATGTCACCCCGTCTGATTACTCAGACAAGGGGTCTTTATAACAAACTTTACTCAAAAGGTAACAGAAATTTTTTCCAAAATAGAAAAGTACAAGAATTTGGCATCTGATACATACACTCACGGGTACAACAGGTCCAAGATGCAGCATGAGCCTCTGGGAGTCCACCGTGCTTTCGCTGCACCATTGATCTTGAATTTGTTTCAAAGGAAATAACACACATGTGAGTGAAAGTCGCTCAGTGAGTTCCGTGTGTGCTAGTGCTTTATCAAAGAGGTAGAGTACACAAA
Organism: Voacanga thouarsii; assembly: GCA_026120185.1. Taxonomy (NCBI): domain Eukaryota; kingdom Viridiplantae; phylum Streptophyta; class Magnoliopsida; order Gentianales; family Apocynaceae; genus Voacanga; species Voacanga thouarsii. Next base: position 5,605,482 of record JANUWF010001659.1, on the reverse strand, counting down.
ACTTTTTGTGGAATAGCATATCATTTGTTCAATAGAAATGAATCCAAAAGCTCTTTAAGGAAGAGTTTATTCAGAACTCAATCATTTTTGGAAAACTGTATTTCAATTTCAGAATATTGCCACGATTTCCACATCATAGACATTCCTCTAACAAAAAGGACTGCCTGTATGCAAAGCTTACAAGGCTTCACCTTCGGCGCCACATATCATTGTGCTTAGACCACAACCTACAACATTCAACCTGCATCACTGGATAGGGAAGTACACCGCAGTGTGCTTACACCAAGAATTCAAGTTAGTGCATACGCTAGGAATTCAATTCAGTGCTTACACCAGGAATTCAAGTTAGTGCTTACACTAGGAATTCAAGTTAGTGCATACTCTAGGAATTTAAGTTAGTGCTTACGCTAGGAATTCAAGTTAGTGCTTACGCCAGGAATTCAAGAAAAAGGCTCCTACTTGGGCACATAATGTATTCAAGATAGGACCAACCAGGCGGCATAGGATTCTAGAGGTGGCTCCCATTGCACACGATGTAGCACTTAGTTCCCATACCAGAACCAGGCGGCATAGGATTCTAGAGGTGACTCCCACCACGTACGGTGTAGTACATAGTTCCCATACCGGGGGCTGGTTACTTGCTCTGATACCAAATGTCAATCTCATCAAGAAACCTTTTTCCATATCAAGAAAACCATTTTTGGGGCAAAATATCATTTTTCAAAATTTGATCCCACTAACTCACAAGTCAGATCATCATTCACATAGACTCCACAGAGCCAATCAATTCATTCCATGGTACATCAGAACAATAGAATAATTTTGGGGATCAAAAGGTCGTTTTCCAAAAGTCGATCTCATCATGAGAGATTATTTTTCAAAATCATGTTGAAACAGGATAAAGAGTTATATTCATACATTAAAGTATGTTTCCAAAAGTATCCGGGTCATTTTCCCCGTACTCGATCACAAAAGTTAATTCCAAGGGTATTCAGGTCATTTTACCCATACCTGATTTCCAAAAGACTTCTCGAGGGTATTCGAGTCATTTTATCCTTCCCCGATTTGTAAAATATTCACAAAAGTTCCAATAAGGATATTTCGGTCTTCTACCGAATACTCGAGTTTCAAAGGTTTTCATAAAACATTCCAATAAGGACATTTGGATCATTTTCCAAATACTCGATTCTAAAAAGGAACTCATTTCAAGAAATTCAGAATTCTAATCCCAAAAGAGGATTAAATTTAAAGTTTCCAAACATATTTCCATAAAATGTTCCAATAAGGGCATTCTAGTCAATTTATGAATACCCGATTCCAAAATTTACCATTTTTCTGAAGATCTCAAATATTTAATTCAAAAGGACTAAATTCACAAAATTCATTCTTTAATCATTCAATAAGGTTTTCAAGCCAATTATGATGTTCAATCGAGCCCAAAATTGCATAAAATAATTCTTGCTCAAATAAACCTTAAACATATTCAAGGATTTCCAAAATGGTATAAAACATAGCATTTAATAGAAAAGTGAAGCATACTAGCTTTAGAAAGAGTTTTAGAAATCCAAGGGACTCATCTCGTGTCATAAGCAACTCTTTCCGTGCACGGCCATTTAACCTTTGTTTCTACCATTTTTGACATTCTGCTGGCCGTTTATCGCTAAACCTACACCAAACATTGTTTTCAGGTCAATTTGTGTTTGGCCGAAAAATAGCCGACGTCTAGCTGACGTGCCCGACGGGGGCCGACGGTTAGCCGACGAGGCCGACGGGGGCGGACGGTTAGCCGAAGAGGCTGACGGTAAAGGAAAATGTTTAACTTTCGTTCACGTCGTTTTTTCATCGTTTGTTCGATTCTTTCGTTTTCTTTTTTCCAAATCCTTTATCCCTTCACAAAAAAAGAATTCATATCATATTTTCCCTTAATTTCATCCAAAATCACACAAGTAATCATCCTTAAGTCCATCCATTTTCGGACTACTTTATGGAATTTCACTGGTTTGACACACCATTTTGTTTTGCACATAACTTTCATTTTACAACTCCGATTTGGCTCCATGATATACCAAAATGACCGTAGGACTCTTAAATTCAATTCAGTGTAAGTAATTTCTCATATTTCTGGTTTCCCTGACATGCTACTGGGCAAAAACAGCCCCAGTAGTTTTGTCTCAAACCTACTATTCATGCTTTCCTTTGTTCTCCTTTAATCTTTAACACTTTGGAACCTTTAATTCACTCAATTTTCCTTCAAATCACCTTTAATTCTGAATTTTCAGATTTCCAGTTGTTCACAAGGTCACACTTATTCAACACAAATTCACTTTTCCTAATCAAAAGCTAGTATTATTCATGTTTCCTATCAAGTTACTGCCAAGTAACTTTCATTTTTTACTCTACTTAAGTTATCATCTTTCCAACAGAAAAAAAGCCTTCAAACCACCATATTTATTCAGTTCTTCCTCACACCAAACATCATGCAAAAACCCTTAGGCAGCTGGCACTTATATAAACATATACAAGTTCATACACAAAAGCTCACAAATTCTAACTTTGATCCGAAATCAATGCATGAAAGTCATGTTTTCATATTCAAATTCATATAATCATAATCACCATTCACTGAACAATAACTTTAATTCAAGAAAGGTAGGGTTTTACATTGTATTTGAGGCTATTTGGTGTGATTTTGCTCCAAGAACACCAAGAACAAACCAAGAACACACACACACACACACACACACACACACACACACTTCTTTCTTTCCCTCTCCTTTTTCTCCCTCTTAGCTCACGAATTTATGGCTTTTTTTCAGCCTCTCTTGACCACCATTTATCACTCAATCTTGGCCCTCCATTTCTTGTTGTGGTTTAATTGAATGGTGGATGTATTTTGGTGTGTTCCAATAGGATTTTTACACACCAACCACTTTTTCCTCCACAAAATTTTCCTTTATTTTCTTCTTGCTAGGCCAACGAAATTAAGGCTATATTTCAGCCTCTCCACCTCCATTCTTATGGCTAATATATCACTTGGTCAATTGAAATTAGTGAGGTCAAAATCTTATTAAGGAAGCTTATGAAAATCTTGCTAAATAAGCTTAGTAAAAACATTTATTTATAAACTTTTATCTCGACTTATCACAACCAATCAAATAAAAACACTTGACCTCATTAACCAATCACTAAAAGACATTTATTTTCATCCACCAATCATAAGAAGCCGCATGTCCTATTTCCAACTGCATTTTCGATTTTCTTTAGAAATAACCAAAATCGAGTCCGTAACGGAAAAATATTTTATTTCACCATTCCACTTCAAAAATTCTACTAAATCCATTGGTAATTATTAAATTCTTCAATCCCTTCTCTATTTGGTCAAATTTGCGGTCAAAGTCGGGGTCACGGTCAAAATGACGAAAATGCCCCCGATGACCCGGATAGCATATTTTACACTAAAACATGCATCTCATCGCACTGATCAATTTCTCTTCACCCTCAAATTCTTATTTTATTAATAATAGTAGTCTTTTGAAGATTTAGGGTACGGGTATAACAAATCCAATAATTACATCCAGGTCCCGACCAAATATTATCATACCAAAATTTTCGTCTCATAATCCGGTCAACTTTTGTTTTGGCTATTAATACAAATTCTCATCCTATTACTAAGAGTAGCTAGTCAAAATTAAAAAAGGTGGGATATTACATAACTAGCTTGGATCCTTCAAATCACACCTTTCTCTTATGTTTTTCTTGTACTTTAATAGGCCTTTTGGATGTTAAATTCATGGTTGAGGATGTCTTGGCCGAGTAGGACTAGGAAAATACCAAAAACATTGGATAAACCCTTATTTTGCGTATAGAATTTTAGCCCCCAGAGCATACCTGGCGCTGGGTACCTTCGACCCACCTTGTGCCAGGTGCGCTATATTCATCCTCTATTTTTACTCTATTTTTGACCGTCTCTTCTTGGTAGATAGAATGGACCTGACGCCAGGTGCATTTTCCAGACCTGGGGCCAAGTCTATTTTGTAATTTCCCCTGAAGCTTGCTTAATTTCTTCTGCAGGAGCGGAATGGACTCGATGCCTAGTCTATTGGCTAGGCCTGGCGCCAAGACTATTCTGGTTACATCCATTTTTTGCTTGATTTTACCTTAAATCTACATGTATTTGCCAAAAATACCTTTTTACAAGCAAAATGTCAAATTGGAAGGAAGATCCCTAGTTATAACAACAAATGTATCTTAAAACAACTTCAAATAACTAGGAAAAGAACCGTGATTTTAGTGCTGTTAATTCCCCCACACTTGAACATTTGCTTGTCCTTAAGCAAAACACTTTGGTCTAAGAAAATTCATTAAGAAAACACAAGTTGTTTCTCATTAAAAAATGTCTTTACCATAGCAAAGATCATATCTTCCTTTCAAACTTTAGATACAACTTTTTGTCATTCATACATTTTGAAAACAATTTCAAACTTTGAAACATTGGACAAGACATCATAAAACTCTTGAAAGTTAAATTATTCAAGTGTATACCTTAGTCTAAGAAAATTATTTCACTCTTCAAGTAAAAATATAGATAACATGAATCACATAAGTCAAGCTATCTACCAACTAAAGCATTATAAATCCAAAAATTGCACACTAAATTTATGATGTGAGGAAAGCACTCTAATTTTTTTTTTCTCTCAAAGTTTTTTAATGACTTAGGGAATTGATAGCCTCAAGTGCATGGATTTCTCTTCACATACCGTATTGGCACCCTTTTCAGTCATCACTCATATTTTTTTTCACCAATTCTTTCTTGGCTTTTTCTTGCCTTTTTACCTTCAGGATAGCCTCAAAAGAGTGTACCGAATACGCTTGCTACTTCTCCCTATATTAACCCCCTTTTCAGTAAAAGATATTCAAATATCATAAATAAGAGCATTTTTTTTTTCAATTCACACCAACAATAGTGTTATTTCCACTCATTGTTTTTCTTTTCAATTCAAATCAAATATTTTTTCATAATTTTCCTCAATATTTCCTCTCGAAGATCTTTTTACAACTCAAAAATTTCAGCATAACTCAAATCTAGCAAAATTTAAACTCATAATACAAGAGTTAGCTAATAAACTTTTCCTATATTCATAATCTCCTTCATATTTCAACTAGATGAGTTAAATAACATTTGAACACTAATGCATAAATAAGATTAATAAAAAATCTCATGTCTTGCAAAATATCTTATCCAACAAAACCAATTTCATAAAAATTCACCCAATGAATGACAAAATTCATATCCAAGTAAGAAAAAGAATTACAACCTTGCTAATGAATGAAAACCACTGAAATTTTTGAAAACTTTTAACAAAAATAATATGAAAAATACTTCTTCAACCTCATTCTTCCCCCCACACTTAAAATGGAGATTGTCCTCAGTGGCCAAAGATTGAACAATAAAAGTATAACCAAGAAGACCAAAATAAATAAAGAGGAAAAGTTAAGAGAAGAAAGTATTTCCATTGAGAATTAGCTCCAAAAGTTCCAAACTTTTAAATCTTCAAAATTTCAAAACTTTCAAGGAACTTACAACAAAGTTGTTTTTCAATTAATATCTTTTAAACCAAAATTTTCCAAAGTAGCTCAAAACCAAGAAAATACTAAGATAATTGATAAAAATTTGGACAAAAAATATTACTAAATCATTCCCCCACACTTAAACTGGATAATGTCCTTCTTGGCTTAAAATTGACCCAAGAAAGCATCTCCAAATGGACCAAAAATAATAAAGGGGTAGAAAGTTTAAGAAATACTTCCCAAGTGCAATAAAGTGCCAATAGATATCAAAAATGAAAATAGAGAGAAGAGCTTGTTCAAGAGGACTTTATTCCTACATATAAAATAAAACACAAATAAAAGCACAAGGAAAATAATAACAAAATAAAAGACACACCTAATTAAAAGAAAACAAACTAAAGAAAAATACTAAAAAAAATCCTAAGAAAGTAAATAAAGACACAACTTACTCCCCCACACTTAAGATGAAAATATTTTCCTTTTTTGAGAGAAATAACACCTAACAACTAAAAATGGAACTTAGATAAAACAAAAAATAACCAAAAGACCTAAAGAAACCCAAATTCAAAACAAACCCAAAAGACATAAAGAAAAACACTCTTTTCACTCATCATACTTCCTCATCAAACCTTTGCAAAAGAAATTAATGCTCAATGAAAAAGGTAGACATGATGAATGTAGAAATAAGAAAGGATTTTGAAAAATGATGGGTTCATGGAAAATATTAGTTGCAATGAATGAAAATGCATGACCCCTTGTCCGTAGCACCTTTTTGGACATACAAATTAAGATCCCAATGCAAAGATGTAAACTATGTTTAAAAAGTGTATAAATATTAGAATCACCACTTATCCCTTCAAAATATGTGTCAAAATTAAAATTCCCCTTTAGACCTAGTAATATAGATTTTATAGATGGGATAAAAAAATCCTTACTTTTCAATGCATGGTCTACAAAAACTAAGTTTCCTCATTGAAATTGGGGTGAAGGGTAGAGATTACCACCATCCTCCAAAGACTTCTTATGATGTAGCATTGAAAGATCCAACACTTTGAGGCATGGTAAATTCAACACATCATCATTAGGACCATTGTTCTCCAAGAGGTGAGAGGAACCTAAGAAATAATGTGACAAAGAGAAATTTGAATTATTAGCACATAGAGTAGAATCAAATACCTCTCTTGCCACATTGTGTAATTGCCCCTCATATCCTCTCTCCTTAATTTGCGGGTCCTCTTGTTCAAGTGTATGGGCCTTTATAGCATCCTTAACCAACTTGGCTAGTTGTGTTCGTTGATGGCTCAATCGTTGGGAAGCTTCTTTATGTCACTTAATGGATGAATTTGTATTGGCCATAAAAGAATTTATTGATGCTTTTAATAACGTCTCACTAAAAGCATTAATTCGAGCTTGTAATATTGCCAATCTATCATCATTGTTACTCCTTTGAATGTGTGTCCATGGCCATATATATCCCCATTGTTGGTTGTCCATGATAATGATTTTAACCTCGTACTCAAAGAAAAACAAATATTAAATAAAAAAATTAAATAAATAAAAATAATAGAAAAACAAAGAAAAAAACACAAATTAGAAATATTCACAAACTATGAAAACATAAAAGTTAGTGATTTTACAAATACAACAAAGGCTCATTCAACAGGATTTGAGTATTTCCGATGGTGCCCATCCTCGGCAAAGGGACCAAAAACTTGATGCATGTTTTTTAGTGTATAAAATTTTACCAACAAATAACACAATTCCTCAAGTTTTAATTAAAATTCCAACCATAAAAACCACACATACGGGCAAGTATACCATCGTATAGTCTAGGGAATAGCAAGTTTAGAATCCATGAGAACTTAGGCTCCCACCTTATTTTACCCAAATCCTTATTGTTTAGCCAATAAAAAAAATAACAATAAAATAAATAAAGATAAAAATAGATATAACACAAGGATGCATTTTTATGTGACTAGACAATTATCTTAAAAACAAAATATTGAATCACTTAGTATTCATCACAATCAATTGTCATCTTGGCATCATGAAGGATTTAATATAGACTCACTTTGTTTGCAATCCATGGAATCACTATCTTCTAGTTAAAATAGTGAACATATTCTGTCTCGACTAACATATCCAAAAGATGTATTAAAATCAATCCTCATATCAACCCATATATTCTAGGTGATTTAAAACATAAAATTAGTCAATGAGTCTATAATTTAGCAATCACTAACCAACCTTTGATTACTGATGTTCTAACCAATTAACCCATTTTTGAAGTAAGTTAAGAGACAAAAAATATGAAATTAATTAATTAAAGTCATTATCAACTTCTTTTTCAAGCAAGTTAATAACAAAACTCAATCAACTAACTTCGTAAGAAAAGCATGTAATCAAATACCAAGAACAATAATCAATTGATCAAAAGGCTTAATTAATTCAAAATCATAATCTCCAAAATAATATTCAATTACAATCAAAACATTACGCACATCTTTGTTAAATAGAACTAAACAAAATATAAAAGATAAAACTCATAGACAAGCCCTTCTTCTTCTCTTGAAAATCACCTTAGAACAATGCTCCTTTGAGTGGTGATTGAGTAGCTAGCTTAGATCCTTCAAATCACACCTTTCTCCCCCTTATGTTTTTCTTGTACTTTTATAGGCCTCTTGGATGTTAAATTCATGGTTGAGGAAGTCTTGGTCGAGTAGGAGTAGAAAAATACCAAAATCAGTGGATAAGCCCTAATTCAGCATAGAATTTCCGCCTTCAGAGCATACCAGGCGTTGGGTACCTTCAGCCCACCTGGCACCAGATGCACTCTGTCCTTCCTCTATTTTTGCTTTATTTTTTGCCCTCTCTTCATGGCAGATAGAATGGACTCGGTGCCAGGTGCACTTGCCAAACCTGGTGCCAGGTTTGTTCTGGACTTTCCCCTTGAAGCTTGCTCAATTTCTTCAGCGGGAGTAGAATGGACCCGGCGCCTGGTCTATTGGCTGGGCCTGGCAACAGGTCTATTCTGGTTGCCCTCACTTTCTACTTAATTTTTCCATAAATCTGCACATAATTGCCAAAAACACATTTGACAAGCAAAATGTCAAATAGGAAAGAACATGCCCAGTTATTACAACAGATGTATCTTAAAACAACCTCAAATAACTAGGAAAAGAATGTTGATTTTAGCCCCTATCAGCATTTAAGAGGCCTATAAAAGCACAAGAAAACACAAGAATTGTAGAAATATACAACATAGAGAGGTGAATTATAGGGTTGAAATTCTGAATCTCTCATTAAAACATTCAACTCTTTTTTTTTCCTCCAATGACATAGGGATTTGATAGCCTCATATAAATGGATTACTCTAAACACATCGTATTGGCTCTCTTATAGTCATCATCAATTTTTTTCAGCAATTTTCTTTTCCTTTCTTCTTTCTTTCCTTACCTTCTTACCTTCAGGATAGCCTCAAGAGAGTGTGATGCTTCTTTGTTTCTTCTCTTCCACTCATCGTACTGACCCCTTTTCAGCAATAGGTCTCTCTTTCTTTCTTTTTTTTTCCCTCAACAGATGAAAGCAATTTTTTTAGTTCACATTCTTTCGTTTTCACTCAATCTTTTTTTCCTACTTATTCACAACTTAAAGTCAAGAAAACTTTAAATCTATAATATAAGAATTAGTTAATAACTCTTCCCATATTGTCATATCATCCACATTCAAACTCAAAGAATAAAACAAAACTCAAATACCAAATATAAGCAAGGTTAACTTAAATTCTCAAGACTTAGCAAAATCCAACTTAATACACAAGTTAACTTTTTAATAAATATTAAACAATAATGAATTGAAGATCTCTATCCAAAGGTAAAAAGAAAATCACAACTCCATTATAGACAAATAAGCTCAATGTAGCTCCAACTGTCCAAATGTTCAAATTTTCAAAATTTTCAACAAAATTGTTTTATATCAAGAAAACACCAAGATACTTGATAAAAATATGGACAAAGAAATTACTAACCCACTCCCCCACACTTAAACTAGATAATATCCTCATTGGCCAAAAAATAGCACGAGAAAATATATCCAAAGGGACAAAAAATGATAATGGAGGTAGAAAGTTAAGCAATACTTCCCAAGTGTAATAAGTTCCAAACAATATGAACTTGGAAAAGAATAGAAGAGCTTGATCAAAAAGATTTTATTCAAACCTACAAAAGAAAACACAAATAAAAGCACAAGGAAAATACTAATAAAAGAAAGACACACCTTAAAAAAAGAAAACAAACTAAAAATATTAAGAAAGAAAATAAAGACACGACTCACTCCCCACATTTAAGATGGAAAATATTTTCCGTATTTAGGGAGGGAAAAGACACTTAACCAACTAAAGAAAACCTAACCTAAGATAAAGAGACAAATGCTTTCCACTCATCATGCTTTCTCATCAAACCTTTGTAAAAGAAATTAATACTCATTGAAAATGGTAAGGTTGATGAAAGTAGAAATAAGATAGGTTTGTGAAAAATGGAGGGTTCATGAAAACAATTTTTCTCAACAAAGCAAAACACATAAATCTCATTCTCTAACATTCCTTTAGACACACAAGTATTGTTGTCAACATATAAATGCACATGGTTTCTAAAGAATGCATCAAACTTGAAATTACCATTTAACCCTTCAAAAGATTTGGGTCACAATGAAAATTCCCTTAAAACATAGAAATTGAGTTCTTAAAAATAGGATCAAGAAATCCTTACTTTCAATGTATGATCTACCATAACTAAGCAACCTCCCTTTGAATGGGGTGAAGGGTAGAAATTACGACCATCCTCCACGGACTTCATATGATGTGGTGTTCAAAGATCCAACTGATGCGTTTGGATTTGGGCATAAAAATCATACAAAAACTAAGCACATTCACAATCAAGTTTAAATTAAAAAGTTGGACACAAATCACACATATGAGCAAGCGTACTTATCATTACTGAGTATAGGGTTCAAACGAGTGTCGATCCTCAAGGAACAAGTAAACATTAAATATCCCTCTTTCATTGTTTAACCGACTCAACAAAGTGAAAATCAAATAAAAAGGAAAACTAAAAAGAAAATAAAATAAAAATTTGTACATGTCAATGATGGAGAAGTATGCAACTCAAACCATTGATTAGACAACCATGACCTTCAAGAACTTAACCATTTTCATAACCAATCATTCTCTCGGCACCATGAAGGATTAAGGTAAATTAGCATCACTTGGTCTGTCTTAACTAATTACTACCTTCTATATAAATTAGCATCACTTGGTCTGTCTCAACTAATTCATCCAAAAGATGCATTAAATACAATCCTTAATTAAATTTCCGTGGTCTGGCAAATTTAAAACATGAAATTAATCAATGAATCCTTGGTCTGGCAAACATTAATTAACCTTTAATTACTCAATCCTCAGCAATTAACCTCTTTGGTCTAGCAAGTGAACAGCCAATGAATGCGAAAATTAATCAATTGCAACCATCACCAATCTTTTTGGTCCAGTAAGTTAACAACAGAAACAACCAACCAATCTCGGAATATGCCCAAGTAATTAAATACCCAGAAGAATAGTCAATTAATCAAAAGATCAAATAACTCCAAGAATCATGATTATCTAAAACAATGTCAAATTACAATAGAACAATTAAAACATCATTGTCAAAAAAGAAAACAAAGAAAAAGAAAGAACTCATAGATAAGCCTCGTTCTTCTTCCTTTGAAAACCTTCTTATACAACCCTCCTTGAATTTGAAGAATTCCTCCTTAGACTGAGTGATTTTCTATGATGATCAATGAATTCTCCCCTTTTTCCTTGTGTTTTTCATCTATTTATAGGCTTAAGAAGTGCCTAAACTCGTAGGTACAAAGTTCTTGGCCAAGTAGAAGTTGGAAGATGCTAAAACTCACCAGATTTCCAAAAACGCGTCAAAAGATCGTAGCGCCGCCTCAGGAACAAACCACAGCCGGCGCCGCCTCCAGCCTTACAGCCGACGCTAGATAGGCTCTGTTCTACTTTGCTTCTCCAATTTTTCCATCACTTTGAAGTCCGTGCATCTAGTGTATAGCCAACGCTGGTTCCAGGCTTCCAGCCGGCGCCGCCTCTGCTCTGTTTCGCGACGATTTTGCTTTGTTTTACCCAAAAACCTGAAATAATGACCAAAATACCTTTTCAAGGGTAAAATTTCAAATATGAAAGAATATGACTAGTTAGTGCACAAAATGTATTACAAAAGAGCCTCAAATAACTACACAAAATATAACCAAATTAGCACATATCACCAACTCCTTAAGGCATGATAAATTCAATATATCATCAATGGCATCATTTGGCTATGTAAGTTGAGAGGTACCTAAAAATTCATGTGACAATGAAAAATTAGAAATATGAGAGCATCAAATAGAATCAAAAAATTTTCCCATCACATTAGGCAATTGTTCCTCATAACCTCTCTTCTCTCTTTGGGGGTTCTCTTGTACATATGTATGGGCCTTTATGGCATCTTCAACCAACCTAGATAGTTGTGTTCTTTGATAGCTCAATCATTGGGAAGCTTCTTTATGCCATATAATGGATGAATTTGAATTGCTAATAAAAGAATTATTTGATGCTTCTAATGATGTCTTATTAAATGCGTCAATCCGAGGTTGTAAATTTGTCAAATTCTCATCGGCATAGCTCCTTCGCATTTGTGCACATGAATAATTGTTCATGATGATGTTTTGAATCTCACACTCAAAGAAAAACAAAAATCAAATCAAACATAAAAATAAAAACAAACAAAAATAACAGAAAAAAAAGAAGAGAAAAATACACAAATTAGAAATATTCACAAACTACCGAAACACAAAAGGTAATGATATATACAAATACAACCAAGACTAAACCAATAAGACTCGAGTGTTTCTAATAGTGTCCAACCCCCGCAACGGTACCAAACACTTGATGCGTGTTTTTTAGTGTAGAAAATATTACCAACAAATTACACAATCAATCAGGCTTTAATAAAATGCTAACCACTAAAGCCACACATACGGGCAAGTATACCCATCGTATAGTATAGGGAATAGCAAGTATCGAATCCATGAGAACTTAGGCTACCACCTTACTTTTCCTAAATCTTTATTATTTAGCCAAAAAAAATAAGAAGAGATAAAACACTTGCCTAATATACTAGAGAATAGAACAATTTCACACAAGATAAGTCACAAGGATTATGAAGGAGTAAGAATAAGGAGAAAAAACATCTAAATAGATAGAAATCTTCAAAGACATAACAACGATTGATTAGCACTTATCACAATTAATTATCATCTTGGCACCATAAAGGAACTTAAGTGATATGAATCAAATTAGGCATGAAGGCCATTTTCAAGAAGGGGGAAGAAGGACAAAATCATACTTCATGGTGCCATGGGTAAGAGCAACATTCAAGAGGAATCAAGGGAGTTTTCAAGACAACAAATTCAACAAACCCAGGTCCAAGAAGATTGAAGGAAAAGAAAGGGCCAAAAGAAACACAACAAAAGTAAAAATCCATGTGGTGGATTAAGCCAACCTTTAAAGAAGGATTAAAGGCGAAAGGAATATCAAGAAGGTCTTAAGACAACCAGTGTTTCATTTGGAAGATCAAGGAAATAAATAAAAATGGAACTAAGATCCAAAGAGTAAGTTTTGAAGTGTAACAAAATAGGGGAGGATGCCCAGAGCCTACATGGTGCCAGTCCAGAATGAAAGACCCAACGCCAGCCCAAATCTATCAACAAATAGTCACTGGAACAAATTACACCCAACCCTAGGTGTAGTCCTTTGACCCAGCATCGGGTTTAGTCGGGACCGTCTCGGATTTTTGGCTATTTTTTGTACTTTTAACCTTTTCGTTTGTAATTAAATTTTAATGACTTCTATTATGTCTTAACCTATTTTAAGGCATGTAATATAGCCTAAAAACTTGTATTAAGGCCATCTAACTTCTATTCTTTGTTTGCTAATTAGTTAGGGCAACTTTGAGCCTATAAATATACCATTATAGCCTCTTTTGTAATAGTTTTTCAGATTTCAAATTTTAAGGAGAGAATAGAGTGTTGAACTCTTGGAGAGGAGAGTTCCTTCTTATCTCTTCACTTCAAGACAAAGCAAAGGAATTAGACCCACATTTACTTAGAGTCTCTAAAATCCTTGGGTTAATCCAACTTGTTTCTTCATCTTGGGTATTGTGTGGATTTATTTTTACCCAATGTTCTTGTTAGGAAACCTAGAAAGGTGCCTACTTTTCTCCAACCCATCTGTTCTTGAATTCTTTGTAGATTCTATAGTGTTTGGGTATTGAAGTAGGTGGCCAAATCTTATTAGAATTTGGTTTCTAGCTGTTAAATCACCTAGGGTTCTTATTTTTTGGACATTTTGGTAGAGGATTAGGTGATCAATTCTTAAGTCTTGTTCTTGAGTTTAATTTCCAAATTTTGGTGCTCCCATGCTCTATCATTAAGTAAGATCTAATCGTTTCCCAAGTCATGAACTTACTTATGTAGACTCCACTTCTTTCCTAATCTATGAAATCACTATCTCTTGATTAATTTAGAAAATTTTCCAATCACAATAAAATAGCCAAAAGATGTATTAAACTCATACCTCATCAACATGAAATTAGCCAATAACCCCTTGCTTGAGGTGAAATCAACTAATCTTTGATCACTTAGGTTCTTTAATCTTAACTTTATTTCTCAAGTCCATTAAGATTTAACAAGTACGAAATCAATGCAATAAGCTTCTAACATCATTTTCCAAGTTAATTAGAAGAAAATACGTCAATATTTAATGATAACAAGTAATCAAATACCAAAAACAATAATCAATTAATCAAAGAACTAAAATTAATACAAAGTTAGGAATCCAAAAACATCATCTAAAAATAATTAAAATAATTAAAACTTAAATTGTCAATAAATTACAAAGAAGAGAACAAGAAACCGCTCACAGAGAAGTAAGCCTTCTTCTTCTTTCTTGAAACTTTCTTGAGCAACCTCCCCTTCTTCTCCATGAATTCTCCTTTGATTCTTCTAATTCTTGGTGTTTCTCTGAGAGTTTCCAATGGGTTTGCAAACCCCAAAGGTGAAAACTGATTTAGATATATTTTGCTCTTGTATTTGTAGGAGTTCTAGTTGCCAAAAAGTGCATACAAGAGTCTTTTTTCATGGTTGAAAGAGTTTCTCAAAGAATCAAATTGAAATTGCTAATATCTGCTTGGAAAATGAAAATTCGTCGACACTGATATGAATGGACCTGGCACCGAGTCCATTTGACCCTCCTGGAACTGTGTCCAATTTGTTTCTTCTCAAAATTGTCTCTTTTCTTGATTAGACATGGTGCCTTAACTGGACCTGGCACCGGGTCCAATCTAGAATCTTTCACTTTTTGATCGAAATCCACTTAAATTTGTACAAATTTGTCAAAAACACTTTTTACAAGCAAAATGTCAAATATAAAAAAAATGCCTAGTTATTACATCTAAAGTATCTCAATTAAACCTCAAATAACTAGAAAAATAGTAATGATTTTAGCCCCTATCACTATCTCATTAATACTATGACTAGGTATGGTTTAAGCATAAGTGCTGCATAGTGTAGTCGAAATATCACATTATGATCTCTATCGTAATTTTATTAACACTGTGCTATGTGCTTAGGACTTTATCTAACAATTTTATACATATATACACAATATGATTAATTAAATTGAAAGATAAAGAATGTCATTTACTAATAAATATGCCATATACAATATACAAGTGATTGCCTATAGGGTATAACACTAACAAACTTCCACTTGTACTAGAGTTAATCATCCATGCATCAAATGTCGAATAACTCAACATGTCTATCATGTTTCTTTTAGGTGAGCGTCTTAGTGAGAGGGTTTGCTATGTTCTCATCTGTAGGATCTCTCTCTATCTTTATACCTATTCTATCTATGATCTTCCAGATCAGGTGATAGTATCTTAGTACGTGCTCAGATCGATAGTAAGATTATGGTTTTTTTGCTTGTGTAATGCCTCCATCGTTGTCACGATATAAAAGTATTAGATCAACATTGCTAGGGACTATTCCTAGTTCCATCACAAACTTCTTGATGCAAATATCTTCCTTAGCTACTTTAGAAGCGGCTATGTACTTAGCATCTATCGTCGAGTCAGTAATATTATCTTGTGTGGAACTTTTCCAACTTACTGTCCCTCCAACTAATATGAATATGTGGCTTGATCATGATTTGAAATCATCCTTATCGAACTGAAAAATGGCATCAATATGCCCTTTTATTTTCAAATCACATTCTCTATTTACCAAGAACAAGTCCTTAGTCCTTTGCAAGTACTTAAGAATATTCTTTACACCACCCAGTAACGTTCTCTAGGGTTGATTGGTATCTGGTCATAAAGCTAAGAACTCATGATACATTGGGTCTAATACATTTCATAGCATACTTGATATATCCAATTGCCGAGGCATACGAAATTCTACCTATGTGATCCCTTTCAACTTGTATCTTGGAAGACAACTACTTTGAAAGGCTTACCCCATGAGCTATATGCAAGAATCCTCTTTTTGGATTGATCCATGTTGAACGTCAATAGCACTTTGTCTATGTAAGTTGATTGTGAAAAACTGAGTAACCTTTAGGATATATCTCTATAGATCCTTATTTTCAAAATATAAGTTGCTCCTCTAAGGTCTTTCATAGATGACTTCTTGGATAACCAATTCTTCACAAACTAAAGAACCAAGACATTATTTCCTATTAGTAATATGTCACCTACTAACCTTCTTGTATACACAAGGTTCATTCATATTTTGAACGAAACCAATTTCTTTAATTATTTCATCAAAATGGATGTTCTAACTCCTTGAAGCTTGCTTAAGTCTATAAATGGACCTTTACAACTTGCACACTTTTGTTCTATTTTTGGATGTGAAACCCTAAGGTAATGTCATGTACATTTTCTCAGCTAGCTTTCGATTTAGGAAAGCTATTTTCACATCACATGTCAGAGCTTATAACCATAACGGGTAGCAAGTGCTAGGAGTATCCTTTTAGATTTTAGAATGGCAATGGGAAGAAAAGTTTTATCATAGTCAATACCATATTGTTGATGATAAACATTAGCAACCAATCGTGCTTTGTAGGTAACTACGTTACCATCCATACCGATTTTCTTTTTGAAAATCCATTTGCATCCAATAGGTTTACTTTTTTCGGGTGGATCAACCAATGCCCATGCTTGATTGTCATATATAGAATCCATTTCTGACTTCATGGACTCAAGCCATTTGTCAGATTCTTAACTATTTAGAATAATGTTGTAAGTAGTAGGCTCATCTTCATATATGAGTAATATGTTATTATGGTCACTTATGAGAAACCTAAATCTCCTACTAAACCTATAGTGCATTGAATTTAGTCTTATAAAAATCATGCAATTTTGTATCCACTCCCAATTAAGATTAAATTAAAATAATAACCTCAAGTTACACATATGAGCAAGTGCACTCATCATTAAGTATAGTATAGGGAATTAACGAGTATCAATCCTCAAGGAACAAGTACATACTAATTACTTTCCTTCCATTATTTAACCTACTAATTAGATTGATGAAGAGTAAAAATAAAGATAAAGACAAAATACATAAACAACTCTTGGAGAGAAAAACATATAATTGAATAATAACTCTTGAAAATATAACAATAGACCATTAGCAATTATTACAATTAATTATTTCCCTTGTTATCATAAAGGAGTTGAATATAGAATCCACTCTCTCTTGAGTTATGGTTCACTATCTCTAAGTCAATTCTAATGGACATTTCGGTCTCACTAAAATAACAAAAGGATGCATACGACACAAATCCTTAATAACTATCCCTATCTTTAGGTGACAGTGGCATGAAATAATTAATTTCCCTATCTCTACGTGAAATCAACAACTTTTGATTAGTTAATCTCACTTAACTTCTCCATTAAGTTAGTTAAGAAAATATATCAAGAATTGAACAACAAAGACTATTTCCTAAACTCATTCTCAAGTTAATTAGAAGAATGGTCCAATCTCATCAATTCACCATTAGCAAAAAGTAATCAATACGAAGAAACATAATCAATTGAACAAAATACTAAAGTAAATCATTATCACAAATCCAAAACATAATATTTCAATGTAATTAAAAATTAATCTCATCATTGTTCAAAGAAAAAGAAAATAAAGGCATTAGAAAAAACTCATAGATAAGCTATCTTCTTCTGCCTTTGAGAACCTTTTTCGAAACAATACTCATTTGTGTGATGAATTCCCCTTCAATGAGTGTTTTCAGCTTTAGTTTCTTGGATTAATTTATTAATCTTCACTTTTGGAGGGGGGGGTTAAATTGGCCTATTGGTTGCTAAAATTGATCCTTAAAAAGCCCTAGGCCAAGTACAAGTTGGAAGCAAGTTATCCTTGATGAGGTTTCATCATGTATATATTTTCTATCAATTTTTTTTGCTTTAAAGAAGATAAACTCTAGTTTAAATCACCACTCACCCCTCCATTCTCACTTTTTTTTTGCAAGGAAATGGAAAAGATAAAGTGAAGATAAAAGGAAGAAGAACAAGAAAAAAGAACGGAGCAAAATGGAAGAAAAGAGGAATGTATGCAAGTCTTGTCCAGAAGAAGGCGGCTACGGGAACCTTAAGTTCCTTTTGATGCCAGGTTTTGCGCAGTTAATACAGGTTTTCTAGAATGTTGGTAGCCTAGGGAAGTTCCCTAAGCTGCTAGATTTTGTTTATATATATATATATATATATATATATATATATATATATATATATATTTGTCCAGGATGTTTGTAGCCCAAGAGAACTTAAAGTTCCTTGGGTCGCCAGGTTGTCGTAAACATGTATGTGTTTAGTTAGGTTGGCACCCTAAGGAATTTGAACATCCCTAGGCCACCTGGTTTTCTTCTTGTTTGTATAAAATTCTAGCAATATTGGGGCCTATGGCCATCTAGTCATATGTATATATATATATAGTGATTTTCACTTGGCAGCCCAAGGAACTTGAAGTTCTAAAGGCCGCCCGTTTTTCCTCTACCCCACCTAGTTTCTCCAGAAACTAGACGGGCTAGGGAAGTTAAACTTTCCTAGTCTGCCTTGGTTCTAGAAAAACAAGGTGGCCCAGGTAAGTCAACTTCCCTGGGCTGCCCCATTTGCAGAGGAAATGTAATTTTGAATGCATTTTCACATCTCACATGACCAAAACCCCTATATAAGCCTTGTTTACACATAAAATTAAGAGAGGGGAGTTGGGAAAAGGCTAGGGTTTCTCCCAAGAATCCTAGATCTTGTAAGTTTAATTACCAAGAAGAAGGAAGGACTAAGAGATCCAAAGAAGAGGAACAGAGTCTACTTGAAGATTTCAAGAGGAGGAAGAAGAAAACATTGTCTATGAATTTGCCTTTCTACTTATTTTGTATTATTTCTTGTATTCTTGTGTTAAGAATAGATTTTTAATTATAATGAAGTGTTGTACCCTATTTTTGTTCTTGAGAATGATGTATTTTCCTTAGTTCTATAATTCTTATTCTTGGGTATGTGATCATATTTGGCTATCTTGGTTGAATAGGTTTTGATTGATGCATTTTAATTGATTGTTCTTCCTTAATGATTTCAAGAGATGGGATTGAGGATGGGATACCCATTCGATTAGGTTAGCATTTGCCATTGTCAATTAACCTGAGAGGGAGGTTGGGAATTAGGGCTAATAACCAAAAGGCTTATGAAATTGTCTCGAAATAGGGATTTTGTGACCTCAGAATGGTTTGGGATGGTGAGTGATGTTTGATGCACCTTTAGTCTTGGTTGGTTAGGTAGTGATATTAATTAATCAAACATAGGAATAGAAATCTCATAACTTGATAGAGAGTGCGATTGACATGTGACCTACTCCGGTGCCTAGAATTTAGAATTGTGGGTTTAAGGGGTACTCATTTCTTAGGACTTGAGTGGGGGGACTTCCTCTTTATTGAGTGGGTTTTTCTCTTTCTTATTCCTTAGCTTTATTATGACTCTCTCTTATGTACAAGAACATAACATCTTTTCTCATGTATTTCATTTTACACCTCACACTTACTTTTGGCTGAAAAATTTAGAAAGAAGGAAGTAGGAGTGATAATCCCCATTCCCTAAGGTTCTTCGATACTTGTCGACGACACCAGATAACTTGGTAAGTTGCCTCTATATGTGTGTGTTGTATGATTCTATTTGACATTTTAACTATTAAAACTTATATGTATATGGAGCACAATGATTGAAATTTCACACATACAAATCGCACACCAACTTTTTGGCATCGTTGCCAGGGAAATGGTGTTATTTACATTTTAAAAACCTTAATTCTTGTTGATTTAGCCTTGTATTTGTATATACACTTACGCATATCACTAACAAGTTTGTGAATATTTATTGTATATGTGTTGTAATTATATTTCATTTTGGCCAAAGTTGTATTTGATTTTTCTTTGATTGTTGTTGTATTATTATTGTACAACCTATTCATTTAGATATTTGAATTATTTCAATTTTATTTATTTATTTATTTATATCCTGTTCTTTAATTAGTTGAGTAAGAATGGTTTTTAGAGGAATTTTCTGGATTTGGAGATTTGGGTGTATAGTTCATTTGTTAGATTCTTTGGAAATTGGAGATTGGTTGGTTTGATTGAGATTATACTCAATTTTTGTTTGAAATTGAGATTTTTGTGGTGAAGAGAGGAAACATGACATATGGTGTATGTTTTGGGTATGTGAATTTGTTTTGTGGAATTTCTTTTGGTTTTATGCTCAATTTTTGTACATTTTTGTGGAATGAAAATTTTTTTATCTCTTTTGGGATTATGCATTGTGATTTAAAGGTTAAAAGTTATTTTTTGTTTTATGGGAGAAATTTTATTTTGTGTTTTGCCTAATAAATGAATGGGCCTTTTAGACTTGGAATTTTTGTTCATCTTTTGGAAATTGAAAACTTCAATTTGTTATTGGATTTGCTTTTGGGCATGCAATTTCGATGGTTAATGAATATTTTGGGAAATTTTTATTTATTGTGCTTTTTTTTGAGGAATTCTTGGTTTATTCATTTTTTTAAGTTATGAATTGTTTTTGTGAGGTTGATTTGAAACTGTGATATAGATAATGATGAGGGGGAAGGTGTATGGTGTTGGGGGAATGATATTCAAGATGGTTATCATAGTGAAGGGGTTAATGATGTCCTTAGAATTCATGAATCAAGTTATGGGGCATCACTTGAGCAACATTAGAGCAATTTGCTATTTCAGCCATTTCATATTTTGAGGAGCTAGAGGGTTTGATACTACATCAAAAGGCACTAATCCAAAATGTAGGAGATGAGATTAGAGTATTAGTTAAGGATCTTAAGGATTATGCTTTCCATGAACTTGTTGATGCAGTTACATTGAGAAGCGGTAAAGAACTATTTGACCCCGTGTTACCATTGAGTAATAAAGATGATGAGGGAAGAGTAACAGAGCTGCATGGTAAGGAACTGAACTCACCTATAATACCATCAAGGGAAACAAAAAAGGTAATCCCTTCATATGATACAGTGGAAAAGATAGAAAAGTATAAGCATCCCTCTTTTGTGCCATATCCAGATCACATGAAAAGGGGAAAAGATGAGGATCAATTTAAAAAATTCTTGGAGTTATTCAAATAACTGCAAATCAATCTCCCACTTGTCGAGGCTGTAACACAAATGCCCAAGCATTCTAAGTTTTTGAAAGATATCCTATCCAACAGGAAGAAATTAGAAGATTTGTCTATTGTTAGCTTGAATGAAGAATGTTCTACCCTCCTCCAACATAAACAAAACCTGCCATAGAAATTGAAGGATCCTGGGAGTTTTTCTATTCCTTGTGTAATAGGTAGCACCACTTTTGGCACAAAATTAGTGGATTTAGGAGCTAGTATCAACTTGCTACCTTACAAAACTTTTTGTAAATTGGACTTAGGTGAACCAAAAGCCACTAGGATGAGTATTCATTTAGTAGATAGATCCATCAAATATCCTAGAGAGGTTGTGGAGGATGTGTTTGTTAAGGTTGACAAATTCACTTTTCCAGTAGACTTTGTTATTCTTGATATGGATGAAGACTCAAAGGTTCCATTGATCCTACGTATACCTTTCCTAACTACTACAAAAGCTGTTATAGATGTTCATGAGGGAAAGTTGACATTAAGAGTTAAAGGAAGATGAATTTATCATAAGACTTTTAGACTGTATGAGACATTCTTCTTCACAAGATGATTACTTTAGGATTGATATTTTCGATGATTACATTTCTGAACTTTTGCCAGAACACTTTGTTCAATGGACTGAAGATAGTTTGGTGGAAGATTTAGAACAATATCCCCAATTGCTATTAGCACATGTGGAGAATTCTAAGGATAAATCTGAACTAGCAGTTTTTAAAGTGATAGAAGGGTTAAGCCTTGGGTAAATGAGAACATCCATTGACCACTGATAGGGGTTAAAATCATCATTCTTTTCCTAGTTATTTAAGAGTGTTTTGAGATACATTTGTTGTAATAACTAGGCATATTCCTTTCTATTTGACATTTTGCTTGTAAAAGGTATTTTTGGCAAATATGTGCATATTTAAGTTTAAATCAAGAAGAAAGTGCATAAAAGCAGAGTAGATCTGGCACCAGGCCCAGCCGATGGACTAGGCACTGGGTATACTCTACTTTAGCAGAAGAAATTGAGCAAGCTTTAGGGGAATTCTAGAACAGACCAGGTACTAGATCTGGCAAGTACACCTAGCACTGGGTCCAGTCTGTCTACTAAGGAGAAGCGGCCAAAAATAGAGCAAAGATAGGGAAGAACAGAGTGCATCTGACGCCAGGTGGGTCGAAGGTACTCGGCACCAGGTACGCTCTGGAGGCAGAAATTTTGTACACGAAATTAGGGCATATCCAATGATTTTGGTATTTTTCTATTCCTACTCGGTCAAGACTTTCTCTACCACGAAATTGGCATACAAGATGCCTAAAAAAGTATAAGAGAAAACAAGGGTTGGAGATATAATAGAGAGAGGTGAAGTAAATAGCAGAAATTATCAATCTCTCGCTGAAGGAAGAGTTCACCCAAATTAAGAAGGATTATTTGAGGAAGTCTTCAAGGAAGAAGAAAGAGTCTTGTCTATGAGTGCATTCTCTCTCTTTATCTTTTTTTCCTTTAACAATGACGTATTCAATGTTTTCATTATAATTTGACAATATTTTGGGATTCATGATTTATGCATTAATTTAACTACATGATCAATTTTCTGTCATTCTTGGTGTTTGATTACTTGATTTTATTTAGGTTGATGGAATTAAATTTATATATAATGGACTTGGGAAACGAAGTTAGATTGAGTTTAATTTAATCAATTCTACATATTTGTTAAATCTTAATGGACTTAGGAAACGAAGTTAAGATAAAAAAAACTTAACTAATAAAAGGTTAGTTAATTTTGCCTAGAGCATAGGGTTGTTAGCTAATTTTATACCTATAAAGAATTATATTTTATGCATCTTTTGGTTATGTTGGTTTGATTGGAAAATTTGCTAATTTAAGCAAGGGGTAGTGATTCGATTGGGAAAGAAGTGGAGTCTATATAAATGAATTCAAGACTTGAAAAATGATTGAACTTTACTTTATATTCCATCATGATGTCAACATGATGATGAATTGAGATAGTTGTTATGTATGTCATTGTTATGTTTAATAGGATAGGTAGCTAAATTGCATAATCCTACATCCTTGAGTTGTATATATTTCATTTTTTTTCTTTTTATTCTTTTCTCACTTTATTTGGGTCGGTTAAACAATAAATGAAAAGTGATTAGTGCGTACTTATTCTTCTGAGGATCGATACTCGTTAATTCCCTATATTATGCTTGCGACGAGTATAATTGCTCACATGTGTATTTTGGGATTAATGAATTAATTAAAACTTGATTAAGGAATGGATTTCAAATAGATGATTTTATGCATCTAAAATTTACGCATCAAGTACCTACCCGAGCTAGAATTGAAAAATCTTCCAGATCATCTTGAGTACACATTTTCAGCCCCAGGGAACAATTTGCCAATAATAATTGCAAGAGAGCTGAAGGAAGGGCAAAAGCTATAGTTAGTGCAAATGCTTCAGAGTCACAAAAACACTATAGCATGAAAACTCACAGATGTTAAAGGAATCAGTCTTTCATTCTGTACCCATAAGATCCTACTTGAGGAAGATATAAAGCCTATAGTACAACGCCTACAGAGATTGAACCCAAACATGAAGGAAGTGGTTAAGGGTGAAGTGATTAAGCTGTTGGATACTGGAATTCTATATCCTATTTTAGACAGTGCGTAGGTGAGCGCTACACAAGTGGCACCAAAGAAGGGGGTATGACAGTGGCACCTAATGAGAAGAATGAGCTTATCCTAATACGGCTTGTCACAGGATGGTGAATTTGCATTAATTGTAGAAAGGCAATGACACCACAAGAAAGGACCATTTCCCCTTTCTCTTTATTGATCAAATGTTAGAAAGGCTAGCTGGACATATGTACTACTGCTTCATTGATGGATTTTCTAGCTACTTTTGGATCCCTATAGCTCCTAAAGATAAAGAGAAAACTACCTTCACCTACCCTTTTGGGCGTTAGTGTTGTTCCCTAGAGGTAATCACTTGTACTTTGTATATGACACATTTATTTTATAATACAAGGCATTATTTGTCTTTCAGTTTTTTTTTCTTTACTTTAATGTAAAATAACTATTAGATAAAGTCTCTAATACAATACTGTGTTACGGAAATCATGATAGAGATCATGGTGTGAGATTCCTAGTACAATGTGTAGCATTAATACTTAAATAATCTCTAGTCGTAGTATTATTGAAATATGACATAATTAATGTGTTACGACTAGCACGTGTTAGACTTCCTGATCTGATCAGGTAGTGGTTCTCATATCCATGAATATTAAGATAATCAAAGTTAAAACGTAGATACTTATTAATAGAACAAGTACATTAGATGACCTGACTATGAGAAAATCAGATGGATAACTATGTAGTGTCAGTGATAGAATCTCATTATAGCAAACATGCAAGTGCCATTCGACTTGAGATCTCCAATGTATTTTGTTTGTTGAGCATTGTACTTTAATTCTAATCTCTGGAGTCAGATCGAGGGCTATCTATAGGATGGATATTGGGAACAATGTAAGGTAAACGAAAGTAGTTGAGAGGGTCAATAAAGGATTCACCACTCCATAGTAGAAATGAATATCTTACGGCCACTTGTTGGAATTACTACTCGTGAAATCCTTGGACAAGGTTATTGTGTATTTGAAACAATTCCAATTGATACACTTGCAGAGTAGTGAATTCCTGGTGCAAGTACAAATATATTCGAGCTAGAATTAATATTTATTCTGGATGAAGCTAGCACTAATTTCGTACTCTAAACAAAATGTGATATTGTATGGTGAAAGGAATTTATTGCACTGTAGTTTGTTATTGAAAGGTTAATGTTAAGCCACTTGACTTCCTAGACTCTTGGGTGGTCATGATGTGTTGTTCAATACCGCTCATGATCTACTGAATATGAGTTTATTAATTGATGAATTAATAAACCAATCTTGTTTAGAATTAATAGATTAATTTTAAGTTATTAAGGATTGTTAATCTCAAAGACATTTGGATTAATTCGTATTCGCTACCAATAGACTGGGAAAATTAATAGGTCACACACAATAGAGGATTATATACTCGAGATGTTATATGGTAACATTGTGGAGTTAATTGTGAGAAATAGAAGTTATTTGGGCTAAATTATAAATAGTTATAATTTTGTAGGCAAATTGTAATTATGAGAACTTAAAGGTTCTAATTACAATTTAATGAATTCTAATTTGATTAGAATTCACAGAGGTTGTATCGGCATATTTTTCTGGGGATTTTCCTTAGAAGAGTTCGGGGATTTTTTTTTTTATCTTTTAGAGATAGAGAAAAATTATGCTCTCTGGGAAAAACCTCACGACTTTCTCATTCTTCTTCTCTGTGATACTACCCTAGATGGTGTCCGAGGTTCTTGAGCATCCTCGTCGGGATACTATTAGAGCCAACCTCACACAAAGACTGGAGTGGCTCGTCTTAGATGCCGGTGTAGTCTGGTTTTTAGAACAAGCATATTTGGATCATGCCTTAGTTATTTAGCAGTCGGAAGAAATTTTTGAATTGCAGAGACATTACTGAAAAGGTATATTCCTTGTTTTTAATCTGTATCAACACATAAATGCGATCCTCTTATCATAGAATCCTTGTATTTCTGTTGTGTAATGCATAGATGATGCATGTATGGATTCTACCAGTGGTATCTGAGCTACTTGTATGTGTTTTATGGACATTTGTTCACTATGAAAGCTGTTTCATGTTTGTCTTTGTTTTTCATTTCATGTTGTGATCATGTTTCTGGAAAAATTATTTTCGTTGATTTTGTTGCCTATGTCTGAAATTGTTGCGCGCATATGTTTGGATCATAGAAAATATTTCTATGATTTGTTTGATTAAGAATTGTTCTGTTCTTGGGTCTGAGTCTCTTAGTTAATTTTCCTTTCTCTATTTTCTGGAAATTTTTTTTTTTATTCTGAGAGAAATTGGTGAATGCATTGATCTCTGGAAATTGTTTCCAGGACTTCGAAATAGCATCATGAATGCTAGATGAATTTCATTGTATGTTGAAAGTCGATTCTAATGTTTGGGTTTTGTATAGGAAATGTTTCTGTAATTTAGTATTTTTGTAGATTTTGTGTGGTTAGTTTGGTTCTGAAATAATTGTTTTATGAAAACTTGATTGAAGATGAAAATTGTTTCATGAGTTTTTCCTTTGGATTGAACATGAACAGAATATCTATTCATAGAAATTCACTGCAAAATCGAAAGAAAAACAATCCAGAAATTGTTTTTGGAGATGAAGAAGAAAAAAAAAAGGAGTTTTTTCTACCCAAGCCGCGGCTTGAGGCACAATTGGCCCTAAGACATGGCTTGCTTGTGCCATGTTACCCGAAGCTGGGAGTCTTAATTGATCTTGGATCCTTCCTGTGATAGGATTTTGTCCTATATGGGCTCTATATAATTTTTTATTTCTTTTCCATTTCGGTTGTTTTTCCCTCGGTGGCCTACAAAAGTTTTTTTTTCTTTTTCACTTGTGCCCAAAGTTTTCCAAAAGTTTTGTTTTAGGAGTAACCGAGATTTATTTCTAAAATTGGTTTGGAAATTAATTATTTAAAATAGTGATTTTAGATATGTAAAAAAAAAAATAATAATAGTAAGTTTTTTTTGAGAATTAAATCTAATTATGATTAGTTTGTAATTGAGACCCATGATTTGAGATAAAATTATATTTGGAAATTAATATATTTTCTAAAATATTGATTGTAGATTATATATTATTATTTAATTTCTAAAATATGATTTTAGCAATCAATAAATTTTCTAAAATATTGATTTTAGATTTTATCCTAATGAAACAGCTAGAATTTGATTTTAGAAATTAAATCTGAAATATTGATTTTAGATTTTATCCTAATTAAACAGCTAGAATTTTATTTTAGAAATTAAATCTAAATTTATTTTATTTTTCCAAAATAGAGATTTTGGAATAATAAAATTATATCTATCTAATTTTTGTTTAAGCTAAATTAATGGCATGGTGGATGGTTATGGACTAAAATCAAATTATATCTATTCATTTATTTTTACAGTTTTTGGTTTTTATTAAAAATGACATACGAGCCCTGCCTTCTCTAAAATTCTTGTGTCATTCTCTACTCATCTAACTCCTCTCGAATGTAACTTGAGATTTCTCTATCTAGGAAATTTATACAATTAGATTACATAAGTTAGATAGGGATAGAATTATTTTAATTTTGGAGATGGCGACCAAAATGAGGCGTGAGGGTAAGACCTTCTACTTACAACATGCATGAACGTATAGGGTTAACTATGTTAATTTTTTTTTTAGGTCAAGGAAATTAATTTAGGGAAAGTCCATAACCATACCATGTAATCTCTTTATTACCATGATTATTAATTTATGTGATTTACTGATATATTTATGCATGTCATTTGATAAATCACTAAAAGGATTAAATCCCTCAATTAATATTGAACCTAATTCCTTTCATTAATATAATAAGAACGAGAGTCCATTCTCGAGACCAGGTTGTTAGGCTAACCCAAGCCTACTCAACATCCAGCATGTTCAAGTTATGGAATTAAATTCCTAATTATTGTGTCGTGTTTAACAAAATACTTTATCCCGATTGGGCTAAGTCAATTATAAAGAAATTTAAAGGAAATATTGAGGTAGCCCAAAACGCTGTAAGATTAAAATATGTTAATCATCCAATGATCTGGTAATTATATACGATATAATTAGTTTTGGATACCTACTATTGAACTCAAGGGTGGCTTGTTGAGCAAACTGAAGGTTATTCTTGAGAAATTTGGATACCACCACCTGAAAAAGCTTCCAACTGGCTTTCCCGAATCAATAGTGAGAGCTATTGGTTTGAGTAAAATAGTGGAACAAAAATGTGATTAATTAAAGACCTAATTATCTGCACTTCATGTGCATATATAGTTAGCAAATTTTCTATATCTTTACATCTAGGTCACGTGCATTATGTCAACCGGCCTAAACTTACGTAGTATCTTGGAGACCAGCAAACTAACTAAATCGAACTATCTCGACTAATATAGAAACTTGACAATCATTTTCAAATCAGAAAAGTTGCTCTACGTGCTAGATGCTCCTATTTTGCCACCACCAACCCAAGATGTTCATGCCGATGAGCATGCTGTCCAAAAAAAGAACAAGGAGGACAGTGACACGACATCTTATTTCATGCTGGCTTCAATGACTCCAAAGCTACAAAAACAACTCGAGCATATGGATGCTCAATCGATGATTCTTCATCTTCGAGAGCTATTTGACACCTAAGCCAGAATAGAGAGATATGAGATTTCGAAGCAACTGTTCCGTTGTAAAATGGCTGAGGGTGCTTTTGTGGCCACTTGTGGGCTGAAAATGCTGGGCTTAATTGAGAGGCTTGGATCTATTGGGTTCGTGATGGACCATAAATTAAGTCTTTACTTAATTCTACAATCTTTACCTAACAGTTTTTTATAATTTGTGATTATTTATCAGTTGAATAAGATTAAGTCCACCACTCCTGAGTTGAACAATCTTCTCAAGACTGTGGAGTCCTCCATGAAGAAGGAAACTAATGCAGTTTTGATGGTAGAATCTTCTTCTTCTAAGAAGAAATTTCCTAAGAAGAAGAAGAAGGCTCCCATTGAGCCCAAATGTGGTGTAAAGAAGGACGCAGCCACCAAGGGCCCGTGCCATCACTGTGGCAAGATGGGCCATTAGAGGTGCAACGGCCAGGCCTACTTAGAGACCATGAAGGAAAAGAAGTAGAAGGAGAAGCTTATGGGCAATTCTACTTCTACTCCAGGTATATTTATGATTAAGATAAATACTACCTTTAGAAATGAGATATGTGTATTGGATATCAGATATGGATCTCATTTGTGCAATAACTTGTAGGGATTAAAGGGCAGTAGAAGGCTAGGAAAAAGTGACGTGGACCTACATACTACAAATGGAGCAAAGGTTGTTGCATTTGCTGTGGGGACTTACGAGCAATACTTGCCTTCGTGATTAGTTTTAGAACTTCAAAACTATTATTTTGTACCTGTTTTCTTAAAAAATATTATCTTTATTGCACGTTTAGATTTATATGGATTTTATTTAATTTTTAAGAATAAATATTATTCTTTTTCATTGAATGATATCTACTATAGTTCTACAACATTGGTTAATGGTTTATTGTTATAGACATGGATAATCATAGTCTTAACATAAACAATAAGAAACCAAATATTGATAACCAAAACACCTCCTAGTTCTGGCATTGCCATTTAGGCCATTTAAACGAGAATCGTGTTTCTAAGTTACACAGGTTTGGTGACTTAGGGTCATTTGATTATAAATTATATGGAACTTGTGAGTCTTGTTTACTAAGTAAAATGGCTAAAACTCCATTTTCTGGAAAAGGAGAAAGGGCCAAAGAGTAGTTAGAACTCATACATTCTGATGTATGTGGTCCAATGTATATACAAGTAAGAGGAGGTTATAACTATTTCATAACCTTTATCAATGATTTTTCACAATTTGGGTATTTGTGTTTAATGAAATACAAATCTGAGTTCTTTGACAAGTTCAAAGACTTCAAGAATAAGTAAAGAAACAGCTTGGCAAAGTATTAAGACTCTAAGATCGGATTAAGGAGGTGAATACGTAAGCCAAGAGTTTTAGGATTATATTACAGATAAAGAGATATTACCTCAATAGACTCCACCACATACACCTCAACATAACGGTGTATCTGAGAGAAGGAATCGAACCTTTGTAGATATGGTATGGACCATGATGGCTTCTACAGACTTACAAAAATCATTTTGGGGTATACAGTAGAGACTTCTATTTATATTCTAAACAAAGTTCCATAAAAAATGGTTGATACTACCCCAATTAAGATGTTCTTTGGCAAGAAACCAAAGTTATCTCACTTAAGAGTATGGGGTTACCTTGCCTTTATCAAAAGGCCACAATCAGACAAACTTGAAAGTAAGTCTGACAAGTGTTTGTTTGTTGGTTATCTGAAAGAATCTTTCAGGTATTACTTTTATCTGCCCTCTGAAAATGAAACGGTTGATACTACCCCATAGGAATCATATGGCACTTGTGAGTCTTGTTTAGTAGGTAAAATGGCTAAAACTCTTTTTTCTAGAAAAGGAGAAAGGGCCAAAGAGTTATTAGAACCTATACATTTTGATGAATATGGCCCAATGTCTATACAAGTAAGAAGAGGTTATAACTATTTCATAACCTTTATCGATGATTATTCACGATATGGGGATTTGTATTTAATGAAAAATAAATCTGAAACTTTGAAAAGTTCAAATACATCAAGAATGAAGTAGAAAAATAACTTAGCAAAAGTATTAAGATTCTAAGATTGGATCGAGGAGGTGAATACTTGAGCCAAGAGTTTCAGAGTTACCTTAGAGCTAATAGAATATTATCTCTATGGACTTTACCATATACACTTAAACATAATGGTGTATCTAAAAAAAGGAATTGAACCCTTCTCGACATGGTATGGACTACGATAGCTTCTACAGACTTGCCAAAATCATTTTGGGGGTATACACTAGAGACTTCTATTTATATTCTAAATAGAGTTCTATAAAAAATGGTTGATACTATCCTATTTGAGATGTTCTTTGGCAAGAAACCAAACTTATCTCACTTAGAGAATGGGGTTGTCCTGCCTTTGTTAAAAGGCAACAGTTAGACAAATTTGAAAGTAAGTCTGATAAGTGTTTGTATGTCGGTTATCTGAAAAAAAATCTTTTGAGTATTACATCTATCTCCCCTCCAAAAATAAAGTGTTTATTTCGAAGCATGTTGTCTTCTTTGAGAAGAAGCATATCCTTAAAGGGGACAGTGAGAGTAATATTGAACTTAATGAAGTTCAAAAAGAACAAACAAATAAGGATCAATCGTCTGATCCCACATCTATTGAAATAATAGATGAACCTTCTACCATACAAGATTCTCGTAGGTCCAGTAGGTTACGTGTGGCACTTGAGAGATATGGATTTCTCATAAGTGACCATATTAACGTAATACTCATAGATGAAGATAAGCATACTACCTACAAGGAAGTTCAGAATAGTTCAGAATTTGACAAATAGCTTGCGGCTATAAAGTTAGAGGTGGATTCCATGTACGACAACCAAGTACGGATTTTAACTGATTCACCCAAAGGAATCAAACCTATTGGGTGAAAATGGATTTTCAAGAAGAAAACTGAAATGGATGGTAACGTAGTTACCTATAAAGTATGACTAGTGGCTAAGGGTTATCGTTAACAATATGGTATTGACTAGTAGCCATTAGCCATGCTAAAATCAACAGGATACTCCTAGCCATTGCCGCTTATCATGATTATAAGATATGGCAAATAGATGTGAAAACAGCTTTACTAAATGAAAATCTTACTGAGGAAGTGTATATGACACAACCTAAGGGTTTTATATCCAATGATAGAACAAAAGTGTGTAAGCTGCAAAGGTCTATTTATGGACTTAAGCAAGCTTTTAGGAGTTGGAACATCCATTTTGATGAAACAATCAAAGTGTTTGGTTTCATTGAAAACATGGATGAGCCTTGTGTGTACAAGAAGGCTAGTGGGAGCACAATTGTTTTCTTATTGCTTTATGTAGATGACATATTGCTAATAGAAAATGATTTACTTATCCTACAATCAGTTGAAGTTTGGTTGTCCAGGAAATTCTCCATGAAAGACCTTGGAGAAGCAACCTACATTCTTAGAATAAAGATCTATAGAGATAGGTCAAAAGGTTGCTAGGTCTTTCACAATCCACATACATAGATGCTAAAGGTGTTTAGCATGAATCAATCCAAAAAGGGATTCTTACCCATGTCCCATGTGATAAGCCTTTCAAAGTCGATGTCTCCTAAGATACAAGTTGAAAGGGATGACATGAGTAAGATTCTATATGCTTTGGCAGTTGGATCTGTCATGTACGCTATGATATATATGAGACCCGATGTATCCTATGCTCTCAATACTAATCTGACCCTGGTTAGGGTCATTGTGCAGTTGTAAACAACATCCTTAAGTACTTGTGAAGGACTAAGAATATGTTCTTGGTTTAGGGAGAAAGTGATTTGAAAGTAAACGGGTATACTTATGCCAGTTTTCAATATGACAAAGTTGATTTGAAATCACAATTTAGCTACGTGTTTATGTTGTGTAGAGGGGCAATAAATTCGAAGAGTTCTAAACAAGAAACTATTGTAGACTCTACGACAAAAGCTGAGTACATAGCCGCTTCTGAAGCAGCTAAGGAAGCCATTTAGATCAAGAGATTTGTGACAAAACTGGGTGTGGTCCCTAGCATTGTTGGTCTAATATCATTGTATTGTGACAACAAAGGAGCCATTGCATAGACAAAAAAACCACGGTCTCACTAATGATCCAAGCACGTGCTATGATGCTATTATTTAATCTAGGAGATCATAGATAGATATGAACAAAAGATAGAGATAGTTCCCAAGGATAAGAACATTGCTGACCCATTTACAAAAGTACTATCGCAAAAGAAAAATGATGGGAATATTGAGTCATTCATTATTAAATACAGGAATGATTGACTCTAGTGCAAGTAGGAGTCTGTTAGTGTTGTGCCCTAGAAGTAATTACTTGTACTTTGTATATGATACAGTTGTTTATAATACAAGGCATTATTTATCTTTCAATTTATTTTCTTTACTTTCATGAAAAAAAAAACTATTAGATAAAGTCCCTAGTACAACATTATGTTAAGGAAATCATAATAGAGATCATGATGTGAGATTCCTACTGCACTACATAGTGTTAGTTCTTAAATAATCCCTGGTCATAGTATTAATGAGATAGGACATCATTAATGCGTTAAGATTAGCACGTGTTAGATTTCTTGATTTAATCAGGCGGTGGTTCTCATACGCGTGAGTATTGAGATACTGAAAGTTAACATGTGGATGCTTATTAATAGAACAAGTATATTGGATGACCTAACTATGAGATGATCACATGGTTAACTACGTAGTGTCAGTGATAGAATCTCGCTATAGCAAACGTGCAAATATCCTTACACTTGAGATCTCTAAGATACTTTGTTTGCAGAACATTGTACTTTGATTTCAATCTTTGGTGCTAGATCGAGGGCCGCCTATGGGAAGGATATTGGGTACATTGTGAGGTAAATGAAAGTAGTTGAGAGGGTCAATAAAGGATTCTTCACTCCTAATAATTTGAGCGAATATCTCATAGCCACCTGTTGGAATTATTACTTGTAAAATCCTTGGCCAAGGTTATTGTGTATTGGAAACAGTTCCAATTGATACACATGTAGAGTAGTGGATTCTTGGTGCAAGTACTAATATATTCGAGCCAAAATTAATATTTATTCTAGAGGGAGTTGGCACTAATTTTGTACTCTAAACTGAATGAGATATTGTATGGTGAAAGGAATTTATTGGATTGTAGTTTGTAAGTGAAGGGTTCATGTCAAGCCACTTGACTTCTTGGACTCTTGGATGGTCATGATGTATTGCTAGATACACCTCATGATATGTTGAATATAGGTTTATTGATTGATGAATTAATAAAACAATCCTGTTTAGAATTAAATGATTAATTCTAAGTTATTAAGGATTATTAATCTAAAAGACGTTTGGATTAATTCATGTTAGCTACCAATAGACTAGGAAACGTAATAGGTCACACACAATAGAAGATTATGTACTCGAGACATTTTTTATGGAAATGTTAATGGATTAATATTGATCAAAAGATATTTACAAAGTGGTTCACTAGTTAACAGTCAAGAGGACTGTTAACTAGCAATGGTCAATACAATTCTCGAAATTGGTCCGAACATTAGGGTACAAAGTAAATATAACAGTGTACACATGTGTTTTGATCCTTTTAGCAATTTCTATCGGTTGGCAAGTAGCTTCGTCAAACAGCGCCCTATTACGTGCCATCTAGATGTAATAGAACATGGCAGCCATAGTAGTAGCCTTAGCCTTAGCAATCCATGAAGAACCATGATTGGCTTGCTTGAACCACCTAAGGCAAGAGTTGGTTGTATTCATTGCTTGTGGTAAGCCCAGCCATACTTTAACTTCCATCCAAATAGGTGCAGAAACCGAGCACTTGAAAAATAAATGGTTAGTCATTTCCGGTTGTGCCTTACACAATGGACAAGATAAGTCATCTAGCCAGAACATAAGTGCATCTTTAGTTATATGATAACATTGTGGGGTTAATTGTGAGAAGTATAAGTTATTTGGGCCAAATTATAATTAGTTATAATTTCTAGACCAAATTATAATTATGAGAACTTAAAGGTTCCAATTACAATATAATGAATTCTATTTTGATTAGAATTTATAGAGGTTATATCGGCATGTTTTTCTGGGATTTTTCCTTAGAAGAGGCCGGGGTTGTTTTTTATCTTTTAGAGATAGAGAAAAATTGTGCTCTCTGGGAAAAACCTCACTACTCTCTCTTTCTTCTTCTCTGTGATATTACCCTAGCCATTACTATTCTTCTCTGCTAGCACAGAGATGGTGTTCGGGTTTCTAAAGCATCCTCATATGGATACTATCAGAGACAATCTCACACTGAGATTGGAGTGGCTCGTCTTGGGCATCGGTGTAGAATGGTTTTTAGAATAAGCATATTTAGATTGTGCCTCAGTTCTTCAGTAGTCAGAAGAAATTTTTGAATTACAGAGATATTATTGAAAGGTATATTCCTTGTTTTTAATCCGTATCAACACATATATGCGATCCTTTTGTCATGGAATCCTTGTATTTCTGTTGTGTAATACGTAGATGATGCATGTATAGATTCTAACATTGGGGCCTTTACTTACAGCCGTATGCTTTTTAGATAATGTAATGGGCTTGGAACTTTTCAAAGATGTATTATGGTCGTTTTTGAAGGTTTGGTAGGAGATATAATGGAAGTGTTCATCGATGATTTTTCTATCTTTTGGGATTCCTTTGAGCTTTGTTTGCAAAATCTAGAAAAAGTACTCAAGAGGTGTGAAGAGGCTAATCTTTTGTTAAATTGGGAGAAATGTCACTTTATGTTAAAGGCAGGATTGTCTCGAGGTAAAAGATTTCACACAAAAGGGATTGAGGTTGATCAAGACAAGATAGAGCTAATTGAAAAGCTTCTACCACCAACATTTGTGAGGGCCATTAGGAGTTTTCTCAGGCATGTAGGCTTCTATAGGAGATTCATCCAAGACTTCTCAAAAGTTTTCAAACCCCTTACTTCTCTACTTGAGAAGGATGCATTCTTTCAATTTGATGAAAAATGCTTATCTGCTTTTAAATTATTGAAAAAAAAAATTGATTAACTCTCCCATTTTTGTTGTTCCAGATTGGTCACTCCCTTTTGAGCTAATGTGTGATGCCAATGATTATACAGTTTGAGCGGCTCTTAGACAAAGGCGGGGAAAGTGCTTCTAGCTAATCCATTATGCTTGCAAAACTCTCACAACAACACAAGAGAATTATACCGCCACAAAAAAAGAGTTGCTTATTATAGTGTTTGGTTTTGATAAATTTCGCACTTACTTTATCTTACCTAAAGTTGTAGTTTACATTGATCACTCCACACTGAAATACCTTCTTGCAAAATGTGATTTTAAGCCTAGATTGATTAGATGGGTATTGTTATTGCATAAGTTTGATTTGGAGATCAAGGACAAGAAAGGAGTTGAAAACTTAGCTGCAGATCACCTATCATGGCTAGAAAACCCCATTTTGGAAGCACCAAAAGAAGAAGAGATTAATGGTGTCTTTCCTGATAAGCAATCATTGTGGCTTGAGAGTAAAAAACCCATTTCCCCTTGGTTTGCTGACTATGCTAACTTTCTCGCTGCAGTTATCCTTCCTAAAGGACTTACTCCACAGTAGAGGAAGAAATTCTTTTATGATGTGAAGTATTACTTTATGGAGGATCCATTCTTCTTTTGTTCGTATGCAGATCAGGTCATTCGAAGATGTGTAGAAAGTGCTGATTCTTTGGATATTCTTCAACCATGTCATGAAGGACTACTTGGAGGGCATTATTATGTAAATAGGATAGCAAGAAAGGTTGTTGATTCAGGATTCTATTGGCCTTCAATGTTTAAGTATGCACATAGGTTTGTGAATAGTTGTGATAGAAGTCGGTGGACAAATAATAACTCTAAACCTCATAGGTGCCACTCTCCATTTTCCAAGATATTTGATTATTGGGGGATTGACTTTATGGGACCTTTTTCCAAGTTCTTTTGGTAATAAGTATATTTTGGTGGTATTGACTTTGTATCCAAGTGGGTAGAAGCACATGCATTACCTACAACTGATGTTAGAGTGGTGATTAAGTTTTTGAAAAAGCTATTTACTCACTTTGGTGTGCCTAGAGTGCTAATAAGTAATAGAGGGACCTATTTTTGCAATGGCTAGTTGGAGAGATTGCTAAATAGGTTAGGTGTGACGTACAAGCTAGCTACTTATGTTTACTCCTAAACTAGTTACCAAGTTGAAGTAGTCAATAGGGAGCAAAAAAGAATATTTGAAAAGGTGGTAAATCATACTAAGAAAGATTGGAATGTGAAATTGGATAATGTTCTTTAGGCTTACCGGATAACATATATGACTCCTATAGGAACCACTCCATCTAGGCTAGTCTATAGAAAGTCATGTCACCTATTTGTAGAAGTACAACATAAAGCCTTTTGGGCCATCAAGTTGGTTAATATTGATCTTTACTCTGCAAAAACAAAAAGACTTCCTCAAGTGAATGGGTTAGATGAATGGATGAATACAGTTTATCAAAACTCAAGAATATACAAGGAGAAAATGAAGAAGTGGCATGACAATTACATCATATAAAGTCACAAATTGAAGAAGGGTGATCAAGTGTTGTTGCTTAATTCAAGACTGGGGCTATTTCTAGGAATGTTGAGATCGTGGTGGTTTGGACCATTCGCAATGACCAATGTGTCCCTCTTTAGAGCAGTGGAACTATTTTATTTAGAAAAAGGAGTCTTCAAAATGAATGGGAACCGGTTGAATCTATACCATGGGGAAAACATAGGAAGCATGGAGAAAGTTGATTACATCTTATACAATGTAGAAGAGCTTGAAAAGCTTCTATTTTCACTTTTGGTTTTTGGGGCTTATTTACTTTAACTTTTCTTTTCTCCTTTTTGAATTTAGTTTTGTATATATTTGATTAGGATTTTGATTTTGGTTATGCTATAGCATAATTTCTTATATTTGACATTTACTATATTTCACCTATTTTTGACAATTTTCTTTTCTTTTTTTTCTAACAAGATTACACTTCTCCATAAAGCTACGATCACATGGGTAGTATTGCTAACCTTCTTTCCCTTTTTCTTCATTTTTTGTCAAATTTGGATGTGGTTATTGTTATATTTATGCCAATGAGGACATTCTTTGGTTTAAGTGTGGGGGAAGGGTTAGGTTTATACTCTCTTCAAGATTTTATTATGTAAGACATTGTGAATTGTGCAGGATTTGGGCCATTTCTCTTTGATATTGGGAAATTTTTGTTTCAATTTTTTGACTTTGTTGGGCCTTGATCGTATTGTTGTTGTTCTCCTTTTAGCTTGAAAATTGAATTCAACACCTCTTAGACGATTTATTTTTGAGTAAACTTGTACATTAGGAATAAAATAGTTAGATCTTGAGAATTTAATTTTACATTATTCAGGCTTTAGTAAAAGTGACACCATGTTGTTTCTTAGGAATTGAGGTAGTGGTTGTGATGAAGTATAAGCATGGAACTTTAGGTTTAATCTTTGTTCTGTAATTGCTCAATTTGTCCTTATTCTGGGTATGTAAATGTGGATTGAGGTAAAACAACGAGAGAATAGAACAAGGTAGTACAAAAGCTGAAAAATCTTTATCTACATCTTTCCTAGGCCTTTGTACTACCTTGTTTAATCCACAAAAAATAGAAAAATTTCTAAAGTAAGGTAATGCAAGAGCTGAAAAATCATTATAATACATTTTTACTAGGCTTTAGCATTACCTTACTACAAGAAAAAGAATAATAAAACGATGGAAAAAACATTGAGAGAATAAAATGAGCTGATAGACTAACCCTACATTTGGGAATTTGGACTTTGGAGGTTGGGAGATCATAGAACTTAGAATTAAATTATTGGGCCTAGCTTATATAAATCACTCTACTCGCTTTCAATACCCATAAAATCAGAATAGAACACATTGAATGCCAATCCCCACCTAAACCTACCATACAATTAGAGGGAAGGGGTGCATATCATATCATAGTGCTAAAAAGTATATTTCTTAGATGAATTCGTGTGCCTTAGAATTGTGATATAAGGGTTATATGGTTTGTTTATACTTGTTAAGTAGTAAGAGTAAAAACAGAATTTTTTTAAAGGTCAAATTAGGAAGAAGGCTTGAGGCTTAGAAATGAAGAGAATTTGTTTGGAAAAATAAGAACAAGAGTTAGTGTGGTTAAGTGATTAAAGCTTTGTGATTTAATCTCTAAGGTCTTAAGTTCAAATCCCGTCACTTAAGTTTTATTCTTAATTATCCTAACCAATGTTTGAATTTCTCTTTTCTTATATTCCTTAAAGCTAGGAATGTTGTCTTAGGAAAGACGCAATTGTAATGTCCTAACTATGTGATCTTGTCCTAAAAGAAAACCTAGAAGAGTTTTGGTCTTCATCATTTCAGCAAGCATTGTCCTAACCTATTTAAATTCAAAATACTTCTATTTCTTTAATTCTTTTCCATTTTTATAAAAAAAAAATGTCTTGGATAAATGTTGGCTTGAATTTTCATAATCTCTAGCTTTTGGGATAGGAAAATGACTTAAATTTAGTAAGGAAAATAGGACGGTGGTTTTCAATTACATTACTATAGCTTTTCTTCCAAGAACTACATTTTCTTCTTGTTCTTGTTTTGGTTGAAATCAGGAAATTTTTCCAGCAATCCTTCTTGGCTGATTTCTAAAAATTACAGCAACATATGCCTATATAATTCTTGCTAGCAACCAACCATTTTGTGTAAATAGGAAAGCAGAAAATTCCAAAGAATTTTGCAGTTTGTATAGCCATACAAACCAGAAATTTTCCAGCAAATTACCAAGAGTTAGACATGGAAGTTAAGCCATCAGCTCATGTATAAGAACACCTGAAACTTTCCCCCTTCTTCTCCAAGATGATGGCTAGAAAATCACCATTGATGGACCTTCAAACACTTAAGTTTCAGCTACAAATCCATTTCCAAATAGTACAAAATTCTGCTCAGAAATCCTTTCATATCCTAAGAATTCTTGTAGCTAAATCCCAGAATTTTTCCAGCTTGCTTAGCAAAGTTAAGGACCAATTTCTTCCTCAAATTTGTTCAACATTTTGGCCACCTTGAAGCCATGGACTAAACATCTTGTCTTCTTCATCTACCATGGCCATTAGAGCTCCATTAACACACCTCAAACCACTCCTAACTTTACTCCATTCAAAACTTTTAAAACTTAAAAATTAAATTCTAGTTTTTACTCCCTTAAACTCTCACCTAGCTAGATGAATAAACTAAAATTTTCCCGTCTCTTATACAGCCATTTTCAGCCAGCATTAAAGCTGGAATAATCTTCTATTTCACGACCCATACAAAGCTAGACTAGCCACTGACCATTGAAGGACTATAAACCTTCAAGAAGGAAACATCATTAACAAATTTTCTACCTCAAACACCTCCACTTTTTCCTTATTTTGAAATTCAAACTAGCCGACTCTCTCTCTCTCTCTCTCCTCCCCTAGGATAACTAAAACCCACTCCCTAGCTAGGCCATTCTATCATCACACACCAAGCACACACAAATTATATTCTCTCAATTTTCTCTTATGTTCTCAATAACACATACTAGACTTTTTCAACCTTCAATCACCTCTATTCATTCCAAATCACTCCAAAAACTCTCAAATCAACTAGGACTCAACCTATACTCATTCATAGAACACTCCACAATACTAAAACAACTAAAGTTGATCTCAACTTCGAATCAAACATGCTCTTTGTCCCAGAACAAGAAGAACATCAAGAAGGTAAATTTAACCACCTTGATCCTTCTTCACTTCTTCATCTCCATTTCGTCATCATCTTATTCTCTCTCTCTCTCTCTTTCTTGACCGAACCATTGGTGGCCATTCTTGAACAAACTTTAATCAAGGGAGGACTCCTCAAGCACTCAAGGACTTTCATTGGACAAGATAACAACTTCAACTCTAACGATCATCAAACAAGTATTTCTTTCATTACCTTCTTCTTAAATTTTTGAACACAAGGCTTTTAGATGATGGAATTTATAGGTTGATCAAATAATGTTGGGATGGAGATATGTATGTAGGGGAAGAGAATAATTTTAAGACATGAAGATTGAAATGAATATTGAGGCTTAAGGATTATTGTTGGATTATACTTTAGGATCATTGTATGCTCATTAATATATTATGATTAAAGGCTTTATGTCTCTAGTAGGGATGTTGTGATGAATGATGGACACTATACTACTATTGTTTGATTATGCTCCCATGATGATGTTATTTTTGGCACAAAATCCCTTGATCATATGATTGCTAGTAGAGTATCACCCTTGTTGTGATGAATCTTATTAAAAGTTTCTTTTTGGGCAAATAAACATGTTATTTATTGAATATATGTGTGTATGAATATATATAAATTTTGTACTAGTAAATTCACTATGGTTATTAAAAATTATTATTATAGCTACTTTTACAACTATTATTATTATTATTAGTATTATTAACATTATTATTATCAATGCTATTCCTATAACTATTTAATTTAATTCATTAATTTCGGTAACCTCAATATTTTCAGAATTAATAATTACTTAAAATATTATTATTTTATTAGACAAATAAATAATAATATTTTTTATTAAGAATTATTAAATATAAATAATAATAAATAGTAAGTAATATCAATATCTTTTATATTCAAATTATTATTGATTATTCTTAATAAACTTGCGTATTATTTATAGTAATAAATAGTTATGAATATTAATTACTATTAATATAATTTATTATTTATTACTAACATTATTTTTTATATATTATTAATATCATTTATCATTTATTATTGGTGTTATTTATTATTTATTATCAATATTATTTAGTATTTATTATTAATAGTACCTATTATTTATTACTAATTTTATTTATTATTTATTAATATTATTTATAAGTATTAGTATTTGTTAATAAATAAATATGGTTATAGTTTATTATTTATTATTTATAACACCTATTTTATTTTGACTTATCAAATTAAACTTATTCTATAAAATACTTTATCCATTAATGTTAAAGCTTAAGACATTGTTGTCATAACTGGATGTTGTTGTAACTAGCTGAGCTTATGAATATTAGGTTGTGAGTTATTTATTTTGAGCAAGTGTTGTTTGGATATTGGGACTTATACCCTATATTTACCCCAGGCAGGGCTAGTTTACCTTGAACCAACTTGGAAGGCTTTTGTATCAAGGAAAAGCAAGAGATCAGGTAAGTCATTACATAAAGATGTTTGTGAACAAATGCATTTTTGAAGGTCAAATGCACTAAATTGACATGGAAGATGTACTATGAGATGCAATTATGGACAATTTATTCCTTCTAAAATAAAATAATTTTTGTCAACCAAACAATTTTCCATGCAAAAAAATAAATTTTCCTTAAACAAATTTTTATCTAAGGTTGTTCGAAAACCATAATTGCTACTTCAAAGAAAGCTCTTCATTGATTTTATATTTCCCAAGTGGAATAAACATAACCTTGAGTACTCAATAAGGGTAGACTACTAGGACTAGTCTATAAAGGGCTAGGTAAGTCTCTCAGTAGGAGGCCACCTCTGAGGGGCGAGCTCTGCCTAGACAAGAGGATAATTCTTGTTGGTCAGGCTGATCTGAGCTAGCAATCACAGTTCAAGTGGACTGTTTAATTCTGGAGTGGATAACAGGTAAGTTTAGGTGTAGAGATAGAGAAGTATATCACCCGGGGGCGGTACAACTACCTTGTATCGGAATGCACAAAGTGTGGCATCCTGATCACTCTGTTGTCACGATGCACAAAGTGTGGCATCCTAATTGTTCTTTTGTCATAGTACACAATGTGTGGTGCTATGTCCATTCATGATGCACGGTTTCATATTCTACTTTATTTGAGTGGTTATTTCGTTACAAGTT
Organism: Voacanga thouarsii; assembly: GCA_026120185.1. Taxonomy (NCBI): domain Eukaryota; kingdom Viridiplantae; phylum Streptophyta; class Magnoliopsida; order Gentianales; family Apocynaceae; genus Voacanga; species Voacanga thouarsii. The sequence goes on along the minus strand of JANUWF010001659.1, from coordinate 5,562,808 downwards.
GAGCACTTTACTTCACAAATGTTGGTAAAACACCACTCAGTGTTCAAAGATAAATTTTTGGACTTGTAGACTTTTTGTTGTGACTTGTTCAAAACTTGCATACATGAAATATTTTCTTAAACTGTCATGAGCACACACAAGACTTATGGAAAAATTTTCCTCACACCTTTTTAATATCATATCTTTAGGTCGATCCTGCTTCGAAGATTGATTTACTTATGTTGCCATGAGCGTGGAAGATTTACATTGATGTATTTTTTTGTTAGAGATTTTAGTTACCTTCTATTTGTTTTAAGAGTTGTACATGTATTGTTTTGGAATTGTAATAAGTTTATTATTAATTTATTTTCTTCTATATTTTATGTTACCTAGTTATAAAGACCCGTTGTCCTAAGGACGGGTTGACATCCTCACCCCTTTTGGGGCATGCGGGTAGTGGGGTGTTACAAGTGGTATGAGAGAGTAGGTTTAGGGAGCTATTGACATTATTTGGATTTATTATTATTTTTTTGGTAATCTCTAATACTAATCTGTGTGTTTTGTTTGTAGGATAGTTATGAGATTCGCGTCCATTACCTGAGTTTATCCTTTCGTGTATGGTAGAACACCTACTCCAGTTCCTGTAGTGGACCTATCTTCCTCTGACATGGAACCCAAACCTAGGTCAGATTGGTTTGAGTTAGAGAGTAGTGATAGTGAGATAGAGATGGAGGTTTCCAACCCTATTGTGCCTAATGATAGTAAGAAAGAGAAGATGGAGGTTAATGTTGTTGAACTAGAGTTACCCAAGCAAGAAGGAGGTGTTGAGGATGTGCAGGCAGTGGACCCTCCCATACGAGTAGTTGATTGAGACTCAGATTGCAAGGCTAAGGAGGAAGCTCCTAATCTTGACTTAGGTGGTAAGGGAGAAGAGGAGATGGGTGATGCTGAAGGTGAGGCAGGCGAGGAACTGAGTGATACTGACAATAAGGAAGGAGAAGGGATGGACGATTCTGATAGTGAAATAGAAGGGGGGATGGAAGAGTCTGACGAGGAGGATGAGAAGGAGGTAGTTGTCCCTCCTCTGACTCCACCAATAGGAGAGTTTGATATTACCCATTTTGGCTTTAACTTTGAAGAGTCTAATGATGAGGGAACCGACTAGAAGGATAGACTCACCCCGAGTATGAAAGCACTTAGGGAGTCAGTCTTAGGAGCGAAGGACAAGAGAAAAGGGAAGGTGGCAGAGAGTCCTAGGAAGAGTGGAACTAATGGTTGTACATTTAGGTTCCAATTAGGAATAGACTGCAGGAAAAAAAAGAGAAAGATGGTTCGAAGAATCTATTTTCGACTACTCGAGTGACGACTAGAGCAGCAGGAAGACTTAGTGGATTTGTGATGGAATTTGTTGGTTAGGGAATCTATTTATTAAGTTCATAGCCTTATTTACTTTCTTATCTATAAGCATCTGATTCCTATAGAGGTATTATCTATGATATCCAATTTTTTTGTGTTAAAGTATGACTTATTTTGAATAAAGCTTTTGAGTATTTCACTTCTTTAAAAAATAAAAAATAAAAAACTCTCATATGTTCAATAAGTAAGCAAAAGTTATATATGCTATCTTTGCATTATATGTTTGCATTCATATGTATGCATTTGTCAACCTATAATTTTGGTGATGATGATTAAAGATGGCACCTAGATGTAAAATTATAGTAAGAGGCTGAACTAGTCATGGCAGAAAAATCTTCAACACCTAAGTACGAGCCAACAGAGCACTTGTGGCCAGATAGGGGAAAATAGCATGAAGAAGAACAAGAGATAGAACTTGAGGGATCTTCTAAGATGATAGTTGGATAGGCCCGATTAAGACCCTACCACTGAATTCAACCAGTTGAGGAAATATAATTGTTGGAGGAAATAAGCTAAAACCATATGCGATGACCACGGTGGTTGAGTAGAGAGGACATGAGATCAGATACAGTCGTGGTTGTGAAACCCCACTTAAAGCCAACCATAGAGTAAGGGAGATGGGATGCATATCATGTCATCATACATAAAATAAACCTTTTTAAATGATTTTATGTGCCTTAGAATTGTGGTTTATAGGTTAAATGGCTTTTTATTTATACATAAAAAGGTAATTTTTCTTGAGGTCAAAATAGAAAAATGGCTTGAGGTTTAGATAAGACGAATATTTGGTTGAAAAAAATGAGAACAAGAGTTGTTATGATTAAGTGGTTAGAGCTTTGTGAATTAATCTCAAAGGTCTTGAGTTCAAATCCCATCACTTAAGTTTTATTCATATTTATCCTAGCTATGCCTAAATTTTCGTTTTTCTTACGCTCCCTAAAGATGGGAATGTTGTCTTCAGGAAGACATAATGGTAATGTCTTGACCATGTGGTCTTATCCTAAAAAGAATTCTAGAACCTATTTAATTTTGCTAGCCTTGTCCTAACATCTTTGAAATTTAAAGTACCCTAAATTCTTTAATCAATTTTTAATCATAAAAATTCTGTGATAATTTCCTGGCTTAGAATTCAAAAATCAGCCCTTGTGGGATGGAGATGGTCGAAAGTGAGGAGGGAAATTAGGTAGGGATTCCAAGGAAAAGAAAACACCATAACTCTTTCTTCAAACTCCATCTTCATCTTGTTCATGTTTTGGTAAGAAAAATCTGAAAAATTTTCCAGATTTCCTTCAAGGCTGTTTTCAAAAATTACAACCAGCTTCCCTACCTAATTTCTGCAAGAAAACCAGACATTTTATGTAAGATTGAAGGTTCGAAATTCAGTGAATTTTTGGAATTGTGCAAACATCCCAAAACCAGAATTTTGTTCCAGCAAGCTAGCAACATTAAACATGAAATTTAAAGCCACCGTTAGAACATATGAACAGCTGGAACTTCCTTTGTTTTTCTTCAAGACGAAAGCTAGAAAACATGGGCTGAAAATCTTGGCTTCCTCACCAACCTTGAATATTAGTACTCCTTGATCATACCTCAAAAACCTCCTAAGATCACTCTATCCAGAACTTATTCAAACATCAAACTAAATTCCAGATTTTGCTCTATTAAAACACTCCTGTAGCTAAGCGATAAAAAAAAAAAAAACCCCCGACATTATAAGACCATTTTCAGCCAGCCTTAGGTCTGAACAACCCTTCATTCTTTGATTGAAACCAAGCTAATTTAGCCATACAACATTGAAGAACAAGAGACCTTCTAAGAACAAACTCCATTAACTAATCTTATACCTCAAACAACTCCACCTTTTTCTCTATTTGAATTTAAAAAAAAATCTGAAAACCTTCTCTCTCATACTTGATAGCCGAAAACTCCTTCTACACTAGACCATTCGGCCATCATAATTCCTGCCACACTCTAAATTCCTTCTCTCTCAAACTCTCTCAAAAAACACCAAGAACACCAAGAACGCACACTTCACATCTTCAAGCCTAAACCAATCCTAAACACCTCAAATCACTCCCAAACACTCTAGATCATCCATATTCAACCTATATACTTCATTTATGCACATTATATCACCGAATCACACAAAGTTGAATTTGCAAACACATCCAACAAACCTTTTTTGTTGAAGGTTCCAAGAACACCAAAAGGTTAAATAAGAACAATTTCCTTGTTGTTCTTCTTCTATTTAATCTCTATTATCCTTCTCTATTCTTATTCCTCACACACACACACACACACACACACTCTTTCTTGGCCGAAATGGTGATGATCAACCATGGCTACTTTCGGAGCACTAAAGGCCATCAAGCACTTGAGGATCTTCACTAACCAAGGAAAATCCTTCATCAAACGAGCATCAATCAAGTAATTTTCCTTAATCTTCCTCTTTAATTCTTAGAATCGAGACTCCTAAATGTTGATAGGATGATTGAATAAAGTAGGGATTGAGGAAATGTATGTGGGTGAAGGGGATGGAGTTAGGACATGAGAGTTGGAATGAATGATTATGCCTTATAGATTTTACTTTTGGGTCATTATATGTTCATCATGATTAAAGAGATTTATGGATGTTTTGAAGCATGTTAGATATTATGACACCATTGTTGATTAGGCCTTTATATTTTTATTTTTCAATAAAGCCATAGATGAAGTTATGCCTCGTAGAAGATCATTCATGTTAGTGTATATGTTAATTCAAGACTATGTTCATGGATAGATTAACATGTTATTTATTATATGAGAATATGTTCATCGATCTTCTCTAACAATAGAAAATTATGGAAAAACTATTTTCTTTATTAATTCTAGAATTATTTTTATTAACTTTATTGTTATTAATTTAATTAGAATTACTATTTGATTTAAGCTAGAAAATTTGAAAAAACATTGGGTAGGTTTGAAATGGAGTGTTATTTAGAAATATTATTATTTTATTAGTTAAATAAATAAAATCTTTTAGTAAAAAAAATAATAAATAATAATATATTAGAATTAATTAATTTCAAATGACCTTATAGACTATATTAATTTGCCTTAGTAAAACTTTTATCTATATCCAGAAATATTATATATATTAAAATTGAATTATTATTTATTAATTAACAATTAATTGTAATTCATTTATTATTAATTTTAATGATTATTTATTATCTTTTAATTATTAATTAAAAATTAAGTGTAATTTATTATTTATAATAATACTATTTAAATATTACTAATTACCAATATTATGTAAGATTTATTATTATTTATTCTTTAACACTAATTTTATTTATTAGCAATATTACCCATTATTTATTATTTGAATCTATAACTTATTATTATTTATTTTATAACACTCATTTATTTTAACTTATCAAGCTAAGTTTTATTTTCTAAAATAATTTATCAATTAGTATTAAAGTTTAAGACATTATGGTCATGGTTAGTGGTTAATGTGGCTAGTTGAACTACGAATTATTTATGTAAGGCAAATATGGTCTGGATATTGTCTTAGACCTTGTGTTTACCCCAGGCTAGGTTTGGCTGACCTTGGAAGACTTTTGAACTTGAGAAGAGCAAAGGATCAGGTAAGTTCATGCATGAAACCATTTGAAGACCAAAGTTATCTTGACAAGTCAAACTCAATGTATACGAGTATTTGTACTATAAAGACAATTATAGACAATTTTCCTTTTTGTTTTAGTCAAGCAAACCAATTGAAATTAAACAAACAACTTTACACAAAATGCTAAACTTTTCCTAAAAAACTTAACTTTGACAAGAATTTTGGAAACCATAATTGCTATTTTCAAGAGAATCATTGTATGATCTTTTTCCTCCCAAGTGGGACAAATAATGTTGAGTACTCCATAAGGGTAGACTTCTAGGACTAATCTTTGAAGGGTTAGGGTAAATCTCTCAGTAAGTGGCCACCTCTAAGTGTTGAGTCCTTCCCGGATAGGATGCCAGTCCTATAGGTCATACCGGTCCGAGCTAGCAAGTTCTGTCAAGTAGACTATGTATTTTCGGAATGGATAGCTGGTAAGTTTGGGTGTAGAGATTGAGGAGTATCTCACCCGGTAGGCCGTACACCTACCTTATGTCAGTATGCACAAAGTGTGGCATGTTGATCGTTATATTGTCATGGTGCACAAAGTGTGGTGCTATGGCTACCTCTTTTGAGTGGTTGTATTTATTGAGCACATATATGTTTGAAAGTAAAACACCACTCTTCATTTGTGAAATTTATTTAAGGCCCGCTAGCACTTTCTTTTATGAAACCTTTACAACTTGCATACATGAACTGTTTTACTTGAAATACTCAAAGCATACACGGGCTTACTGAGATTTATGTTTCACCACCTTTTATACCATATTTTCAGGTCGATCCTACTGTGAGGTTATTTGCTAGAGAATTGCCTACGTGTTGATGGCTCATTATTATTTTTCCACTGTATTTCTTTTGAGAGATAGTAGCAACATTTATTTATTTTTTGAATTTGTTCATGTATTGCTAGGTTGCAAAAAGTTCATTTTTGAATTATTTCTTTTATTTATTTTGTGTATCCTAGTTATAAAGATCTCTTGTCCTGTGGATGGGGTGACATCCCTAGTCTTAGTGGGGGCATAAATAGTGGGGTGTTACAAGTGGTATTAGAGCCTAGGTTTAGGCAATTATTGATAGCATATGCTTTGTTTCATTAAGGATTAAATTCTTTTGACTAATCTGGCTTGTTTATACTGTAGGATGGTTAGAATGATTAGAACTGCGAGAAAGGGGTAGCAATGGCATTCACTAATTCCCATCAACCTGGAAGATTTACTAGTGCCACAACTTGCACCGCAACCTATGTCAAAACCAATCATACCTTTGGACAAGAGCAGTGATGTTGAGGTTCAGATTATTGAGCTACTTCCTATACCTGTAATAGACTTAGTAACTGATAGTGAGGATATGGAAATTGACATGGAGTATGTCCCATTCCCACATAGCCCCGTGATTGACTTGACTGTTGATAGTGATGACCCAGGAGAGATAGACTATGAATCTCTACCTAGACCTTCTTTTGTACCCCCACCCAATCATGTTGAAACTGGAAAGAGCTCTAAGATACCCGGGAAGGAGCCAATGGACTATGAGTTCATGAATGGGGCAGGGATAGATTTTTCTAGGAATACTGGAGGATGGTTTTATGATGTTGACATCGAAGCTTCTGATGAGGATTAGAGAGGCTAAGTTCTGCTATGCTTAGGAAGTTTTTATTTACAGCTTTCAATAAAGTCCAGTGCTAGGGTTCCATATATGTTTAATACTTTATTTCAAAATTTATGCAAATAAGAGTACTTGGTATACTCTAATCTTGAAAAAAAAAAAATTCAATTCTTTATGTAAACTTGCATCTAATTTACTTGGCTTAAGACTGAATGTGAATGCATGCTCGATTTGAATGTCTTAAACTTTGATGCATAAACTCATTATCTAGGGCATGGTTTAGAATGGCACCAAAGTGTCATGTAGCAATATTCAGTAGAAGGGTTTCTGAGGCAGAACCCGTGACTCCGGAGCTTGATGCAACTCAACTGTCATCGCCAAACTAGGGAAATAAGAATGAACTAGAGTAAGAAAAGGGATCAGAAGAACTTGTCAGCATGACTATGGGGCAAGCATTCAACAAAATGTCCAATATTCTACAAACCCTATCGGAGCGAAGGAATCCGAAAGGGGAAGATGAAGCATTGGAGAGGTTTCTGAAATTTCAACCTCCCACCTTCTTAGGAAAGGCCGAGCAAGACCAAAAAGTAGTGAAGTGGGTGGAATAGATGGATGACATTTTCGCCACACTCCAGTACACCGAGAAGCGAATGGTGAAATTTGCTGCATTTAGGTTGAGGGGCCCAGCTCGGGCATGGTGGTAGTGAGTTCAAGATGACTGGGTGATGATAGATCAGGACTGGATGTGGGCCAACTTTGTGGAGGCATTCAGAGTAGAATATTTCCCTAAGTGGATAGTGGAAAATAGGGAAGACGAGTTCCAAAATTTGAAGCAAGGGGGCATGACTGTGGCTCAGAATGCTGCTCAATTTACTCAGTTGTCAAAATACTGCAAAAAGCTATAGATACTAAGCAGAACCGAATAAGGCAGTTTGTTAAAGGATTGAGACAAGAGTTGAGAAGGGCTTTAACACCTTCTCCACCAACGAGTTATTCAGGGGCAGTGGACGCAGCGACCCGAACTGAGAATGAGGATTGTAGTAGGATGGCACCAAGACCTCTCTTATCGTCTAGACAACCACCGAGACCTTTCCAGAGGTAGCAACCTAATAAGCGACCTGCCATCCAGCAATGGCAGAACCGAGGGAAGTAAGCATGAACAACACCAGTTGGTCCTGCATAGAATCTTCAAGCATGCCAACACTGCAGGGAAAAGGGTCATGTAGAGAAGAATTGTTGGTCCAAGGGAGCAGAGCAAAAATGCTACAATTGTGGAGATCCGATTCATATGTGAAATGCCTGCCCAAAACTTCTTCGAATTGGGCAAGGAAACTCGGCTCAGACCATGGGAGCCAATCGAGCCAATCCGCGGGAGCCTTCGGAAGTGGAACTCAGAAGCCACAAGTGAAAGTGAAGGTTTTCACTCTTAATTGGGAGGAAGTTGGAACAAATGCAGCGGTGGTGGAAGGTACATTTACTATCCAAGGTCATTCCATTAATATATTGATAGACCCTGGATCTACCCATTCCTATTTAAATACGAATTGTGCATACCATTTGGGTTAGGGTGGAGTAGAACTATCTTTTACCTTGTTGGTGAGTACGCTCTTGGGGAAAATGGTGCAAGTGGATCGATATATGCATAATTGTAAAATTGAAGTAGGGAAAGAAAGCTTAGATAGAGATTTAGTAGTCTTAGCTATTGACGACTATGACTTGATTTTAGGTATAGATTGGCTAGTTAAGCATGGGGCTAAAGTAGAATGTAAGAATAAATCTATTCAGTTCATTAGACCGAAATGCGATATGTTGGAGTTCAACGGCAAGCGAGTAAAAAAGTTGAAGTTTTTGATAGCTGGAGCAAAAGCCTGGAAATTGTTAAAGCAAAGATGTCAAGGATATTTGGTCTATGTAATAAACAAGCCGAAGGATCAGTGTACCCTCAAAGATATCGAAGGGGTAAGAGATTTTCCCGACGTGTTTCCAGCTGAACTCATTTCTCTACCTCCCAATAGAGAAGTTAAGTTCACCATTGATCTAGTTCCGGGAGTGGAACCTATATCCCGAACCCCATATCAGATGGCACTGGTAGAATTGAAGGAATTCAAGGAGCAACTAGAGAAATTGGTGAAGTAAGGTTACATAAGACCTAGCACGTCACCCTGGGGAGCTCCAGTGATATTTGTGAAGAAGAAGGCAGGGATCTTGAGGTTATGTATCGACTACCGGGGGTTGAACAACCAAACCATGAAGAATAAGTATCCTTTACCATTAATTGATGAGCTGTTCGACCAGTTGCAAGGTTCCAGTTGTTATTCCAAACTGGATTTGAGGTAGGGATATTATCAAGTGAGGATAAAGGAGAAGGATATTCCCAAGACGGCATTCAACACAAGATATGGTCACTATGAGTTTGTAGTGATGCCTTTTGGGGTAACAAATGCACCAGCAATGTTTATGGATTTGATGCATCGAGTTTTCCAACCCTATCTGGACAAGTTTGTGGTGGTATTCATCGATGATATATTCATATACTCTAAGAGTCTCGAGGATCCTAAAGAACATTTGACGCTGGTATTGGAAAAGTTAAGAGAGCACAAGCTTTATGCCAAACTTAGCAAGTGTGAGTTTTGGCTGGATGTTGTGTCATTCCATGACCATGTGGTAACCAAGGATGGAATCAAGATGGACCCAACAAAAGTTGATGTAGTTTCAGACTGGAAGCAACCAAAGAACAACATGGAGATTCTAAGCTTCTTGGGACTGGCCGACTATTATAGGAAAATTATTAAAGGGTTCTTAGTGCTAGCATCACCTATAACCTAGTTGCTAAGAAAGGACATACCCTTTGTCTGGAATGAGAAATGCGAAAAGAGTTTCCAAGAGCTGAAGCAGAGGTTAATGACAGCACCCGTGTTGAATTTGCCAGAGGGAGATAAACCTTACGCTCTGTATACTAATGCTTTAAGAAAGGTTTGGGAGCAGTATTGATTCAAGATAGGAAGGTAATAGCCTATGCTTGTCGAAAGTAGAAGCCTTATGAAGTCAACTATCCAATAAATGATTTGGCATGGCCGCTATTGTATTTGCATTAAAGAAATAGTGGCATTACTTGTATAGAGCTGAGCATGAAATGTTTACCAATCACAAGAGTCTGAAGTACATCTTCACTTAGAAGGACTTGAATTTGAAGCAACGGAGATGGATGGAATTTTTGGAAGAGTATTGTTATCCTATCAACTACCATCCCAGAAAGGATAACGTTGTTGCTGATGTCCTGAGTCGTAAAGTCAAAATGGCCAGGCTGAGAGTACAAGAGATTCAAGCAGTCCAAGAAGTGTTGAATAAAAGGGCGAAAGTGTAAGAATAAAGGATTATTGTTAGCAATCTGAGATTGGCACCGGACCTAAGGTGGGAAATCATCGAAGCTCAGCAATGTAATGCGGAATTTCAACTTTTCAAGGACAAAGAGCTCAAATGGCAAGGTAGTGATTTTTGACAGGACAAAGCAGGAGTTTTGTATTTCTGAGATCATTTGTGTGTACCTGATGAGCACAAGCTAAAGGATAGGATTTTGGAGGAGGCGCATAAAAGCAAGTACGCTATTCATTTGGGAGAGGTAAAAATGTATCAAGACCTAAAAAGGCTTATTGGTGGCCCAGAATGAAAAGGAACATGGTTAAGTATGTCTTAACGTGTCTGACCTGTCAAAAAGTTAAAGCAGAGCACAAGAAGTTGACAGGATTGCTGCAACCGTTACCAATACTTGAATGGAAATAGGAAGAGGTGACCATGAACTTCATTAACGGACTCCCTATGGCAAGGACCCAAAAGGACGCCATATGGGTAGTGGTAGATAGATTGACCAAGTCAGCCCATTTCATACCGGTAAGCGTAAGGGATTCAATGGAGAAGTTAGCTCAAACCTATGTACGAGAAATAGTCAGATTGCATGGAGTGCCTTAGAGTATTGTGTCCGACCGAGATCTAAGATTTACATCCCGATTTTGGGGCAAGTTTCAAGAATCAATAGGTTCTAGTCTAAAGTTCAGTACAACAGTGCATCCGCAAACTGATGGTTAGTCAGAAAGGGTTATTCAGATATTGGAAGATATGTTAAGAGGTTGCATGTTGAATTTCGGGGATAAGTGGATTGAATATGTATTGTATGCGGAATTGGCTTACAATAATAGCTGTCAGTCTTCGATTGGAATGGCCCCATATAAAGCATCATATGGACTTAAGTGTTAAGTATCTCTATACTAGAGATGGTTGGAAGATAGCCACATAAGCAAGTCTAAAGAAGGCTACGTTTAGGAAATGTTAGATAAGGTAAAGCTAATCAGAGAAAGGTTGAAGGTGGCCCAGAGCCGATAAAAAAGTTATGCTGACAATAGGCAAAAAAAGTTGGAATTTCAAGTTGAGACAGTGTGTTCTTGAGGTTGACACTGAATCAAGGAATTCTGAAGCATCCGAACAGTTGGAAGCTGAATTTGAGGTATTTGGGACCGTTTCCGATAAAAGAAACAATTGGACTGGTGGCATATCGACCGGATTTGCCAAATGGGTTGACGGGAATACACGATGTGTTCTATACGTCTCAGTTGAAGAAGTACAATACTGACCTTGGACATGTTTTGAATGATGAACTGCTCGTATTGCAACCTGACTTGAGCTATGTTGAGAAACCCGTGAAAATATTGCACCGAAGTATCAAGACTCTCCAAAATAAGCAGATTCTTATGGTGAAGGTACAGTGGGAACATCATGGCATGCAAGATGCTACATGGTTAATGGAAGAGTGGGTAAAACGGAAGTATCCAGACCTAAGATAAATGTATGCATGAATTTTGGGACGAAATTCTTCTAAGAAGGGAGGATGTGAAATCCTACCTAAAGCCAACCCTGGAGTACGGGAGATGGGATGCATATCATGGCATCATGCATAAAATATCACTTTTTGAATGATTTTATGTGCCTTAGAATTGTGGTTTATAGGTTAAATCGGTTATTATACATGTTGGGAAGAAAGGGTAAAAAGGTAATTTTACTTGAGGTCAAAATAGGAAGATGGCTTGAGCTTTAGATAAGAAAAATATTTGGTTGAGAAAATAAAAACAAGAGTTGTTATGATTTTGTGGTTAGAGCTTTGTGAATTAATTTCTAACGTCTTAAGTTCAAATCTCATCACTTAAGTCTTATTCATATTTATCCTAGCTATGCTTGACTTTTCGTTTTTCTTACGCTCCCTAAAGATAGGAGTGTTGTCTTAAGGAAGACAAAAAGGTAATGTCTTGACCATGTGGTCTTGTTCTAAAAAGAATTCTTGTCCCCTTTAATTTTGCTAGTCTTGTCCTAACATCTTTGAAATTTAAACTACCCTTAATTCTTTAATCAATTTTTAATCATAAAAATTCTATGATAATTTCCTAGCTTAGAATTCAAAAATTAGCCCTTGTGGGATGGAGATGGCCAAAAGTGAGGAGGGAAATTAGGCAAGGATTCCAAGGAAAAGAAAACACCATTGCTATTCCTTCAAACTCCATCTTTATCTTGTTTATGTTTTAGTAAGAAAAATCTAGAAAATTTTCCAGATTTCCCACAAGGCTGTTTTTGAAATTCAGCCAGCTTTCCTATCTAATTTCTGTAAGAAAACTAGACCTTTTATATAATGTTGAAGGCTGGAAATTTAGTAAATTTTTGGAACTATGAAAACATCCCAAAACCAGAATTTCGTTTCAGCAAGCTAGCAACAATAAACATGAAATTTGAAGCCACCCTTAGAACATATGAATAGCTGGAACTTCCTCTATTTTTCTGCAAGATGAAGGCTGGAAAACCACCATTAAAAGACCTTCAAATACCCTTTGAATCCAGCTGCAAAATCACGCTAAAGAGAACAAAAAATTCTGCACCAAAACCATTTCAATTCCAAGTGTTCTTGAAGCTTAAATTCCAGAATTTTTTCCAGCTTGTCTCTTCAAGGCTAAAGCCGAATTTCTTCATCAAAACCCACTGAAATTCGGACCTTGTGCAGCCATGGACTGAACATCGTAGCTTCCTCACCAACCTTGAATATTAGTACTCCATGATTATACCTCAAAAAGCTCCTAAGATCACTCTATCCAAAACTTATTCAAACATCAAACTAAATTCCAAATTTTGTTCCATTAAAACACTCCTGTAGGTAAGTGATAAAACCAAAAAATCCCCTACCATTATAAGACCATTTTCAGCCAGCCTTAGGTCTAGACAACCCTTCATTCTTTGATTGAAACCAAGCTAATTCAGCCATACAACATTGAAGAACAAGAGACCTTCTAAGAACAAACTTCATTAACTAATCTTATACCTCAAACAACTCCACCTTTTTCTCCATTTGAATTTCAAAAAAATCTGAAAACCTTCTCTCTCATTCTTAATAGCCGAAAACTCCTTCTACACTAGACCATTCGGCCATCATAATTCCAGCCACACTCCAAATTCCTTCTCTCTCAAACTGTCTCAAAAAACACCAAGAACACCAAGAACGCACACTTCACATCTTCAAGCCTAAACCAATCCTAAACACCTCCAATCACTCCCAAACACTCTAGATCATCCATATTCAACCTATATACTTCATTTCTGCACATTATAACACCGAATCACACAAAGTTGAATATCCAAACGGATCAAACCAACCTTTTTTGTTGAAGGTTCAAAGAACACCAAAAGGTTAAATAAGAACAATCTCCTTGTTCTTTTTCTTCTATTTAATCTCTATTATACTTCTCTACTCTCATTCCTCTCTTTCTCACACACACAAGTAATTTTCCTTAATCTTCCTCTTTAATTCTTAGAATCGAGACTGCTAAATGTTGATAGGATGACTGAATAAAGTAGGGGTTGAGGATATGTATGTGGGTGAAGGGGATGGAGTTAGGACATGAGAGTTGGAATGGATGATTATGCTTTATTGACTTTACTTTTGAGTCATTATATGTTCATCATGATTAAAAAGATTTATGGATGTTTTGATGCATGTTAGATATTATAACACCATTATTGATTAGGCCTTTAAGTTCTTATTTTTCAATAAAGCCATAGATGATGTTATGCCTAGTAGAAGAACATTCATGTTGTAGTATACGTTGATTCAAGATTATGTTCATGGATAGATTAACATGTTATTTATTATATGAGAATATGTTCATAGATCTTCTCTAACAATAGAAAATTATAGTAAACACTATTTTCTTTATTAATTCTAGAATTATTTTTATTAACATTATTGTCATTAATTTAATTAGAATTATTATTCGATTTAATCTATAAAATTCGAAAAACATTAGGTAGGTTTGAAATAGAGTATTATTTAGAAATATTATTATTTTTTAGTTAAATAAATTAAAGCTTTTATTAAAAAAATAATAAATAGTAAAATATTAGAATGAATTAATATCAAATGACCTTGTAGACCATACTAATTAGCCTTACTAAAACTTTTATCTATATCAATAAATATTATTTATATTAAAATTGAATTATTATTTATTAATTAAAAATTAAGTGTAATTCATTTATTATTAATTTTAATGGTTATTTATTATGTATTAATTATTAATTAAAAATTAAGTGTAATTTGTTATTTATAATAATACTATTTAAATATTACTAATTACCAATATTATTTAGGATTTATTATTATTCATTCTTTAACACTAATTTTATTTACTAGCAATATTACCCATTATTTATTATTTGAAACTATAACTTATTATTATTTCTTTTATAACACCCATTTATTTTAACTTATCAAGCTAAGTTTTATTTTATAAAATACTTTATAAACTAGTATTAATGTTTAAGACATTATGGTCTTGGTTAGTGGTTGATGTGGCTAGTTGGACTAAGAATTATTTATTTAAGGCAAATATGGTCTGGATATTGTCTTATACCTTGTATTTACCCCAGGCGGGGTTAGGCTGACCTCGGAAGACTTTTGATGTAATACCCCGCCCAAAACCACCTTTGACCTATGGGGAAAAAGTCATGCATTGCATAGCATCTTGCATTTCATGTGATATCTTCAAATTATTTTTGCATGGGTGCATGTGATTTTCAAGGTTGTGCTTGCATAAAATTATTTAAATGTGTTGTTGCATTACTTGAGAGTTGTTTTAAGAGAAGTTTAGTAGAGGAGATAGAGGGATGAGAATTAGGGTAGAAAGAATTTCCTAGAGAAATATTATCATCGGAGTTAATTTGGAATATCGGTTGGTTTTGGTGATTTTCCTTGGTGACCCGAGTTTGAATCTTACCTCTTGCGAATCTTAGTTTTTCTTTTGAATTTTTTTCTCTAGATTTCTTCATGCTTTGGCCAAAAAACCCTAGCTATCCTAGTGAATTTCAACGCCATCATCTAAGGAGATAAGTCTCCATATTTATCTCCTAAATTCAAGGATTTTTGATGAGGATAAAGTTTAATTTTATTTCCAGCTTTCATTCTTTGATTTTTGAAAATCCTAGTTAGAATAATTAGATTCCAGCTTGGTTTTAATGTATTGGATTTTGTAATTGATAGTTGGAACTAAATTGTTATTTTTCTAGTTAGATACCTTGTTGATTTTGAACATAGAACCCTAGCTAAAAATCTAAAAAAATTTCCAGCTTAGTGCCGCCATCTTTGAAGTGTTTTAGTTCAAAACAAACTCTTTCAATACTAGGAAATCTTATCCTAAATCCTTTAGCAAATCATATTTTATTTCAATCCTAAATCAACCAGGTTTTACTCTCTCTTTTTTTCCTGCAGAATTTTGGCAGCCTTGTGCATGCACAAGCTGCACGAAATTCCTGCACTCCTTAGTGCAATCAAACTCTTCAAACCCTAGCTCAAATCACCTAGAACACCCCTTACCAAATCAGATTATTGTGGCGACACAAAATCAGATTTTATCCACAGAAAATTCCAGAATTTCGGCCAGCTTCAAACCAGGATTTTTGGCAGCTTCAAACCAGAATTTTCAGCCGGCTTTGCTTAATGCAATGACCGAAAATTCTACACTCCAACCACCACTAAAACTCCTTATTAAATTGGCCAATTTCAATGCCTAAAGAACTCATTATTTCCTCTCTGAATTGTGGATAGATTAGCAACCAAAACAGCCTGAATTTTCCCTCTTTTGTTCAGCAAATTTTCGCACAAAAACCACTGCATGTGCACAAGATTTTTGGTGACCAAAAGCTGTGCAAACTCTTCATTGATTAGCCAAAAAGACCTGAACACACACAACCCTTTTCTTGAGCAATATTTTGGCCAGCATAAGAGAACAATTCCAAATTATTTTCTCCTCTTAAACCTTCCCAATTTCAGCAGCAAAAAGGGGTACAACAAGCTACAATTTTCGCCCTTGCTGTCCAAGAAACCTAAAGCCATTAGGAGTCCTTCTTAGCACCACCATCTAACCCTAAATCAAACTTCACTAACCCTAAATTACAGTAGCTGACCACTCCCTCCTTCCTACACGAAAATTCCAGCAAGAACTCTTCTGCAATTTTTGAAAATCCCAAGAGCAATTCCTAGCTAAAAACCGATCACACCCTAAGGTAAGCAAAAATCATCTCAACTTCTTGAATCCTTTCTTCCGTCAATTCTTCTCTTTTCCTTCCCTTGAATCACGCCACCTAAAGGCTGATTTCATCCTCTTTAGATACCTTCGGACAAAAGGAAGGAAAGAAGGTAGCTTTTCTCTTCTTCTCAAATGAACTCGAGATGATCACCATAGGAGCATCGAGATCTTGATAACCCGGTTGTTTCAAGGTAAGGGAATTCTTACCCTTGATGTCGAAGTTAAGGTCTAATGAGATTGATGAGGTCAATGGAAGTATGATAGCA
Source organism: Voacanga thouarsii (assembly GCA_026120185.1). NCBI lineage: Eukaryota > Viridiplantae > Streptophyta > Magnoliopsida > Gentianales > Apocynaceae > Voacanga > Voacanga thouarsii. Next base: position 5,546,279 of record JANUWF010001659.1, on the reverse strand, counting down.
TGATATATGTGCTTGGTGGGGTTAGATGAATATTTTGAGTCGAGTAATTAATTAAGCATATTTGATGGATAGTAATGCCATGTTTTATTGTGATAATGACGGATGTAAATTGTGATGGTCAAGTCAAGACCTTTTTGATATATTAATCATGGCTTTGATGGATGTAGGGTCATAGTGTATGAACTTTGAGAAGTAGATAATTTATTTGGAGGTAGATAATGGATTGTGAATTGTTATGGGAATAAATGAGTTTAATGCATATTTGAATCGATTGAGACCCTGATCATGATATTATGTGATTCTAGATCAAGATGGTATTTGAAGGAAGCAAGCTATGATTTTATCTTGTTTGTCTGAGGCATATCAAGTAAGTCCCTGCATAAACTCTTTTGTTAAATGTTGTGATGGCAAGTCTATATGGTAAAGCTTTGTGAAGCTATTGTTAAACTATGTTTGCTTGCGTTGTAAACGTGGATATTTACTCTTTTACCGGTTTTGTCAAACTAACTATTTTATCAAGAACACTATTCTTTCTCCTAAATTTTTAGAAAACTCTGCTAAAGAAAACCACGTTTAAGAAAGCCAAGATACGGAAATATTTTGAATCAGGAATTGACTGATATGTTCGTTGAGTACTCAATAAGGGTAGGTTAACAATACTAGTCTTGGAGGGCTTGAGCAAGTCTTCTGGCAAGAGATCACCTCTAGAAGATAAGCTCGGCTTGAAAAGGCGACAGTGTTGGTTGGATAGGCTGGTCCGAGCTAGCATTTGTACCTGGTAAGGTATTATTTATTTTCCCAGCATGGACACCCGAATAGTTTTGTTGGGTGTAGGGAAAGAGGAGTATCTCACCCGGTGGGCTATACATTCACCTTGATCAGAACACCTAACGTGTGGTAATCTGGTCCAGGCAAGGTGCACCAAGTGTGGTGCCTTGTCCTCATGGAGCCCAACGTGTGGTGACAAGACTGTTTATTTGAGTGGATGATTTATTTTGTATAAAGTGTGACAATGAGAAAAACCCACTCCTTGCAAAGAGAAAATTATTTATGACTTGTCGAATATTTCTGCAAATATTTTTCACTATGCATACACGAACTGTTCAAAGTACCATGTGCACACACAAGACTTACTGAGATTTAATCTCACACTATTTTATATCATGTTTTCAGGAGATAGATTATGCTGAGCAAGCGGGGCATATGATAGTTGAAGCTTTTGTTATTTTTTTCCATTGTATTCTAGGAGACAATTATTGGTTCAAGTTTCTGATCAGATATTTGTTTTTGTTTGGTTTTGCTATGTTTGAGCCGATGTAGTAAGAGTTTTCCGTTATTTATCTAATTTCGATTTCTTTGGTTGTTTTTACATTTTTATACCTCGTTAAAGACCCCTTGTCCTCCGGGACGGGGCGACATCTCCACCCTTTTTGGGTACGTAGTAGTGGGGTGTTACATTTGAATTTGAGACGAGCAAAGGATTAGGTAAGTTCATGCATGAAGCCATTTGAAGACCAAAGTTATCGTGGCAAGTCAAACTCAATGTATACGAGTATTTGTACAGCAAACACAATTATGGAGAAATTTCCTTTTTGTTTCAGTCAAGCAAACCAATTGAAATTAAACAAATAATTTTACACAAAATGCTAAACTTTTCCTAAAAAACTTAACTTTGGCAAGAATTTTGGAAACCATAATTGCTATTTTCAAGTGAATCACTGTATGATCTTTTTCCTCCCAAGTGGGACAAATAATGTTGAGTACTCAATAAGGGTAGACTACTAGGACTAGTCTTTGAAGGGTTATGGTAAGTCTCTCTATAGGTGGCCACCTCTGAGGGGTGAGTCGTTCCTGGATAGGATGCCAGTCCTGTAGGTCATACCGGTCTGAGCTAGCAAGTTTAGTCAAGTGGACTGCGTAATTCTGGAGTGGACAACATGTAAGTTTGGGTGTTGGGATGTAGGTCATACCGGTCAGTATGCACAAAGTGTGGCATTTTGATTGTTATATTGTTATGGTGCACAAAGTGTGGTGCCATGGCTACCTCTTTTGAGTGGTTGTATTTATTGTGTGTATGTATATTTGGAAAGCAAAACACCACTCTTCATTTGTGAAATTTATTTAAGGCTTGCCAGCACTTTCTTTTATGAAACTTTTACAACTTGCATACATGAACTGTTTTACCTGAAACACTCAAAGCACACAGACTTACTCAGATTTATATCTCACCACATTTTATACCATATTTTCAGGCCAATCATGCTGTGAAGGTTATTAGCTCGAGAATTGCCTATGTGTTGAAGACTCATTATTATTTTTCCACTGTATTTTTTTTTAGAGACAGTAACAGACATTTATTTTTTTTTTGAATTTTTTTTATGTATTTTTTGGTTGTAATAAGTTCAATTTTGAATTATTTCTTTTATTTATTTTGTGTCCTAGTTATAAAGACTCCTTGTCCTGTGGACGGGGCGACATCCCTAGCCCTAATAGGGGCATAGGTTGTGGGGTGTTACAATGGTTCCCGGTTAATTCTTTATTTTTCCTAAAAGAATATGCTCTTTAATCTTTATTCTGCATAGCTTATATATATTGTGTAGTGTACTATTCATTTGCGTAGTGATAAGCTAGACTATAACAGTCGAATCCATCAACTGTGTATTGTTATAGATTTTTTTAAATTGTTTAAGCATTCCTCATTGTGCAAGGAAGTGGGGATCTATAGGTTTGATTTGAAAGATGAAATCTTAGCTGGAGAAGTAAAATTTATCGAGAATCTAACTCATTTTTCTTTTGAGGATTATGGTAGCATATTAGGTATGGAATGATGGTTGAAGCAAGGAGTTAAGTTTGTTATAGAGATAGAATAATGCATTTTTAGGAATCAAATGGGTATTATTAAATTTTCAAAGAGGTAAGGTGAAGGAAGTATAGAGCATAATACTAGGTGCAAAGGTTCCTAAACTATTATTGATGGAATACTAAGGATATCTAGCCTGGTGTTGTAGCCTATGGGACCCAGTAGTAATGTTATAAGAAAATGATGGAATTTTAAAGCTATGTATAGACCAAAGTATATTGAATAGTTTGCTTATCAAAAATATATATGGTTACTCCTAAGTAAGACTTGAGATAGGGATATCATTAGGTATGAATTCGAGAAGGGGATATACTCGAGATTGAGACTAACATTGGGGATAGGTACTATGGACGGGTTGTGATGTCATAGTGATTGAAAAAAGCTCTATTACTTATGTAGTAGATGCATAGGATTTTAATCCTGTTTTGATAATTTTATGGTGCTTTTTCAAATAATACCTTATGTATTTTGAATGCCATGAAGGACATGGAATAGTTGAAATTTGTGTTAGAAAGTGGATATAGTATAAATTTCCATTATGTTTTGTAAGAGAAAGTTTAGTTAAACTTGGTTCTCTTTCTGGAATGAGAGGTAATTAGGGGCGGTTCTAAGGTAGCCCTAGCTAAAGTAGAGGTTGCATGGGATGCCATCAGGTATTGTATCCTAGCAGGATCCTAAGTTCACTACAGGATTTTAGACTAAGTTTCTAAAGATAATGGGTTCAATATGGAAGTTTCGTACTGTAGTATATCCTTAAAATTAATAGCCAATCGGAGAGACTTATACAGATACTAAAGGACATGTTTAGGGCATGCATACCAAACTTTGTTGATAAATGGACTGAAAGCGTGCTGCATGCCAATAGGCCTACACAGCAATTACCAATCTTCTATTGGTTTTGCCTATATGAAGCGATGCAAAGTCTGACATAGCAAGTACTATTATAGTAGGGATGAATGGAAGATAGGCAGATTATCAAATTCGGTAGAGTTTGTGTTTAAGAAATGGTAGACAAGATGAAGGTAATAAGAGAATGACTGAAGGTAACTCAGAGTCGGTATAAGAACTATGTGAATGATAGGAGGAGAATGATGGAATTGTCATCTATATATTGGACTTACCTGACATTTTGGTAAGATTATGAGATGTGTTTCATATATCACAGCTAAAGATGTACGATTCTGATCCGAAACATGTTTTAACAACGAACCTTTGTTATTGTAACCAGATTTGAGAAATATGGGGAAACCAATTAAGATTCTAAATCAAAGCACCAAGACTCTTCGGAATAAGCAAGATACCGGTGGTGAAAGTGTTATAGAAGCGTTAAGATACCTAAGAAGCTAGCTGTATTATTGCAACCATTTCCAATACGATAATAGAAATGGGAGGAGGTAACGATAGATTTCGTCATTGGCTTACCTATGTCAAAGACCCAAAAGGATGCCATTTAGGTAGTGGTTAATCGATTGACGAATACAGTGCACTTTATCCCTGTAAGTGTAAGGGATTTTATGGAAAAGTTAGCTCGGACATATGTACAGGAAATAGTAAGTTGCATGGAGTGATCTCAAGTATATTATCTGACCGAGACCCGAGCTCTACATCGCAGTTTTGGGCAAAGTTCCAAATATCTATAGGTTTTTATTTGATGTTCAACATGCCAGCGCATAATATTCCATGTGGGAGATGGAGGAATAGGTGAAGCGAAAATACCCTGACTTGAGATAAATGTACACATTGAATTTCGAGACAAAATTCTTCTAAATGGGAAGGATGTAAAACCCCACCTAAACCAACCCTAAAGTTAGAGGGAAGGGATGCATATTGTATCATATTGTATTAAAATATATTTCTTGGAAGAATTCGTGTGCCTTAGAATTGTGATATAAGGGTTATATAGTTTATTTATCCTTGTTGAGTAGTAAGGGTAGAAAGGGAATTTTGCTTAAGGTTAAATTAGGAAGAAGGCTTGAGGCTTAGATAAAGGTAAACACGACAAAAAAAATAGAAACACACAGTAGCTGGTAGCAAAAGGTTATAGACAAACTCATGGTATAGACTATGATGAAACCTTTTCACCAGTTGTAATGCTTAAATCTATAGAAATTCTTCTTGCCATAGCAGCATATTATGACTATGAAATTTGGCAAATGGATGTCAAAACCGCGTTTCTTAATGGAAACTTACTCGAAGATGTGTACATGACACAACCTAAGGGTTTTGATGATCCTTTGAATTCTAATAAAGTGTGCAAGCTTCAAAGATCCATTTATGGATTGAAGCACTCGAAGCTGGAATCTTCGTTTTGATGAAGCAATTAAAGAATTTAACTTTATCAAAAATGAAGATGAGCCTTGTGTCTATAAGAAAACAAGTGGGAATGCAATAGTCTTTTTGGTACTTTATGTTGATGATATCTTACTCATTGGAAACGACATCCCAACTCTACAAAGTGTAAAGACATGGTTGGGAAATTATTTCTCAATGAAAGACTTAGGTGAAGCTGCCTATATTCTAGGTATAAGGATCTATAGAGATAGATCTAGAAAGCTAATTAGACTAAGTCAAAGTGCATACGTTGACAAGGTACTGAAAATGTTCAGTATGCAAGACTCTAAGAGAGGATTCTTGCCAATGTCACATGGCATTAAGCTCAGCAAAACTCAAATTCCTTCTACGAAGGATGAAAAAGAGCGCATGAACAAAATACCATACGCTTCCGCTATGGGGTCTATCATGTATGCCATGTTATGTACTCGACCCGATGTATCATATGCATTGAGCATGAAAAGCAGGTTCCAGTCAAATCGTGGAGAGGCACACTGGACTGTTGTCAAGAACATACTAAAGTACTTAAGAAAAACTAAAGATATGTTCTTAGTTTATGGAGGACAAGAAGGCGAGCTAGTTGTAAATGGTTACACTGATGCTAGTTTTCAGTCCGACATAGATGATTATAGATCACAATCAGGTTTTCTATTTTGTTTGAATGGAGGTACTGTAAGCTGGAAAAGTTCAAAGTAATATACCGTGGCCGATTCTACTACAGAAGCTGAGTATGTAGCTGCCTCAACTGCAGCTAAAGAAGTAGTTTGGATTAAAAAGTTCATTACAGAACTAGATGTAGTTCCTAGTATTGTGAACCCAGTGGATCTCTATTGTGACAACAATGGAGCCATTGCACAATCTAAGGAACCAAGATCACATCAGCGATCCAAACATATACTTAGACGTTTTCATCTCATTCGAGAAATTGTCGATAGAGGAGATGTCAATGTATGCAAGGTGCCAACTGATGACAATGTTGCAGATCCACTGACAAAGCCTCTCCCATCGTCTAAACATGATAGTCATACCAGATCAATGGGATTACGGCTTATGCCAAATTGGTCTTAGTGCAAGTGGGAGACTGTTGGGGATATGCCCTAGAGTCAATTTGTACTTATACAATTGTCATTATGTTTTATATAATAATATGAGGCTTTCCTTTCCATGAATAGTGAGTTTTGTTTTGTTGGTCATCAAGTACGTGACTTGATAGTGAAACCCTACAATAAATACAATGACTATTCTAAAACTGTCACTGATCGATTATTATCATTGGAATAATAATAAATTAAGATTAGTATGTTTGTGACTTGATGGCTATGTTTTACTGGCCATGGATATTTGTGTTATCGAGTCAAGACATAAATAAATGTTAGAGAACATTGTATTGGACATGACCCACTGTGAGTGTACTTAATGGAATATGTCATAAGTACTTTCTAGGCATAATAATATTGAAAGTCCTTCGACCTAAATTCATCATAGTTTCCTACTTGATAAATTCTATATTTTGACATTGTCTAAAGTTATCTTTAACCAGATAATAAATTAGACTACTGTTGGATATAGAATAAATTAAGGAGAGGAATATGATTGATTGTGAAGGAATTTGTCCCTCTTAGTTATGGTAGAGATATCCATGGGTCCATTGATAAGTTAGACTGTTAAAAATGCATGGCTGTGCTCAAATATATCAATCTAAGATATTGATATCATTTGTTTGAACAGTCTACTATAAAATCAAGAAATAATTGATTAAGCTTAATAAGGATGACATGCTCCGTGCCTTATGCTTAATCTGGATATCGTGTGACAAAAGGACTAAATATAAAATTATGGTTTGGTTCAAAGAGATCATCGATCTTTATTTAACCTGGATAGTTATAATGTTTTGCTAGAAACCGCTTATAACTTGTGGGCCATTTAAATATGATTTAGGCACACTGCCAGTGTTAAATGAACCTATAGGGTCACACAATAAGCGAACTTGTTAGGTTATTTTTCTGGTGACCAGGTTCGATGAATCTGGATGATATCCAGATTATAAAAATCTGACTTGGTAAATTAATTAGTTAAATTACCGAGATAATGGCAGAATCTTATCATATCAGTTTTAATTTAATTTGAATTTAAATTAGAAAATGATAAGATATTATTAGGGTTGACTCTAAGAGGTTCGGGGGGTTTTTTAAGAAAATCCTAGCCGTCTTTTCAAAAGTCCAAATTTTCGGTTGAGAACATTCGTGCCATTCTCTACCAGAAAAGAAAAAAAAAACCCTCTCAAACCCTAGGCGCTAGCACTCCCCGGGTATCGAGTGAGTTTGTGGTGTGTATCCGATAGAGGACGTTCGCATACTGCAGCGTCTGGTGATTGTTCGGGTTGAACGTACAACAGCGCAACCAGAATCGAAGGATTTCGATTACAGCAACCAGAGGTAATTCTTAAATCCTAGATCATCTTAATCGTTTACTTGGGTCCTCGGGAGGGATTCGTGGATATTTTCCGCGTTTAGGAGTCCACGAATTCTAACAGTAGCATGTTGAAAATAGAGCAAACGCAGAGCAGAGGAAGAGCTCCTTTTTTTTTTTGGTTACCTTTGCGCTTTATCGTTGGTCTAGGAGGTGTCGGCGATCCTGTCTGAACCACTACTGGTTCTGTGATCCTTTCTTCAAGCTGTTGTCCCGCAAGCCGTCGGCTCCATCTAGGCATGAACGCAATGTTTCGGGTATTTCAGAATATAACCCGTTCCTAAAAGCTTGGTGAAGGCTAAGGAAGAAGAGGATGATCTTTTGTGTCTCTATTCTTGCTATTGATTAGCATAGAGATCACAGTCTACAAAGAGAGACGAAGAACGGCTAGAGAGGAAAAGAAAAGACGTTCTATGAAAAAACTTCTTCTATTATCTAAAATCATAACTACCTTAATAATAGGCTATTATCTGTGCATTCAAAAATCAAACAGAGGAGGTAGAATCAGAAAAGCCCTAAGGCCCAAGTTATATTAAGCCATTAACCAGGCCCAGTTCATTGGGTTAAACCTTTAATTCAATTTATTTGTTTGTGGACTAATACAAGCCCAATAATTAAATTAATTAAATAACCCAAATGGGCTAATATATAATTCTCCCTTTTCGGACCTTTTATTTTATTCTAGCATAATAAATAAATCAGGCTATTCGAATAAAATAAAATCCATTTTATACAAGACCAATCCTTCAACCCAAAACCATCAGGACATATGGGCTATTCCGAGGACTAAAAGACACATCGCATTGGCTACTAAAATGACCAAAATACCACTATTACAGAAATAACTGTATTTTACGTTTTAAATATATTCTAATATCACCATAAGGATATATTGACCCGAAGGACAATGTTGCGTTAGCCAAGTTTCTGATCTATAGGTGTAATAACTCTAATATCCCTCTACGTATCCCCTTACATTTAGAGAGGAAGAGTGTACTAACACTTCTCTAAAAGACATCTACCATCCTTAGACCTCTAGTCCAATGATCCACAACTCCTGGAATGTTTTCGCTTTTTAAGGGAGCTACCCTAAAGCAAACATCCAAATCATGTTCCCCAAGGCCCTATATATTTAGATCATTCGAACAGTCACATAAGGCGATAAAGCGCAAAAGCTATCTTGTATAAGTCTCTCTTATCTAAGTAGTCACATATATTTAACATACAAGTATATTAGTTTTAGAATCTCAAGTACAGTATATCAAAGTACACGCTTCCAGCTTCGTCAGACCACCAACTTATATTCAAGCGGTAGAGTATTAGTCACGCTATAGCAGTAGTAGTCTGGGTTTGTTCTAAATAGTAATTTTAGAAACCACTATTACCGGTCCTATTCTACGTATTTGAAGTACACTTATGCTATGAAGTGAGTGCACTACTCACTGGCTAAAGGTATGCCATTCCCTATTTGGAATTCATAACACAATAACCTAAATATGATGAGATTTTCATTCTAATCAATTGACTAAGAACAAACGTCTATGTGTTAAATAACCCGTAATCCATACCTTACTATGAATGACCACCATTCATGTGGATCACTTACTTAAATGCAGTGGGTCTTTTCCAAATGTAAATCATGCACAAATAAAATATTAATTTACAAACAAATTTTGAGAAAAAATTCTTTTATTAATAGATTTAATAATTATATCAGAAACCTAGTCTAAAGGACATACATTCCAACAATCTCCTACTTGCACTCTAAGACAAAGAAAGTCTGTAGGTGCCCACCCCTATGGCATCTGTGTGTCTATTGAAGACTCTCTCAGCCAAAGATTTAGTGAAGGGATCTGCTAGTTTGTTCTCCGAGGCTATCTATTTCACCACGATTTCCTATCTCTGGATGAAATCCTAGATCAGGTGGTACTTCTTCTTGATGTGCTTCTTCTTCTTGTGGTTGCTGGGTTCTTTGGATTGCAAGACGGCTCCAGTGTTGTCAAAATACATCACAATTGGCCTGTCCATGTGTGGCACGACTCTAAGTTCTAAAAGGAATTTTTAGAGACAAACTGCATCTTTGGATGCCTTTGAAGCTGCCACATACTCGGCTTCTATAGTTGAGTCAACAATGCAAGATTGCTTGATACTCCTCCGTGAAACAGATCCTCTTGACAAGGTGAAGACATAACCACTTGTGGATTTTCTCTTATCCTTATCTGCTTGGAAGTCTGAATCTATGTATCCTGTAGGAATCTAGTCACCAGCCCTGTAAACTAGCATATAATCTTTCGTACCTTTGAGGTACTTAAGAATATACTTTACAACTTGCCAATAAACCTCCCCATAGCTTGACTGATATTTCCTAACTAAGCCTACGACAAAGTAGATATCTTGCCTAGTGCACAACATGGAGTACATGAGACCTCCCACAACCAAAGTGTAGGGAATCCTACACATTCTATTGATATGGCCTAAATTAGTCATATTTTTCCTAGTTATTTGATATTATTTTGTGAAATAACTAACCATATTCCTGCATTTTTGAGGTTTTACCCTTAAAAAGGTATTTTGTGCATTATTTTAGATTTTAGAGGTAAAATAAAGTAAATTCATCACAAAGCAGAATATAGGCGGCGCCGGTTCCGAGAAGGACAACCGGCGCCGATTTTCTACTAGAAAAATAAGGAAGTGCAGAGCAATTGGAAGAGCAAAAGAATTGAATTGGAATTGGAAACAAAGAAACAATGTCGGCTAGCTTCATCTAAGCCGACAGCAAAAGAAAAGTCAAACAAAAAACAACAACAAAGGAAAGCATGAATTCGGTGGGCAAAAAGAAGAGTCAACAAAAGTGGCTAAACTAAAGGACAAAAGCTAAATTAATTCGGTGGCTGAGAAAGCAAAAACAAGAGGAGAAAATGCAATTTCGGTTCATGGCTCCAAGCAAGTCGACGGACAACAAGAAGAAAGCCGACAATGACAACAGCAATTGATCAAAGAAAGATTTGATTTCGGAGGGGCTAAAAGAGAAAAAGAAGTCAACAATTGCGGCTACAGAAGGAAAAAGAAGTAGCTCAGTTTGCAATCAGCAAGGAAGACTATTGGTGGATGGTATGCGGCTTAATTGAGCAAAGGTAAGAAAGGGGCTCAATTGAGCTGGTGCAGCAATAAGCAAAAGAAACAGAATTTTCGGTGGCTTCAAGTGGCTCAATTAGAAGCTAAATCAGGCAATTCCAATTCCAAATTCAACGCCAATTGCAACTTTAGTAGACATGACAAAACGACAAGACGACAAAGCTAAATCAAGAGTCCAATTGAAGTCCAAATTGAAATTAAATTGAAGTTCAATTTCTCAAAGTCAAGGCGGTTTCCTTAGTGTTTTTTTCAATTAATTTTTCTTAAGTTTTTATTTTAGCAATTTCTAATTGTTTTTTGTTTTGGATTATTTTTTAGGTAATTACTTCTTCTTTATTTAGGATTCTTTTAGGAACTTTGTAAGCCTATAAATAAAGGCTAATTTACCCTAGGAAAGGGCGGTGCACAATGTAGGGACTTAGATTTATTTTAAAGTGCATCACCAATATTTTTCGAAAATAAATAGTTCAAGGAGGATTGTACAAAAGGGTCTATGAAGGAGGAAAAAGAAGGCTTGTCTATGAGTATCTTTTTCTTGAACAATGATATGTTATTTGTTTTATTGTAATTTGACATTGTTTTAGATATTCATGATATTTAGAGGTATTTGATCTTTTGATTAAATGATTGTTCTTCTTGGTATTCAATTACTTGGGCGTATTACGAGATTAATTGGTTGTTTCTTTTCATTAACTTGCTAGACCAAAGAGGCTAATTGCTGAGGATTGAGTAATTGAAGGTTAATTGATGTTTGCCAGACCAAGGATTCATTGATTAATTTCATGTTTTAAATTTAACAGACCAAGGAAATTTAATCAAGCATTGTGTTTAATACATCTTTTGGATGAATTAGTTGAGACAGACTAAGTGATGCTAATTTATCTAGAAGGTAGTAATTAGTTGAGACAAACCAAGTGTTGCTAATTTACCTTTATCCTTCATGGTGCCAAGAGAAGAATTAGTTATGATAATGGTTGAGTTCTTTAAGATCATGTTGTCTAAACAATGGTTTGAATTGCATAAATCTACATCCTTGACATGTATATATTTTAATTTTAATTTAATTTAATTTAATTTTCCTTTTTTAATTATTTTTCACTTTATCGAATTGGTTAAACAATGAAAGAAAATGGATTAATGTCTACTTGTTCCTTGAGGATCGATATTCATTTGAACCCTATGCTCAGCTAATGATGAGTACGCTTGCTTATATGTGTGATTTGGGTTGAACGTTTTAATTTAACTTGATTGGGAATGTGCTTAGTTTGTGTATGATTTTTATACCCAAGTCCGAACACATCATCTATCCTTTTCTTCTTGAGACTTAGAACAGTCCTTTGAACAAAAAGACAACCCATGTCTGCAAGGGATAGGAGCTCCCTTGCATGAGTCCATGCCGAACTTGGCCAGCATCTTATCAATGTATATCACTTAGGATAATCTTAACATTCTCTGCTTTCTATTTCTAAAAAGCTTAATCATGAGAATGTAACTAGCTTCTCCCAAGCTCTTCTTATTGAAATTACAAGATAGCCAAACCTTAGTAGATGACACTGTGTCCCTACATTATTCCAAACGAGTACAATGTAATCCATATTTAGGACAAGAAAAACTACATTTATGCCTTCTAATTTCCTATACACACATGGTTCATCCTTTTTTTGAGTGAAACCATAAGACTTTACAGTTTTGTCAAAATGAATGTTCCATGCTCTAGATGCTTGATAAGTCCATAAATGGACTTCTTAAGCTTGTAAGCCATATGTTCCTGGCCTTTACCAATAAAACCTTTAGGTTCGGACATATAGATGTCTTCACTAAGATGGCCATTAAGAAATGTCGTCCTGATATTCATTTGCTATATCTCATAGTCATAATGATAAGTGATAGCAAGGAGAATACAGATGGACTTAAGCATGGCTACTGGGGAAAAGGTTTTCTCATAGTCGATTCCCTCTTTCTGAGTATACCATTTCATCACAAGCTTAGATTTGAAGGTTTTCACCTTCCAATCCGATACCCTTTTCCTCTTGTCTACCGACTTACACCCAATGGGTTTTATCTTTTCAGATGAAGCTATAGGATCCCAAACCTAATTGAAGTACATAGATTCAATCTCGACTATTATTGCTTCATGCAATAGATTTACATCGGCATTAGCAATAGCCTCCTCGTATTTAGTGGCATCTTGTTCCTGATGGTCAAAGACCAGCTCGAAAAACTCCCCAATCCATCTTTCTGGAACTCTAGATACCCTCCCACTACGACGAGGCTCCGTTTGTATAGGTTCTTGAGGCTGTGTCTTTTCTTGTTCCATAATCGGGTCTGAAGAAGTGGATTCCGAAGATAACTTCTTCTCGAGTTCCTACCTTGTTGAACCCTTAGTGGATGTACTTTGATCATTCTCTAAGTATCTAGCATTAGTACTTACCAATACATTCTACTCATTCGAAGGATAAAAGTACCCTCATTTTGTCCCTTTTGGATACCCAACAAAATAGAATAATTCCAATCTTGGTTCTAGCTTGTCTTCTTTGATCAGTACATAAGCTGAACAATCACATATTCTGAGATGAATTAGACTTGGATTATACCTAATCCATATCTCATAGGGCGTCCTAGGTACTGACTTGGAAGGTACCAAGTTTAGAATGTATGTCGTTGTTTCCAGGGCATGTCCCCAAAAAGAGATTGGAAGAGTAGCATGAGACATCATGCTTCGGACCATTTCCATCAATGTCTTATTTCTTCTCTCAACTACTCCATTCTGCTGGGGTGTCCCTGGCATAGAGAGTTGGGATACTATCCCATGATGTACTATGTAATCCTTGAATTCACTGAGGAGGTACTCTCTACCACGATCCAAACATAAGGCTTTGATCAGTTCATCTATCCGATGCTCCACTTTAGCCTTAAACTCTTGGAACTTGTCAAAAGAGTCAAACTTGTACCTCATCAGGTAGATATAACCAAACCTTGTATAATTATCCATCACAGTGATAAAGTACTCAAAACCTTTTGTAGCTGGTGTAGACAAAGGACCACACACATCAGTGTAAACAAAGCCCAATATCTCCTTGGTTGTATCAGCTTTTTGGGTGAATGACCTTTTGGTCATTTTTTTTCATAAGGTAGGATTCATACTAAGGCCAACTTTCCAATCTTAATGAGCCTAAGCGCCTATCATGGATTAACCTCTGAATCCTGATTGAGTTAATCTTACCCAACCTTAGATGCCAAAGATATGAGTCATTGACATTGGTTTTTCTCTTCCTACTTAAAGGTTCAGATTCAGCGTTGTTTATTTAATTATTTGTATGATTTAAGAAAAATAAGTTTCCATATATATGCCAGAACAAAGAACTTCTCCATTTTTACTGATAGTAATACTAGAATGGAAAGAAACAGAATATCCCTGATTTATATATTTTGCAACTGCAACCAAATTCTGTTGAAATCCAGGTACATATGAACATCCTTGATAATAACTACTCTATTACAATAAAAAACAAAATCAAGTTCTCTCATTGCAAGGGCCCATACTTGTACTCCATTTCTTACTCGTAGTCTATGCTCGCCCTTCTAGAGTCTTCTTATCTTCCTAAACCCCTGCAAGGAGTAACAGATATGATCAGTGGCTCCAGAATCAACAACCTAAGTAGAAGTTGATACAACCATTGAAATTGACTCTAGATAGGGAACAATACCTATAGGGTTTTTCTTGGCCTGAAGCTCTGGACAATCTTTTTTCCAGTGTCCCTTCTGCCCGCACTTGAAGTATTTGCCATTTGGCTTGTTAGGCTAGTTCTTGGGCTAGGCTACTGTGTTTCCTTTCTTTTTCTTAAACTTCTTAGGCTTAGCCCCAGTTCTGGAAAAAGAAGCCTTAGCAATCATAGCCTTGGACTGTGGTTTCATGACCTTCTCTGCCACCTAGAGCTCATTCATTAACTCAGTTAAACTCATATTTAACTTGTTCAGGTTGTAGTTCAAATTGAATTGAGTAAAAGAGCCCGGTAGAGATTTGAGAACCATGTCCACTTAGCTCTCGGGGTCAATAACAGCCCCTAAGACTTCCGCTTCCTCAAAAGCAGCAATCATTTTGAGCATATGCTCCCTGACTGATGTCCCTCAGCCATCTTAGTGTTTAAGATCATCATAAGAGATTCCTGCTTTGCGGGCTGGCTTTTATCAGTGAACATCATGGCTAGTGACTTGCTAATATTGTATGCAGTAGTCATGTGCTTGTGTTTGGACTGGAGCACATTAGACATAGAGGCCAACATGTAGCAACGAGCCATCTTGTCGGCCTTCTTCCATGCCTTCTCAGCCTCGTGCTCATCAATGGTGGAACCTTCCCCGATTATAGGGTAGGTTACGCAGAGGACATATTTATACTCCTCGACTCTGAGTATTATGTCCAAGTTCCTTTTCCAGTCTACATATTTTGAACCCGTTAACTTATTATCTCAGAGAATAACAACCAAAGGACTAAAAGAACCTCCACTAACCATTTCTGAAAATTCAAAAAATAAAAGAAATTTCAGTTTCTGGAAAAATAAAAATAATTTGTGCATTTTTTTTTCATTTTAAATCTGATAATAGTTAACCATATCACTATTATCTTTAATATGATTAATTTGGCTATGTGGAAAACTGACATAGCTTCTTGGGAAGATTAACAGTTTCTTAAGCTAAATGTATTAACCACCACAAAATAATTTCCCTTCTAGATAATGATCTAGAAGATAACTCCATCGATGGGATGGCCGTTTCTTCTTATTTCGTATGGACATTCCTCCCACTGTAACCTCCAATGTGGGCTGGCCAATCATAGTACATGTCCTGAGTTATTAATTACATCCATCCATTAGTTCTATATCCTTGTTGTATCCCCATCCTATGCGAGTTCACTCTTAAGGTGACACAGAGGACTCATGATCTCTAATGATGATCGGGATGGAAGCCGTGGAGTCATTGGAATCCCTCTCCTACTTAGTTTTTTAAAACAAAGAATTTTTAAAGAAAACATCGTTTTGAAAATATCCCATTATGTATCCCTCAACTCTTTGTAAAATATCTAAATTCATAAATCTCTATGTCTAGGTAATCCTTTAAGAGATTTTCTATGAATTTATTTTACACAGTTAAGAACTTAATGATTTCCAAAAATTTCCTTTTAAACTTTCTAAAGACATTGGTCTCAAGTTTAATTTGACAAAAACAATTTTCTAGTACAAAATTAAAACAAAATGGCTTTGTATTTTAACTTACAAAAATATCTAAATCCAAAATATTTCTATGTCAATGATTAAATCCTTTGAGACAATATCTAAGGATTAATTTTTGTCAAAGTTAAAAATAAACATTTTTTAATTTGAAAAATATTCTTCTTGTCATAAATTTCCCAAAGACTTTGGTCTTTGAGAAAACAAGCACATAGGGTACAAAAAAAGAATTAAGAATGTTAGAAAATTGTTAACGTTTTTATACTTTTCTATTCTTTTAACCTAAGTGTCCAAATAATAAAATTAAATACATTAATTAATTAGTGGTCTTGTTTAATCTTAAATTTCCTCTACTATCATTTTTAATGCAAAATATTCAAAGAATATTAACTATTGCAATAAAAATAACTTTTCCTGGTATGGAACCAAAAGATAAAAAAAAAATTTCTCTGGTCCAGTGCACTTGCCACACTAGATCGTGGCCTAAGGGAAAACCTATGGACCACGATCCCAGGCAGGTGCCAGCGTAGTAGCTTCCTCGCACGCAGTGTTGAGCCGAAGCCATCTCGGGCCCGGCTACGGCTCCAAGCCGTGGCTGGCTTGGGCGGCCTCAGCTCCCCTCACATCAGCAGCACGGCTTAGCTGAAATGTCTCGGCTCCGCAGCTCGACTGCTACAGTATTCATCTTCTTCGTTTTTCTCCTGATGTTTCAGACGCTTCTTTCTCCATGATTTTTTCACAGACTCACCACAATTCATCCAAAACAATCCACAAATGCCTATGCCTTTAATTATAGACTTACATGAATACTATGAAAGCCATAAAAAATAAAGTTACAATGTTCCTATGTCTCAACTGTGAGATATATAGGCGTTAACTACCCATACCAAAAAATGCAAAAGTTTACAGATTATGATAAAATATTCATCTGACCACTTTTATTCACTAACATGCATCCTATATTGCCATATAAACAGTCTCAAATACCACTTAAAGGCAAACACGACAAAAAATAGAAACACACAGTAGCTTGTTGAAAACAGAGCAAACGCAGAGCAGTGGAACAACTCTTTTTTTTTTTTTTTCCCTTACCTCTACACTTTATCATTGGTCTAGGAGGTGCCGGTGATCCTGTTAGAACAACTACTGGTTCTGTGATCCTTTCTTCAAGTTGTTATCCCGCAAGACGTTGGCTCCATCTGGGTATCAACACAATGCTATAGGTCTTTCGGAATATAACCCAAGCTTGAAAGTTTGGTGAAGGCTAAGGAAGAAGAGGATGATCTTCTATGTCTCTGTTCTTGCTATTGATTATCACAGAGATCACAGTCTACAGAGAGAGAAGAAGAATGGCAAGGGGGGAAAGGAAAAGACGTTTTGTGAAAAAAACTCCTTCTACTCTCTTAAATCCCAACTGCCTTAATTGGCTATTATACAACCATTCAAAACTCAAACAGAGGCGGTAGAATCAGAGAAGCTCTAAGGCCCATGTCATGTTAAGCCATGAACTAAGACTATGGGCCCATGGCCCAATTAATTGGGTTAAGCCTTTAATTCAATATAATTATTTCTAGACTAATA
This sequence comes from Voacanga thouarsii, assembly GCA_026120185.1. Lineage (NCBI taxonomy): Eukaryota > Viridiplantae > Streptophyta > Magnoliopsida > Gentianales > Apocynaceae > Voacanga > Voacanga thouarsii. Next base: position 5,528,678 of record JANUWF010001659.1, on the reverse strand, counting down.
CAAGCCCAATAATTAAATTAATTAAATAACTCAAATGGGCCAATATATAATTCTCCTTTTTTCGACCTTTTATTTTTTTTCTAGCCCAATAAATAAACCGGGCTACTCGAATAAAATAGAATCCACTTTATACAATACCAATCCCTCAACCCAAAACCATCAAGACTTATGGGCTATTCCGAGGATCAAAAGACACAACGTCTTGGCTACTAAAATGACCAAAATACCATTGCTATAGAAATAGCAAGATATTTTTATATTTTTGTATTTTAAATAATTTCTAATATCATATTAAGGAAATATTGACCCCAAGGACAATGCTGCATCAGCAAAGTCTCTGACCTACAAGTGTAATAACTAAAATACCCCTCTACGCATCGCCGTACATTTTGAGAGGAAGAGTGTACTAACACCTCTTTAAAAGACATCTACCATCCTTAGACCTTTAGTCCAATGATCCACGACTCCTAGTGATACGAATCTTGTGTGGCTTTTTCTTGGTGTTGTGGGTGTTTTTGGGTGGTTGTGTGTTTAGTCAAGCAAATGGAACCCAAAACAGAGATTTCTTCTTGTGACAAAGGAGAAAGTCACCTAACTAACTACACTCTTTCAAACCCTTGAAGAACAAAGCCTTAAAGACCCTCAAGATGAGTAGAAAGTTCTACTATATTTTCACCGTAATATCCTTGAAGCAACAAAGGCAAGCAAGAATAAATAGCATAGAGAAAATAGGTACCCAAATATTGAATTTCAAACGAACCCTAGAAGAACAAAGCAACTAAGACCCATTCAAAGCAAACAACATTGGATTATCCAAAAGATTTATAGACTCTTACAAAAGGATGACTAACCCTTAAGCTTGGTCTTGAACAAGATGAACAAGGAGGCTAGGGCCTCCCAAGATTCTCTCTCAATTTGAAATAAAGTGTGGTGAATTGTGTTTTCAAATCACTAAATGTGCTATTCATACTATCCTAACCCTAGCTAAGTAATCTCTGATATTCTATTACAGTTTAGGGTCATAATAAATCTTTAAAAACACTTAAAATTAAAGAAAATTGGAGAAAACATCAAAAACGCGGAGCAGCCGTCGGCTGCCAGGGTGGAACTGGCGCCGGTTTGGTCACTACAACCCGCGCCGGTTGTGGACTGCTTTCGGTGGTCGAAAACTAGACAAAGCCCTTGTTAAACAGAATGGAGCCAGCGCTGGTTTGGCTGCTTGGAGCCGGCGCCGGCCGTCCTCTGGAGGCCTCCTTTTTTGTCTAGTTTCATCCGTCTTTGTTGCCGGCCCTGGTCCTTGCATGGCCACGCCTCCCCCTCTTTGATCTTGACCTTCATGATGAAGCGGAGTCTCATCACTTTGGGATAGATAGCCTCAAGAGAATGCACCAAACAATACTTGCTATGTTTGTTCATATTAACCCCCTTTTTTCAGCAAATGGTCTTCAAAATTAAAAACAAGACTATTGTTTTCTCATCATATTTTTGCTCTCAAGATAATGATTTTTTTTACTCATCTATTTTTCTTATTTCCTCACATTCCTTATTCATAAGTCAAAGTCAAACGAATTATAAATCCATGAAACAAGAATTAGTCAACAATTTTTCTCATACTTAATCATATTATCCATATTCAAACTCAAAGAACAAAACAAACTCAAATGCCAAGTATAACCAAGGTTCGCTTAAATTCTCAAGACTTAGCAAAATCCAACTTAATACACAAGTTTACCTTTTAAAAAAACTACAACTATAATGAATGAGCTCTGTATCTAAAGTTAAAAAGAAAATCATAACTCCATCATAGACAAATTCGTATTTTATGATACAAAAGGTTAAAAAAAAATAGCATTTTGTTTATCAAAATTAGCTCAACATGCCAAAAAAATTCAAGAAAATCAAGAAGAATGAAGAAAGTTTTTACTTGAATCCCTCATCTACACTTAAGTTGGACATTGTCCCCAATAGCCTAGAATATCAGAAGAAAATTATCCAAGAGACTAAAAAAAAAATTGGGGAAAGAAAGACAAGACAAAGAAATACTTTCCAGAGCCATGTATTGTTGAGAACAATATTGAATTCATCCTAAAAAAGCAATGTTTCCTTGATAGCAGTTCAGTCATCGTAAAACAAAAGAAATACAACAAAAATCATAAAATTAGAATAAAAAGCAGAAATAAAATAAAATAAAATAAAGGAAAACTATCTTAGAAAGTTCATTAAAATAAAAAAGAAAAATAAACAAAAGTGATACTAAAAGAATGAGAAAATCATGAGGCATCTTGCTCAGAATCATTATCGTCATTAGCAGCAAGAACATCAGCATCAGTAGCTCCACTAGTGAATGCACGTCCTCCTGGCATAGGAAACTACTGTATGCAAGTAGTCAACCTCTACTCATGAGCATTGTTCTTCCTATGCATGTCAGCCATAGAATCGTGAAGCTGGAGAAGAATAGTAATCTGGGTGTCTATCCCAATTGATGTGTCCGGACATGGGTATAAAAATCATACAAAAACTAAGCACATTTCCAATCAAGTTTAAATTAAAACGTTCAACCCAAATCACACATATGAGCAAGCGTACTCATCATTAATCGAGCATATGGTTCAAATGAGTATCGATCCTCAAGGAGCAAGTAGACATTAATCACCTTTCTTTTATTGTTTAACCGTCTCGATAAAGTGAAAAAGAAATAAAAATAAAAATAAAAATAAAAATAATATATATATATATATATATATATATGTCAAGGATGTAGAATTATGTAACTTAAGCCATTGTTCAGACAAGCATGATCTTAAAGTACCCAACCTTTATCATAATAAACTATTCTCTTGGCATCACGAAGGATTAAAGTAGACTCACTTCTTTCCCAATCCGTGAACCCCTATCTTCTAGGTAACTTAGTATCACAGACTCTGTCTCAACCAGTCTTACCTAAAAGATGCATTAAACCCAATCCTTGATTAAATTTCCATACTCTAGTAAACTTAAAACATGAAATTAACCAATGAATCCATACTTTGGCAGACATCAATTAACCTTTAATTACCAGTTCTTAGCAATTAACCCCTTTCTCAAGCAAGTTAAAAGACAACAGATATGAAATCAATCAAATTGAAACCACCATCAACCCTTTTCCCAAGCAAGTTAATGGATAGAAACAATCAACTAATCTCATAATAAGCACAAGTAATTAAATACCAATGATAACAATCAATTAGTCAAAAGATCAAATAACTCTAAATATCATGCATATCTAAAACAATATCAAATTACAATAAAACAATTAACATATCATTGTCCAAGAAAAAGAAAACAAAGTAAAAGAAAGCACTCATAGACAAGCCTCCTTCTTCTTCCTTTGAAAACCTTCTTGCACAACCCTTCTTGAATTGAAGAATTCTTCCTTTGGTTGAGTAATTTTCTATGATGATCAATGAATTCTCCCTTTTTCCTTGTGTTTTTCATCTATTTATAGGCTTAGGAAGTGCCTAAACTCGTAGGTACAGAATTCTTGGCTGAGTAAAAGTTGGAAGATACTAAAACTCCACAGATTACCAAAAACCACGTAAAAAAAATCAAGCACCGCCTTATCATCAGGGCACAGCCACCTTGCCACCTTTCGAAGCCGGCGCCGTTTGTGTTATGCTTTTCTACTCGTTTGCCGATTTTTCTCTAAATTTTGTTTAATGCAGACCAGAATGCAGCCGGTGCCGTCTTGACTCTTGGAGCCAGCACCGGTTCTCCTCTGTTTTGACAATTTTTTTCCTTCGAAGTTCGTGCAATCCAGTGCATGGCCGGCACTGGTTTTAGGGCCTTAGTTGGTGCCGCCTCTCTTCTATTCTGCTACGTTTTTTGTTTTGTTTTACGCTAAAAATCTGAAATCATGAACAAATTACCTTTCCAATGGTAAAATCCCAAATATGAAAGAATATGACTAGTTATTGAACAAAATATATTACAAAAGAACCTCAAATAATTAGGAAAAATATGACTAATTTAGCCCCTATCGCCAATCCTAAGCTGCTCCATCTAGGTACACATCTCAGTCTCAAATCCAGCACTAAGATATGACTAGAACTACTAGCATGTGCTCGAGGATGTGGTGGCTGGACCTCCTCCTCATATCAGTAGGGGGTAGCTCTTTTATCTCAGTAAGTTTGTGTGTGCTTTAAGTGTCCAGCGAAAACAGTTCGTGAATGCAAAGTATAAATCATTATAAGAGAAATACTGACAAGCAATAAACATTAGTTAAAATCAAGAATGGTGTTTTGGTTTTTCCAACCATACATAATCAATAAAATCAACCACTCAAAAGAAATGATCATGGGTTACCACACGTTGGGCCCCATAACCGGTCAGAATGCCGACACTTTGTGCAGACTGACAAAAAAGGTAGGTGATTGGCCTACCGGGCAAGATACTCCTCATTTCTATACCCAAACAACAATCGGGTGTCCATTCTGGCAAAACACAGTCACTTGACTGAAAAATAAACTGCTAGCTTGGACCGGCACAACCTACTGGACTGACATCTTCTCCAGGCAGGACTCACCCCTCAGAGATGGCCATCTACTGAGAGACTTACCATAACCCCTCAAAGAATAGCCCTAGCAGTCCACCCTTATTGAGTACTCAAAGTAACGTATCCCACTTGGGAAAAATGAACAAAACATAGTTCCACTTGAAAATGGCAATTAAGGGTTTTCAAAGTCTTTGTCAAAATCAGTTTTAGAAAGAGTTTTGAGTTTGAGTAAATTTGCTTATTGATTTTCAAATAATTTGTTTGACTGAAATAAGGAAGAAGTCAATCCTCAATTGCCTTTGCGGAAATGAGTATCCATGCACTCTACATTTGGCTTGTCATTGTAAACATTTCGCATCAAACAGGTTTTATGCAAGAGCTTACTTGATCCTTTGCTCAAGATAAAATAAAGATCTTCGATAGCTGACCCAACCCCGCCTGGGGTAAATATAAATCACAATCAAACTCCAACCAAAATCTACTTTCACAAATAAGACTAACTCAACTCACTACTACCATGATCCTAGTGTCCCAAGCTTTAAGGCCAAATAATAATTAAAAGGGTTTATAAGCTAAGTCTAATTTGATATTTAAAATAATTAGTGTTTTGTGAAATATGTACTAATAAGTTGAAGGTTTAATTCTTGCTAAGAATAATTTAGAGTTTATTTGATGAAAAGTCCTAGGTGGTATTAGGTAAAATAATGATTTACTAATAGTTAATTGTTTGAAAATAATTGCTAACTAAAATTAGTTGAAAACAAATTTTAATGGGTCTTGATTGGAAGCTAATAAATAATTTTTAACAGGTTTTGATTAAAAAATAATAATTGAAAGATAATAAATTTTAATAATATTTATGAATATAAGACTTACAAAATTAATATTTTTATTTATTACGATTATTTATATAAAAGGCTTTATTTGATATTATTATTATATATAATATCTATATATTTTATTTCGTTAAAAAAAGCTATCATTTATTTGGCTAAAATATAATAATCCAAATCTACTTTCCTAGGGTTTTCGAATTTGCTAGCAAAAATTATAATATTAAATATTTTATTGAAGAAATAAAATTAGCTTAGAGACAACTAGTTCACGATCATAATTCCACTTGCTAACTACAATCATGAACATATACTCCACTTCAATTCATCAAATCATCCAAATCATAAATAAAAACATAGATCCAAATTTATCAAGGCATGATCCAACCTCTACTAGCATAAACATAATCATGGCTTCAATAATCACACATGAATATAAGTCCTATTCATCATAGATGACATAATCTCTAGCATACTTGATCACAAATACCACCTATGACATGGAGGCATGCATTAAACCCTAAAAACACCATAAAATCAACCAAGACAATCAACTCATGGATAAATCCCATCTCCATCATAAACACACATTTATTCATACTTCAATCTCTACTCATCATAACAATACATGCTCAAATCCTATTCATAATCCATCTCCTACCAATATCATCATAGAGACATGAATCTAGAATTTAAAAGGAGGGTTGAAAAGACTTACTTGATTGATGAGTACCTTGAAGGAGTTTCAAATGGATCTCAACTCCTAGATGTCTAAATCCATCCAAGGAAGATGAAGAAAGCATGGCCATTGGTGAAGAACCATTTGGCCAAGAAGAAGAGAGTGTTCGGCTACGAGAGAGAGAGAGAGAGAGAGAGAGAGAGAGAGAGAGAGAGAGAGAGAGAGAGAGAAGAGAGTCCATTAGCATTCTTATTCATATAGATATTCATTAAAGACCAAAGATTAGTGAAGACGAAGTTATTTGAACAAACCTACCTTGAAGGTGTTCTTGAGCCTTCACAAAATTTTTTATTTTTTATCCAAAAGAGCAAGTTGGATTTTGGAGTTTGATGTTAAAAATGGTATGGATGGACTCACAGCAGTGAGTAGATGAAATCTAGAATTTTTGGAAGAAGTTTGAAGTGGTTTGGAGAGGTATTAGGCGAAAGAAAGGAGTAGGTGTTATTGGTGTTCTATATGTGCTTGAAGGTTGTAGAGAATGGAATAATTTTGGTTAATGTTGGCCGAAATTCTGAGGGAGAGAGTGACCAAATTTTTTTGAGAGGTTTTGGAAGACGATTTTTCTGGTTTGAAAGGAAAAGGAAAGACTGGTTGTTGAAATCCTAAAAGAATATTTTTGGGAATCAAATTTGGAAACAAAATATAGCAAGAATATTTTGATTAATGGAGAGCATTTTGGAACTGCTATGGCCGACTGATTGCTCTATGATTCGGCTGGATGAAAGCTGGTTGAAGAAGGTTAATGGTGGTCGAAAAGAAGGAGTGTAATGGTGTAGGGAAGGTCTGGTTGTTTGAGGGACATTTTATGGAAGGTTGCTAAATTAAGTTTGCTGGAATTTTGGTATCCAATCAAGGCATGGTTGCATTGATTTGTTGGAGATACTTTCAGGCAGTCATGACTGATTTTCATGTAGAATGCTGGTGTAGACAATGGAGTTCAGTTCATATCTGTTCAAGAGAAGTTTGTGCAGAAAAATGGTGACGGTTTTTGACAAGGCTGAAGGAGAACAAAGCTGGAAATTGTGTTTAGTGATTTCGCAAGTTTGAAGTAAAATTCTGGGCAGATTTTTCTGCCATTGTTCAGTTAGTTTGCAAAGGGTTTGAGGGGGTATTCAGAGGTCTTTCAAGGATGGTTTCCATCCTTCTTCATGGAGGAAAAACGTGGCTAAGGAGTTGGAGAAAAACTGGAAGAAAACAGCTTGGTTTGAACTCACCTATGCTGCAATTTTGCCCAGAAATTTTTCTAGTTTTGCACAGCATTTTTGCAGTCCGAAATTGACCAAAAAACTCCAGGTTTCAAGCTGATCAAGAGGGACATTTTCTAGCAGAATTTGGAAGGGAATAATGGCTGAGAATTTTGACTCTTTGCATGCACAAGAAGCTGGGAAAAAAAATTCCTGAACACTTCATGAAGGAAATGAACCTAGCTAGAGTAGAGTTTTGAAGATTCACTAGGAGAATTAATTCTCTTGGAACCTTCCCCAACTCTTCCACATTTTCAGACCATTAGATGTATTTTCCTTAGAGATTTTGAACCTTCAAAGCCACAGCACTTTACTAAATTTTCTGGAAAGAAATTGGCTAGAACAAATTGACTAACCTAATGAATTGAGAAGTAGGAAAAATTGAGGATCAAGAAGGGATGAATTCCCTTAGGAATTTTTGTAGGGCACAAGAATAGAATTAGGATACTCCTACCATGTCTCCCCTAGGACAACACCTCTACTCTATTCTAAAACACCTAAGGCTAAGAATACAACCTTCCCAAACAAAAATAAAATTTAATCATGCTAAAGCTCCAATGATGGAATTTGAACCCAAGACCTCAAGAATTAATTCCAAAACTCTAACCACTAAACCACAATAGCTCTTGTTTTTATTTTTCTCTCTAAAATATTTTTCCTATTTAATCCTCAAGTTATCTCCCTATTTTTACCTCAGGCAAAAATTACCATTTTGCCCTTCTTACTCAATAACCATAATCAAGTCCTCTAGACTATAAAACCCAAATCTAAAGCACATAAAATCATCTAAAAATATATTTAATCATGTAATAAAGTATAATATGCATCTCAACCCCCTTACTCTAAGGTTGGTTTCGACTGGGATTTCACAGGCCTTAAGGTCACTGTTGGAATAGTAGCCCACCTGTCCAATAGGACCCCTCTTATTCATCCTTAGGGTAGTGCGATTGGCAGTCACACTCCAAGAAGCCTCAGAAATAATCCTCTGGTGATGATTGTCCATAGCTACCCATAGACCATCATTTGGTATACTTAGGATATTACCTAATCTAGCCCTATCAAGGTCAATGGGTACCCCTATCAACTATTGTAGAAATATTCTCCAGGATATTTTTCTTCTTGTCTAGTGTGTTAGCATATAATTCCTGAACTCTCTCGGAGAGTAAGCACCCTGGAATCTAATAATGGGCTCTTATCCCAATCTACTAAACATAGTAGAGAGTTGAAGGGAATTGGCTAGGGATGGCTTAAATGGTTTTCTACAATGATTTTGTTGTTTAAGTGGGATTGGTACCAAATTTGGCATGTAGGCTCAAAGAATTGGGTAGGTTGTGTAAGAAAGAGCTCAAAAGATAAAGTAGAAGAATATGAAGCATTGACCCTCTTTGCTCGTGGAGCCATACCCGTTAGTCTAGACATGATTACAAAAAGAAGAAAAGGCAATAAATGAAAAAGTGATCACAATCCCACGCACAATAACCACCCTCTCAACCAAGCTACTAAACAACAATCTTGAATCCAAAAACCACCTCACAATCACAACAACAACACAATCTCCCTCAATAATACTTGTACAAAAAATCACAATATCCCAATCCAAGCATAATATCAATATAATTGGTCAATGAATCCACTAATTCACAATAAAGATCATGATCACTATAAAAAAATATATGATAGAATTAAGGTAATCCCACAACAAACTTTTTTCAAACATAAAGAAGTCTTATTTGAATAATTATGATGATAACACAAAAGGCATACTTAATCAACCACTAAAAAGATCAAATTAAGAATTTTGATCAACAACATATAATGCCAATAGTGAACCCATACTATTCCGGTAACAACGAAGGCAACAAGTTCATGAAATCAAATCGAACAAGAAAAATATGGAAAATTGAACCGTAGAAAGTCTAGAGAAATTATACCATAAAGTTCTAAGATGTATGGGCAAGAATCCAATGTTAAGGGATTGAAGAAATCATGCATCAATGGGATGGATGGAAAACTTGGAATTTCAAGAAAAAAAATAAGAATTTTCTTATTTCCAATCTAATTGTTTTAGAGAAAATCAAGAATTTTATGTTTGGACAGTGTTTTGAAAGTGTTTAGAACAATCCGGTGGTGTTTGGAAGTAGAAGACAGCAATGCATTGAGAGAAAAATAGAGGGAAGTGAAAAAATTTGAAGAAATGGCTAAAACCGGCCATTTTGTAACCATTGTCCAACCTGACTCAACCCTGGGTATGAGCATAAATTCATGAACAAACTAAGCAAGAAGACGAATATAAAAAAAATTAAAATTTGTCCAATACTGAAAGTAATAAAGCAAGTAAAGTTCAATGTTTTCCATGATCTTGGTCTCGTGGATTGTTCTCTTTGTCCCAAGTAGAGATCTAGCATGACAATCCCCAAGAAGCTCGACCAGGTGACCAATTTCATTCCCCAAGTTGTGCATTGAAGCCTCCAAATTCCTAGTCATTGCGTCCACTGCTTGGAAACATGTTTTAGTAGAACTTACCATGTGGGTAACCAACTCTTCTCATAATGGCTTCAGTAGTGGTTGATAGGGCCTAAATTAGTCATATTTTTCCTAGTTATTTGATATTATTTTGTGACACATTTTGTGAAATAACTAGTCATATTCCTTCATATTTGAGATTTTACCCTTGGAAAGGTATTTTGTATATTATTTCAGATTTTAGGGGTAAAATAAGACAAACATATCACAGAACAGAACAGAGGCGGCGCCACCCCCATGAGACAGCTGGCGCCGGTTAGCTACTGGAAAAGTAGAGGAATGGAAAGAAATTGAAGAAACAGTGGAATGCAATTGGAAATTGAAATGGAAAAAGAAGCAATTAGCTTCGTGGCTCAATTGAGCCAATAACAAGAAAAAGACAAATGCGGCAAATAAACAATTTATGTGGGCCCAGGTGTAAAAGAAAAGTCGACAATGTCAAGCATCAGTCGAAATAAGAAAGAAAGCAAAAGAAGTAACAATTTTCGGTGGGTTGTGATGGTTTGCGGCTCAATTGAGCCAAGGCAAGAGAAATGGCTCAATTGAGCCGCTGCGACAAGCAATGGGATTCGGTTAGATTTTCAGTGGACTCAAATGGCTCAATTGGAAGCCGAACCAACAATCAATTCAGCAATTCGAATTCCACGAGTCTCTAGCACAAAACGACAAAGCCGAAATCAAGAAGCCAAATTGAAGTCAAATTTAATTCTCAATCTCACGGTCAAAGTTAATAGGCGGTGGACTATTTAATTGTTTTCTTTAGTTTTATTTAGGATTTTATTTTAGTTTTTATTACTTCTTTTTTGTTTTTGATTTTCTTTAGGTAATTACTTCTTCATTATTTAGGATTCTTTTAGGAGCTTTGTAAGCCTATAAATAAAGGCCAATTTACCCTAGAAAAAGGAGGTGCACAATGTAGGGATTTAGATTTATTTTTGAGTGCATCACCAATATTTTCCCGAGATTCAAAGTTCAAGGAGGGTTGTATAAGAAGGTTTTCAAAGGAAGAAGAAGGAGGCTTGTCTATGAGTTCTTTCTTTTACTTTGTTTTCTTTTTCTTGAACAATGATATGTTAATTGTTTTATTGTAGTTCGACATTGTGTTAGATATTCATGATTTCTAGAGTTATTTGATCTTTTGATTAATTAGTTATTATTCTTGGTATTCAATTACTTATGCTTATTACGAGATTAGTTAGTTCATTCTATCCGTTGACTTGCTGGACCAAAGGGGGTTGATGGGTATTTTGATTTATTAGTTTCACATTCTGTTGGCAATTGACCTACTGGACCAAAGGGGGTTAATTGTTTAAGAACTAATAATTGAAGATTAATTGATGTCTTCCGAGACCAAGGGTTCATTGATTAATTTCATGTTCTAAATTCGCCGAAACCAAGGAAATTTAATTAAGGATTGTGTTTAATGCGTCTTTTGGATGAATTAGTTGAGATGGACCAAGTGATTCTAATTTATCTAGAAGATAGTGATTTCATGGATTGACCATCAAAGTGAGTCTACCTTCATCCTTCATGTTGCTAAGAGAATGATTGGTTATGATAATGGTTAAGTTCTTTAAGATCATGTTTGTCTAAACAATGGCTTGAGTTACATAAATCTACATCCTTGATACATACATATTTTTATTTTTATTTTCTTTTTAATTTCTTTTTATTTGTTTTTCACTTTATCAAGTCGGTTAAACAATAAAAGAAGGGTAATTAATGTCTACTTGTTCCTTGAGGATCGACACTTGTTTTAACCCTATGCTCAGTTAATGATGAGTACGCTTGCTTATATGTGTGATTTGGGTTTAACATTTTAATTTGAACTTGATTGGGAATGTGCTTAATTTTGTATGATTTTTATACCCAAGTCTGAACGCATTAGTGGTGAATTGCAGGGCAAGGGAGGTAGAGTCCTTTGGTTTCCAGTGAAGTTCAAGGGGTTTGTATTGATTGGTTTTGATTGGTCTAAGAAAAGTTAGGGTGATTTCTATAACCAGGATTATAGGTAGCAATGTATGGATTGTTACCTTGTTGCCCATTCCTCATAAAAGCAGCTTGCTCTAGGGACTCCAGAGATGATCCTCTATTTTAGAACTCATGATTGGGGTGCCATTCTCCATAAAAATCACACTTACTATTCATTACCTATGAAGGACCTGTTATTTGTTCCATCTTTTGAGGTAATGCCTCAACTTTTGCTTCTAAAGTGGCCATAACAACCACTTTATGAACTCCTTGAACATGAGCCTAAGACCTTCAATTCCTCCATGAGTAATTGTTCATAGTAATATCCTCAATCAACTCATACAACTCTTTAGGGGTCTTTGAGTTTATTGTTCCTCCCGTAGATACATCAATTAATTGCTTTGAGAAAAATTCAACCCACTTGTAAAACTTTGCATTTGCATGCCTAGTTCAAACCTATGATGTGGACTAAGCATTTCCTTCCACTTTTCCCAACACTTATATAGTTTTTCAAACTCCAATTGCTAGAAGGCAAAGATGTCAATCCTATGCTTGGCTATCCTAGTTGGGGGAAAATACTTAGATAAAAAATTTTCAACTAACCCATTCTAGGTAATTGAACTTACGAGTATGGAATTTAACCAAGGTTTTTCTCTATTCCAAAGAGAAAAAGGAAAGAGTTTCAATTTAATAGCATCTTCCGACACACAATTCATTTTGAAAGTGTTACAAATTTCTAAAAAACTAGTAATGTGGGAGTTAGAGTCTTTATCAGGTAACCCACAAATTGCACTATGTTTTGTATCATTTGGATTATTTTGGGTTTTATTTCAAAATTGTTATTTTCTACCCTTAGTCTAGCTATACTTGAGTCTATACCTAAAATCACAAGCTTAACAAAATCTCCCATAGTCCTTCTATTATTTTCACCATTAGCACTATTATTGTTTTGGTTAACTTATACGACAACTTATAGCACCTAATTAAACAAAGAACATATATACATATTTACATATACACATATAAACATGGCTAAATCAATGATCTCTAAGATTTCATGATATTGTTCCCTAGAAACTTTGCCAAAAACTTGATGTTTTGAATTTGGGCATATAAAAATCATGCAGTTTTGTATCCATTCCAAATTAAATTTTAAATTAAAATATTAATCCCAAATTACACATAAAAGCAAGTGCACTCATCATTAGGTATAGTATAAGGAATTAACGAGTATTGATCCTTAAGGAATAAGTACACACTATTTACTTTTCATTTAATGTTTAACCTACTAATTAGTTGATAAAAAGTAAGAACAAAAATAAAGATAAAGACAAAATATATTGATATGATCTTGAGAAGCACTAAAATTTGTGGATTGAACTTAAAAAAGGAACCCTAACGAACTCACACACAAGAACACCAAAATACTAAGAAATTAGCACTCTTGTGCTAATGTGAACATATCCTACTTCAAAGACACCTTAACACCCTAATCTAACTATAGATTAGAACATCAAGGATAGGAATTTGAAGGAACCTAACTCAATCCTATCAAACACACTAGCCAACCTAGCACATAAGAATAGAGATGAAGTTGAGATTATCCCTTAAGGTTTAGAGACAAGAACAAGTGTGGGAATCAAGGTTTGATTTAGTCTTGATGTTTATGGGAATCACCTAAGAGGATCACCCTCAAGAACTATCACTAGAGAGAACATCTGAAGTCTCCTTTCAAAATATCGAAAGTTATCTTTAAAAAGCAATAATAGGGTATATATAGTCCCCCAATATGACCTAACTATTTAGTAAACAAATCACGAAATTAGCTGGCCTTAGTAAAAGTATTGAGGCCCTATTACATGCTTTAAAATAAGTAAAAATATAATAAAAGTTGTGTGAATTAAAATACAAATGAAAAGGCTAAAATAAGAAAAACTGCAAAAAGTCAGGACTGCCCCGACTAGGGCTGCCACCGGCTCTAGCATATGGAGCCGAAGTCAGCATCAGCTCTGCTCTGTCAAAGATGGAACAAGCCCTCTTCGGGCCGTCGCCAGGTCCACCACCCTGAATTAGCGCCAATTCAGCTCTGGGCAACTTCGTTGTACTTCTATTCTGCCTCCTGTGACCTCCATTTCTCTTCCAAGTGTCCCCTTGATCTTCTAAGTGAAATCTTGATCATTTTGAGCTCTTCGTGATAATCATTTAGCCTTCAATCCTTATTTCAATTTTGGCTTGATTCTTCACAAGGATTGTTGTTCCTTTTTTGTCCCATTTATAGCTCCCTTCACTACCCATCTCTTGACAAACTTCTTGACTCTTGGTTTTTATGCTTGGATGGCTTGAAAATCCTCCCGAAATATTGTGAATGTTGAAAGTTCCCAAGGAGACTTAATGAAAATCTTGACTTTCTGTCCTCCTTCTTTAGATGTATGCTGTTGCGTTGACAAATTCCTATCATATATACATCACTCGTGGAGAGAAAAACATGTAATTGAATAATCACTCTTGAAAACAAGACAATAAACCATTAGCAATTATTATAATTAATTACTTCCCTAGGCATCATGAATGAGAGGAATATAGAATCCACTCTCTCTCGAGTTATGGTTCACTATCTTTGAATCAATTCTAATAGATATCTTTGTCAAGCTAAAATAACAAACGGATGCATCGGACACAAATCATTGATAACTATCACTATCTTTAGGTGAAATCAACAACTTTTCATTACTTAATCTCACTTAAACTCTCTCTTGAGTTAGTAAAGAAAGTAATCAACAATTGAGCATCAAAGACTATCTCCTAACCTCTTTCTCAAGTTAGTTAGAAGAATGGTCGAATCTCATCAAGTTACCATGAACAACAAGTAATCAAATACTAAGAAGAGTAACCAATTAAACAAAATAGTAAAGTAAATCATTATCACAAATCCAAAAAATAATATTCAAATACAATTAAAATTTTAATCTTATCATTGTTCAAAGAAAAATAAAACAAAGGTATTAAAAAAAAAATCATAGACAAGCCTTCTTCTTCCTCTTTTGAGGATCTTCATCAAAACAATGCTCCTTTTAGTGATGAATTCCCCTTCAATAAGTGTTTTTAGCTTTACGTCCTTGGATTCATATATTAATCTTTACTTATTTTTGGTTAAATAGGTCTATTTGTTGCTAAAATTCGTTGTTCAAAAGCCTTGGACCGAATTCAAGTTGGAAGTAACTTAAGCTCTTTAGCAATTTCTAATTTGACTTGAAAAAGGACTTTAAATCGCCACAACAGAGCAGGGTCGACACTAAGTCACTTTTTCTGGACCAACGCTGGTTAAGCTTTAGAATTCTCCTAGTTTGAGCTCTATTTCCTCTGTTTTTCCAGAATAGAGCCACGACCGATTCAACCATTTTGAGCAGGCGTCGTGTCTTAAAATCTATAATTTCACTTTAAATCGTCTAATTCCTATAGAAATTAACCAAAAAAAATTTCTACAAGCATAACATCAAATAGCAAGGGAAATGACTAGTTATTTAACCAAAAGTGCCACAAAACATCCTCAAATAACTAAGATAATATAGACAAAATTAGGTCCTATCAACCTACGAGGTTCTTCTGTAGATAAAGGTTCATCTATCTTTTCAATAGATATGGGATCAGATAGTTGATCCATATTTGTTTGTTCTTTTTCACCTTCACTAAGTTTAAGTTTACTCTCATTGTCTTCTTTAAGCATGTGTTCCTTCTCTAAGAAGACGATATTCTTCGAAATAAACATTTTGTTTATGGAAGGGAGAGAGAAGTAATATACAAATGATTCTTTTGGATATCCAACAAATAAAAACTTGTAAGATTACTTTCAAGTTTGTCTGACTGTGATTTTTTAACAAAAGTAGGGCAACACCATATTCTCATGTGAGATATCTTTGCATTTTTATGAACAAATAACTCAAATAGGGCAGTATCAACCATTTTTGACGAAATAATTTTTAGTATAAAAACAACAGTGATGCATAAATTTTGGATATATAAAAATTATCAAATTTAAATCCAACATTTACTCAAGTTTTAATTAAAACATTATCCCCAAAATACACATACAAACAAGTATACTTATCGCAAGCATAGTGTAAGGAATTAACGAGTATTGATCCTCAAAGAAACAAATACACACCAGTCACTTTTCATTCGTTATTTAATTGACCAAATAAAGTGATATGATAATAAAAAAATAATAAGGAAATATATACATCTCAAGAATATAGGAATATACAATTTAGACAACAATCGTAGAAAACATGACAATGAACCATTTAGCAACTATCTCAATTAATCATCATCTTCACATCATGAAGGAATATAAAATGAAGTTCAATCGTTTCCCAAGTCAACAATTCACTCACATAGACTCTATTTCTTTCCTAATACATGGAATCACTAACTATTGATTAAATTAGCAGATTTCCCAATCAAACCAACATAGCCAAAAGATGCATTAAACACATTTACTTATAAACTTGAATTTAGTCAACAACCCTATACTCTAAGTGAAATTAACTAGCCTTTGATTTCTTAAGCTGTTTGGTCTTAACTTCGTTTTCCAAGTCCGTTAAAAAATAACAAATATGAAATCAATAAAATTAAATTAACTCCTAATGTCATTTCCAAAGTTAATTAGAAGCAATTCTAACTTCATCAAATCTTACACAATTACAATCAATCAAATACCAAAAATGATAGAAAATTGATCAAATAGCTAAATTAATACAAAAATCATGGATCGCAAAATATTGTCAAATTACAATGAAAGCATTAAATACATCATTATTATAGAAAAAAGAAAATGAAGGTAAAAGAAAAAACTTATAGACAAGCCTCATTCTTCTCCCTTAAAGACTCTCTTGAACAATGCTCCTTGATATGATGATTTCCTCCTTTTTTGAGTGATTTCCAGATTTGATCCTTGAATTCATACTCTTGTTTTGTGTATTTCTTGTTTAAATAGGCTTCCAAGATACTGAAATTCATCCTCTTAGAGTCCTGGGCCTAGTATATATTGGAAAATACAAAAACTCTTGGAAATTACCAAATCCGCACAAAAATTAGAAAGCTCACGGACGTTGAACAGAATGGAGTCGGAGCTGGCGCTGGCTTGGAGGATCACTACCGACGCCGGTCATGCTTTGGTGGTCCATTGTGCTCTGTTTTTTTTCTGCAAAAAATTTTCATGTTCTAGATCGGGGCCTGTGCCGGTTCAGTGGGTCACGGCCGGTGCCAGTCGTGCACTGATGGCAACAGTTTTATCATTTTTTCGATGTTTTTTGCAATAAAATTCCAAAACACTTTTCTAAGGGTAAAATATGAAATATGAAGAAATATGCCTAGTAATTACAACAAATGTATCACAAAACACCCTCAAATAACTAGGAAAATATAGATGAATTTTGCTCCTATCATTTCCCTTACACTTGAATCCTTGCTTGTCTTGAAATAAAGCCCTTAAACAAAGAAAAACAAGACCTTCTTTCAACATGTTCACTAAAACAAAATCATAACTACCTTTTAAACTTTAGATACGTCATTGTCATTCTTTCAACCCTTTGAAATCATTCACAAAATGCAATACCAAACATGACATATCAAGGCCCTTGAAGTTGAATTAAACAAGTTTATACCCTAGTATAGGAACATTATTTCACCCTTCAAGTAAAAGCATGGATAATAAGTTAAGCTATCTACCAACTCAAGCATTACAAGTCCAAAAATTGCATAACTTAAGTCATGTTTTGAGCAAAATGCTTATTTTTTTTTCTCTCAATCTTTTCAATGACTTAGGGAATTGATAGCCTAAAGTGTATAGATTTTCTTCACACGCTGTATTGGCCCCCTTTTAGTTATCTCTCATCATTTTTTCAACAATCTCTTTTTTTTTTTCTTTTGCTTTTGGGAATTCATAGTCTTAAGAAAATAGATTTCTCTGCACTATCCATATTGGCCTCCATAATCACGCAAAAATATTTTATTTTCTCATCAACAATAATCGTCTAATTTTTTTCCATAATACCAACAATCACAGCAATTGTCCACAATTTTTCCACAATTTTTTCTCATTCCACAAAATAACTCAAAGCTAAGCAAAATTCAATCCCATAATACATGAGTTAGCTAACAATCTTTCCCATATTCCTCACATGATCCATATTTAAACTAGATGAGTCAAGTACTACTCAAATACCAATGCATAAAGAAGTTTAATATAAATTATCAAGTCTTAACACATCCTATCCAATAAACAATTTTAATAAAAATCCACCAAATGAATGACACACCTTATATCTAAAGAAGAAAAATAATCACAACCTCGCTAAGGCATTGAAACCACAAAATTTTTTGTTATTTTTGTTTTCAAACTTTTCTAAAAATATATGAAAAATACTTTCCAACTAAACTCTCGCCCACACTTAGATTGGACATTATCCTCAATGGTAAAAAATATGACAAAGAAATCAAAGCCAAAAAGACCAATAATAATTAAAGAGAAAGAATAGAGAAAAGAAAATACTCCCATTATACTTAACTTCAACATGTTTGAATACATCACAAGGAGGTAGAAGAGAAATTCTAACTAAAAGAAAACAAAATAAACAACAACAAAATACATGAAAAGAAGGAGAGAGAGCAACTAAAAAGAAATCCTATGAAAGGTCATGAAAATATAAAGAGAAAATAAATACATAGGAGTGGGAAAATACTCAATCCTCATCATCATAATTCTCAGCGTTGGCACCATGGCTACCATCACCTCCTTGAGTACCCAGAAAACTTTGCATCCGTTGCACCCATTGTTGTTCTTGAGCATCTGGCCTTCGAGTGAGGTTAGTCATGGACTCGCACAGCTGTAGCAATATCTCCATTTGGGTTTCCATGCCAACTCTCAAATGCTATAATTGCCCTCACACGTCGGCCACAAAATCATCCTTAGATTGGGTTTGGGAACTACTAGCACGAGCACGAGGTGGTGGCATAGGATGCACTTCTTCTTCGCATGGAAGTTCGACTCGTCCCGGGTATTGTAACACCCCACCTTTACTTTTGATTGGCTACTATCTGTAATAGGATTAGAATTTGTATTGATGTTCAGAACAAAAGTTCATTGATGTATTCAGACGAATACTTTGGTGGAATAAAATTTTGTAGGGACCTGGATGTAATTATTAGATTTGTTCTACCTGTATCCTAAATTTTTGGAAGGCTATTATTATTAAAAATAATAATAATAATTTTAGGGTACTCTAGAAAGAAAAATTGATCAATGCACTGAAATCCACGCTTGGGTGCGAATTATGCTACTCAAGATGTCGAGGGCATTTTCGTCATTTTGATCGCACCTGCGACTTTGACCGCAAATTTGAAAAAGTAGAGAAGGAATTGAAGAATTGAAGTGTTACCAATGGATTCAGTGAAAGTTTTGGAGTTGAATGGCAAAATAAAATATTTTTCCATTACAGACCTGATTTGGTCATTTCTAAAGAAAATAGGAAAATGCGGTTGAAAATAGGACGTGTGGCTTCTTGTGATTGGTGGCCAAGGAAAAGTGTCAAATAAATAAGAGGATGCATGAAATATTCTAGCATGCAAGACTTCTTAAATAAGTTTTTTTAAAAATTAAGAAAAATGTGGAAAAAGGAGAGATCGCGATATGTGTAAAGTAGCCACCATTCATTTAATTGAGTAAAATCTTATTGGTCATTATTTTTACCAAGAATGGAGTTGAGGAGGCTAGTAAAACTGGCCAAGAGCTTAAATGAAGAAGGAAGGAAGAAATAAGGAAGAAAAGGAATGGAAAAATCAAGAAAAATTCAAAAATGAGAGAGAAAATAGTGTTCTTGAAGAAGTTGGAGATTCTTGGAGCAAATTCAAGCTAAAATACCTTATACACAACTTAAAGTCCTATACTTCAAGAATTAAAGTTATAGATTTCATTACGATGGTCGTTTTGATATGAATTTTAACATGAAAACATGAGATTTGTGATGATTAAAATGATTATTGTGTACTTTGTGAGACTTTGTGTGTGCAAGTGTGTGTACCGGATGTGTAAAGGATTCGTAGGCTATGTTTTGTATGGTGATTAAGAATATTTGAATGGTGATTTAAAGGGTTGTTGATGATTGAGAAGAAAGATGGTAGAGTTCGGATAAAAATGGGTTAAACGTTAAAGAAAATAGATTATGATTTGTTATATGTTATTTGCATAAGAACTTTTATGGCTTTATTGAATCTGAAAATCTGAAGAATTAAGGTTTTTTGAAGGGAAATGAAGTGGATTAAGGGTTAAATAAGTGTTATGAATCAAGAAGCACAAAGTAGGTGAAGTTGTTTTGTGGAAATGGACTAGAAATCAGAAAACTACCGGGGCTGTTTTTGCCCAGTATTGTGTTACTGGAACTAGAACTCTGAAAATGGCCCATAAATAATTAAAGCTAAGAGTCTTATAGTCATTTTGATATATCATGGAACCGAATCCGAGTTGTGGATTGAAAATTATGTCCAAAACAAAACCACGTGTCAAAACAGCAAAATTTCAGAATTTTGCTTAGAATATGGAGGAATTTAGGAATGATTAATTGTGTGATTTTGGATAAAATAATTGGGGAAACATGAAGTGAATCCCTTTTTATGAAGGGAGGAAGGATGTGGGAAAAGGAAAACGAAATAATTGATCAAACGAAGAAAAAAACGATGTGAACGAAAGTTGAACGTTTTCCTTGACCGTCGGCTAACTGTCGGCCCCCGTTGACTAAATGTCGGTTGGACGTTGGCTACTCGTCGGGCACGTTGGCTACTCATTGGCTATTTTTCAACCAAACACGAATTGATCCCAAAATGACGTTTGGTGTAGGTTTAATGACAAACAACCAACAGAACGTCAAAAATGGTAGAAACAAAAGTTAAACGGCCGTGAACTGAAAGAGTTGCTTAGGACACGAGGTAAGTCCCTTTGATTTCTAAAAACTTTTGAAAGCTAGTGTGCTACACTTTTCCATGAAATGCTATGTTTTATTCCATTTTAGAAATCCCTAAATATGTTTAATATTTATCTGAGCAAGTATTATTTTATGCCATATTGGGCTTGATTGAACATCATAGTTAGCTTGGAAACCTTATTGGTTAATTAAAGCTTGAGTTTTGTGAAATTAGTCCTTTTTAGATTAAATATTTGGGATTTTTGAAAAATGGTAAATTTTAGAGTCGGTATTCATAAATTGATTGGAATGCCCTTATTGGAACATTTTTTGGGAATATGTTTGGAAACTTTGAATTTAATCCTCTTTTGGAATTAGATTTCTGGATTTCTTGAAATAAGTTCCTTTTGGAATCTGGTATTTGGAAAATGACCCAAATATCCTTATTGAAATGTTTATGAAAACATTTGGAATCGAGTATATGATAAATGACCAAAATACCCTGATCGGAACTTTTGTGAGTACTTTTCAAATCGAGTAAGGGTAAAATGACCCAAATACCCCCGAAAAGTCTTTTGGAATTGGGTATCGGTAAAATGACCTGAATACCCTTGGAAATGACTTTTGTGGTCGAGTATAGGGAAAACAACCCGAATACTCTTGGAAACATGTTTCAATGTGTGAACAGAACAGTTTATCCTGTTTTAACCTGATTTTAGAAAATGATCTCTCGTGATGAGATTGACTTTTGAAAAACGACCTTTTGATCCTTGTAATTATTTTATTAGCCTGATCTTCCATGGAATGAATTGATTAGCTCTACGGAGCCTATGTGAATGATGGTTTGACTTGCGAGTCAATGAGATCAAATTCTGGAAAATGTTGTTTTACCCCAAAAATATTTTTGATTTGAAAATCTTGCAGGATCAGATAACCCTCTGGCCTGATCAATTAGACAAGGTTGGTATTGTTAATGTTGAGTACTCAGTAAGGACTTTGATATTTGTACTAGCTTATATTAGAGGTAGATGACCCCAAGTAACCTAGCTTGTTTTGGGGATTATCTTACTCCAAAAAGGGCGACAGGACATTGAGATGAGTTATCCTGGCTAGCCATTTAACACTTGGCAATTGTCGCGTCTGCTGGTGCTTCTTATTTTAAGTCATTCGCTTGATGCTAGGCGGGGACACTCGGTGAGTCTGACTCCTTGCTATTTCGATGGTGATTGATGTTAGGATTGGGACCCCTGGCTTATGGCGGCAGGTAAAAGATTGTGTGCTGCGGTACACTAGATATGCTACGGTATACCTGAGCAGAAGTACGCTGCGGTATACTTATTCCAGTGACATATGATTGAGTTCTGAAAGTTGCAGTCTCAGTACAACGATACGTGGCGTTGAAGGTAAGGACTGCGGGACTTCCATATGAATACAGACCAATCTTCTGTTGGAGAAGTGTCTGTGATTTGGAAAAGTTGGGGCAATGATTTGAAATCTGAAATAAAGGTTTCCAAAAAAAAATAATTGAGCTCTGAATAAACTTTTCTTTAGAGAGTTTTAGAATTGTTTCCAATGAACAAATTATATTCTATTCCACAAAAGTTTTATGTACTCTGTACTTTCATAAAGCACTAGCACACACGGGACTCATTGGGTGATTCATCACTCACACGTGTTTTTTATCTTACCTTTTGTAGGATCCAAAGCCTAGTAGACCTACAAATAGATAGACAATACCACAGAGTCGGCAGTTTAGGTCTAAACAACTTCCTCATTGATTATGTACCGTATTCTATTACAAATAGAGATGGCAAGTCTGAGATTTTCTAATATATATATGTGCGTGGCCATCAGGATGAGACATTGTTGAGTCCAGATCTTATATATGTATTTACTCTGTTGTTTTCATTATAAAGACCCCTAGTTTGGGAAATTGGACGGGGCGACACCCGGTATTGATATGCTTTCATTGCTATCTTTAGTAGGGGTGTTACAGGTACTGTATATCAAAAGGTCATAACCAATGCCTTACCTACATACTATACAGATAACTACAACTAGTAAGTGTATACTCATTAATCGTATCACGCTCTGCTATAGTTTCAATAAGTCATCTTTCCAAACTAATGCTAAAGGCTTCAAGAATCTTCATTATCACAAGGGGCAAGATGAAAGCTTTTGTAGAGAGGTGAGAATAGACCACATCCTACATGGATTGAATGAATAAATGAGTAAGCGGGATTGGTAAAGTGTGCATCCTATGAAGAGTATACAACTCAATAACTCGGGACTCATTAAACCTACTACCTTTTGGAACAACACTGTAAGCGAAGATATAGACTAGGATGCATAGGTTGTGTTCTACTCATTGTTAGAGTAAAATCCTACTTGCCTGATGGGACCTCTCCTATACAGTCTCAAGGCAGCTCTAGTATTACTTACTTTCCATTGAAAATCAAAATATATTTTTTGGTTGTTGTGATCAACAGTTAACCAAAGGCCTTCATCATTCACATAGAGGATGACAACTAGTCTCTCTCCATCTAGAATGATGAGCGTGCCCTCCAGCCTTGTCTCAATAGTCTCAAGATGGTTAGTGCGTTTTGGACCATGTTAGCATAAAACTATTTGATTAGCACTGGGCATTAGGGTCCTTTAAGCTAGATAATTGGTCCCCACCCCAAGTATCTAACATATGATGCCAAACTTGAGGGCATGATCTTTTGAGAGTGCGAAAGTGCATTCTACTATAATCTTATTGGTAGCCCTCTTAATGTAGAACTCATAGCATGCTAGATCAATGAAATCGGCACGATGTAAAAATAATGGGTCTATAGAAGTGGGGGTAGAAGAAGATGAAGCTCTAGCCTATTTAGACGATTGACCCCTCTCTCTAGGTATGGTGAAACGATATGTAGATGGTTAAGTAAGAGGATGACTAAATTACTACTGCAATGTCACAACAACACTCAATATACTCAATTCACCACAGCACATTGTCATACACAATCCCACACTCCATAATCTTTAATCAATCTAACACAACCAATCCAACCTCCTTTCAAAATGTACAAGAACAACAATAGAATACCACAGTGTAAACTATAAAATTGGTCCCAATTACTTCACAGCCTAATTATAGCATGAAAAACATATCCATAGGCTAAATAAAAGCAATGCCTAAGCATAGCACATGAATTTATAAAAAAAAAAAAAAATTGCCACAACCAAGAATAGACCATCAATGATCATACTGTGGACATGTTGGTGTACAAATAACCCAAGAATCATACTATCATGCTATTCCATTCATAATAATGCAAAGAAGATAAGCCAATTCTGTTATCAATTCCTAGACATGCAATTTTTGGCAAAAAATAGGCCCAAAAATAGGAAAATTCCAATTACCAGAATTTAATTGTAGGAATGCAAGAAAAATCATACCTTTGTGTTCTACAATGCATGGGCAATCAAAAGATGGAATCTTTTTTTATGAAGTCCTTGCTTGACATGAGGGATTTGAAAGTGGGTTTTAGAAGAAAAAGATGAGAATTTTCAACTTTGGATCTATGCATTCGACAAAAACAAGGGGATTATCTGTTGGAGTGATGTTTTTAAAGGAAAAAAATAGAACCAGTGGTGTTTCAAGGTTTGGAAACAGTGTTGGGTAGAGAGAAAATTTGAGGAAAGTGAATGATTTTGAAAACAAAGGGGCTAATTCGGCTCCATGCGGCCAGGCCAGCTCCGGCCCTACTGTGGGCCGAATATATATATATATATATATATATATATATATATGTTTTAATATAAATAGATAGGAAAATTGGACCACGGAAACTACGAATTTATGAAGAAAAATAGCATAAGAAATAATAAATAAATAATACATGAGGTTGAATAAAAGTACACAAGAATTAAATAGATGTCCCAAAGGAAAAATAATAAACCACTCAAAATCATTTCTTTCCACGATTGAGATCACGTGGATTAGTTTCAGTATTGCTCGGAAGGGATCCAACTTGATGATCTCCAAGGAGTTTAGCTAGTTGACCAATTTGATTCTTGACGTTGTGCATGGATGCCTCCATGTTTCTTGTGGTCACTTCTACTCCTTGAAATCGCTTCTCTATACCACTTATCAATGATGGCATAGGTGGCGGTGGTGTATTGTAAGGTAAAGAGGGTTGAGTCCTTTAGTTACTAAAATTAGAAGAAGCCTTTCTAGGTTGGTTTTGGTTGTTCCATGTGAAGTTAGGGTGATTCTTCCAGCTAGGATTATAAGTGGTGCTTTAGGGATTATTACCTTATCGTCTATTATCCACAAATGCAACTTGTTCTAATGATTGTTGTGACATATGTTGGCACTTATGGTTTGGATGCCCTTCCCTACAAAAGTCACAACTTATATTCATTACTTGCCCTTAGAAATGAGATGTTACCAATTGATCCATCTTTTGCGTTAGTGCTTCCACTTTTGCCTCCAATGCTGCCATTGCATCCGTCTTATGTACTCCATGGACACGAGCTCTTGATCATGAACTACCCCAAACATAGTTGTTTGTAACCAAATTTTCAATCAAATCAAATACCTCTTCTGGGGTTTTAGAATTGATGGAGCCTCATGTGGTTGCATCAACTAATTATCTAGTAACAAAGCTCAAACTATTGCGAAATATTTTTATTTTCATACTCAACTCAAATTCATGATGAGGACATTTTCTAAGCATTTCCTTAAACCTCTCCCAACACTCATTAAGGTTTTCAGAGTCTAATTGTTGGAAGGCAAAAATATCAGTCATTAGCTTCGATGTTATAACTGGAGGAAAATATTTGGCTAAAAAATTTTTAGCTAAAACATTCCAAGTAGTAATGGATCCAATTGGCAAAGATTTTAACCATAGTTTCACTATATATCTCAAGGAAGAAGGAAAAAGCCTTAGTTTAATGGCATCCTCAAAAACCCTATTCATTTTTGAAAGTGTCATAGATTTCCAAAAAACTTGCAAGGCGGGCATTAGGATCTTCCTTAGGTAACCCATCAAATTAGACTATGTTTTGGATCAATTGAATTCTGTTGGGCTTTATTTCGAAATTGCTAGCCTCTATCCTAGGTTTCGTGATACTTGAGCCCATAAATATGATTGCTAATTTTATAAAGTCATCCATAGTCTACCTACTATTACCACTATTACCGCTATTGTTAAGTTGGTTAACCTCCATATCTTTTCTTACCCTTTCACTTACAACCTTCCTGAACTTGGTGAGGGTCCTCTCAATCTCAGGATCAAGATCTACTGTGTCGGTTTTGGATTGTCGGGTCATAAACTAAGGGCAAGGTCTACATAAACACAGAAGATAGTAAGATTATAGATTTTACAAGTTAGATAGTTAGTACATATTCACGCATTAAGGTAAAAGCAATTACAACCTATAGGGACATTAAATTTCAAATGTACTAGAAAACAAAATTTGGCACCTATTCATACAAGGAGCATATATACATATTCACATATAGACATATTAACATATAAACATGGTTAAATCAATAAAATTTAAGCATTCATGATATTGCTCCCCGTTAGCGGCGCAAAAAACTTGATGCGTAAATTTTGGGTCTATAGAAAACAACAAATTTAAATCCATCCCTTAGCCAAATTTTAATTAAAACATTAATCTCAATATATGCATACAAGCAAGTATACTCATCGCAAGAATAGTATAGGGAATTAATGAGTATCAATCCTTAAAGAAACAAGTACCCACTAGTCATTTTTCATTCATTGTTTAATCGACCAAATAAAGTAATAAAATAATAAAAAGAAAAATAAGGAAATATATGCAACTCAATGATGTAGGATTATGAAATTTAGACAACAATCCTACAAAACATGACAATTAAGCATTTCAATCGTTTCCCAAGTCATGAATTCACTCACATAGACTCCACTTCTTTCCCAATCCATGAAATCACTATCTCTTGATTAAATTAGCAGATTTTCCAATCAAAGCAACATAACCAAAAGATGCATTAAACGCAATTCCTCATAAACATGAAATTAGTCAACAACCTTATACTCTAGGCGAAATTAACTAGCCTTTGATTACTTAAGTTCTTTGGTCTTAACTTCGTTTCTTAAGTCCGTTAAGAAATAACAAATATAAAATTAATAAAATTAAATCAACTCTTAAAGTTGTTTCCCAATTCAATTAGAAGCAAATCTAACTTCATCAATTCTTCCATAATCACAAGCATTCAAATACCAAGAATAATAGAAAATTGATCAAATAGCTATATTAGTACAAAAATCTTGAATCCCAAAATATTGTTAAATTACAATGAAAGCATTAAATACATCATTATTCTAGAAAAAGAAAACAAAGGTAAAAAAAAAAAAAAAGACCTCATAGGCAAGCTTCCTTCTACTCCCTTGAAGACTCTCATGAATAATACTCCTTGATATGATGAATTCCTCTTTTTATTACTGATTTCTAGATTTGATCCTTGAATTAATACTCTTGTCTTGTGTTTTTCTTTTTTATGTAGGCTTCCAAGATGCTAAAATTCATCCCTTAAGAGTTCTGGGCCGAGTACAGATTAGAAAATACCAAAACTTTTGGAAATTACCAAATCTGTGCAAAAATTGGAAAGGTCGCTGACATTGCACAGAACGGAGGCAGTGCTGGCTTGGAGGATCACGGCTGGCGCCAGCCATGCACTAGCTAGTTTGGTGTGCTCTGTTTTTTTTTCTGCAAAATTTTCCTCTGTTCCAAATTGGGGCCAGCGTCGGCTTCGTAGGTCACTACCGGTGTTGGTCGTGCATTGATGGCAACAATTTTGTTGTTTTTTTTTTATGCTTTCTGCAATAAAATTCCAAAATGCCTTTCCAAGGGTAAAATACCAAATATGAAGGAATATTCTTAGTTATTACAACAAATGTATCACAAAATACCTTCAACTAACTAGAAAAATATAGATGAATTTTGCCCCTATCAAACAACCTCTAGTCCAGAACCCCAAAATGATTTTGGTAAATCTGCAAAAGCTATAATCATTCGTGTCATGTCTAGAAGGGTTCGATTCCTTCTCTCAAATACATAATTATTATGAGGTATATATAGTAAAATCCATTAAGATAATATCCCATTATCTCTTAGACAACTTTGGAACTCTTGGCTACTTGGTCAGATCATTGATTTTTAATATTTTTTCCAAGTTGTTTCTCTATTTCAATCCTAAAGTCCTTAAATTTGTTAAAGTCTTCTAATTTGTATTTAATTGAATATAAATACCTATATCATGAACAATCATCAATAAAAGTAATGAAATACTGATAACCACCTCTTACTTGTATTAACATTAGGCCACATACATCAGTATATCTAAGTTCTAATAAATCTTAGCCCTTTCTCTTTTTCTAGAAAAGGTTCTTTTAGTTATTTTTCCAAGTAAACATGACTCGCATGTGCCATATGATTTGTTATCAAATGATCATAAGTCACCAAGCTTATGTAACTTAGAAATGTGATTCTCATTTAGGTGGCTTAAACGAAAATGTCACAAGTAAGATGAGATTAAGTTATCTTTTTTTATTTCTTATTGTTTATACTGAGAATAAGATCATCTATTTCTAGAAGAAACAAATGATTTATCAAAGTTGTAGTACTATATTGGACATCATTTAATGAAAAAGAACAACCTTTATTTTTGAAAATTCAATGAAAACTATTCATGTCCAAACAAGCAACTAAGATAATGTTCTGAAGTAAAATAGGTACATAATAATAGTTTTTAAGTTCTAAAATTAATGTAGAAGGCAACTATAAAAGATAAGTCCCCATAGTTTGTAGCATGTAGGTTTACATCACCTTTTTCAAGCCTTTTACTATCCTTTAGTCCCTACAAATTATTGCACAAATGAAATCACATGTGGTATCCAATACCTATATCTCATTTTTAAAGGTAGTATTAATCTCGATCATGAACATACCACAAGTGGAAGTAGAAGTGCCTGCGAGCTTCTTCTTCTTCTTCCTTTCTTTGACAGTCTCCAGGTAGGTATTGCAGTTGAAGCCTCCTACAGCCAATTTTGACACAATGATGATATGGGCCTTTGACAGCAATCTCCTTCTTCTTTATGCCACATTTGGGCTTATTGGGGAGCCTTCTTCTTCTTTTTGACAACTTTCTTCTTAGAAGAGGAAGAATCCACCAGCATAACTACATTGGCTTCCTTCTTCAAAGAAGTTTCTACAGTCTTGACTTGGTTGATCAATTCAGGTAGCGTGGTCTCAATATTTTTCATTTGGTAGTTAATCACAAATTGTGAAAAACTACTTGGCAAAGATTGTAGAATTAAGTCAACACTTAATTCATGATCCTTCACAAAACAAAGAGATCCAAGCTTCTCAATCAAGCCTAATATTTTTAGCCTATAAACGGCCACAGAAGTTTTCTTAGCCATCTTAGATCAGAACAGTTGTTTAGAGATCTCATATATCTCTGTTCTAGTTTACAGAGTCCCTAAGATGGAAAATAATAGAGTAAGCATCCATATGTTCATGCTGCTTTTGCAGCTCGAAGTTCATTGATGCCAGCATGATATAAGATGTTGCGTCACCGTCCTTTTGGTGCTTCTTATGGACGACATGCTTATTAGCAAAAGCATCTTGGGTTGGTGGTGACGGAATAAGAGCATCTAACATCTAGAGCAACTTTTCTACATTGAGAATGATTTTTAAGTTTCTATACCAGTCCAGAAAATTTTACTCGGAAAGCTTATTGTTGTCTAAGATACTAAGTAAATTCAAGTTGGTCAACATAATGTAAATGACTTAGATGTAAAGATAAAGAAATTAGCAAAATGTAGATGCACATGATATGTAAATAATTAGGTCTTTTATTAAGAACATAATTATTTCACTATTTTACTATAATTAATAAATCCACTATTGATTCTGAAAAGTCCATTGGAAGCTTTCCTAGTGGATCAGTATCCAAATTCTTTAAGAATGACCTTGGGTCGGCCCAACAAACCATTCTTAAATTCAATGGTAGGAATATAACACCAATTACATCAAATGTAATTTCCAAATCATTATGTGATTAACATATTTTAAGATTAAAGCCCTTAAACTAGCCCAATCTTACTTCTAATTGTCTTTAGGCTTGAGTTAGCCCAACCGGGATAAAGAAATTAGTTAAACCCACCCTATTAATTAGGAGTTTAAATTCTATTGTTCAAATATGCTTGATGTCAAGTAGGCTTGGTTCTGCCCAACAACTTGGTTTTGAAAAAGTGATCTCATTCTTACAGGCATTAGGTTTAATATTAGCTAAGGAATTTGTTATATTAATGGTCTCATACATTTGGCATGCATAAATATCAACACATTGATAATATTGTAATAGACTCAATTGTATGGCTTTGTTATGGACTTTTCTAAATTAATTTCCTTGAGCCAAATAGGAAATTAATTTTGTTCAAATCTATCTATTCATACATGTTTTTTAGAAGAAAATCTTACCATCTTCTTGCTTCGTCTTGATCACTAACTCCATAAGCTTGAAAATAATTTCTAATCCTATCTAATCCCATGTAATCTAATTACAACAAATTTTAACAAAGAAACCTCGAGTTATATTGGAGGGGAGTTATATGAGAAAAGAAATTACACAAGAATAATAGAAAATGCAGGACAAGCAAGCCCTATTTATTCAAAACAAAGCAATAAAAATGAATGAAACTATGTTAATTATTGTAAATTAATTGGTCTAATTCCATAAACAAGCCAATATACCAAAATCAAGCTTAAAATAAATTAAGCAAATAAATATATATAAAAAATTTCAAAATCATTATTTTGGGAAAATAAAATAAATTGAATATAAATTCCAAATTTATTATTTTGGAAAGAATAATTATTTCCAAAATTAAATTATGGAAACTTTGTGAATCCGAAAATTAAAATTTTTTGAAAAGGATTTGGATCCATTTTGAATTAAGAAAAACAAGTGGGTTAATGTAAAAAAAGAAATAATTTTATAGTACCCTAGGGCTACCTATGACATTCCTAGGTTGCCTGGGATGTCCCTAGGCAGCCTAGGATCCTAAGCCGCCTAGGCTTCCTAGGACTTTCCTACGCTAGGCAATCCATTTTGTAATTTTTTTTCGCTCTGCCTTTTTTTTTTTCTTTCTTTCAATCTAATTTTAGAAACAATTTCCTTATTGGATTTGGTTTTGATAGTCATGTTAATTTCTATTAACAATTTGATGTGATCACAATCACATCGATTAAAATGAATTTTTCCAAAATCAATTTTTTTTTGTGAAAACAATTTTAACAAACCCAAAAATAATTTTGAAAAAATTTCAAATTTTAAAACATTTATGAAAAAAAAAATCATAATACCAAATTTATTTTGAAACAATTTCAAAAAATAATACTAAATCCATAAAACACATATAAGCTATCTTGATACTACTTTTGGATTTCGATCATGCAAACTAGTTTACAAGTAGCAAAAAATTAAAATAGAATCCACACAAAGGATCACTCATATATAATTAAATAGGTTAAGAAAGGGAAGAAAAATTAGTTATTTAAAATACGTAGCATTTAAATTTTTTCTTTTGCACGCACATAACCCTTTTGTAAATTTGTCCAAGCACAAACCACTAAAATTCCAAATGTATAAATTTCTCTAATTATATCCACAGAGGATGTATTCAAAAGTTTCGGGTACAAAAATAATGTGGCGGTTTGGATTTATAAATTGGAGAAGAAACAGGTAAAAACAGTGCTACAGAGTTTCTGCAGTTTTCACGCTCAAACAAGACGGCCGAATCCTGTATATATTCTTCCATGTTTCTATATAAAGAACTATTCTCTATATTTTTGCTAAAGTAAATCCACTGCGATAGAATACTCACTGTTGCTTCCTAATTCTTTTTGGAAATTGTTATTTCCTTTACAATTATATGCTCTTGGATTTCCAAATTACAATTAGGCCCTAAAGCTTTTAATAATTGCAATTACACCCAAACTATTTTAACACTTTATAATCATCACATAATAATTATTTCTTCACACAATTAACTGCATAATATTATCACATAACATCTTGAATACTAATTCCTCTATTGTGTGTGACCTATTTAGGTTTTTAGTCTATTGGTAGAGAAATACGAATCAATTCTAATCACTATAGAATTAATAATGCTTAATAATTAGAATTAATTTATTAATTTTAATTAGAATTAATTTATTGATTCTCTAACTAATAAATTCATAATTAGTAGATCATAAGCGGTATCTAGCAATACATTAAGACCATCCAAAAGTCTAGAAAGTCAGTGCCTTGACATGAACCTTTCAATAGCAAAACATCAGTGCAATAAACTCCTTTCATCATATCCTATCTTATTCATTTTAGAGTATGAAATTAGTGCCAACTTCTATTAGAATATAATTAACTGTAGCCCGAATTTATTAGTACATGTTCCAGAATCAATTACTCAATATGTGTATCAATTGAAACTATTTCTAACACGTATTGACCAAGAACTTCTCGAGTAATGAATTCCATACAAGTGGCCATTAGATATATGACCATACTATTATGAGTGATGAATCATTTATTAACCCTCTCAACTGCTTTCGTTTACTTTACGTTCTACCCAATATCTATCCCATAGGCATTCTTGCAGGGACTCTAGAATTTGGAATCAAAGTACAATACTCAATAAACAAAGTACCTTGGAGATCTCCAATTTAAGGATACTTGCACATTTGTTATAATGAGATTCTATCACTGGCAGTAAATAGTTATCCATGTGGTTATCTCATAATTAGGTCATTTAATGAACTTATTCAAGTAATAAGCATCCATGTATTAAATTTGAGTATCACAATATTCACAGATGTTAGAACTACAGCTTGATCAAATCAAGAAGTATAGCACGTGTTCGTCTTGGCCTATTAATGATACCGTATCTCATTAATACTATGACCAGGGATTGTTTAAGCACAAATACTACATAGTGTAGTAGGAATCACACATTATGAGCTCTATAATAATTTCCTTACATTATTCCATGTGCTTGGGACTTTATCTAAGAATTTTGTACACATATACGTGAAATGATTAATTAAATTGAGAGATAAAGAATGCCATTTATTAGTAAATATTTCATATACAATATACAAGTGATTGCCTCTAGGGCATAACAATAATAAGTTGTGCAAATGTAATAAGTATTACATTAGTGGAGGAGTTAGGTATTGATGTGTTTGAATTTGGGTATAAAAATAAGTACATTACCAATCAAGTTTAAATTAAAATGTTAACCCCAAATTATACATATAAGCAAGCGTACTCATCATTAAGCATAGCATAGGGTTTAAAACGAGTGTCGATCCTCTAGGAATAAGTATGCATTATTCACTTTTTTTTTTCATTGTTTAACTGACTCAATAAAGTAGAAAAGAATAAA
Source organism: Voacanga thouarsii (assembly GCA_026120185.1). Classification (NCBI taxonomy): domain Eukaryota; kingdom Viridiplantae; phylum Streptophyta; class Magnoliopsida; order Gentianales; family Apocynaceae; genus Voacanga; species Voacanga thouarsii. Next base: position 5,495,389 of record JANUWF010001659.1, on the reverse strand, counting down.
AAGGAAAATAAAATAAAACAAAAGAATATATACATGTCAAGGATGGAGAATTATGCAACTCAAACCATTATTTTGACAAACATGATCTTAAAATACCCAATCATTATCATAACTAATTATTCTCTTGGCATTATGAAGGATTAATGTAGATTTACTTTTTTTCCAATCCATAAAATCACTATCTTCTAGACAAATTAGCATCACATATCCTGTCTAAACTAATTCACCCAAAAGATGCATTAAACACAATCCTTGATTAAATTTCCATATCTTGGCAAATTTGAAACATGAAATTAACCAATGAATCCATATCCTTACATACATCGATTAACCTTTAATTACCCAATTCTTAACAATTAACCCCTTTTCCAAGCAAGTTAAGAGGCAACAAATATGAAATTAATGAATTGAAACCACCATCAACCTCTTTTCCAAGCAAGTTAATGGAAAGAAATAACAAATTAATCTCGTAATCAGCATAAGTAATTAAATATCAAGAATACCAATTAATTAATCAAACGATCAAAATAACTTTAAAAATTATGAATACCTAAAACAATATTAAATTACAATAAAACGATTAAAACATCATTGTTCAAGAAAAAGAAAACAAAGTTAAAAGAAAGCACTCATAGACAAGCCGCATTCTTCTTCCTTCGTAGACTCTCTTTTACAATCCTCCTTGAACTGAAGAATTCCTCCATTAATTTGAGTGATTTTCTATTTTGATCTATGAATTCTCTCTTTTCGTTGTGTTTTCCCTCTATTTATATTCTTTTGAAGTGCCTAAAATCATTCCTCTAGGGTTTCTGGCTGACTAGAAGTAGGAAAGTATTAAAACTCTGCAAATTGCTAAAAAATACGTGCAAAAATCGAGGCACTGCCCCAGCACTTGGGCACAGTCAGTGTCGCCTCTAGCCTCGTAGCAGGCACCGATTCGGTTTTGTTCCGCTCCATTTCACTGATTTTTTGTCGCCTCGAAGTGCGTAGCAATAGCACGTGTTCAGTGCCAGTTCCCCTGCCCTGGCCGTGCCGCCTCTATTTTGTTTTGTGACATTTTTGTCTTATTTTACTCCTAAAATCTGAAATAATGTACAAAATACCCTTTCGCAGGGTAACATCTCAAATATGAAGGAATATGACCAGTTATTGAACAAAATGTATCACAAAATTGCCTTAAATAACTAAGAAATATATGACTAATTTAGGCCCTATCACATTCCCCCACACTTAGCTCTTTACTTGTCCTCAAGCAAAGTATCAAAGACAAGTAGAAAAAACACAAGTTTTCACAAAATCACTCAATCAATTTCAAAATAATATTTCCAAATACTTTCTTTATTCAAGACTACAAAACATATGCCACTATACCTTTCATAACAAATGCAAGACTTGTGTAAGTGAAGAATGACTGGTAGAACCATCCCAATACTTAATATCATTCTCAAACCATTGGAAAGAATTTAGTTCAAAAGAAATATGCATTCCATAAGCCTACTTTTCCTACATAAGCTTACTAATCTGAGACATATCATTATTTTACTTATGTTAAGTAGGACATTTAAGCTTGTAATATAAGGTTAAAGGGTTTGTAATGTTGCTTGTCAAATGAAGGATATAGGAAATCAAATATAAAAGAGGATAAGAGTTTGCAAGAAAAGGAAAAACAAAATGTACCAATAGATTCCAAACTCTTCTTGCTCTCCTATTCCAAAATCAATCAAAAACCCATAACCTTGTATGGCAATCATAACAGTTCAAGCAAATCTTGCATTCTTTTCATCAATAATTCTCAATTCATCAATCATATTGCACATGATCATAAAAAATTTCAGCAATTTTTATTCTAGCTCTCTTCTTGTGCTCTTCTTTTCTTTTTCTTTCAGCTTTTCTTTTCTTTTTTTCTTCTTTTCAATTGCTGCTTTTGTTTGTTTCTCAATTTTTTTCTTTCCACATTTTCTAGCAGCTTTTTATTTTTATCAATTTTTCTTCCTCCTTTCTCCTTTTACCACTCCAACTCAATACATTATGCATGACTGAAAGTAAAAAGTCATGACATTTACACAAGCATTTTCCCTCATCATTCTTCTACTTATACTTTTATCCATCAAGAGCAATCAAAGATTTGGAAGATAAATCAAACTCTCAGAAAGAAGTAATGAACAAAGTATGATAACGGGTTGAAGAAAGAAATTAACAATTTAGGCACTAAGGATAATTTAAAATAGGTAGGCTTGAAAAGCTCAAACTATCCAAAGAAGGCCTATTACAATCATTCTCAAGTTAAATCATACATGTCTTTCTTATTTCACCTAGAGAGGTATTCAAGTAAGTTCTAGAATGCTCAATGAATTTTAGCAAAAAAAAAAAAAAAAAAAAAACAGGTTTAAGAACAATGTAAAGCATTTGATCAAGATCTATTTAGTCCAAGTGCGTGCAAAAAGTCATGCATAAGCCACAATTGATATAGTACATATGCTCTATAATCTAGCACAAAGATATGCATTAAAAATACATCGTGAAAGCTCACAAAATCAGAAAAAAGTTTTGAAAAATCTGCTCGAAAGATTCAAAGAAGAATATCAAGATAAATAAAGCATAGAAGAATTCCTATTCTAATCAATTCCCCACACTTAAACTGGACATTGTTCCCAATGCCCAAACAAATAGAACAAGAAAATATTGCCACTGGACCAAAAATAAAGGGGAAAAGATAAAAAAGAAAATACTTCCATTCATTGTGCATTCTCCTACAAAAGAGTCAAGTTCCGGCAGAAAGGAGCATTGTTGAAGTACCTAAAAAGAACAATACACAAAAAAAACACACCAAAGCATAAAAACTAGAAAGAAAAATAAGCAAAAAGGAAAGAAAATAGTACCCAAAAAAAAAGTACAAGAAAAATAATACCAAAATAAAGACACACAAAAATAAAAGAAAACAAACCATACTCACTTCCCCACACTTAAGATGAAAAATATTTTCCTTATTTGAGAGAATAAAAAGAAAAAAAAAACTTAACAAAACAAAACAAAGATACAAACTCTTTCCACTCATCATGCTTCCTCATCAAACCTTTGGAAAAGAGATTAAAGCTCCAAGTAGAAGATAGGCATAATGAATGTAGAAAGAATGGAGGATTTTGAAAAATGGAGGGTTCATGAAAACGATTTGTCTCAACAAAGAAAAACACATAAACCTCATTCTCTAACATTCCTTTAGACACATAATTATCTTTTTCAACATATAAGTGCACATGGTATCTAATGGATGCATTAGCTTTGAAATCACCAATTAACCCTTCAAAAGAATATTTATAATTAAAATTCCCCTTTAAATTTAGTATTTGAGTTCTTAAAGATGGGTTCGGGAAATCCTTACTTTTCAATGCTTTTACAAATACCACGTTACCTACCTGAAATTGGGGTGAACGGTAGAATTTGTCAACAGCCTCAAAGGGTTTCTTAGAATGAATGATAAATTCAACTTCTTGAGGCATGTTAGACTCCATACATCATCATTGGAACCATTATTTTTCAAGAAGTGAGAGGAACCTAAGAAATCATGTGACAAAGAAATATTAGAATTATGAGCACATAGAGTAGAATCAAATACCTCTCTTGCCACATCATGCAATTGTCCCGCATAGCCTCTCTCTCTCTCTCTCTCTCTCTCTCTCTCTCTTTTCCCATGGTTAGTTGTACGGGCTAGCATGAACTCATGAGTCTCCTCAACAATCTTAACTAATTGTTTCCTTTGATCACACGATTGTTGGGAAGCTTCTTCATACCCCTGAACCGATGAATTAGTATTGGCAACAAAAGATTTCACTAATGTTTCTAATGACGTCTCCTTAAAAACATTACTGTGAGCTTGTAATTTTACTAATATATCATCAGTACACTAATGCTTTTTTTTTTTATAACTAAAAACTATCCTAATTGAATGGATGACCACGAATTCATAAATTAAATATTAAACCAAGATTAAAAATTGTAAATAAAGAAATAAATAATAAAATAAAATAAATTCAATCCGTCAAAAATATCGTGTTAGCAAAAGTCCAAACTTGAAAATAAGAAGAGTTAGTATTTACTCAAAATTATAGACGTAAAAATCATAAAATTCAAAATACAAAGATTACACATATTCCACATTAACATTAGGTTAGTAAAATTAAATAACTAAATATACAATATATACAAACATACAAAGGCAAGTTAGTTATTATGAACATGTATCTACCTATTTACATATTTACAACATATGGTGAAATTAAAATACAATTATACAAACAACAAAATATGGCATATCGTCATACAAGGAACGTATATACACATAGACATATAAACAAGTTAAATCAACAAAATCCAAACTTCATGATATTGTTCCCCGGCAACGGTGCCAAAAACTTGATGTGTTTGAATTCGGTTATAAAAATCATATAAAAATAATCACATTCCCAATCAAGTTTAAATTAAAACGTTACCCCCAAATTATACATATGAGCAAGCGTACTCATCATTAAGCATAGCATAGGGTTTAAAACGAGTGTCGATCTTCCAAGAACAAGTATGTATTAATCATTTTTTTTTCATTGTTTAACCGACTCAATAAAGTGGAAAAGAATAAAAAGGAAAATAAAATAAAAATAAAAGAATATATACATGTTAAGGATGGAGAATTATGTAACTCAAACCATTATTTTGACAAACATGATCTTAAAATACCCAATCATAATCACAACTAATTATTCTCTTGGCATCATGAGGATTAATATAGATTCACTTCTTTTCTAATCTATGAAATCTCTATCTTCTAGACAAATTAGCATCATATATGCAGTCTGAACTAATTCACCCAAACAATGCATTAAGCACAATCCTTGATTAAATTTTTATATCCTGGAAAATTTGAAACATGAAATTAACCAGTGAATCCATATCCTGGCAGACATCAATTAACCTTTAATTACCCAATTCCTAGCAATTAACCATTTTTTCAAGCAAGTTAAGAGACAACAAATATGAAATTAATGAATTGAAACCACCATCAACCCGTTTTCCAAGCAAGTTAATGGAAAGATATAACAAATTAATCTTGTAATCATTGTAAGTAGTTAAATACCAAGAATAACGATCAATTAATCAAACGATCAAAGTAAATCTAACGATCATGAATACCTAAAACAATGTTAAATTATAATAAAACAATCAACACATCATTGTTCAAGAAAAAAAAATAATAAAGTTAAAAGAAAGCACTCATAGACAAGCCTCCTTCTTCTTCCTTCGTAGACTCTCTTGTACAATCCTCCTTGAACTGAAGATTTCCTCCATTAATTTGAGTGATTTTCTATTTTGACCTATGAATTTTCTCTTTTTCTTGTGTTTTCCCTCTATTTATAGACTTTAGAAGTGCTTAAAATCGTTTCCCTAGGGTTTTTGGCCGACTAGAAGTAGGACAGTACTAAAATTCTGCATATTGCCAAAAAATGTGCGCAAAAATCGAGGCACTGCCTCAGCACCAGGGCACAGCCGGCACCACCTCTAGCCTCCCAGCGGGTGCCGGTTCGGTTCTGTTCTGCTCTGTTTTACCGATTTTTCATCGCCTCGAAGTGCATACCAGCAACATGTGGCCGGTACCGCCTCTGTTCTATTTTGCGACATTTTTATCTTATTTTACCTCTAAAATCTGAAATAATGCACAAAATAACTTTCCCAAGGTAAACTCTCAAATATGAAGGAATATGACCAGATATTGAATAAAATGTATCACAAAATAGCCTCAAATAACTAGGAAATATATGACTAATTTAGGCCTATCAGGTATTGGGGCCATGAAGTATCCTAAGCCTTACAAGCTTTAATGGGTGAATGATTAGGGTGAGGTGAAGGTAAACAAAAAAGGTAACATTATCTTTAACATAGGAAAGTATGAAAATGAGGTGTTTTGTGATGTGATGTCTATGCATATTGGAAAGTTGTTGTTGGGAAGGCCTTAAATGTTTAATAGAGAGGTGATGCATAGTAGGAGAAGAAACCCTTATGCAATTAGCAAAAAAGGGAAAAGAGTTTGTTTTTCTCGCAATGTCCCCTAGTGAGGTTGTAAAAGATCAAAACCTTTTGAGGGAGTAATAAAGGAAAAGGAGAGAAAATAGAGAGAAAGAAGAAAGTGAGAAGAGAAGATGAAAGAAAAAAGAAGGAGCTAAAAGAGAAAGAGCTTGAGATGAAAGAGCTTGAGGTAAAAGGATAGGAGAGTGAAAGAGCATGGAGGGAGTCAAACACAAGGTAGTATAGTGAAAGAGAGGGCTAAACAAAAAATTGAGAAGAAGAAAATGAGTGAGGGAAAAATATGGTTGAGAGCTTGGGTTGTGGGAGAGAAATGAAAGTGGATAGCAAGGATCAAAAGACAAAAGTTTTACCGTCACACAAAATATCTTGTTTCAATTGTAATATAAGTATCGATTTGAAGACGAATCATCTTCAATAAAGGGAAAATGATAGGAATCGATTTAGGCATTAAGGCCATTTTGAAGAAGGAGGAAGAAGGACAAAATCACACTTCATAGATCCTTAGGGAAGGTCAACATTCAACATGATTTTAAGGAGTTTTCAAAAAAATAAATGACCAAACAATGTGTTAAGAAATAGATGCCAAGGGAAATGTAAAATGGAGTACAATGAAAATAATAATCTTTATGGAGATTTAAGCAACCATATAGCCATGAATTGAGCATTAAGAGAAATGAAGATGGAATGCAATACAACAAATATTTAAGGAGGAAAAACTTGACATCAAAAACATTTGGAATGTCAATGAAACAAAAAAGACAATATTGGGGGTCAAGAACAGGATTTGGGTTGCAAAACATCAAGGAAAAGATAAGGATCGAGAAGTTGTCCAGAAGGTAGCTAGTGCCAACCTATGCATAGCATCTAACGCCGGATGGTTCCTGAGGAGAACCGGCGTCGGATGCATCACCATAACCAGCATTAGCTAAATGTTGAAATGGTAGCTGTCAGTTATAGAATTGAACTGGCATCAGCTAGCCCATGTCGAGTAATCTTCATCTGACTTATTGTGCATAGTTTTAATATTATTTTTGTGTAATTTTATTTTTTTTTTGAAATATGCATTATGTTTAGGGCCTAAAAACTTGTATTTAAGGCCACCTAATTTCTACTTTTTGTTCACTAACTAACTAGGGTAACGTGGGGCCTATATATACACCATTATAACACATTTTGTAGAAGGTTTTAGATTTTAACAAATTAAATAGAGTGTGAACTCTTGGAAAGGAAAGAATTCCTCATTAGATCTTCTTCCTTTCAAGACCATGCAAATGAATTAGACCTATCTTTGTTTAAAGTCTCTTAAATGCTTGGGTTAATCTAACTAATTTCTTCATCCTAGCTATTAGGCGGATTTATTTATATTTAGTTTTCTTGTTAGGAAACCTAAAGGGGTGTCTATATTTCTCAATCCCACTTGTTCTTGAATTCTTGAAGGTTCAAGAGTGTTTGGTACTAAAGTAGTTAGCTAAATCCTATTAGGATTTGGGTTCTAGTTGTTCAACACCTAGGATTCTTATTTTATGGGTAGTTTAGCGGAGAATTAGATGACTAATTCTTGAGTCCTTGTTCTTGATTCTCAAGAGCAGTTCCCAAGCTCGTAGCACTTGTAAAAAGATGGATGCTAAAAAAGTCATAAAGGAGGCACCAAAGGAGCAACAATCCTTGTGGAGGATCATGCAAATATTTAAACAAGGATTAAGAGCCAAAGGAGTATCAAAAGGGACTAAAAAAAACCAACATTTCATTTGGAAGATCAAGGAAGCATATGGCAATAAAATGGAGGTTAGAGGTGTTAGAATCCATAGATGCATCAAACATGCACTACGCAATAGAAATAAAAGATTTTGGACAAGACGACTGCATGTATGTGTAATAAACGGATCAAAAGACAAGGAAGATACCTTTCAATGATGTCTCTAATGTTCAAAAACTTCTGACTACTGAGGCGTGATCTACTAATACTAGAGCTCATCGTCGTTGCCACTGGAGTCTAAGTATAAGACCCTCTCTAACAATATCTACACAAAGGATACTCAAGAAACCTGATCACAATCTTTGTGCTAGCAGAGTAGAATAATGGCTAGGGCAAATTCAGTGGGAAGAAGAAAGAGATGGTTGTGTGTTCTGTGGTTTTCTGGTTAAAATCGAGAGAACTAATCTCTTCACATATCAAAACATATCCAGCATTTAAGTCCGGTGATATCCTAGAAAATAATAGAAAACATGTTTTTGTAAATTCTAATCCAAATAGAATTCACTAATTGTAACTGGAAACCATAATTTTTTAACAATCACAATTTGACCCAAAATTATAATTAATTATAATTTAACCGCAATAACTTTTCCTTCTCACAATTAACCCCTATAATGTTATCAAATAATATCTTGAGCACATAATCTTCTATTGTGTATGACCAACTAGATTTTTCTGATCTATTGGTAGCGAATATAAATTAATCCAAACGTCTTTGAGATTAATAATCCTTAATAATTTAGAATTAACATATTAATTCTTATTAGGATTAGATTATTAATTCATCAATTAATAAACCCGTATTTTGTATATCATCAGTGTTATCTAGCAACACATCATGACCACCCAAGAGTCCGGGAAGTCAAGTGGCTTGACTGAACCATTCAATAACAAACTACAATATAATAAACTCCTTTCACTATACAATATCTCATTCGATTTGGGGTACAAAATTAGTGCCAACTCCCTTTAGAAAATATCTTAATTCTAGCCCGAACATAATAGTACCTATACCAAAAATCCACTACTGTATATGTGTATCAATTGAAACTATTTCCAATACACAATAACCTTGATAGAGGATTTTACGAGTAGTAATTGCAACAAGTGGCTGTGAGATATTCGCCCCTCTGAAATACTTTCATTTACCTCACATTGTACTCAATATCCATTTCATAGACTACCCTCAATCTAGCTCAAGACACTGAAATCAAAGTACAATGTTCAACAAACGAAGTACCTTGTAAATCTCAAGTCAAGTATACTTGCACATTTGCTATAACGAGATTCTATGACTAGCACTACATAGTTATTCATGTGATTATCTCATAGTCAGGTCATCCAATGTACTTGTTATATTAACAAGTATCCACGTGTTAACTTTGAGTATCTTAATACTCTCGGATATGAGAACCACCACCTCATTTGATCAGGAAGTCCAACATGTGCTAGTCTTAACGCATTAATGATGTTCTATCTTATTAATACTACGACTAGGGAATATTTAAGTACTAATATTATACAGTGTAGTAGGAATCTAACATCATGATCTCTATCATAATTTTCTTAACACAATATTGTACTAGGAAATTTATCTAATAGTTATTTTACATGAAAGTAAAGAAAACAAAATGAAAGATAAATAATGTCTTGTATTATAAAATAAATGTGTCATATACAATACACCAATGATTACCTCTAGGCCACAACACTTACAAGAGGAGCATGGATTGAAGTGCAACAAAATAAGGAAGGATGCTCCTGAGCAAAACTAGTGGTAGCTAAAAATAATGGAACCGGCATAGACCAAATGCTGGCAAATTGTAATACCCCGCCCAAAACCACCTTTGACTATGGGGAAAAGTCATGCATTGCATAGCATTTCGCATTTTATGTGGTAGCTTAGAATTATTTTATTTGCATGGATGTATGTGAATTTTTCCGTTGCTCTTGCATTTGAATTAATTGATGTGAAATAGTGGTGTCGTTAAAGATTTGGATAAGGGGGGTTTGGTCGAAGATTTGGAAGGATGAGTATTAGGGTGGTGAGAACTAATTTTGGAAAAAAAAAATTAGTATTGGAGTTGTTTTGGAATAGCGGGGAGGTTGGTGATTTCCTTTGGTGACCCGAGTTCGAATCCTACTTTTTGTGAAGTTAGGTTCTCTTCTTGAAAATTCCTTTCCTTAGAGTTTCCATGTCTTGGCCAAAAAAGATCTAGCAAACCTAGAGAAATTTTAGTGTCATTATTCCAAGGAAATAAGTCTCTATGTTTATTCTCTAAATTTAGGACCTTGATGTGAATAAAGTTCACTTTTAATTTCCAGTTTTTATCATTTAGGATTTTCGAAAAAACCTTAGTTAATAAATAAAATTCCAGCTTGATTTTAGCTTAATGGATGTTACCATGGATAGTTGGAATTAAAGAGTCCTTTCCCTAGTAGGAAACCTTGTTGATTTTAATCCTAGGATGTTAGCTAAAAATTTGGAAAAAAATTCCAGATTGTGCTGCCACTTCTTGGAGGAACTTTAGCTCAACTCAAACTCTTCCAAAGCTAGGAGATCTTATCCTTAATCCATTAGCAAATCAGACTTTTATTTCAATCCAAATTCAACTAGGATTTTCTTCCTTATCCTAGCAGAATTTCGGCAGCTTTGTGTCAACAGAAGCTGTCCGAAATTCCAGCATCTTTAGCTACAATCCAACTCTTCAAACCCTAGATCAAAACACCTAAATACTCCTCATCAATTCAGGGTACCTTAGCTGCATAAAACCAAAATTTTACTCACACAAAATCACTGAAATTCGTCCAGCTTGTACACAGGATTTTCGGCAGCTTTGTGCAGGGAATTTCGGCCAGCCTTGCACACCTATTCCAACCGAAATTCTGCACACATAACCCACCGAAAACCCCGGTTGAGCAAGCTATTTCCAGCACCCAAAACCCTCAATTTTCCTCTGAAAATTTTGGCAGAACTACAGCAGCCAAAACAGTCCAAAGCTTGTTATTCTCACACAGAATTTTCGCACATTTTGCACAGGATTTTCAGTCACCAAAATCCACACAAACTCTTCCTTGTTTGGCCCAAAATTCTGAACACACTCAACCCTTCTCTTGAGCATTATTTTGGCCAGCCTAGGGGAGCAAGTTGCAGATTATTCTCTCCCCTAAAACTCACCTAAAATCGGCAGTAAGGAGAGACATCACAAGTTAAAATTTTCGTCCTTGCTGTCCAAGAAACCTAAAGCCATTAGGAGTCTTTCTAAACATCACCATCTAACCCTAAATCAATCTTCTCCAACTCTAAATCATAGCAACCGTCTACCTAAAAGAACGCATATTGTCTGTAATATGAATTTTCACGACGATGGTTACTAAGGGGTCCGAACGTTAATTTGATTAATATTCAGAAATCGGAAGAAAAAATCTCATTCAATGAGAGAAGGAAAAATCGTTAGCGGGACCTCCGCATGGGGGCACTGCCCCTTGGACCCCGCAGGGGCGCTGCCCCTTGACATGCATTCTTTTAATCTTTTCCTTCTCTCATTGAATGAGATTTTGTCTTTCGATTTCTGAATATTAATCAAATTAACGTTCGAACCCCTTAGTAACCATCGCTGTGAAAATTCATATTACAGACAATATGTGTTCTTTTAATCATATTTATACAGATAACATATTATCATGGCCGATTAATAAAAACAATTCGCAAATATAGAACGATGGATAGCATGCTTTTGATACTATATCATATTAAAACAGACCAATTTACAGACAATCTACAACTAATCTGGTCTGATCAGGTGACTAAGACGCACATATTAAACCTAATTCAGGCAGTCTGCATGCTAAGTATTCTAAAATCATAATCATGCAAACATGCTGATACATACCGTTTAAATTCATATATACATATCATACATGTATTCAACAATACGATTAACATAGATGAATCAACCTAATCGTTTAGCAAGTTGCTCTGATACCACTGTTAGAATTCGTGGACTCCTAAACACAGAAAACATCCACGAATCCCTCCTGAGGACCCAAGTAAACAATTAAGAAGATCTAAGGTTTAAGAATTACCTCTGGTTGCTGTAATTGAAATCCTTCGATTATGGTTGCGCTGTTGTACATTCAACCCGAACAATCACCAGACGCTGCAGTATGTGAACGTCCTCTATCGGATACACACCGCGAACTCACTCGATACCTGGGGAGTGCTTGCGCCTAGGGTTTGAGAGGTTTTTTTTTTTCTTTTCTGGCAGAGAATGGCACGAATGTTCTCAACCGAAAATTGGGCTATTGAAAAGACGGCTAGGGTTTTCTTAAAAAACCCCGAACCTCTTAGACTCCAACTCTAATAATATCTTATCATATTCTAATTTAAATTCAAATTAAATTAAAATTGATATGATAAGATTTTAAATCATAGCAACCGCCTACCCTCTCCATTCTACACAAAAATTTCAGCAACTTCTCTTTGCAAATTTTTGAAAACTCAAGAACTATTCTAAGCAAAAATCGAACACACCTTAAGGTAAGCAAAAATCCTCTCAACCTCTTGATGCCGTTTTCTCTAATGATTCTTTTCTCCTTCTTCTTCCCTTAAATCACGCCCCATAGAGGCTGATTTCATCATCTTCTTTAATTTTCGGTCAAGAGGAGCAAAGGAGGTAGCTTTTCTCTTCTTCTCAAGCGAACTCGAGACGATCACCATAGGAGCATCGAGACCTCATTATCCGGTTGTTGCAAGGTAAAGGAATACCCACATTTGATGCCAAAAGTAAAGTTTAATGATGTCTATTAGTGGGATAAACACGTGGTCATGGTGTATGATCTTTGGGGATTGGATAGTTTACTTGGAATTAAATAGGGGATTGTGAATTGTTGTGAAAATAAATGAGATTAGAGCATGCTTGAATTAATTGAGACCCTGATTATGATATTATATGGTTTAGATCAGGAGGATAATTGAGGAAAGCAAGCTATGAATTTATCACGTTTATCTGAGGCATATCAAGTAAGTCCTTGCATAAACTATTTTGTTAAATGTTGTGATAGTAAGTCCTTATATAAACTGTTTTGTTAAATGTTATGATGGCAAGTCTATGTTGTGAAGCTTAGTAAAGCTATTGTTGAACTATGATTATTTGGGTTGTAAACGTGGATGATTATTCTTTAAACGGTTTTTTCAAACTAATGATTTTATCAAGAAAACTATTCTTTCCTAAATTTTTAGAAAACTCTTTTAGAGAAAAATCACGTTGTACAAAGCCAAGGTGTAGAGATATTTTGAATCAGGAATTGACGGATATGTTCATTGAATACTCAATAAGGGTAGGCTAACAATACTAGTCTTGGAGGGCTAGCGTAAGTCTTCTGGCAAGAGGCCACCTCCAGAAGATGAACTCTTCTTGAAAATACGATAGTGTTGGTTGGTCAGGCTAGTCAGAGCTAGCATGTGTACCTGATATGGTATTATTTATATTCCCGGCATGGACACCCGGATGGTTTTGTTGGGTGTAGAGATAGAGGAGTATCTCACCCGATGGGTTGTACACTAACCTTGATCAGAACACCCAACGTGTGGTAATCTGGTCCGGACAAGGTGCACAAAGTGTGGTGCCTTGGCCATTTTGTTCTCATGGAGCCCAACGTGTGGTGACATGATTGTTTATTCGAGTGGAGGATTTATTTTGTACAAAGTGTGACAATGAGAAAAACCCACTCCTTGCGAAAAGAGATTGTTTATGACTTGCCAAATTATTTCTACAAATGTTTGCACTTTGCATACACGTACTATTCAAAACACCATGTGCACACACAGGACTTATTGAGATTTATTCTCACACTGTTTTACATCATGTTTTCAAGAGATAGATTGGGTTGAGGCAGCGGGGCTTCATAGTAGAGGCTTCGGCTATTTTTCCTATGCTATTCTAGGAGACTTTTGTCGTTTATACTTCTGAACAATATTTGTTTTATTTCGTTTTGCTCCAAGTTGAGCCTGATGTAATAAGAGTATTTCTTTATTTATCTAAGTTGATTCCTTTGGAGATTGCCTTTATATTTTATACCTCATTCTAAAGACCCCTTGTCCTACGGGACGGGGTGACATCCCCGCCCTTTTAGGGTACGTAGTCATGGGGTGTTACACAAATTATGTCATGTACAAAATGGAGTTAGTGCCAGATAAGTGTGCCAGAATCAGCATTGACCTATGTTAGGGCAAGCCTAAATTTGCTGCTTCTTTCTTGTTTTAAGTTTACTTGTATTCCTTTTAATCCCATGACATTTATTATATCTTTACCAATTTTAATGCATGTGATAGGGCCTTAAAATTTATTATAAGGCCACTTAATCCTACATTTAGTTAACTAATCAGTTAGGGCAATTTAAGGCCTATAAATACTCTATTATAGCTCTTTTATGAGATATTTTGAACATTGGACATTTCTTCTTGAAATTCAAGACTCTTTCTTGAGAGTTGACAGGTGATTCATCTTGAGCCTTTCCCAAATCAATCAAAACTCCTCTTAGGAATTAATCCATCCTAAGAATCTAATATCTAATCTTTCTTGGATAGATCAATTCTCTTTCTAAGTGGGGCTTAGATTCTAGCTTATCTAGGATGCTCTTAGAAGATCAATTGGTTACCTAAATCTTCCATCTTATTTGTTCTTGATTTTTCATGGGTTAGGAATGTCTTAGATGTTGATTTAGTTGGCTTAATTCATTTAATTTTTTGTTCCGGGTAATTTAGCTTTACCTAGGATTCTAGTCTTTGAATTAGGTATTTGAGTTTTGAGCATCGAACATTAAGAGGTACTTCCGTGTTTATATCAATGAGGCAGGCCATCATTAAGGCTAGGTGTCGAAGGGACCAACCAAAGATATTGACTTGCACATTTGATTTTAGTTGAGCCACTAGCAATCATCGCTGATGGATGTGCTTGGCCGAAAGGGTCCTACATGGCTAGAAAGCTCTATGTTCCACTAGCTTTTTCTATTTTCCCCCAAAAATGATGATTTAAATTTTTTATTTTTCTTCAGAATTTTTTAAACATTTCATAGTTACTTTTCTAAAAACAAAATTCAAAATTAGTGAGTAAGAAAAACATTTTACAAAATTTAACAAGATAAAATAAAATATTTAAAATTATTTATAATTTAATTTGAAAAACATAATTGCAACAAAAATGGTCATCATAACAGATAAAATGTTTTGCTGAAAATAATAGAATTACTTCTGACCTGTATTTTTTGTTAAAAATATACGTTTGTACTAGGAAAAGTATAATAATTGTGACCAAATTGCTTATAGTAAAAGATGAAATATTACATAAAAAATGATAGACTTATTTCCAACAGTTTATTTTTGTTGAAAATGCTAAATGTTTGTTGCAAAACTAACTAATACTTAATCAATTGCAATAAAATTATTTTCATTGGAAATAATAATTTATTTACTACTAAAATCGAGCCCCTACAAAAGAAATGGTAGTGGAAACCATCTTTTCTTGCAGTGATGAATGCTTGAATGCTTCAAAAGCTCCTCTTGAACAATCAAATATGTTTTTGTGAATGATCGAAGGCATTTTTAGAACCTTTTAGCTATTACACTTGTCATTACTCCTTGAATTATTGGTCCCCCTTCTTGAGCTTGTGCTTCAGGGTTAGCTTGATCCTATCATTTCTCCCTTCTTGAAATTGATCCATCCATGAATTGACACTATATCAAAAGGAAAAAGATCATTAATATTGAAAGCAACACTCACATTATACCTACTAGATAGGTTAATCTTATAAGTGTTGTTTCTTAACTTTCCAAGCATTTGAAATGGTCCATCACCCCTAGGATCAAGCTTAGACTTCCAATGTAATACCCCACCTTAGTCACACCTTGGTTATGGAAAGATTTGGCATTCATCGAGCTTATATGTGTGTCGAAATATGCGATGGGTGCATATTTGTATGCACTATGTGTTGGAGTGTATGCCCAAAAATAGACTATGTATTTCTATATTTCAAATCACAATAAGATTTTCATTCAATAATAATTGTTTTTTTACATATATTTGCACATTATGGTCCAAGTATGACAAATTAATGGCCTATATGTTAGGTTGTTCTTCATAGTAAGGTATTGGTCTTAAACATTTGACATACAAAAAAAATATCGTTCACGATCTTTTAATGAAAGTGGACATTTCATCTGAAGGGCTCGCGGGGGAAAAAAAAAAAAAGTCCAGTAGAATTATGTTTTGAAATTTTTTCCCATATAATGATCTAGAAGACTTACTATTATAAAGCTTAGGACAGAGAATCAGTGCTGGGGTTGGATTAGACGTTGATTCCTGATTTGATGCTTGCCAAATATTTTGCTCCTTCATATCAAGCACACATCAGTTTGCTAATTCTTGACCTTTTAGAATATTCTATAATCTTTATAGTTTAAAAACTGGTAAAAGTAGCATCTTGGATGAACAAGACAATTGGGGAAGAGCCTTACAAGAGAAAAAGAAGAAGAAGAGAAGAACGTTGACAACCAGAAAAATGTCTCTATGTTTTTTCCTTTATGTGAACAGTGGTATGCAAAAACCACAGCACACATGTAAACAATTGTTTTCTTTTTTTCAAATAGTACCATATCCTTTCTTTTTCATTTTAAAGGCGACATAGTTAGGGTTTCTAAAAACCCTTGTGCCCTCTTTGATGACTTGGTGGGCCCAAGCCTAGTCCATCACATTAAAAAGCCTAAGATTATTTATATATATAGCTTTTTTTACTAATCAATTGATCTTCTCAGGCCTAATATAAAAATTATCCAAAAAATTAATTAATAAACCAATTATATTAAATTGTTCCAATAAACTATTGTAGCCCAAATAAATAAATAAACAATTGGATACTTAAAATAATTTTTCTAATATTAATCTCATCTAATAAGCCCACATAGTAAAAAAATTATTAAGGTTACTTGAACTACTCTAGGGGATCAAAAGACATATTATTTTAAGCTAGAAAAATAACTAAAACATCCCAACATCAATTGTATTTTATCATTTTAAATATTCTATTTATGATCATATGAAACTATAAATGTAATATCACTCCCGTTTTGTATGTAAATAGGTACAACTTTGTACTAAAGAAGTATATATATGAATGTGTAGAGTAATAAGTGCTCAATATAATTAGATGAATATTTTGGGGCGATAATAATTTTAAGGGGTGATGAAGGAATTTTTGTTCTTGAATTAAGAAATAACTGAGAAAGAATTTGGAAATTCTGAGAGCCATCACTGTGTTCAGCTTAATGAGTAGATTTTATTGGTAAAAGAAAAAATTTCCCCCACAACTATAAACAATGGACTAAATTGTGATTATTACGAAGGAAAATGGTGGATTTTAGGAAACAGGAAAACAAGTGTTGTTATGCGATTGTTTAGAAAATGCTAGGTGTTACTTCTACTTAATGGACAAGCTATGTTGTAGGATATAGTTGATTGAGAAAAAGCTTGCTCATTCTTCTATAAACTTCTAAGGACACCTAAGCATGCCACCTAAGTGAAATTTGGACCAACGAAAGGTCATCAAGCCATGAACCATTTTTATACCACAAAAAAAGGGTGGTGGGAATAGAAAAAAGTAGCAAAGCAGCTGGCCAAGGAGAAAAGAAGAAGAAAAGGAAGAAGAAAAGGAAAAGTAGGAAGAATTATGGCTATATTAATTTTGTTCAGAAAAATATTTGATTGGTTGTATGTAAAGCTTAGTGGAACAGCAAACTTGGTTGCAAGAGTACCATGTGGCAATACTTGATTGGTTATATGAACAATCATCCAAGAGTTTTAGAAAATTCTACAAAATTCTCAAATTCCACCAAACTAGTTACTTGGACCAATCACATGGTTCCAAGTTAATTCAGAACATTTGATGATTGATTGACTTGAAGACCAAAATTTGTGATAAATAGCAAGGGGGAACTGGTTGACAGGGTTTTAGGCAACTTGAAATCTGCCACAAACAAGGAGAAGTAAGGAAGAGAAACGAAAAAGAAAATAGATAGAAGAGAGAGAGAAAACCCGAGAGAAAGAGAGAGAAGAAGAGGAAAACAAAGCTTGGGGTTTTCTTGCTCCAAAAATCAATGAAATACAACACGGTTCATTGTAAAGCTTTGGTGATGATTCAACGAATATTTATCATATCAAGCAATAAGTGGTTTGTGAAATACTTGGATTATTAATTCCTTTTGGGTGATGAATATTTTCGGTTTGAGGAAATGCTTTCTAGATATAGAAATGCGTTACCCTGACATATTTAAAGCAAAGTTCTAGTGACAATTTAGTGAATATTTATCTTGCTAAGCAATAAGTTATTTGAGGTGAGTCCCTGGTTTTTAAATTCCGTTTTGGCTAAGTGTTTCGGAAAAAATGTGATTGTGAAATTCCTGAGTTTGTGAAGTACTTAGATTGTTAATTCTTTTTGGGTGATAAAATATTTCCAATTTAATGAAATACTTTCCAGATATAGAAATATATTATCTTGACAAATTTAAAGCAAAGTTTTAGTAACTTACATTCTTCGGCTTTCAAATATCTTGGTGTCATAAAGTGTTTTTCTAATACGAATAAAGGTTCTCCTTATTAGGATTCATGTTTTTCTAAGACATTCAAGACAATGTTTTTACTTGAGATATGCAAGCTTCAATTGCCAGATTTTAACATAAATCATTTTCTTGGAGATTTATGTATTACAAGGCTTTTATACATGTAAAATCTTACTTTACGCATTGCGGAGGCTCCTAAATTTAGAAATCATATTCAAGTATGATTTTACAGTTGAGCTCGCTTCGAATTATTTTCTACTAAATGAATTTGATGGTTAGAAAATGGTATACTTGGATATAGGAATGCTATACGAGCCAACTAAACATTGGTTTGCTAGACTCTGTTTTAATTACAAAATTTTTATAAAATGAAATACCAGTATTTCACTCGATCAAAGTGAAAATTGAAATTTTATAGAATTTTGAAATCTTTTACTACTCGTTAATAATCGATTTTGTGTACAAGAATGAAAAGCCTCGTTGCTACTTTCTTTACAATTTAATCTTGGCAATAGCACTTAGTTTTATCAGCTATTTATGTAATGAAAACACTAGCACACACGGACTCACTAAGTGTTTAGCACTCACATGGGTTTCATTCTTGACATATTTTAGAGACCAACCCCAACCAAAAAATTTTTGAATGTGCCAATGAGTCAAGAGATAATGTCAAGGATAACCGAGAGGACTTGGGATACTACCCGTCCTTGGTCCGAAGATTTGATCTTTTTCTGGCTCTATATACTAGTTTGTCCTAGTACTTGAAGTAATAATTTTGAAAAAAATCATTACATGGTAAGTTCTTTCATTATAAAGACCCCTTGTTTGGGAAGATTAGGTGGGTCAACATCCCACTATATAAGGTCTACTATGATATGTAATATGGGGTGTTACAAATAATATCAATGCCTGGTTGACATTAGTAGAGACCCTAAAGATAAATGATTGAGCTTATAGTCTATAAGCTGAAAGATTGGTATCAAGGTGGAAATATTTGTGGAACCTGATATAGAGATTGAGATGATACATAAAATTGAACAATTCCCTTTTGATGTGTCCGAAGAGGTAATAGTCGATACGGTCGGGATACTCTTAGATTCCAACTTCTAAGATCAATTGAGATCTAAAGGCCTAGTGTATTTAGTACAATATACATTAGCGATATAGTCGTAACTATAAATTAGGGATGTGAGGATATATATACCATACTTAAAATGTGTGTTACACCTTGAATACTTCGTTGTGATGTGTGTGTGTGTGTGTGTGTATGTGTGTGTGTGTATCTATATATATATATATATATATATATATATATATACCAATGAGTCATTCGGCGAAAAGACTTTCTGAATGAAGTAAAAGAACTTGGGATCGTCGATCTCTTCCTTAAAGACTGAGATCAGTCGATGTCGGTCGATGGTGTGAAAACACTTCCTGATGTCGAATTCCAAAAACCAGCGAGAGGTTCCCCACTCTTCTTTGATCCGTCTTAGGACCGAGTGGCAGCCTCGACCCGAACGGAAGTGTGATGTGCCTGGAAACTCGGGATCGTAAATGGATTCGAGTACTATTCTGATCGCCTCTTTCATGATCCTTCTATAGGTAGAACTACTGTGAGTAGTCTAAACTTTGACCCTTATTTCTTTCTTCATATTGTAAAGGGGAGCAAAGCCCGTTTTTTCCTCCCTCTATTGATAGATCAAGGCCCTCCTGCCTTTAGTGACTCATAGGGTGTATATATATATATATATATATATATATATATATATAGTCATGTTAACACAAAGGTACCTAGAGAAGACTAAAATATTAGGGTTAAGAGTGCTCAAATGGGAGCAATATTAGGATGGGTGGCCTCTGAGAAGTAGTCATGGTTATGGAAAGAAACTAAATATGTGGTTAGGGAAAGAGACCATAGGACTACAAAAAGAGAAAAGTGGTTGTTAGGATATATATCTCCACAATTTTTTTTATGGTTTATATAGCCCTGGGTATATGATTGATTTCTCCATATGATGCTCTAATTATGAAGGGATATTAAATGGGTTATATCTTGACGTTGAAGAAGTAATTGAAATGCCGCCAAAAAGTACTAGATGTGGACGTGTACGAGATCAAGTAGGAGAAATCCCAATTGACGCTCCTGATCCTGCTACACCAAGAGTGTAGGATCCATTTATGAGAAATGAAGTGACATAAGCTTTACATAACATGAATATAATGCTTTAGCATATGGTTGAAACCTCAACTCAAAAAGAGCAACATTCTGAGGAAGGATTGGATCGAGCATTATAACTATTTTTGAAATTCCATCCTCCTCAATTTCATGGAAAGGCAGACCAAGAACAAGAGGTCAAGTCAGGGATGGAACAAATGGAGGATATTTTTGAAGCTTTGGATTATTCTGAGCAAAGAACAGTGCAAATTGCTACCTTTACACTTCAAGGCCTGCAAAAGAATAGTGGTCGAGAAAGAAAAATGTGATAGAGCAAGAACAGAGGGAATAGACATGGAAAGAATTTTTGGAGGAATTCAAAAGCAAATTTATTCCTTACTGGGTGGCTGAAAGAAAAGAGGAAGAATTCTAAAATTTTAGATAGAAAGAAAGGACTATTGGGTAGTACACTGTAGAGTTTACCCAACTTGCAAAATATAGTCCACTATTAGTGCAATCAGAATAAGATAGAACATGGCGATTTACAAAAGGACTACAACCCGAGTTGAGAAGAATGTTGATTTCAATGACTGCAAAGGGATATAGTACTACTATGGAAATAGCTTCCTGATTGGAAGGAAAATATTTAGAGCAACTTAATCAAGATTGCAAGAGGAAAATTAACTTCAGTCAACAATCTAAAGAGAAAATTCAAAGGATGGACGTACAAGTACTGGAAAAAAAAAAAAAAAGAGGAAAGGAACGGAAGTAATGTAATTACTACCAAAGGATGGGATAGAGTTATGAGGATGGCAGAAGAAGACTCAATACGTGTTATCATTGTGGAAAGGTAGGTCACACATTAGCTAACTATCCATATGTTCAGAAACAACGAGATAAGCCAACTAGACTTGAGAAACTCAAGAGAGGACGGTGAAAGTAGCGATAGTACCCAACAAAGCACAATCAATTGTTAAGGTAGAGTAAAAAAAAAGAAATGTAATCTATGTATGAATTTTGAGGAAAAAAGTTTTTTAAATGAGGGGAGAGTGTAATTTCCCTCTTTTTTTTGTATGTAAATAGGTACTTCTTTGTATTGAAGCGATATATGTATGGATGTGTAGAATAATAAATGCTCAGTTTGATCAGGCGAATATTTTGGGGCAATAAATATTTTAAGGGGCGACGAAGGAATTTTCGTCCGTGAATTAAGAAAAAACTGAGAAAGAATTTGGGAATTCTGAGACAATCATTGTTCTCAACTTAATGAATAGATTTCATTAGTAAAAGAAAAATTTTTACTGATTGGAATAAATAATGGACAAAATTATGATTATTCCTAAGAACAAATGGTGGATTTTGGGAAACAGGAAAATAAGTGTTGTTATGCGATTGCTTGAAAAAATGGTAGGTGTTATTGCTTGTACTTAATGGACAAGCCACGTGTTAGGATATAGTTGAATAAGAGGAAGCTTAGTCATTCTTCTTTAAACTTCTAAGGACACCTAAGCATGCCACCCAAGTGAAATTTGGACCAATAAAAGCTAACCAAGCCATGAACCATTTTATACCACAAGGAAAGCATGGTGGCGGTAGAAAAGTAGCAACACAATTGGCTAAGAAGAAAAGAAGAAGGAAAAGAAGAGGATAAAGAAAAGAAAAGTAAAAATAGGAAAAATTATGGCTATATTAATTTTGTTCACAAAAATATTTGATTAGCTGTATATAAAGCTAACTGGAAGTTCAAGATTGGTGGCAAGAGTACTATGTGGCAATTCATGATTGGTTATATGAAAAATCATGCAAGAGTTCTAGGAAATTCTACCAAATTCTAAAATGCCACGTAACTAGTTACTAGGACCAATCACAAGGCTTTGTGTGAATTGATATCATTTGATGCTTGGTTAACTTGAAAATCAAAATTTGATATGAATAGCAAGGGAGAACCAGTTGAGAGGGTTTTAGGCAACCATAAATCAGCCATAAACAAGGCTAATTTAGTGAATATTAGCCTTGGTGAGATACATGGTTGTTCTTTGTAAAGCATTGGTGACAATTTAGTGAATATTTATCTTGCTAAGCAATAAGCTATTTGAGGTGAGTCCCCTGGTTTTTAAATTCCGTTTTGGCCAAGTGTTTCTAAAAAAATGTTATTGTGAAATTCTTGAGTTTGTGAAATACTTATATTATTAATTCTTTTTGTGAGATAAAATATATTCAATTTAATGAAATGCTTTCCAGATATAGAAATGCATTATCCTGACATTTTTAAAGCAAAGTTTTAGTGACTTACATTCCTCAGCTTTCGAATCTCTTGGAGTTATAAAGTGTTTTTCTAATACGAATAAACATTTTTCCTGATTTGGATTCGTGTTTTTCGAAGATATTCAAGACAACAATTTTACTTGAGATTTGCGAAAATTTCCAAAATTCCAAATTTTTGAATTTCCAAATTTTAACATAAATCATTTTCGTGAAAATTTATGTATTACAAGCCTTTTATATTTGGATAACCTTGTTTTATGTGTTGCACGAGTCTCATAAATTTAGAAACCATATTCAAGTATGATTTTATGGTTGAGCTCACGTAGAGTTATTTTCTACAAAATGAATTCGATGGTTTAGACAATATTATACTTGGATAGAGAAATATGGTATGAGACAACTAAACTTTAGTTTTCTAGAATTCGTTTTAATTACAGAATTTTTATAAAATGAAATGCAAGTATTTCACTTGTACAAATAGAAAATCGAGATTATTTAGAATTTCAAATTCTTTTATTACTCGTTAACTATTGGTTTTGTGCAGATGATTGCAATGACCTGTTATATCCTATTTCATGACAAGTTTCTCCTATTACACATTAAATCATGAACTCTTAACATATTTTTTTTCAAGTCACTTGCTAAAATCCTACGATATGCCATATTTCATGATATTTCATGCATACTTTACATTTACAAGTGCTTGAAAAGGAGTGAAAACTATTTTTTGTTTCATGAGCATGAACACATGTTGTGAAAGTATTGAGCGCTCAACAAGAGCTGTTCTCCTTGTATACCTTATATTAGAGATAGACGACTCCAAGTAACTTGGCCAGTTTTGGGATTCGTCTTACTTCAAACGGGGCGACAGGATGTTGGGAGTATCTAACACCTGAATAACTGGCCTAAGTGGGCCATAATTCCTGAATAACTAGCCCAAGTAGGCCACCATTCCTGAATAATCAGCCTAAGTGTGCCACACATGCACATGAAATCTTGCATACATGAATTTACATATTTCACGCATGAATTCTTGAATTCCTGAAATGAAATGTTTTATGCTTGAATTCCTATACATGAGTTTTCCATATATGATTTCCATGATTTTCTGAAATTCCTGAACAACAATCTTTCCATATTTAATATCTACATTACTTAAATTCTTGATTTCCTACATATCAATTTTCCTGAAATAATGCCTGATTTACCAAAATTCCTGAAATCCTGAACTTGATTTTTCAGTAAAGGCACATGGATTTTATTACCTACATTTCTGAATAAACACGAACTCCTGATACTTGATTATTCCTATTTCCAATAAGTGTAAGTTTACTAACTTGTCGTGTTGCTACTTGCTTTACTATTTTATCTTGGACATAGTACTCAGTTTTATCAGCTATTTCTGTAAGAAAAACACTAGCATACACAGCACTCACTGTGTGTTTAGCACTCACATGGGTTTTATTCTTGACAACTTTTAGAGACTATTCCCTACCAAAATATTTCCAAATATGCCAAGGAGTCAAGAGATAGTATCAAGAATGATCATGAGGACTTAGGAGAGTACTCGTACTTGGTCAAAAGATTTGATCTTTTTATGGTTCTAGATATCAGTTTGTCCTTGTACTTGAAGTAATATTTTTGAAAAATTCCACTGCATGGTTTGTTGTTTTATTATAATGACCCATTGTCTAGGAAGATCAGACAGGGAGACATCCCACTATGTAACGTCCACTATGATATGTAATATGGGTGTTACATTTAACATTAAGAACAATACTGTAAAAACACTGTCTTCAACCTAGAAGTGCAATAACTAAAATATCTCTCTATATATTGCCTATCATTGAGATAGGAAAAATATACTAACACCTTTCACAATTATATTACTAGTCTTAGACATCTAGTCCGATAATTCATGAATTCTAGTACTAACTAATTATTTCTGGGAGCTACACAAAAATATACAATACTAAGTAATGTATCCAGGGCCCTAGATTGTTTAGATTATCGTAGATAATCACAAGGTGGTGATATCTTCAAATAGGAGTATAAATGCTATCTTTTATGAATCTATCTTAGCTAACTAGTTACACACACCTAACATAAAAGTTTATTAGTCCTATAGTAGAACCATACTCATAATATATCAAACTATATGCTTTTAGCTTCTCTGAACTACCAACTCATACTTAAGCCATAGGGTAACAGTCCATGCTATAGAAATAGTAGTCTAAGTTTCATCTACTTTAGTACTATGAGAAATAACTATTATGGATCTATTTCTATGTATTCTAAATACAGTTATAAGTACAGTAGTGAGTAAAGTATCGAGCTATGAATAACTCATGAGAAGTATACTCTTACATTATCTCCTTATATTTTTCCAATCTTAAAGTATACTCCTACATGCTTTGAGATTAAATTAGGAATCCTATCATAGATTCCATTATCTCGAGCAATTAGATTTAGGAACCTATCTTAGCAACCTAAATTCCCTATCATTGCCATATTAGATTGATTAATCTGTAACCTTACTGATGGGGGCTAAAATTACCATTATTTTTCTATTTATTTGATGTTATTTTGAGATACATTTATTGTAATAACTAGGCATAATCCTTCCTATTTGCGTGAAACCCCACCTAAAGCCAACCCTAGAGTAAGCGGGTCAGGATGCATATCATATTATTCTGCATAAAAATATATTTTTCTTGAATGATTTTATGTACTTTAGAATTGTAGTTTATAGGTTAAAAGGATTATTGGGTAGGAAGGGTAAAATGGTAATTTTGCTTGAGGATAAAATAGGAAGATGGCTTGAGGTTTAGATAAGAAGAGGATTTGGGTGATAAAATAAGTATAAGAGTTAGTGTGGTTAAGTGGTTAAAGATTTGGAATTAATCTCTAAGGTCATGAGTTCAAATCCTATCACTTAGGTTTTATTCATGATTATCTTAGCTATGTTTGAATTTTAGATCTTCTTAGATTTCTTAAAGATAGGAATGTTCTCCTAGGAGAGACATGAAGAGAATGTCTTGATCATATAATCATGTCCTAAAAAGAATTCTAGAGGAAATTTTGTCCTTTTTATTACCTTTAGCTTTGTCCTAACATCTTCATATTTTAAAGAAACCGAAATCCATTAGATCTCTTCTTTTAATTCGAAAAATTCTGTGATAATTCCTTAGCCTTGAATTTCAAAAATCAGCTCTTGGGGATGGGGGAGTGCCGAAATTAGGGAGAACAATTAGGATGGGTTCCCAAGAAAAATAAATCACCATGGTAAAACCTTCAATCCTACCTTCAAGTTGTTCATGGCTTTAATGAAGAGAATCTGGAAATTTTCCAGAATTCTGGAGGGTCCAACTTTCAAAAAATTCAACCAGAAATCCTACTCATTTGATGTAAGAAAAAGGGTTATTTCATGTAGCTTGAACACTGAAAATTCTGTGCAAAATTCGGACTGCACAAATTGCACAAAACCAGAAAAATTTCCTGCACAATTCACTGCATTCTAAGCTGTATTTGAAGCTATTTTTTGGTCATGAATTCAGAAAGAAACTCCTCTATTTTACTCCAAAAATAAGGCTGGAAATCACCTTGAAAGACATTTAAACCCCCTCCAAAAATCCAGCTACAAATCGAGCTGAAGAAATGCAGAAAATTTTGCATCAAAAACCTTCTCCATTCGAAACCTTGAACAACTTTGAAACAAGAAAAATTCCAATTTTGTTTGTCTAAGTGATAGGGCCTAAATTAATCATATTTTTACTAGTTATTTGAGGCTATTTTGTGATACATTTTATTTAATAACTGGTTATATTCCTTCATATTTGAGATTTTACCCTTGGAAAGGTATTTGGTGCATAATTTCAGATTTTAGAGGTAAAATAAGAAAAAAATGTCGCAAAACATAGTAGAGGCAGCGCCGGCTATGACAGAGGAATCGGCACCGACCATGTGCTGCTGGCACTCACTTTGAGGTGACAAAAAAGTAAGTGAAATAGAGTGGAACAAAACTGAACTGGCGTCGACTTGGGAACTGGAAATGGCACCGGCTGCATTCTGAAGAGAATGGCATGAAAATCAAGAAAAATCAGTGAATGAATAAAGAAACAGATCACAACCGGCGTCGGCTGTGCCCTGATGTTAAGGCGGTGCCTCTATTTTCGCACGCAGTTTTTGATAATTTGTAGAGTTTTAGTATTATTCTATTTCTAGTCGGCCAAGAACCATACACCAACAAATTTAGGCACTTGGAAAGCCTATAAATAAAGGAAAAAACACAAGAGAAAATGGAGAATTCATAGATCTGAACAGAAAATCACTCAAATCAAGGAGCAATTTTGCCAAATCAAGGAGGATTGTGCAAGAGGGTCCGCATAGGAAGAAGAATGAGGCTTTTTTATGAGTGCTTTCTTTTACTTTCTTTTCTTTTTCTTGAACAATGATGTATTAATTGTTTTATTATAATTTAATATTATTTTAGGTATTCATGATTTTTAGAGTTACTTTAATCTTTTGATTAATTGATTATTATTCTTGGTATTTAATTACTTGTGCTTATAACAAGATTAGTTGGTTGTTTCTTTCCATTAACTTGCTTGGACAAAGGGGTTGATGGTATTTTTAATTCATTGATTTTATATTTGTTGTCTCATAACTTTCTTGGAGAAAAGAGTTAATTGCTAAGAACTAGGTAATTAAAGATTAATTGGTGTTTGCCAAGATATGGATTCATTAGTTAATTTCATGTTTTAAGTTTGCCAAGATATGGAAATTTAATCAAGGATTGTGTTTAATGCATCTTTTGGGTGAATTAGTTGAGACAGGATATGTGGTGCTAATTTACCTAGAAGATAGTTATTTCATGGATTGGAAAAGAAGTGAATCTATCTTAATCCTTCATGATGCCAGGAGAATGGTTAGTTATGATAATGGTTAGGTACTTTGAGATTATATTTGTCAAAATAATGGTTTAAGTTACATAATTCTCCATCCTTGTCATGTATATATTCTTTTATTTTATTTTATTTTATTCTATTCTTCTTTTCATTCATTTTCACTTTATTGAGTTGGTATAACAATGAATGAAAAATGATTAATGTATATTTGTTCCTTGAGTATCGACACTCGTTTGAACCCTATGCTATGTTATTGATGAGTATGCTTGTTCATATGTGTAATTTGGGGTTAACCTTTTAATTTAAACTTGATTGGGAATGTGTTTATTTTTCTATGATTTTTATACCCAAATCCATGCACATCAAGTTTTTGGCACCGTTGCCCGGGAACGATATCATGAAAGCTTAGATTTTGTTGATTTAACCATGTAAATATGTAAATAGGTAAATATGTAAATATGTACAATTGTTCTTTTTGCAAAAAAAGGTGCCTTTGTTTTGTATCTTTTGTATCATGTGTATCTTAGTAATCTAACCTACTAACTTTGACTATGTTTAATTGACTAACTTAGTCTTCTCTTAATTTTGCTTTAATTATGAACTCCGTTATCTAACTTGCATCCTATCTTTTGTAGGTGTTAACCTTGGTACATGAGCCGACAATCTAAAGGCGAGATAGTCGATTTTAACCCTAAAATCAAAAGGACACTACCAAAAATCCGCCGAACAATCCAACGCAACTTAATTGCAGACATGGATAGTGTTCAAAACAACAATGCTTGAAATGACAGGAGTGTTATGGATGACTTTGTGAAACCTGCAATCTCGGGCACAGGCTTGAGTATCACTAGACCTAGGGTAGATGCAAACAATTTCAAAATAAAGCCCAATATCATCTAGATGGTCCAAAACATAGTCCAATTCGATGGGCTACCGAAGGAAGATACTAATGCCCACTTAGCCAGTTTCCTTAAAATCTGTAATACCTTTTAAATGAATAGTGTTTTTGAAGATGCCATAAAATTAAGACTTTTTCCTTTTTCCTTAAGAGATAGAGCCAAATCATGGTTAAAGTTTTTACCTACAGGTTCCATCACTACTTGGAATGCCCTAGCTGAAAAGTTTCTTGCCAAATATTTCCCTCCAGCTAGGACAGCCAAACTTAGAAATGAGATATTTGCCTTCCAACAATTAGATTCTGAACGTTTGTATGAAAGTTGGGAGAGGTTCAAGGAAATGCTGAGAAAGTGCCCACATTATGGATTTGAGCTTGGAATGCAGATGCTCATCTTTTTGAATGGCCTTACATTCGCAAAACGACAAGTGGTGGACTCTTCTGCAGGGGGTTCCATCAATCATAAGACCCCAGAATAGATATTTGATCTTATTAAAAATTTAGCTTCTAATAACTATTCTTGGGGAAGTGTGAGGTCACAAAGTAGATGTTGTGGTAGCTTTGAAGGCAAAGGTGGAAGCGTTGACTCAAAAGATAGAACAAATAGTGATGCCTCAAGGCCAAGTGGTAAATGGGAATTATGATTTCTGTGGAGAAGGGCACCTAAATCATGAGTGCCAAAATATAGGTTCACTCCAAGAAACCACAGAACAAGCTGCCTTTGCAAGTAATGTTTGTCTAGGTAACAATCCTTATAGCTATCCTTACAATCCTGGTTGGAGAAATCACCCAAACTTTTCTTGGAGCAACAAAAATCAACCTAGACAGGGTTCTTTTAACTTTGGGGGAAATCAAAGGAACCAAACCCCTTTGAATAACAATTTAACACCTTCCAAGCCACCATTGGAGGACTTGATTGGCCAATTGGTAAGTACAATAGAGACTAAGTCCTAAGGGGTTGATGTGACAACAAGGGACTTAGATGCTTCCATGCACAACTTGGAGAACCAAATTGGACAACTTGCTAAGCAACTTGGGGATCATCAAGCGGGAACATTGCCAGGAAACACTGAGGAAAACCCATGGGATCAAGCCTGTGGAAAGCATTGAAGTCAATTGTTGCTTTCAGTTTTTTATTGGGAACAATTTTTATTTTCGTCATTTTATTTTATTGTATTTATTATTTCTTCATGAATTAAATTGCATTATTCATCATTACTGCATGTTCATCATTTTTATTTCAAAAAATCTTAAAAATTTTTAAAAAAATTCGGAGCACGAATAGAATGTAACCGGTGCTAGCTCCTGTCGGGTAGGCCATTTTGGCCACTTTTTCTTTCAAACTCTCCAACTCCCTCTCAAATTCTCTCTAACTGGCACCGGTTTCACCTTCCAAACCTCTCAAGATTTGATTTTTCACATCCCAAACACTTTTAGAACATCAATCTCTCCTTTTTTTTTTTTTGTTGACTTTACGGCTCAAAATTCTCTAAACCTTCTATTTTCCACAAAAACCCAATCTTCAATCCGCATGCAAAAAGCTTGGATTTCTGAAAAAGATTGCATCTTTTGCTTGCCTATGCATAAGAGAGCACAAATATATGATTTTTATTCAATTCCCATAGTTAAAATATTCTAGATGAATTTTTCTAATTTTGGGTATATTTTTTGCCAAAAATTGAGATATATAATGTTCTCTTGCATTGTGACTTAACTCTTGAGCTTCATGACTTTGGATATAGTAGGAGTTAATGACTCTTGAGTACTTGATTCATTCACATGATCATTAGGAAATTTATGCATTCGCTTAAGGGTAGGATTGTGGCTATTATGATGATTGAGTAGTTGATGCACATTGGCCATGAATTGTTTTACACTTGATCACTCTAATGCCATGATGATGCCTTCATTCACATGATCATGTATGTACATTCGAATGCATTGGGGCTTGTTCAACACATTTATGCTTTACAACGAGCTTTATATGCATTCTTGCAAGTTGTGTTGAATTAACTAAAGGAGATTGAATTGGTTGTTGTTGGGTGTGTGATATAATGTAAAGGAGTTTGGGGATTATTGTTATGAGCTGGTTGAACCTTAGTGGGAGTTGTATATTATGTTTGAAACAGGGGAGATACAACTCTTCTACAATCTTTGGCTTTTATGCTTTATCCTCCTATTCCAACCACTACTTACTTGTCAATATGTCTAGAGCACGGGGTCAAGCCTCCTAAATGGCTAGAGCTTCTTCTTCCTCGTACTCTTCATTTATAGACCCCCTATTTCTTAGGCCAGCTGAGTTCCTAGACCCATCATGTGAGGAGTGGTATAATAGGAGAGTTTCAAATAAAATTATTGTGGAGCGTACATTTCCACCAACCCTAGACAGTGCCCTCAAAATTGGAATTATGTTTAGGAGGCTAGGGTGGGGACCCATAGTACAGGTAAAAGGGGATTATTGCCCAGTACTTATTAAGAAATTCTATGCCAACATGGTTGACAAAGGCAATAAACACCTTCCACACATAGAGACAAGGGTAAAGGGAACCCCTCTCATCTTCACCCAAAATCACTTAGCTACTCTCCTACAGATCTATGATGATGATACTTGGCAAGGGATAGAATCTAAAAATCAAAAGATCCTTTTTTACCCTAATTGGGATGCCAGTGGGACTAGAGCTACCCTAGGGTTGTACAAGCATAATACTTTCCAAGCCAACAGTTTCTATTCAAACAATGATCTTACCGCCAACGTTAGGGCTCTAGTCTACATGTTTGTGTTTAATGTTGTACCCCGTGCTAGTGGTTTCAATGAGACACGCTTTATTGATACATACATTTTGCATAGGATGATGACCACCCAGCCTATCCCTCTTGCTCCATTGATCATCCAATCCATTAGGGATATGGTTCATCACCATCTCTCTTATAAAGACTCCATCTTCCCTCTAGTCATCATGAAAATTCTAAGAGACTTTGGTGTTAGCACTGAGGGAGAATTGATAAAGACAACCACTGAGCATAATATGGTTACAGAGGAAACATTTATGAGTTGTGGGTACAAGTATAACCAGGAGCTGAAAAAGTGGCTAACACCCCATGAGGTCATGTATCCCGGTCAGGTTAGGCCACCCCTTATGGAGGAGGAGCACCCACCACTATTGCGGGCATCAGCAGGTAGTTCCCAGTCCCCATCCAGGACTAACTTTGAGACCGTAGTGTTGGGACAGTTAGCCCAATAGATGGAGATGGTAATACACATGTGGGACTCTATCGATGACATTGTCTGGAGGCAAATTACTATAGAGCAGCAATGGGCTAAGTGGAGGCAGCATTTTCCAAGATAACATGGTGGTGATGATAGGGAGGATTGAGATGCTGGTTCTACACATGTCCCTCCTTGTCACTATCTTTTGGTTTTCTTTTTCTCTTTATATTTTCATAACCTTTTTAAGGGATCTCTTGTACTTTTCTTTCTTGTACTATTTTCTTTCTTTAGTTTTTATTTATTTTTCTTTTTTAGTTTTTATGCTTTGGTGTGTTTCTTTTGCGTTTTTCCATAGGTACTTCGACAATGCCTCTTTCTCCAGGAACTCAACTTTTGTCTAGACGATTGCACAATCAATGGAAGTAATTTCTTTCTTCACTTTTCCTCTTTATCTTTTTAGTCCCATGGCACTAATTGCCTTCTATTTATTTGGTCACAGAGGACAGTACCCAGTTTAAGTGTGGGGGGGGGGTTAAAATGAGATTTCTTCTATGCTTTTATGCTTCATTATTCTTTTCAGTCTCATTTGAACCTTTGAGAACAAAATTTTTTCAAAAAATTTCTAATTTTCTTTGAGATTTCAAGATGTATTTTTAGTGTATGTCTTTGTGATAGATTATAGAGCATATGTTCTATATCATTTATGACTTATGCATGACTTTTTGCACGCACTTGGACTAAGTAGTTCATGATCAAATGCTTTACATTGTTCTTAAACCTGTTTTGCTACTAAAATTCACTGAACATTCTAAAACATACTTGAATACCTCTCGAGGTAAAATAAGAAAGACATTCATGATTTAACTTACGAATAATGGTAATCAGCCTTCTTTGGATAGTTTGAGCTTTTCAAGCCTACCTATTTGATATTATCCCTAGTGCGTATTTTGTGCCTAAATTGTTAATTTCTTTCTTAAAACTCGTTATCATACTTTACCCATTACTTCTTTTTGAGAGTTTGATTTATCTTCCAAATCTTTAATTGCTCTTGATGGATAAAAGTACATATAGGAGAATGTTGAGAGGGAATACTTATGTAAAGATCATGACTTGTTACTTTCAGCCATGCATCAATAGTTGTGTTGAGTTAGGAAAGAAGAAAAGAAAGGAAAGAAAAATAAAAGAAAGATGGAGTAAACAAATGTTGCTAGAAAGTATTGGGAAAAAAAATTAAAGAACAAACAAGAGCAACATGTGAAAAAAGAAGAGAGAAAGAAAGGGAAAATTGAGAGAGAAAGAAAAGAAAGATCACAAAAAGAATGGTGATTGAGCTGTGGGTATTTCTGAAAAACTTAGGTTCACATTAAGTCATGGACAACATTGTTGAAATTTTTGATGATCTTGTAAAAAAATGAGTGATGAGTTAAGAATGATTAATGCAAATGCAAGAGTTGCTTGAACTATGCTATAATTGCTATACAAGGTTATGGGTGTTGATTCATTTTGGAATAGGAGAGCAAGAAGAGTTTGGAATTAATTGATACATTGTGTTTATCCTTTTCTTGTGAACTCTCACCTTCTTTGATACTTGATTCTCCTATATCCTTCATTTGAAAAGCTACATTACAAGCTCGTTAGCCTTATATTACAAGCTTGAAAGTCCTACTCGACTTAAGTAGAATCATCTGTTGGATTGTATGCCTTCTTAGACTAGGTTTCTAATGTAAAATCGAATATTTTAATAAAAGAATTTATCTTCAGAAATTGTTTGTGATTTTACTTTTTGTTTGTGCACGATTTTCGTTTGGAACAAACCCATTGTGTTTAAATAAGTGATCCATGTGAATGGTGGTCTTTCACAGTAAGGTATGGATCACGGGTTATTTAACACATAAACATTTGTTCTTAACCTATTGATGAGACTGGGAATCTCATCATGTTTAGGTTATTATGTTATGAATTCTACATGGGGAATGGCTTACCTTTAGCGAGTGAGTAGTCCACTCACTTCATAACATAAGCGTATTACGAATACGTAGGACAGGACCTGTAGTAGTGGTTTCTAAAAGTACTATATGATAGAAACCTAGACTACTACCGCTACAGCATGGACTAGTACTCTACGACTTAAGTATGAGATGGTGGTCTGGCAAAGCTGGAAGCATATACTTTGATTTGCTATAGTTGAGGTTTTATCGTAGGGCCAATATATTTGCATGTTGGGTATGTGTAACTAGTTAGTTAATACAGACTTGTACAAGATAGTTTCTACACTATATCACCCCATGTGGTTGTCCAAATGGTCTAAAATGTCCAGGGCCCTGGGAAACATGATTTGGATGTTTGCTTTAGGGTAGCTCCCTTGCAAAGCGGAAACACTCCAGGAAGTCGTGGATCATTGGACTAGAAGCCTAAGGATGGAAGATGTCATTTAGAGGGGTGTTAGTACACTTCTTCCTCTCTAAATGTACGACGATATGTAGAAGGGTATTTTAGTCATTTTACCTGTAGGTCGGAGACTTTGCTAACATAGCATTGTCCTTGGGGTCAATATTTCCTTATGGTGATATTAGAAAATATTTAAAATGCAAAATACAGCTATTTTTATGGCAATGGTATTTTGGTCATTTTAGTAGCCAATGCGGTGTGTCTTTTGGTCCCCGGTATAGACCGTGAGTCCTAATTAAATATGGGATGAAGAATTGATCTTAAATTAAATGGAATTTATTTTATTTAAGTAGCCTGATTTAATTATTAGGCTAGAATAAAATAAAGGTCCATGGAGAGAGAGAATTAATTAAATTAG
This sequence comes from Voacanga thouarsii, assembly GCA_026120185.1. Taxonomy (NCBI): domain Eukaryota; kingdom Viridiplantae; phylum Streptophyta; class Magnoliopsida; order Gentianales; family Apocynaceae; genus Voacanga; species Voacanga thouarsii. The sequence goes on along the minus strand of JANUWF010001659.1, from coordinate 5,460,713 downwards.
TTTGGTGGGTTAATTAATTATTCAGGGCTTTGGCCCAGTTTGAATAATTAAAGATTAACCTGGGACTAAACTAATATAAGCTTAATTAATTGGACTAGTTTATTTGGGTTGGAAAAATTAATTAATTATTAATTGGGCCAATTATTTGGTTTTAGTTAGAATAATTAATTAAGCCCAAAAGGTTAAACTAAGAGTCCAATGGCTCAATCCAGTTTAACCTAGGGTTTTATTTAGGTTAAACAGGAGAAAAGAAAACAACGTTGTTTTTTTCCAGTGCTTCCTCTCTGTGAAAAATACTAGACGTTTTTTTCCTCTCCCTCTCCAAAAATTCTTTGGCCCCTAGGTTGTTTCACCAAAAACGATATTAAGCAGGCCATATACTGGAAGATCAAGAGCTAGGCGTTCATCTACATGCAAAGACGAAGTAGAAGGCTTGTAGGAATTGCACCAGAGGTTTCCACGAGTGTGCCTACCCCAGTTCCGCATATTCCAGTTCAGCCGATTGTGAGAACAGGAAGAAGAGGTAAAGAGAAAATATTCCCCCCCCCTTTTCCTTCTTCACGCAGGTGTGCTGCATTTTGTTGCTCCTTGGCTGGTTTTTTAGCTATATTTAGCATGCTATTTTATCTTCAATTGGTATCAGAGAATGAAGATATTTGCACATATAGGAAGCCTGTATGCTAGTTAATAAAATCGGACAGTTTTGTGTGATTAACTGTGATCCTTCGCTGGTTTTCTGGTATGGATAGATGGCTTGTTAAACCTCTCGGTTGGAGGTATAGGTGAGATGTAATTCACTATCTTTCCAAGAATAAATCGTGTAAACCCAACTTTAATGTGTATAGGCGGTTGTTGGTTTGTGATTTCATTGATTTTGGGTTGAAATCGGAGGGCCAAAGGCTGAAAATTGTCGCAGAAAAAGAAAAACCAGAAGAGCGCAGCAGAAGAAAATCGCACTGGAAAATTGAAGTAGACGGCACTGTTCATCGGCTCGGCTCACGAGCGAGCCGTCAGCAGACATACGTGCTGGAACAAGGAGGGCGGCTCGGCTTTGTGGCTTACCGGCTCGGCTGCATCGGATGGAATTGAATTGCAAATTGCGAAATCCGGAAGTCAACACGTGGGTCAGCACCGGGCGGGTCGCTGCTTGGATGGTCCATGAGGCGGACGTTCAGGTGCGGCGGGTGTTGTGGACCGCTGACCAGATTGGTTTTGTTCCTGTGCGGCGGGTGCAGTGAACCAATGGGAAATTTTTTTTCCCTTGTAATTTTCTTGCATTTTCTTTTTTGTTTTGAGGTACATACCAGACGAAGTTAATATTTTTGCAATATTTATATTCTTGGAATATATTTGCATGAAAAATATTAGTAAGGGATTTTAGGATTAAACAAGATCATTAATTAATTAATTAATTAATTAATTAATTAATGTGTTTAATTCTATTATTTGGGCACTTAGGTTTAAAAAATAGAAAAGCATGAAAACGTTTTCTGTTTTTGAGCATTCTATTTATTTTTTTTTTTATGTACTTATGTATGTTTTTCCCCAAAGACCAAAGTCTTTGGGAACATTTTTGACAAGAAAAATATTTTTCTTCAAAAACTAAATGGTTATTTTAATTGGTACAAAAATTAATCCTTGAATATTTTCTCAAAGGATTTAATCCTTGACATAGAAAATATATTGAATTTAGGCCAAAGTCTCTAGAAAGTTTTAATTAGAAAATTTTTGAAATCATTAAGTTTTAACTTAAATAAAATTAGTCCATGGAGAAAATCTCTCAAAGGATATAAGCCTTGACATAGAGATTTTATTGGACTTAGATATTTTATTTTTGAGTTAAGGAAGAACTTAATGGAAATTTCAAAAGGATATTTTTTCAGGAAAAACTTTTATTTTAAAAGACTAAGTGGGAGAGGGGTTCCAACGGCCCCACGGCGTCCATCACGGTCTTTATTAGAGATCGTGGATCCCCTCGCGTCACCCTGGGAGTGAACCCGTATAGGATGGGGATACCACAAGGATCTAGATCTAATGGAAGGATGTAATTAATACCCCGGGGCACATACTATAATCGGCCAGCCTACGTTAGAGGTTATAGTGCGAGGTATGTCCATAGGAAATGAGAGGAAACGGCCATCCCATGATGGAGTTATTCTCTAGTCCATTACCTAGAAGGGAAATTAATTTATGGTGGTTAATACACTTAGCTTAGGAAACTGTTAATCTTCCCAAGAAGCTATGTCAGTTTTCCTAAGATCCAAATTATTTTCAGTGCACAAATTTTATTTTGTTTTCACAAACTAAATTCTGTCTTTTATTTTCGATTTTCAGAAATGGTGGGAGGTTCTTTTAGTCCATTGGCCGTTATTCTCAGGGAGAATAAGTTAACGGGTCCAAACTATATGGATTTGAAAAGGAACTTGGACATAATACTCACAGTTGAGAAGTATAAGTATATCCTTTACAAAACCTGCCCTGTTATCGGGGAAGGTTCCACCGCTGAAGAGTGAGAGGCTGAAAAGGAGTGGAAGAAAGCTGACTTAATGGCACATTGCTATATGTTAGCTTCCATGTCTAATGTTCTCCAGTCAAAATACGAGCACATGGCTTCTGCATATGACATAAGTCAATCATTGGCAACTATGTTCGCAGACAAGAGCCGGCCCACAAGGCAGGAGGCTCTTCGAACTATTGTGAATACTAAGATGGCTGAGGGAGCATCAGTCCGAGAGTATATACTCATGATGATTGCTGCTTTCGAGGAGGTAGAAATCTTGGGGGCTGTCATTGACCCCGAGAGCCAAGTGGACATGGTTCTCGAATCTCTACCAAGCTCTTTCACTCAGTTCAAGTTAAACTATAACATGAACAAGTTCAACATGAGTTTAACTGAACTGATGAAGGAGCTCCAGATGGCGGAGAAGGTCATGAAGCCGCAGTCAAAGGCCATGATTGCTAAGGCTTCTTCCTCAAGAACTGGGCCTAAACCCAGAAAGTTCAAGAGGAAGAAGGGGAATGCAGCAGCCCATCCCAAGACCCAACCCAAGGACAAACCAAAGGGCAAGTGCTTCAAGTGTGGGAAGAAGGGACACTGGAAAAAGGAGTGTCCAGATCTTCAGGCCAAGAAAAACCCCATATGTAATATTTACTATCTAGAGTCCATATCAATGGTAGGATCAACTTCCACTTGGATTGTTGATTCTGCAGCCATTGATCATTTCTGTAACTCCTTATAGGGGTTTAGGAAGATAAGAAGACTCAAGAAGGGCGAACATGGGCTTCGAGTGGGTAATGGAGCACAAGTCTGGGCCCTTGCAGTGGGAGAGCTGGATCTTCTTTTTTATTGTAATAAGATAGTGGTTTTAAAAAACATTTTATATGTACCTGGTTTTCATCAGAATTTGATTTCAGTTGCAAAACTTATTAATCAAGGATATTCTGTATCTTTCCATTCTTGTATTTCTATCAGTAGAGATGGAGAAATTTTATGTACTGTGCACATGTATGGTAATATGTTCTTTTTAAACCCTATTAACAACCAATCAAATAACGCTCAGTCTAAACATTTAACTAAGAAGAGAAAGACCAATATCAATGATTCATACTTTTGGCATCTAAGGTTGGGTCATATTAACTCAACCATGATTCAGAGGCTAATCCATGATGGGCATTTGAGCTCATTGAGATTAGAAAGTTGGCATCAGTGTGAATCCTGCCTGATGGGAAAAATGACCAAAATGTCTTTTACACCAAAGGCAGATAGAGCCAAGGAGGTGTTGAGTCTTGTTCACACTGATGTGTGTGGTCCATTGTCTACACCAGTTAGGGGAGGTTTTGAGTACTTCATCACGTTCACGAATGATTGTACGAGGTATGGTTACATTTACCAGATGAGACGCAAGTCTGACTCTTTTAACAAGTTCAAAGAGTTTAAGGCTGAAGTGGAGCATCGGACAGGTAAATTAATCAAAACCTTACGATCAGATCTTGGTGGAGAGTACCTCCTAGGTGAATTTAAGGACTACATGGTACATCATAGAATAGTATTCCAGCCCTCTGCGCCGGGAACATCCCAACAGAATGGAGTAGCTGAGAGAAGGAACAGGACATTGATGGAAATGGTCCGAAGCATGATGTCTCATGCTACTCTTCCAGTGTCCTTTTAGGGATATGCCCTGGAAACAGCGGCATATATTCTGAACTTGGTGCCTTCCAAGTCAGTACCTAAGACTCCCTATGAGATGTGGACTGGGCGTAAGCCAAGTCTGAATCATCTCAGGATTTGGGGTTGTCCAGTTTATGTACTGATCAAGGGAGACAAGTTGGAACTAAGATCAGAATTATGCTATTTTGTTGGGTATCTAAAAGGGACAAAAGGAGGCTAATTTTATCATCCTAAGGAGCAGAAGGTACTAGTTAGTACCAATGCTAGATACTTGGAAGATGATCAAAGTACTTCCACTAAAGGTTCAACGAGGCTAGAACTTGAGGAGAAGTTATCTACAGAATCAACTTCTTCTGTCCCGATTATGGAACAAGAAGAGGTACAGCCTTAAGAGCCTGTGCAAATGGAGCCTCGTCGTAGTGGGAGAGTGTCTAGGGTTCCGGAGAGATGGACTGGAGAAGCTTTTGAGCTGGTCTCTGACCATCAGGAACAAGACCCCACTAGATACGAGGAGGCTATTGCTGATGCCGATGCAAATCTGTGGCATGAAGCAATAAAAGCCGAGATTGAGTCTATGTACCTCAATAAGGTTTGGGATCTAGTAGGTTCACCTGAAGGGATAAAACCCATTGGGTGTAAGTGGGTATACAAGAGAAAGAGGGGAGCAGATGGGAAGGTGGAAACCTTCAAAGCTAGGCTTGTAGTGAAAGGGTATACTCAGAAAAAGAGAATCGACTATGAGGAAACCTTTTCCCCGGTAGCCATGCTTAAATCCATCCGCATCCTCCTTGCCATAGCATGTCACTATGACTACGAGATATGGCAAATGGATGTCAAGACGGCATTCTTGAATGGCCATCTTAGCGAAGACATCTATATGTCCCAACCGGAAGGCTTCATTACTGAAGGCCAGGAACACATGGTTTGCAAGATTAAGAAATCCATTTATAGACTTAAGCAGGCATCGAGAGCATGGAACATTCGTTTTGATGAGACTGTAAAGTCTTATGATTTTATTCAAAACGAAGATGAACCATACGTGTACAGGAAACTTGTAGGCATTAATGTGATTTTTTTTGTCCTGTATGTGGCTGACATTCTACTCATTGGAAATGATGTAGGGACATTGTCATCTACAAAGGTTTGGCTGTCTGGTCAATTCAGTATGAAGGACTTGGGAGAAGCTAGCTATATTCTTGGGATTAGGCTTATTAGAAATAGGAAGCAGAGAATGTTAGGGTTATCCCAAGCAACATACATTGACAAGATGTTGACCAAGTACAACATGGACTCATGCAAGGGAGCTATAATCCCTTGCAGACATGGGTTGTCATTTTCTTCGAAGGACTGTCCTAAGTCTCAAGAAGAAAATGACAGAATGAGTAGGATTTTCTACGCTTCGGCTATGTGAAGTCTCATGTACGCCATGTTGTGTACTAGGCTAGATATCTGCTTTGCCGTGGGCTTAGTTAGCAGATATCAGTTAAACCCAGTGGAGGTTCATTGGCAAGTTGTAAAGCATATTCACAAGTACCTCAAGGGAACGAGAGATTATATGCTGGTTTACAGGGCTGATGATTTGGTTCCTACAGGATACAAAGACTCAGACTTCCAGGCGAATAAGGATGAGAGAAGATCCACTAGTGGATATGTCTTCATCTTGTCTAGAGGAGCAATTTCATGGAGGAGTATCAAGCAGTTTTGTATTTCTGACTCAACCATGGAAGCTGAGTATGTGGCAGCTTCGGAGGCGTCCAAGGAAGCAATTTGGCTCCAGAAGTTCCTTTCAGAACTTGGAGTCGTACCACTTATGGACAGGGCGGTTGTGATGTATTGCGACAACACTGGAGCAGTATCGCAATCTAAGAAACCTTGGAACCACAAGAAGGGAAAACACATCGAGAGGAAGTACCACTTGATCTGGGATTTCATCCAGAGATGGGAAGTCGTGGTGGAGCATATTGCCTCAGAAAACAATCTAGCATAATCTCATAGCTTTTCTCTCAAATTCTCTCAATTCTCACCAAGAACACACACTACGCTTCTTCAAGCTTAAACCTACCCTAAACACCTCCAATAACTCCCAAATACTCCAAATTACTCCTACATAATCCCTAGTGTTCATTTCTGGTCTTTATAACACAAAATCATGCAAAAGAGAATTTTCTATCGGATCAAAATCAGCTTTTTCTTCAACGTCTCAAGAACATCATCAAGGTAAATCAAGAACAATCTTCTTGTTCATCCTCTTCCATTCAATTTTCAATATACCATTCTAATGCTCTCTCTCTCTCTCTCTCTCTCTCTCTCTCTCTGTCTCTCTCTCTCTTGGCTGAAATGGTCGAAATTCCAAGGAAGATTTGGAATGGAATATTAATTCAAATATTAATATTTTATTAATCAAATAAATAAAAACTCTTATTAAAAATAATACATATGTATATAATAGTAAATAAATCTTTAATATAAGTAAAAATAATAAATAAAATATTAGAATTAATTAATTACCTTGTAGACCCTAGTTAAAACATTTACCTATTTTTAAATGTTATTTATATTAAAATTTGTTTGTTATATATTAATTAAGAATTTAATATAATTCATTTATTACTACTTTTATTATTTATTGCTAATTATTTATTACCTGTTAAATATTCATTAAAAATTAAGTGTAATTTATTATTTATTTATTTATTTATTTATAATAATACCATTTACTAATACTATTTAGGACTTGGTATTATTCAATATTTAGCACTAGTTTATTTATTAGCAATAATACTCAAAATTTATTATTTGAACCTATAACTTATAGCAATTATTTTAGAACCCCTAGTTATTTTAACTTATCAAGTTAGACTTATTTTATAAAATCCTTTATCATCTAGCCCTAAAGCTTAGGACATTAAAATCATGGTTAGTCATCGTTGTAACTAGTTGAGTTTGGAATTATTTATGTAAGGCGGATATAGTTCAAAGGTAACCTTTTGTCTTGTATTTACCCTAGGCGGGATTAGGTTGACCTTGGAAGATTTTTGAATTCAAGAAGAGCAAAGGATTAGGTAAGCTCCAGCATGGAGTCATTTGAAGACCAAAATTATTGTGTCAAGCCAAATTCAATATTTATGATAATTTGTTTGTAAAGGTAATTAAGGACTATTTTTTTCCTTTTTATTTAAGTAAAACAAATCATTCGAAAATTAAATGAGCAGTTTTATACAAAATGCTAAAATCTTTCTCAAACCAACTTTGACATGAATTTTAGAAACCTTTAATTGCTATTTCCAAGTAAAGCATTGCATGATCAATTTTCTGCCAAGTGGGATAAGCAATGTTGAGTACTCAATAAGGGTAGACTACTAGGACTAGTCTTTGAAGGATTAGGGTACGTCCCTCAGTAGGTGGCCACCTCTGATGTTTGAGTTCTTCCCGGATAGGATGCCAATCTGGTAGGTCATACTGGTCTGAGCTAGCAAGTTTCAGTCAGGTGGAGTGTGAGTTCTTGGAGTGAACAACTGGTAAGTTTGAGAGTAGAAATGTAGGAGTATCTCACCCGGTGATAGGGGCTAATTTAGTTATATTTTATGTAGTTATTTGAGGCTCTTTTGTAATGCATTTTGTGCAATAAATGGTCACATTCTTTCATATTTGAGATTTTACCCTTGGAAAGGTATTTTGGTCATTATTTCAGGTTTTTGGGTAAAACGAAGCAAAACCATCACGAAACAGAGTAGAGGCGGCGCCGGCTAGAAGCCTGGAACTGACGCCGGCTGTACACTGGATGCACAGACTTCAAAGCGATGGAAAAATTAGAGAAGTAGAGTAGAATAGAGCCTAATCGGGGCCAGCTATAAGGCTAGAGGTGACGTCGTCTACAGTCTGGAACGTATACACAAAATTTGGAGAAAAATCGACAAATGAGTGGAGAAACAAAGCACAGGCGGCGCTGGCTCCGAAGGACCAAAGCGGCGCCGACTGTGGTCTGTTTCTGAGGCAGTGCTGCGATCTTTTGACGCATTTTTGGAAATTTGGGGAGTTTTACCATCTTCCAACTTCTACTCGGCCAAGAACTTTGCACCTACGAGTTTAGGCACTTCTTAAGCCTATAAATAGATGAAAAACACAAGGGAAAAGGGATAATTCATTGATCATCATAGAAAATCACTCAGTCTAAGGAGGAATTCTTCAAGTTCAAGGAGGGTTGTACAAGAAGGTTTTCGAAGGAAGAAGAAGGAGGCTTTGTAACACCCCACTACTTAGGCCCGACAGGGCCGGGGATGTCGCCCCGTCCAAAGGACAATGGGTCTTTATAACTAGGTCACACAAAAGAAAATAAAAGTAATACTTTAAAATTGATCTTATTACGACCTAAAAATACATGAACAAATCCAAAATAAATTGTTCGCTACCATATCTCAAAACAACACATAAGAAAAATAACATAAAGTCTTCAAAGCATAGGCAAAAAATCTAGCTATTCATCTCCACAGCAGGATCGACCTGAAAACATGGAATAAAAGGTGGTGAGATAAAAATATCAGTAAGTCCGTGTGTGCTTTGGGTGTTTAGTGAAAACAGTTCGTGGATGCAAAGTGTGAAAACTTTATAGGAGAAATATTGGCAAGCAATAAACATTAGTCAAAAGCAAGAGTGTGTTTTCGGCTTTTCCATCCATACATAATTTATAAGATCAACCACTCAAAAGAAAGGATTATGCGTTACCACACGTTGGGCCCCATAACCAGATGGTCAGTAAGCCACACTTTGTGCATACTGCTGGTCAGAATGCCGACACTTTGTGCAGACTGATGAAAGGTAGGTGTACGGCCTACCAGGTTAGATACTCCTCCTTCTTTTCACCCAAATATACTGGTTGTCCACTCCGAAAAACACACAATCCACATGATTGAAACTTGCTAGCTCGGATGGTCTAACTAAGTAGTACTGTTGCTTCTCCAAGTTGAGTTCATCTTCTGGAGGTGGCCTCCAGCCAGAAGACTCGCTCTTGCTCTTCAAAACTAGTACTACTAGCCTACCCTTATTGAGTACTCAACGTAATGTATCCCACTTGGGGAAAATGAACAAAACATAGTTCCACTTGAAAATGGCAATTAATGATTTCCAAAGTCTTTGTCAAAATCAGTTGTAGAAAGAGTATTGAATTTTGAGTAAATCTACTTATTGATTTCCAAATAATTTGTTTGACTAAAATAAGAAATGAGTCAATCCTCATTTTCCTTTACAGAAATGAGTGTCCATGCACTCTACATTTGTCTTGCCATAAAAATCGTTTTTGCATCAAACAGGTTTTATGCAGGAGCTTACCTGATTCTTTGCTTGCTTAAATTCAAAAGTCTTCCAAGGCTGACCTAACCCCGCCTGGGGTAAACATAAAACATAAGGTTACACTCAAGCTAAATTCACTTACACAAATAATCATAGTTCAACTTATTACAATCACGACCTTAATGTCCTAAGCTTTAAGGCTAGATGATAAGGAATTTTATAAAATAAGTCTAGTTTGATAAGTTAAAATAACTAGGGGTTCTAAAATAATTACTAATAAATTATAGACTCAAATAATAATTCTTGAGTGTTATTATTAATAAATAAACTAAGGTTTGAATATTGAATAATACCAAGCCCTAAATAATATTAATAAATGGTAATTTTAAAAAAATAGCTTTATTGTAAATAAATAATAAATTACAAATAATTTTTTAATTAAATTTGTAATAGATAATAAATACTTAGTAATAATTAAAATTAATAATAAATGAATTATATTAAAATTTTAATTGATAATTAACAAATAGATTTTAATATAAATAATATTTAGGAATATAGGTAAAAGTTTTAACTAGGGCCTACAAGGCCATTATTTAATTCTAATATTTTATTATTATTTATATAAAATATTTATTTATTATTATATATATTATTTTTAATAAAAGATTTTATTTCTTTGATAAATAAAAGATTTATATTTTAATTAATAATCCAATCCAAATCTTCCTAGAGTTTCAAATTTTATAGAGAAAAATATAGTAGTAATTCTAACTAAAGTAATAAAATTTGTTAATAAAAATAACTTAGACTTAACAAGAAAATAATTTTTTACCATGATTTTCCTATTACTAGAAAAGATTCATAAACACATTCTCTAACATCAAATAATAAACCAATCCATTCACGAACATATGCTTGAATTATCTCATACTATCACAAGGCTAATTTCCTACTAGGTATAATCATCATTAATGGCTTCAATGGAAAATAGAAACATAAGAGCCTAATCACCCTTGGTGTCATAATATCTAACATGCTTCAAACATTCATAAATTTTATTAAGCATGATGAGCATACATTGATTCCAAAGAAAATCCATATAACTTAGTCATATACATCAATCCTTATGTCTTAACTCCATTCCTTTCCTTCACATACATATCCCCAATCTCCTATTCATATCCATTCTTCCTATCATCATCTAAGAGACATGAATTCAGAAATAAAATAAGGATTTAAGAATAATTACTTGATTGTCGATTACTTTGATGAAGACTAAAGAAGGTCCACGCGCGATGGAGAGTCTTGAGTGATCCAACGGAAAAACAGGCATGGTTGATTGTTGATCAACCATTTTGGCCGAAGAGAGAGAGAGAGAGAGAGAGAGAGAGAGAGAGAGAGAGAGAGAGAGAGAGAGAGAGCATTAGAAAGGTTTATTGAGAATTGAATGGAAGACGATGAACAAAAAGGTTGTTCTTGGTTTACCTTGTTAATGTTCTTGAGACCTTCAAGAAAAAGATGATTTTGATTTGATTGAAAATTCTTGTTTGCGTGTTTTTATGTTATAAATACCAGAAATGAAGCCTAGGGATTAAGTGGAAGTGATCTGGAGTATTTGAGAGTGATTGGAGGTGTTTAGAGTAGGTTTAGTCTTGAAGAAGTATAGTGTGTGTTCTTGGTGTTCTTAGTGAAAATAGAGAGAATTTGAGAGAAAAGCTCACAATTTTCTGGAGTGTAGTTGGCCGAATGGATTGGGGTAGATAGGAGTGTCAGTTTTCAGCTAGTGGAAGAGAGAGTGATCAGATTTTTTTGATATTCAAATGGAGGAAATTGTGGAGTTGTTTAAGGTAGGAGGTTAGCTAATGGTGGTTGATCAAGGAAGGTTTCTTTGCTCTTCAATGGTGCCGGCTGAACAAGCTGATTTTGTTGAAATGAATGAAGGTTGTTTAGGTATATAGCTGGTCGAAATTCAGTCTATGATGGAAGAGAAAATTCTGGTTTATTAGCTTGTTACAAGAGTGGTTTAATAGAGTAAAATTCTGGAATTTTTTTGAAGTTCAAATGAGTTTTGGTTAGAGTAATCTGAGGAGATTTTTGAGGTATGATTATGGAGTCCAAGAACTCAAGGTAAGTGTGGAGGTTAATGGTGGTCAGTCCATGGCTGAACAAGGTTCAATTTCCAGAGATTTGAAGGGTGTTCTTCGGCCTTAGCTTTGAGAGATAAAGCTGGAAAATTTTCTGGTTTCAATGCTCAAGAGTTTTGAATGTTGAAGACTTTTGGTGCAGAATTTTTGCATTTACTTGGCTCGATTTACGGCTGGTTTTCTAGGGTGTTTGAAGGTCTTACAAGGGTGGTTTTCCAGCCTTCTTTCTGTAGAAAAACAGAGGGTGTTTCAGCTGAATTGCTAACAAAAAGACAGCTCCAATTCCAGCTTAGAATGCAGCGAATTGTGCAGGAATTTTTTTTCTGGTTTTGTGCAGTTTGTGCAGTCCGAAAATTGTACAGAATTTTCAGCCTTCAAACCACATGAAATGACCATTTTTATGGCAGAAAATGAGTAGGTTTACTTGCTGAATTTTTCAAAAAGCTGGTCTGCAAAAATTCTGGAAAATTTCCAGATTTTCCTTCATTAAAACTATGAACAACATAAAGGTAAGATTGAAGGTTCTACCATGGTGATTTATTTCTCTTGGGAATCCATCCTAACTACTCTCCTATTCTCGGCCAATCCTCTATCCTCCAAGACTAATTTTTTCGAAACTCAAGGCTGCAGAATCATCACAGAATTTTTGGAATTTAAAAGGAGAGATTTAATGGATTTTGGTTTATTTAAATTATGAAGGTGCTAGGACAAAGCTAGAGGTAATAAAAGGATAAGAATTCCTCTAGAATTCTTTTTAGGACATAATGATAAGATTAGGACATTCTCTTCATGTCTCCCCTAAGACAACCTTCCTATTTTTATGGAATGCAAGAAAACAAAATTCAAACTTAATTAAGATAATCATGATAAAAACTTAAATGGTGGGATTTGAACTCATGACCTTAGCAATTAAACCACAAAGCTCTAACTACTAAAACACACTAACTCTTGCTCTTATTTTCTCACCCACATATTCCTCTTATTTAATCCTCAAGCTATCTTCCTATTTTAACTTCAAGCAAAATTACCATTTTACCCTTCCTATTCAATAAGCATAACTAAGCCTTTTAACCTATAAACCACAATTCTAAAGCACATAAAATCATTCAAAAATATATATATTCATGCAAAATAATATGATATGCATCCCGACCCCCTTACTTTAGGGTTGGCTTTAGGTGGGGTTTCACAGGCTTGTCTATTAGTTCTTTCTTTTACTTTGTTTTCTTTTTCTTGACAATGATGTTTTAATTGTTCTATTGTAATTTGACATTGTTTTAGATAATCATGATTCTTGGAGTTATTTGATTTTTTGATTAATTGACTATTCTTCTTGGTATTTAATTACTTGGACATATTCCGAGATTAGTTAGTTGTTTCTATTGTTAACTTGCTAGACCAAAGAGGTTGATGATGGTTGCAATTGATTAATTTTCGCATTCATTGGCTGTTAACTTGCTAGACCAAAGAGGTTAATTGCTGAGGATTGAGTAATTAAAGGTTAATTAATGTTTTCCAGACCAAGGATTCATTGATTAATTTGATGTTTTAAATTTGCCAGACCACGGAAATTTAATTAAGGATTGTGTTTAATGCATCTTTTGGATGAATTAGTTGAGACAAACCAAGTGATGCTAATTTATCTAGAAGGTAGTAAGTTGTTGAGATAGACCAAGTGATGCTAATTTACCTTAATCCTTCATGGTGCCAAGAGAATAATTGATTATGATAATGGTTAAGTTCTTGAAGATCATGGTTGTCTAATCAATGGTTTGAGTTGCATATTTCTCCATCCTCGACATGCACATATTTTTATTTTATTTTCCTTTTAGTTTTCCTTTTTATTTGATTTTCACTTTGTTGAGTCGGTTAAACAATGAAAGAGGGGTAATTAATGTTTACTTGTTCCTTGAGGATCGACATTCATTTGAACCCTATGCTTAGTAATGATGAGTATGCTTACTCATATGTGTGATTTAGGTCCAACATTTTAATTTAAACTTGATTGAAAATGTGCTTAGTTTTTGTATGATTTTTATACCCAAATCTAAATGCATCACCCGGTAGGCCGTACACCTACTTTATATGAACATGATCAACGTGTGGCATACTAACTGTTATATTGTCATGGGCCCAACGTGTAGTGCCATAGCTACCTCTTTGGGTAGTTGTATTTATTGTGCACATGTATGGTTTGTAAAGCAAAACACCATTCTTCATTTTTAACATTTATTTAATGCTTGACAATACTTTCTCTTATGAAACTTTTACAACTTGCATATATGAATTGTTTCACCTGAAACACTCAAAGCACATACGGGCTTACTGATATTTTTAACTCACCACATGTTATACCATATTTTCAGGTCGATCCTATTGTGAAGGTCATTAGCTAGATTGCTGCTTTTGATTTTCAAGACTCTCTGTTATCTTGCTTTTGTATTGCTTTTGAGAGATTGTAGCTGACAATTATTTTTCAATTTGTTCATGCATTGTTGGGTTGTAATAAGTTTAATTTTGAAGTCTTTCTTTTATTTTATTTTAAGTGACCTAGCTATAAAGACCCCTTGTCTTGTGGACGGGGCGACATCCCTGGCTCTGATGGGTCTAGGTGGTGGGGTGTTACAAGTGGTATCAGAGACAAGGATTAGGCAATTATTGATAGTATAAGTTTTTTTTATTAAGTTTAAATCTTTTGACTAACCTATCTTGTTTATACTGTAGGATGGTTAGAATGATTACACCTGTAAGGAAAGGTTGTAATGGCATCCTCCCATCCCTATCCACCTGGAAGATTTACCAGTGCCTCAACCTGCACCGTAGCCCGTACCTCAGCCCATCATACCCTTGGATGAGAGCAGTGATGATAAGGTTTGGATTATTGAGCCACCCCCAATACCTTTAATAGATTTGGTTTCTGACAGTGAAGATGAAAAGATTGACATGGAATATGTTTCCCACCCTCCTAGTCCCATAATTGATTTGACAGCTGATAGTGATGACCTGGGGGAGATAGACTATGAACCTCCATCTAGACCTTTTTTCGTACCCCCACCTAATCAGGTTGAAACCGGGAGGAGTTCTAGGAGACCCGTGAAGGAGCCAATGGATTTTGGGTTTGTGAATGGGGTCGGATAAACTTCTCTAGGAATTATGGGAGATGGCTGTATGATGCTGAATTTGAAGACTCTGATAATGATTAGAGAGGCTAAGTATTGCTATGCTTAGGACATTTTATTTACCGATTTCAGTAAACCTTATGTGCTAAGGATTCTATTCATGTTTACTACTTTATTCCCAAATTTATACAAATAAGAGTACCCAGAGTACTCTAAATCTTGAGAAAAATTTCTATGCAATTCTTTATACAAAAATATGCATATGATTTTCTTTTACTTAAACCAGAATATGAATGCATGCTTAATTGAAATATTTTAAACTTTAATGCATAAACTCATTATCTGGGGCATGGTTTAAAATGGCACCCAAGTGTCGTGCAGCCACATCTAGCAGAAGGGTTTTGGAGGCAGAGCCTATGACACCGAAGTTCAAGACAACCCAAACGTCGTTACCCAACTGGGGGGATGAGAACGAACCGAATTTGGAAGTAGGGTAAGAAGAACCTGTCAGTATGTCGATGGGGCAAGTATTCAACAAAATGACTGAGATTCTACAAACTCTGACTGAGCGGAGGAATCCAAAGGGGGAAGACAAAGCCTTGGAGAGGTTCCTAAAATTTCAACCGCCTATCTTCTTTGGAGAAACTGAGCAAGATCAGAAGATAGAACAATGGGTGGAACATATGGAGGACATCTTCGCTATGCTTTATTACACTGAGAAGGGAATGGTGAAGTTTGATGCATTCCGATTGAGGGGCCCAGCTCGAGCTTGGTGGCAACGAGTTCAAGATGACTAGGAGATGATTGAACAAGTCTGGACATGGGCCAATTTCGTGGAAGCATTCAGAGCTAAATGTATCCCTTAGTGGATAGTAGAGAAAAGGGAAGATGAGTTCCAGAATCTAAAGCAGAGAGGTATAATAGTGGCACAGTATGCGGCACGTTTTACTTAACTATTGAAATATTGCAAAAGGTTGGTGGATATTGAATAGAACAGGACGAGGCAGTTTGTCAAGGGGTCAAGGCAAGAGTTAAGAAGGGCATTAACACCTTCTCCACCAACGACCTATTTAGGGGCCGTGGACGAAGCTACCCTAACTAAGAATAAGGAACGCAACAGAATGGCACCAAGGCCTTTCCTGCAACTAAGACAGCCACCGAGACCTTTCCAGAAGCATTAACCCAACAAGCACCCTGCCATCCAGCAGTGGCAGAACTGAGAAAAGCAAGCTCAAATAGCACCAGTTGGTCTTGAGCAGAATCTTCTATTATGTCGGCACTGCAGAAAAAGGGGCTCTTTGGAAAAAAATTGCTGGTCCAGAGGAGTTGAGTGGAAATGCTACCATTGCGAAGACCTGAACCATCTATGAAATGCCTGCCCTAAACTCCTCCGAGTTGGACAAGGAAACCTGGCTTAGATCGCGGGATCCAATCGAGCCAATGATATGGCAGCTTTCTGGAGTGGAACACAGAAGACGCAAGTGAAAGCAAAGGTTTTCACTCTTAACCGGGAGGAGGTTGGAGCTAATGCAGTAGTGGTGGAAGGTACGTTTACTATCCAAGGTCATTTCATTAATGCATTGATAGACCCTAGATCTACCCATTCCTATTTAAACAAGAATTGTGCATATCATTTGGGTTGGGATGGAGTAAAACTACCTTTTACTTTGCTGGTAAGTACGCCTTCGGAGAAGATGGTGCAAGCGGATCGGTATGTGCGGAATTGTAAAATTGAAGTGGAGAGAGAAGGCTTGGAGGGAGATTTGATAGTCTTAGCCATTGATGACTATGACTTGATTTTGGGAATGGATTGGCTAGCTAAGCATGGGGCTAGAGTAGACTGTAAGAATAAGTCAGTTCAATTCATTAGATCGGGATACGATGTGTTGGAGTTCATCAGCAAGAAAGTAAAAGAATTAAAGTTTTTGATAGCCGGAGCGAAAGCCCAGAAGTTGTTGAAGCAAGGGTGCTAAGGATATTTGGCCTATGTGATAAATAAGCCGAAGGACCAGTGCACTCTCCAAGATATTGAGGTGGTGAAAGATTTTCCTAATATGTATCTTACATAACTCAGTTCTCTACCTCCCAATCGAGAGTTGAGTTCATTGTTGATCTAGTTCCAGGAGCGGAACCGGTGTCCCGAACTCCATATCGGATGGCACTAGTGAAGCTGAAAGAATTAAATGAGCAACTAGAAGAGTTGGTGAGGCAAGGTTATATTAGACCCAGCACGTCACCCTGGCGAACACCAGTGCTATTTGTGTAGAAGAATGATGGGACCTTAAGATTGTGTATCGACTACCGAGGCTTGAACAATCTGACCATCAAGAATAAATATCCTCTACAGCTAATTGTCGAGTTGTTCGACCAGTTGCAAGGATCCAGTTGTTACTCCAAACTGGATTTGAGGCAAGGATACTATCAAGTGAGGATAAAGGAGGAGGATATTCCTAAGATGGCCTTCAATACAGGATATAGTCACTATGAGTTTGTGGTGATGCCTTTTGGGGTAACTAATGCACCATCGGTGTTTATGGATTTGATACATCGAGTTTTCCAACCTTACTTAGATAAGTACGTGGTGGTCTTCATTGACGACATACTCATATACTCCAAGAGCCCAAAGGATTATGTAGAACATTTGAAGCTGGTATTGGAAAAGCTAAAGGAGCACAAGCTTTACGCCAAATTTAGCAAGTGCAAGTTTTGGCTGGATAGTGTGGCATTTCTTGGCCATGTGGTAACCAAGGACGGAATCAAGATGGACCCAACAAAAGTTGAAGCCGTTTCAGACTGGAAGCAACTAGAAAACATCACGAAGATTCGAAGCTTCTCGGGATTGGCCGGCTATTATAGGAGGTTATTAAAGGATTTTCAACGCTAGCATCTCCTATGATCTGGCTGCTAAGAAAGAACATACCCTTTGCCTAGAATGAGAAGTACAAAAAGAGCTTCCAAGAACTGAAGTGGAGGTTAATGACAGCACCTGTGTTGAGTCTACTGGAGGAAGATAAGCTTTACGCACTATATACTGATGCTTCAAAGGAAGGTTTGGGAGCAGTGTTGATGTAGGATAGGTAGGTGATCGCCTATACTTCTCGGAAGTTAAAGCCTCATGAAGTCAATTATCCTACACATGACTTAGAGCTAGCTGCCATTGTATTCACTTTAAAGAAATGGCGACACTACTTGTATAAAGCAGAATATTAAGTGTTCACTGATCACAAGAGCCTGAAGTACATCTTCACCCAGAAGGACTTGAATTTGAGGTAGCGAAAGTGCATGGAATTTTTGGAAGAGTATCGTTATCCTATCAACTCTCACCCCGGGAAAGCCAATGTTGTTGTTGATGCCCTGAGTAGAAAAGTCAAAATGGCTAGGCTGAGAATGCAGGAGATTCAAGCGGCACAGGACGTGTTGGATAAAAGAATAGAAGTGCAAGAAGAGAAGATTTTTGTTAGCAACCTGAGGTTGATACCAGGCCTAAGGCGGGAAATCATTGAGGCTCAGCAAAGTAATGCAGAATTTCAGCTTTTCAAGGACAAGGAGCTTAAACGACAAGGCAATGAATTCCGGCAAGACGAAGCGGGAGTTTTGTATTTTCGGGATCGTTTGTGTGTACCTGATGAGCACCAGTTGAAGGACAGGATTTTGGAAGAGGCTCATAAGAGCAAGTACGCCATACATCCGGGCTTATTAGTGGTGCGGGATGAAAAAGAACGTGGTTAAGTATGTCTTAACGTGTTTGACCTGTAGAAAGTCAAAGCGGAGCACAAGAAGTCAGCAAGATTGTTGCAACCGTTGCCAGTACCTAAATGGAAATAGGAAGAGGTGACCATAGACTTCGTTACTGGACTTCCTATGGCAAGGACCCAAAAGGACGCCATATGGGTACTGGTGGATCGATTGACCAAGTTAGCGCATTTCATACCGGTGAATGTAAGGGATTCAATGGAGAATTTAACCTAGACCCATGTGCGAGAAATAGTCAGACTGCATGGAGTACCCTCAAGTATTATGTCCGACTAAGACCCGAGATTTACATCACGATTTTGGGGCAAGTTTTAAGAATCGATGGTTCTAGTTTAAAGTTCAGTACAATGGCGCATCCGCAAACTGATGGACAGTCAGAAAGGGTTATTCAGATATTAGAGGACATGCTAAGAGCCTGTGTATTGGATTTTGGGGATAAGTGGATTGAATGTGTACTGTATGCGGAGTTGGTGTACAATAACAGTTATCAGTCTTCGAATGGAATGGCTCCGTATGAGGCATTGTATGGACGTAAGTGTTAAGTACCACTATACTAGAGTTGGTCAGAGGACGACCACATAAGCAAGTCTGGAGAAGTTTGTGTTCAGGAAATGTTGGATAAAACGTTGAAAGCAGCTTAGAGCTGACAAAAGAGCTATGCGGGCAATAGGCGAAGAGAGTTAGAATTTCAGGTGGGAGACAGTGTGTTCCTAAGATTGACACCGAATAGAGGAATTATGAAGCATCCAAAAGGTGGAGAACTGAATCTGAGGTATATAGGACCGTTTCCGATAAAAGTGAGAATTGGGCCGGTGGCGTATCGATTGGATTTGCCAGATGGGTTATAAGGATACACGACGTATTCCATGTGTCTCATCTAAAGAAGTACAATACCGATCCTAGACATGTTTTGAATGATGAGCTGTTAGTGTTGCAACCTGACCTGAGTAATATGGTGAAACTCGTGAAAATATTGGATCAAAGTATTAAGACTCTCTGGAATAAGCAGATTTCGATAGTAAAGGTACAGTGGGAGCATCATGGCACGTGAGATGCCACATAGGAAATAGAAGAGTAGGTAAAGCTAAAGTATCCCAATCTGAGATGAAGGTATGCCTAAATTTCGGGATGAAATTCTTTTAAGGAGGGGAGGATGTGAAACCCCACCTAAAGCAAACCCTATAGTAGGGGGTCGGGATGCATATCATATTATTCTGTATAAAAATATATATATTTTTGAATGATTTTATGTGCTTTCGAATTGTGGTTTATAGGTTAAAAGGCTTAGTTATGCTTATTGGGTAGGAAGGGTAAAAAGGTAATTTTTCTTGAGGACAAAATAGGAAGATGGCTTGAGGTTTAGATAAGAAGAATATTTGGGTGAGAAAATAAGCATAAGAGTTAGTGTGGTTAAGTGTTTAGAGCTTTGGAATTAATCTCTAAGATCATGAGTTCAAATCCCATTACTTAAGTTTTATTCATGATTATCTTAGCTATGTTTGAATTTTTTATTTTCTTACATTCCTTAAAGATAGGAATGTTGTCCTAGGGGAGATATGAATAGAATGCCTTGATCATATAATCATATCTTAATAAGAAATCTAGAGGATATCTTATAATTTTTATTACCTTTAGCTTTGTCCTAACATCTTCATAATTTAAATAAACCAAAATCTATTAAATCTCTTCTTTTAATTTGAAAAATTTTGTGATAATTCCTTAGCCTTGAATTTAAAAAATCAGCTCTTGGAGATGGGGGAGTGCCAAAATTAGGGAGAAGAATTAGGATGGGTTCACAAGAAAAATAAATCACCATTGTAGAACTTTCAATCCTACCTTCAAGTTGTTCATGGTTTTAATGAAGAAATTTTGGAAATTTTCCAAAATTCTGGACAGTCCACCTTTCAAAAAATTCAGCCAGAAATCCTACTCATTTTCTACCAGAAAAATGGTCATTTCATGTAGCTTGAAGACTGAAAATTCTGTGCAAAATTCGGACAGCACAAAATGCACAAAACTAGAAAAATTTCCTGCACAAGTCATTGCATTCTAAGCTGTATTTGAAGCTGTTTTTTTTTTTTTTTTGGGTCATCAATTCAGCAAGAACCTCCTCTGTTTTTCTCCAGAAAGAAGGTTGGAAAATCACCTTGAAAGACATTTAAACCCCCCCTAGAAATCTAGCTGGAAATCGGGCTTAAGAAATGCATAAAATTCTGCATCAAAAACCTTCTCCATTCGAAGCCTTGAACAACTTTGAAACCAGAAAAATTCCAGATTTGTTTCTCAAAGCCTAGGCTGAAAAAACACCTTCAAACCTCTAAAAATTAGACCTTGTTCAGCCATGGACTAAACACCATGAACCTCCACACTTACCTTGAGTACTTGGACTCCATAATCATACCTAAAAAATCTCCTAAGATCACTCTATCTAAAACACATTTGAACTTCAAAAAGAATCCAAAATTCTTTTTTCATTCAATCACTCTTGTATCAAGCTAGCCAACCAGAATTTTCTCTACCAATGTACACTGACTTTCAGCCAGCAATAAAGCCTGAACAACCTTCATCCTTCAACATTGAATAGTAAAGAAACCTCCCTTAATGAAACACCATTAGCTAATCTCCTACCTCAAACAACTCCACATTTTTCTCCATTTGAATTTCAAACAAAATATGATCATTCTCTCTCCTTGTAGCTGAAAACCGAAACTCCTAATTACTCTAAACCATTCAGCTAACAGCTTTTCCAGAATCTCGCAGCTTTTCTCTCAAATTCTCTCAATTCTCACCAAGAACACACACTGCACTTCTTCATGCCCAAACCTAACCTAAACACCTCCAATCACCCCCAAATACTCCAGATTACTCCTACATAATCCCTAGTGTTCATTTCTGATTTTTATAACACAAAATCATGCAAAGGAGAATTTTCTATCGGATCAAAATAAGCTTTTTCTTGAACGTCTCAAGAACATCATTAAGGTAAATCAAGAACAACCTTCTTGGTCATCCTCTTCCATTCAATTTTCAATATACCATTCTAATGCTCTCTCTCTCTCTCTCTCTCTCTCTCTCTCTCTCTCTCTCTCTCTCTCTCTCTCTCTCTCTCTCTCTCTCTCTCTTGGCAGAAATGGTTGATTAACCATCAACCATGGCTGTTTTTCCTTTGGACCACTCAAGACTCTCAATCGCGCGTGGACCTTCTTTAGTCTTCATCAAGGGATCGACTATCAAGTATTTTTTCCAGTAATCCACATTTTTAATTCTGAATTCATGACTCCTAGGTGTTGATAGGAAGACTGGATATGAATGGGGAATTGAGTGTATGCATGTGGATGAAGGGGTTAGGGTTAGGACATGAGGATTGTTGTATATGACTAAGTTCTATGGATTTTCCTTTTGAATTAATGTATGTTCTTCATGCTTAATGAATTTTATGGATGTTTAAATTATGTTAGATATTATGACACCAAAGGTGCTTTGGCTCATATGTTCTTATTTTTCATTGAAGCCATAATTGATGATTATGCCTAGTAGGGATTTGGCCATGTGATAATATGTGATAATTCAAGCATATGTTCAGGAATGGATTAATTTATTATTTGATATTGGAGAATGTGTTCATGAATCTTTTCTAGCAATAGGAAAATCATGATTATTTCCTTGTTAATTATAGGTTATTTTTATTAACCAATTTTATTACTTTAATTAAAATTACTGCTACATTTTTCCATAAAATTCGAAATTCCTAGGAAGATTTGGAATGGAATATTAATTAAAATATTAATATTTTATTAATCAAATAAATAAAATCTCTTATTAAAAATAATATATATATAATAAATAAATCTTTTATATAAGTAATAATAATAAATAAAATATTAGAATTAATTAATGACCGCATAGACACTAGTTAAAACTTTTACCTACATTCCTAAATATTATTTATATTAAAATTTGTTTCTTATTTATTAATTAAAAATTTAATATAATTCATTTATTACTACTTTTATTATTTATTGCTAATTATTTATTACCTATTAAATATTAATTAAAAATTATGTTTAATTAATTAATTAATTATTTATAATAATACCATTTAAAAAGTACCATTTACTAATACTATTTAGGACTTGGTATTATTCCCTATATAACACTAGTTTATTTATTAGCAATAAAACTCAAAATTTATTATTTGAACCTATAACTTATTAGTAATTATTGTAGAACCCCTAGTTATTTTAACTTATCAAGCTAGATTTATTTTATAAAATCCTTTATCATCTAGCCTAAAGCTTAGGACATTAAGGTCATGGTTAGTTATGGTTGTAACTAGTTGAGATAGGAATTATTTATGTAAGGCGAAAATAGTTCGAATGTAACCTTATGCCTTGTGTTTACCCCAGGCAGGGTTAGGTTGACCTTGGAAGATTTTTGAATTCAAGAAGAGTAAAGGATCAGGTAAGTTCCTGCACAGAGTCATCTGAAAACCAAAATTATTTTGGCAAGCCAAATTCAATGTGTATGACCATTCGTTTGTAAAGGCAATTAGGGACTATTTTTTTCCTTTTTATTTCAGACAAGCAAATCCTTTGCAAATTAAACGAGTACTTTTACACAAAATGCTAAACTCTTTCTCAAACCAACTTTGACAAGAATTTTAGAAACTCTTAATTGCTATTTCCCAGTAAAGTAATGCATGATAAATTTTCTCCCAAGTGGGACAAGCAACGTTGAGTACTCAATAAGGGTAGACTACATGGACTAGTCTTTGAAGGGTTAGAGTAAGTCTCTCAATAAGTGGCCACCTGTGAAGGGTGAGTCTTCCCGGATAGGATGTCAGTTCGGTAGGTCTTACCGGTCCGAGCTAGCAAGTTTCAATCTAGTGGACCGTGCATTCCCGGAGTGGACAACTAGTTAGTTTGGGTGTAGAGATGGAGGAGTATCTCACCTGGTACACCGTACACCTACCTTATGTCAGCATGCTCAACGTGTGGCATACTGACCGTTATATTATCATGGGGCCCAATGTGTGGTGCCATGGCTACCTCTTTGGGTGGTTTTATTTATTGTGCATATGTATGGTTTGGAAAGCAAAACACCACTCTTCGTTTTTAACATTTATTTAATGCTTACCAGCACTTTCTCTTATGAAACTTTTACAACTTGTATACATGAACTATTTTACCTGAAACACTTAAAGTACCAAAAATAGAGATTCTTGTGACAAAAAGGAGAAACTGAAAATAACAACCTACCCTCTATCAAACCCTTGAAGAACTAACCTTCAAAGACCCTCAAGAAAAGTAGAAAGTTCCACTATAATCTCACCCCAATATCCTTGAAGCAACAAAGGTAAACAAGAACAAATAGAATAGAGAAAATAGGCACACAAGTAATGGAATTCAAACAAACCTTTGAAGAACAAAGTAACTAAGACCCATTCAAAGAAACCACATTGGATTATCTAAAAGATTTATAAACTCATTTATAAGGAGGACTAACCCTTAAGTATGGTCTTCAACAAGATGAACAATGTGGCTAGGGCCTCTCAAGATTTTCTCTCAAATTTGAATTAAAGCGTGTGAATTATGTTGTCAAATCACTAAAAGTGCTATTTATACTATCCTAACCCTAGCTAAGTAATCCCTGAGGTTCTATTACAGTTTAGGGTCATAATAAGTCTTTACAAGCAATTAAAATTTAACCGGAGAAAACATAAAAAACGCGGGGCAGTCCTCGGCTGCCCAGGGGGAAGTCGGCGCCGACTAGGTCCCTTGAAGCTGGCGGCAGTTGTGAACTGCCTTTGGGCCGGTTCAAGTTGCTATTGAGGTATTGTTGGGCAGATTGGAGCCGGCACTGGCTTGGCTGCTTAGAGTCGGTGCCAGTTGTCCATTGGAAGGCCTCCCTTGGTCAAGTTTCATCCGCCTTTGTTGCCGGCTTGAGTTCTTGTTGGTGACCTTCTTGGATGGTCATCAACATGAACTCTTAGCTTACTTCTTCAACCTTCAAACCCTCTTCCATCCTCAAGCATGGTTTGATGAGCAAGTGGAAATCATCTTGAAGCTTCTTGGATCTAGCTCTTGTCATCAGTCCTTGTCCGTGCATGGTCACGCTTCCCCCTCCTCGATCTTGACCTTTATGATGAAGTGGAGTCTCATTATCTCCCCCTCCTTGAAAAGGATTCATCTTCGAATCATCGCCGTCATCCATATCAAAGAGAGAGAGGTCACTAATATTAAAGGTGGCACTAACATGATACTCACCGGGTAGATCTATCTTATAAGCGTTATCTCCAACTTTGGTGAGAACTTGAAATGGACCATCCCCCTTTGAATCTAATTTGCTCCGTTGTTGCGTAGCGAATCTCTCCTTGCGAAACTGCACCCATACCCAATCACCCGGCTCAAATGACACATTTTTCCTTCCTTGATTACACTTACGGGAGATCTCTTCATTGTGTTTTGCAGTGGTTGCTTTCACCTTCTCATGGAGTGCCTTCACCATTTCCGCCTTTTTAGCTCCATCGAGGTTCAATCGTTCACCTATAGGCAAAGGAACCAAATCTAAAAATGTTAGAGGATTAAAACCATATACAATTTCAAAAGGAGAATAAGAAGTGGTAGAGTGAATAGCCTTATTGTAAACAAACTCAATATGTGGCAAGCACTCCTCCTAATTTTTCAAGTTTTTTTTTATTTTTTATTATGGACCGCAAGAGTTGGGTGAGTGTTCAGTTGACCACCTCCGTTTGTCCATCCATTTGAGGATGACAAGTTGTGGAAAACAAGTGATTAGTACCAAGTTTGTTCTATAAAACTCACCAAAAGTGGCTAAGGAATTTAGTGTCTCTATCCGAGACAATAGTCCTTAGAATCCCCTGCATTCGCACCACTTCCTTAAAGAATAAATCTGCAATGTAGGACGCATCATTAGTCTTGGAACAAGCCACAAAATGAGCCATTTTGGAAAATTGATCAACAATCACAAATATAGAATCTTTACCCCCTTGGAACTAGGAAATCCTAAGATGAAGTCCATTGATATATCAACCCAAGGCGCATAAGGTATGGGCAAAGGAGTATAAAGACCATGTGGAAGAGATCTAGACTTAGCTTGCCTACAAATAATGCATTGAGAACATTGTCTCTCCACATCCTTTCTCATTTTTGGCCAAATGAAATGTTTTTTAAGAATGCCTAAGGTTTTTGCAACACCAAAATGCCCCATTAGTCCCCCACTATGGGCCTCCCTAACTAGCAACACCGTAATAGTACCCTTTGGCACACAAAGCCTTGCCTCCCTAAACAAGAAACCATTATGTCTATAATATTTAGCAAATGCACTTTTCTCACATGCATGGAAAATATCCCCAAACACCTCATCATCAACATATAAATCTTTCATAAATTCAAAACCAAGAAGTTTAGCATCCAAAAAGTTTAGTAGTGTGTACCTTTGAGATAGTGCATCCGCTACCACATTTTCCTTACCCTTCTTGTATTGGATAACATATGGAAATGTCCCAAAAAACTCCATCCACCTTGCATGCCTCTTGTTAAATTTTTGTTGGCTCTTAAGGTGTTTAAGGGTCTCATGATCGGTATGAATGACAAACTCTCTTGGCAAAAGGTAATGTTGCCAATATTCTAGCGTCCTCACCAAGGCAAAAAGCTCTTTGTCATAGGTATAGTAATTGAGGGCCGCCCCGGACAATTTCTCACTAAAGTATGCAATGGGTTTTCTATCTTGGGTCAAGACCGCACATATTCCCACCGCACTTGCATCACACTCTATCTCAAAGGCCTTCTTAAAATTAGGAAGAATAAGAATTGGAGCTTGGCTCAATTTGTCTTTGAGAGCTTGAAAAGCTTGTTGTTGGGCTTTCTCCCACCTAAATCCCACCTTTTTCTTTACCACTTCGGTTAGAGGGTCTGCTATAGTGCTAAAATTTTGGATGAACCTCCTATAGAAGCTAGCTAGCCCATTGAAACTACGAACTTAGGTAATAATGGTAGGGGTTGGCCAATCTTGGATGATTTTCACTTTTCCCTCATCAACCTCAATCCCTTTGGCACTCACAACATACCCAAGGAATATAATTCTCTCTAAACAAAATAGGCATTTCTGAAGATTAACGTACAATCTCTCCCTTCGAAGGCAACAAGCACACTTTGAACATGATTCAAATGATCCACATATGATTTGCTATAGATTAATATATCATTAAAGTACACAACAACAAATTTCTCAATAAATTTCCTCAAAACATGGTGCATTACTTGTATGAAAGTACTAGGAGCATAAGACAATCCAAAAGGCATGCCAAGCTACCCATACAACCCTTGTTTAGTTTTAAAAGTCATTTTCCATTCATCCCCTTCTCTTATTCTAATTTGGTGATAATCGGATTTCAAATCAATTTTAGAGAAAATGCATGCACCAAATAGCTTATCAAGCAAGTTATCTAGCCTAGGAATAGGATAGCGGTATTTTACCGTGATGTTGTTGATAGCGCGACAATCTACACACATACGTCATGTGCCATCCTTTTTGGGCACCAAGAGAACCGGAACCGCACATGGGCTTAGACTCTCTCTCACATGTCCCTTCTCAAGCAATGCCTCTACTTGCTTTTGCAATTCCTTAGACTCTTTCGGATTACTTTTATATGCCGGTCGGTCGGGGATAACGGCTCCGGGTACAAAGTTGATTTGATGCTCAATCCCTCTTATGGGTGGTAGTCCTCTAGGCACCTCCTTTGGAAAAACATCTTCAAATTCTTGAAGAATAGCTACAATTTCATTAGGCAAAGACAATGTAGAATCATTAGTAGAAACATAACAACCTTTGCATAAAAGAGGAATAACCGGTTCCTAAGCTTCTATAACTTCTATGACCTCACTTTCTTTTGTAAAGAAATTCACTCTTCTTTTACCTCCCCTCTCTTATCCTTACTCACTCCTATCCTTGATTATCAAAGGTACTTGTTTGTCCATCCTCTCTCTCAACTCTTTTTCTTATCTCTCTTTTTCTTTCCTCTCAATTTCTTATTTTTGCTTAACATCTTACGTTCCCTTCTTCGTTTCTTTCTCCTTCATAATTCTTTGATCTTTGTTCACCTCACTGGGGGCCATGGGGGTGAGGTTAAACTTAGTTCCCTCCTTGAGTAGGGAATAAGAATTCTTCCTCCCATCATGCTTTACATGCCTATCGTATTGGTAAGGCCTTACTAGGAGCAAGTGACCCGCTTGCATGGGTACCACATCATATAGTACATCATCCTTGTATTTTCACATCTCAAAAGACATCAAAACTTATTTGTTTACTCTCATTTCCTCGCTATCATTCAACCATTGTAATTTGTAGGTCTTGGGGTATTTAATTCAACTCATGTCCAATTCCTCAACTAAGCTTGCACTAATCACGTTAGTGCAACTCCAACTATCCATAATAACACTACAAGGAGTCTTGTTGATTAGACACCTAGTGTAGAAAATATTCTCTCTTTGTTGGTGATCTTGATCCTCAATGGCTTGTGAATTCAATGACCTTCTTGTGACTCTCACCAAAGAGTATTCTTAACTAACTACTTCCCCTTCATCACTTTCCTCATCTCCATTTCCTTCTTGGTCTCCTTGGTACCTTTCTCCATTTTCTTCTTCGTTGGTAGAAACCTCACCATAGGGATTCGTATACATCGTTCTCTTGCTTAGACACTCATAGGAAGTATGTCCATATCCAAGGTACTTAAAACACTTAATATCCCTATTCTTTTGTGGCCTCCCTATGAATTTTCCCTTATCCTTGTTCCATCCTTCCCTAGGTTTCCAATCCTCCCTAGGCTTCCAATCCTCTCTAGGTTTCCAAGCCTCCCTTAATTTGTTGAAGTCCCTTTGAAATGACTTAGGGGCTTCATCCTTCTTAAATGGTACCTTGCTTGTAGTGTTGGGGTTTGGAAGTGGTGGTCTAGTAAATGCCCTCATCTTTAATTGTCTCTCAATCTTCATAGCGGCGTGTAGCATATCCTCCAATCGATCATAGGGATGCAATTCTACTAAATTGGCAATTTTCCTATTTAATCCTCCCAAGAACCTTGCTTTTGTTGCTCTAGGATCCTCATTGATTTGAGCTCTCGTCAATATTATTTTCATTTCTTTATGGTAATCTTTCACACTCTTGTTCCTTTGTTTAAGTGATTGGAGCCTTTGATAAAGATCATTGTAGTAATATTGTGATATAAACCTTGCCCTTATCATATCTTTCAACAAGTTCCAACTAGCCACGGTTTTCACCCCCCATTTGTCTTCTTTGTGCACTAACTTGCTCCCACCATACCAAAGCATACTCCGAAAATGCCAAAACAACCAACCTCACTTTTGACCTCTCACTATAGGTATGACTTTCCAGGAAGATCTCCATCTTGCTTTCCCACTCGAAATATTCTTCGGGGTCATTCTTGCCATAGAATGTGGGCACCTTCAATTTAATATTGTTCAACTTCATCTCTTCATTATTTCGTTCTCTCCTTCCTCCTCTATTACTCCATCCTCTATGGTGTTCCCCAAAGGCCTCAACTTGTTCCCCCTCATACCATTCACCAACTCTCTCAAACTCTCTTTCTAACCCCCTTAAATTATTCTCACCATTCCTTCCTTGGCCCCTACCTCGTCCTTCTCTCAAACCATGTCTTCCCCCTCTCACAGGAGCTTGTTGGAATACCCCAATAGAGTGCTCATCCCACTCTTCCCCTTGTTGGGCATTTAACGGAGGAATATAGGCATCACCATCTCTCATCCTTGGGCTAGGTACTTCAAATCATTCTTGGCCTCTCGTTTATGCCACGATAGAAGATTGCCCATGATGATTTATCAACTCCCTTGTCATGTTTTGGAACTCACTTTGCATAGTCCTCATCATAGCTTGCAAGTCTTCACACAAACCCCTAGTATCAATTTGTTCTTCTTATGGTTTACTAGGGCCACTTGGGTTAGGCCTAGAGATCTCTTGATCATGGGCCATAGTAATGGAATATTTACTTACTTATACCGGCAAAACAAAAGAGATTAGAAAGAAAATAATTCCTCATTTCGCTTCCTTGCATGTTGGCTCTCAAGGATTAGTTATTCCACGCTCGTATTTGCTCTCTTAGGCTCTTTTAATAATAGGCTCATCCTCTTGCCTTTTTCTCAATACTCAAGCCTTCTTGTTAAATCCCAATTCTCCCAAATGGCTAATGTTTTAGTCCAACATAGTGAATCACACAAATCAAAAGAATTTTCCAATTAAGGGGTCTTAGGGGAATTTCAACAAATACTTGTTGGGCACCTCAAGCAAAGAAGTTTTTAATCAAGAATTTCAAGAAATGTGGACTCAATCAACACAAGAACAAACACTAGATGAACAAGCAAAACTTCTAAGCAAGAAACGAACAAGAATTATCAAAAACAAAGAAACAAGAACAACTAGAACTAGGATTACGAAGAACAAAATGATCACAAGTATCCACTCGAAAAATTGAGTTCAATGCAAATGGAATTCAACAATAGAGTGATATACTAAGTCCCAATATCCCAATGAATGAAAATTAAGAATCAAAGTTCCCAACTATAACAAAAAACATTCTCATAGAACATTTATCAAACACCGTGGTTGCAATCCTGTCACTTAAGAACAACCAACATTTTCACTCATATTCAAGCCAAATTTCACCACTAACACAAGAAAAATTTATTCCCAAGGATTATATTCACATCAAGAATCAATTTCCCAAGAGAAAAATCAAGAAATAGCAAAACTTTCATGACCTTTTTGGAGCATGTATTTGAGTTACGGGATTTTCTCTGTTTTCTTTTTCTTCAACTTTGTAGGGCTCCTTTTTTTTGCTTTTAAGCTTTGATTGCAATCAAGCTTTTCCTTACTCTAATACCAAACTCTTTGATACAAATCTTTTTTGGCTTTTTCTTGGTGTTGTGGGTGGATTAGTTGGTTATCTGTTCAACTCAACTCAAAGGACCAAAAATAGAGATTCTTGTGACAAAAAGGAGAAACTGAAAATAACAACCTACCCTCTATCAAACCCTTGAAGAACTAAGCTTCAAAGACCCTCAAGAAAAGTAGAAAGTTCTACTATAATCTCACCCCAATATCCTTGAAGTAACAAAGGCAAACAAGAACAAATATAATAGAGAAAATAGGCACCCAAGTATTGGAATTCAAACAAACCTTAGAAGAAGAAAGTAACTAAGACCCATTCAAAAAAACCACATTGGATTATCCAAAAGATTTATAGACTCATTCATAAGGAGGACTACCCCTTAAGCATGGTCTTGAACAAGATGAACAAGGAGGCTAAGGCGTCTCAAGATTCTCTCTCAAGTTTGAATTAAAGTGTGTGAATTCTGTTATCAAATTATTAAAGGTGCTATTTATACTATCCTAACCCTAGGTAAGTAATCCCTGAGATTCAATTATAGTTTAGGGTCATAATAAGTCTTTACAAGAAATTAAAATTGAAGAAAATCGAAGAAAATATTAAAAATGTGAGGCAGTCGTCGGCTGCCCAGGGGGAAGCGGGTACCGGCTAGGTCCCTTGAAGCCGGCACCAGTTGTGCACTGCCTTCGGGCCAGTTCAAGTTGCTATTGAGGTGTTGTTGGGCAAATTAGAGCCGGTGCCAGTTTGGCTGCTAGGAGCCAGTGCCAGTTGTCCATTGGTAGGCCTCATTTGGTCATGTTTCATCCGCCTTTGTTGCCGAGTTGAGTTCTTGTTGTGATCCTTCTTGGATGGTCCTCAACATGAACTCTTTGCTAGCTTCTTCAACCTTCCAACCCTCTTCCATCCTCAAGCATGGTTTGATAAGTAAGTGGAAATCATTTCAAAGATTTTTGGATCTAGCTCTTATCATCGGTCCTTGTCCGTGCATGGTCACGCTTCCCCTTCCTCGATCTTGACCTTTATGATGAAATGGAGTCTCATCACTTACTGAGATTTTTATCTCACCACATTTTATACCATGTTTTCAGGTCAATCCTGCTGTGAAAGTCATTAGCTAGATTGTTGCTTTTGATTTTCACGACTCTTTGTTATCATGCTTATGTATTCCTTTTGAGAGATTGAAGTAGACAATTATTTTTCAATTTTTTCATGTAATGTTGGGTTGTAATATGTTTAATTTTGAAGTCTTTCTTTTATTTTATTTTATGTAACCTACTTATAAAGACCCCTTGTCCTATGGACGGGGCGACATCCACAGCCCTGATGGGCCTAACTGGTGGGGTGTTATAATTTGACATTTGCTTGCAAAAAAATATTTTTGGCAAAATTGTGCAGATTTGAGTTAAATTCGAGCAAAAAGTAAACAATTCTAGAATGCACCTGGCTCCAAGCCTAGCCAATGGACCAATCGTTGGTTCTATTCTAGTTAAGCAGAGGGAATCGAGCAAATTTTAGGAAGAAAACAAAATAGACCACGCACCTGGTTTGGAAAGTGGACTAGGCACCGGGTCTATTATGTCTAGCCAGTGAAAAATAGAGCAAAAACTAGAAGAAGAATAGATTGTACTTGCCCCCAAGTGGGTCAAAGGTACCCAGTGCCTGGCCCGCTCAGGAAGGCAAAAATTCAGTGCACGAATTTGGAAATTTTCCAAAGATTTCAGTATTTTCTAATTTCTACTTATCCAAGATCCCTCAAGCAACTAATTTAGAATCAAAGAGGCCTATAAAAGCAAGAAAAAACATAATAGAAGATACATGTAGAGGTGAATCCAAGAGCATAAAATCCAATCATTCATTGAATGAGGAATTCACCCAATCAAGGAGGATTATTCAAGAGAGTCTTCAAGGGTGAAGAAATAGGCTTGTCTATCAGTGCTTTCTTTTATCTTTTTTTTTAATTTTATTTTCCTTAAACATTTATGTATTCAATTTTTTTTTTTTGAAATATAACATTATTTTAGAATTCATGATTTTATGTTGATTTAGGTATTTGATCAATTCATTATCATCTTTGCCTTTTGATTACTTTTTATCCTCGGTTATTGATGCGAGTTCTTCTAATTGACTCGAGAAAATGATGTTAGGAGTTTTATTGCATTGATTTTGTATTCATCTAATCTTAATAGACTTGAATGATGAAGTTATGATTATAGGACTAAGTGATCAAAGATTAAGTTGATTTTACCTTGACAAATGGTTATTAGCTAAGTTTAGGTTTATTATGAATTGAGCTCAATGCATATTTTGATTATGTTAACTTGATTGACAAATCTGTTAATATGAATTAAAATGTAGTAATTCCATGGATTGACAAATGAAGTGAGATTTATTTGAGCAGATTCATGACATGTGAAATGATTAAATTTTACTTTATATTCCTTCATGATACCAAAATGATAATTAGTTGAGAGAATTGGTTCATTATCATGTTTTCTAGGATAATTATCTAAATTGTATATTCTTACATCCTTGAGTTGTATATATTTCTTTAATTTACTTTTTATTATTTTCTCACTTTATTTAGGTCAGTTAAATAATGAATGAAAAGTAATTAATGTGTACTCGTTCCTTTAAGGTTCGATACTCATTAATTCCCGATGCTATGCTTGCGATGAGTATACTTGCTCGTATATGTATTTTCAGATTAATGTTTTAATTAAAACTTGACTAAGGGATGGATTTAAATTTGATGATTTTTATACACCCAAAATTTACTTATCAAGTTTTTGGCACCGTTGCCGGGGAATAATATCATAAATGCTTGGATTTTGTTGATTTAACTATGTTTATGTGTCTATATATAAATATGTTAATATGTATATATGTTCCTTCTTTGAATTGGTGCCATATATTTTTTTTCTTGTATACTTGTCTCTATATATTGTAATTACTTTTTAATTTGTGAACATATACCTTAACTAACTAACTTGATTTTATATTGAAATATGTATATATCATACTAACAAGTTATTTTATGTAGGTAAGATGGCCAATTGGAGTATGGGACGGTATCCTAACATGTCTCAAGGAATGGCATCTCGACCATCCGACTCCATTGCCTTAGAAGGGGTGCTAGAAAAATTTACCACCAATTTAACTAAACGTTCCCATGAGATAGATGACACATTAGCAAAATTTGAGGACATGGTTAGAAATATGGAAAGACAAATTTAATTTTTAATGGATTTAGTGATAAAGTCACCATTAGGGGTGGAAACACAACATGATTTAGCTGCCATAACATTATGAAGTGGTAAGGAGCTACCTAATCCTATCATGGAACTGGTACCATCTAAAGCGGATGGGCCAAAACCAACCCCTCTTGTTGAACCTTTTCAAAAGCAAACTAAAAATAAAAAATAAAAATTCAGCCTACTCGCACACACAAAGCAAGAAAAGATGCACAATTTAACAAGTTTTAGAAATATTCAAACAACTGCACATAAACATCTCACTAAGTGAGACCTAGGTGCACATGCCCAAATATGAAAAATTTCTCAAAAGCATGCTTGTTAACAAAAAGAGGTTTGAGGAGTTATCCACTGTGGTTTTAAATGAAGAATGCTCAGCTATCTTGCAGGACCAACAAACTTTGCCACGAAAAGAAAGTGATCTAGAGAGTTTTTCTATTCCTTGTCTTATTAGGACCCTTACATTTTGTAATACATTAGCAGACTTAGGTGCTAGTATTAATTTTTTGCCATATAAAATATTCAAAAGACAAGGCCTAGGTGAACTTAAGCTTACTAGGATGAGTATTCAACTTGCAAATAGATCAATTAAATATCTTAGGGGAATAGTGAAAGATGTCTTGGTTAAAATGGATAGATTTATATTTCCTATGGATTTTGTTATTTTGGATATGGATGGAGATTCTAAAGTCCCTTTAATCTTAGGTCAACATTTTTTAGCAACATCCAAAGCATTAATTGATGTTTATAGAGGAAATTTGACACTTATGGTTGTGAATGAGGAAGTTATTATCAAAATCCAAAAAAGTATGCAACAGCCTATTTCTTATGATGATTCTTGATTAAGGGTTGATATTTTGATGAACCTATCTTTGACTTTGTGCAGGAATCATTTTGTCCAATGCTATATGGAACAATCCATTGTATATTTGTAGCACTCGAATGAGGGCCATAAGTTGGGGAAGTTTAAGCAAATTGAAAATGGCAGTTTGGGAAGGATGAAGTCATCCATTGAAGAAACATCGGAATTGGACTTAAAAGACTTCCCTGTGCATTTGGAATATGCATTTTTACCAAAAGGTGAAAAACTGCCCGTGATCATTGCAAAAGACCTTACTTGTGAACAAAAGACCAAATTGGTAGGTCTACTTGGAAAATATAAGGGAGTTATTGCATGAAAAATCATGAATATTAAGGGAATTAGCCTTTTCTTTTGTGCTCACAAAATTTTGCGGAAGAAGGAGCCAAACTCGTAGCATAACTCCAATGAAGGATAATTCAAACATGAGAGATGTGCTAAAAGGTGAGGTGATTAAACTCTTAGATTTTGGCATCATTTACCCCATTTTTGATAGTATTTGGGTTAGTTCAACACAAGTGGTACCAAAGAATGGAAGAATAACTGTAAGCCCAAATGAAAAAAATGAGTTGATCCCAATGAAATTGGTAACCAGTTAGAGGGTTTGCATTGATTATAGAAAATTGAATGAGACAACTAGGAAAGACCATTTTCCTCTATCTTTCATTGACCAAATACTAGAAAGGTTAACCAGACAAGTGTTTTATTGCTTTTTAGATGGCTTTTTCAGACACTTTCAAACTCCCATAGCACCAGAGGATAAAGAGAAGACCACATTTACATGCCCTTTTGGAGTAACACCCCTATTAAAGGTAATAACATAAGTATATCAAAACTGGGTGTCGTCCCGTCCAGTCACCCAAACAAGGGGTCTTTATAACGAAAAAAAAAAAAAAATTACAGAGTATGTAATGTCCAGATCTATATAACAACCCATACTGATGGTCACGTGCACATATATAACAAAGAATCTCATAAATGAAAATTTCTATTCAACATTAGTAATAAGGTGCATTATACAAAAAGGAAATGTCTGGACCTATTCTGTTGTCACTGTGGTATTGCCCTCTATCCAAAGGTCGTCTCAACTCCGAATCCTACAAAAAGGTAAGATAAAAGACATGTGTGAGTTAAAAATTACTTAGTGAGTCCAATGTATGCTAGTGCTTTATCAAAGGGATAGTGTACATAAAACTTTTGTAGAATAACATATTATTTGTTCACTGGAAACGATTCCAAAACTCTTTAACAAAGAGTTTATTTAGAACTCAATTATTTTTGAAAAACTTTATTACAGATTTCAAATCATTACCCTATTTTTCAAATCACATGCACTTCTACAACAAAAGGTAGGTCTGTATCCATATGCAAATCCTGCAGTCCTTGCTTTCGGTACCACGTATCATTGTACTGAAATTGCAGCCCCCAGAAGTCAACCGTGCGTCGCCAGAATAAGTACACCGCAGCGTACTTCTGCTCAAGTATACCGCAACATACCTAGTATACTACAGCACACAGTCTTTTACTTACTACCATAAGCCAGGGGTCCCATGTCATGTGTTGGGTAATTTATCATCATCAATGTCAGTTCCGCGACTGGAAGATGCACCAGGAACTTGTTGGATTAAAGTTGTCAGCATCTGATATTGAACATCCTTGCAATGATGAATGTCGACACTAAATCACAGAGTTGGAGGAGGATAGTAATTTGGCTCTCCATCTGTGCCATTATTCGTACCACAAAATCAGTGCATGAATGAGAGCTAGTGGCACGAGGGGCTGGTCTAGAAGGTGGAGCCTTTTCCTCCTCCTTATTAGGGGGGAGCTCTTCACTTCTGGGGTACTACACTCACATGGCAGTTTACACCTCTTAGCATTTTTGTCATAGTGATACCCATACTGAACCAAAGTATACCCCTTCACTAGGTCACGATCAGTAGTAGGATCACTCAATTCTCCATCCATTCGTACTCTAAAATCTCTCAGAATGCGCATAATAGCTAAAGGGGACACTACAGGAGAAATGGGCTTTAATTGTTGGGAGATATGCCCTCTTAGACTTAGTTTCTGATGTAAAAATCGAATGTTTTATTAAAAGAATTTATTTTCAAAAATTATTTGTGAATTTTCATTTTTATTTGTGCACAATTACGTTTGGAAAATACCCATGTGTTTAAGTAAGTGGTCCATGTGAATGGAGGTCTTTCACAGTACGGTATGGATCACGGGTTACTTAACACATAAAAATTTATTCTTAACTGATTGATGAGAATGGGAATCTTATCATCTCTAGGTTATTATGTAATGGATTCCAAATGGGGAATGGCTTATCTTTAGCCAGTGAGTAGTCCACTCACTGTATGACATAAGCGTATTTCGAATACGTAGAATAGGACATGTAGTAGTGGTTTCTGAAAGTACTATATGGTAGAAACCTAGACTACTACCACTACAACATGGACTAATACTGCACAACTTGAGTATGAGTTGGTGGTCTAACAAAGCTGGAAGCATATACTTTGATATACTGTAGTTGAGGTTCTATCGTAGAGCTAATATACTTGCATATTAGGTATGTGTTACATGTTAGTTAAGACAGACTTGTACAAGATAGTTTATATACTATATCGCCTATTGTGGTTGTTTGAATGATCTAAATATCTAGGGACCTAGGAAACATGACTTAGATGTTTGCTTTAAGGTAACTCCATTGGAAAGTGGAAACAATCTAGGAAGTCGTGGATCAAAGGACTAGACGCTTAAGGATGGTAGATATCATTTAGAGAGGTGTTAGTACACTTCTTCCTCTTGAAATGTACGACAATGTATAGAGCGGTATTTTAGTCATTACACCTGTCGGTCCAAGAATTTGCTAACGTAGCATTGTCCTTGGTGTCAATATTTCCTTATGGTGGTATTTGAAAATATTTAAAATGTAAAATATAGCTATTTATATGGCAAGGTTATTTCGGTCATTTTAGTAACCAAGGCGGTGTGTCTTTTGGTCTCCAGTATAGACCATGAGTCCTAATTAAATAGGTGCTAATGAATTGATCTTAAATTAAATTAAATTAAATTTATTTTATTTAAGTAGCCTGATTTAATTATTGGTCTAGAATAAAATAAAGGTCTATGGAAAGAGAGAATTAATTAAATTAGTTTAGTGGGTTAATTAATTATTCAGGGTTTTGGTACAATTTGAATAATTAAAGATTAACCTGGGACTACACTAATATAGGCTTATTAATTAGACAATTTTATTTAGGTTGAAAAATTAATTATTTAATGGGCCATTTATGTGGTTCTAATTAAAATAATTAATTAAACCCAAAAGGTTAAACTAAGAGTCCAATGGCCCAGTCCAGTTTAACATAGGGTTTTTATTTAGGTTAAATAGAAGGATTGAAAACAACGTTGTTGTATAAGGCACACTCTTTGAGGCGGCTTCTTCTCTGTGAAAAAGCCAGACGTTTCTCTCTCTCTCTCTCTCTCTCTCTCTAGAAAAGTTCCTTAGTCTATTTGTTGCTCACCAAATGGAATTAGGTAGGCTATATACTAGACGATCGAGAGTTAGGCGTTCACCTACATGCAAAGACGAAGTAGGAGATTTGCAGGAATCACACCAGAGGCTTCCACCAGCATACGTACCCCGGTAGCACATATTCCGGTCCAACCAAT
The DNA here is from genome assembly GCA_026120185.1 of Voacanga thouarsii. Taxonomy (NCBI): domain Eukaryota; kingdom Viridiplantae; phylum Streptophyta; class Magnoliopsida; order Gentianales; family Apocynaceae; genus Voacanga; species Voacanga thouarsii. The sequence goes on along the minus strand of JANUWF010001659.1, from coordinate 5,422,517 downwards.
TCTTAGAACAAGGAAAAGAGGTAAAAATTTTAAACCTCGGAGTCCTAGCAGAGCACAACCGACACCAGCTAAGGCTGTCGGAGCCGGCGCCAACTCTGTTCGGGTTCCCCTATTTTTTAGTTTCTCTAGTTTTTTTATCTTCGCATCCGCTGCGTGCCCTATGTTTTCCTCTTTCTATACCTTCAATTGGTATTAGAGCATGAAGATTTTGTGAAAATATCGGGAGCATGCATTTAGATGAATAAAGCTTGACACGTATGTGTGATTAAAATTGTGATGCTTCACTGTTTTTGGTTTGGATATATTCTCTGTTAAACCTCGCGGGTGGAGGTATAGGAGATGTGTAATTTACTATTTTTCTTAGCAAATCATGTAAGTCCAATGTTTATGGGTACAGGTGATTGTTGGTTTTAGTTGATTTCATAGTATTTGCTTTGAAATTGGAGAGCCATCAAAGCCAGAAGTTGTGCAGAAAAACAGAGGAAATTCACAGATGAAATTCGCAGAAAAAAAACTGTAGGAAGTGCCGGTCAGACCGCAACCGGTGCCGGCTTGGTGCATTGGAACTGGCGCTGGCTTGGGTTAGGAAAGCCGGTCTGTGCACTGGTTTCTTGTGGGTCCTGGTTCTGTGCGGCAGGTGCAATGGACCGCAGTGCAGATGGGGTGCATGATCCAGTGTGGTGGGTGCGGTAGACCAAGGAGAAATTTTTTGATTTTTTCCTTATAAATTTTCTTATGTTTTCTTTTTGTTTTGGAGTCCATACCAGGCGAAGTTAATATTTTCCAATAGTTAATATTCATGGAATATTTTTGCATGAAAAATATTAGTAAGGGATTTTAGGATTAAACCTGACAATTAATTAAGTAATTAATTAATGTGTTTAATTCTATTATTTGGGCACTTATGTTTAAAAAATAGTTTAGCATGAAAACGTCTACTGTTTTCTAGCATGCTATTTATTTTTTCTACCTATGTGCACGTTTTCTCAAAAACTAAAGTCTTTAGGAATGTTTTTGATAAGGAAAACATTTTTCTGCAAATTAAATGACTTTTTTTTAACTTGAACAAGAATTAATCCTAAGATATTTTCTCAAAGGATTTAATCCTTGACATAGAACATATATTGGACTTAGATATTTTTGTAAGGTTAAAATAGAAAACCATTTTGGTTTTATTCGGCACAAGAAAAATGTTTTGTCAAATAAACTTGCGACCAAAGTCTGTAGAAAGTTTTAATTGAAAATTTTTTGAAATCATTAAGTTTTTTAACTTAAAAAAAAAATTAGTCCATGGGAAAAACTCTCAAAGGATATAAACCTTGATATAGAGATTTTTATGAAGTTAGACATTTTATTTTTTAGTTAAGGGAAAACATAATGGAAATCTTCAAAAGGATATTTTTCAGAAAACCCTTGTTTTAAAAGACTAAATGGGAGAGGGGTTCCAACGGCCCCACGGCTTCCATCACGATCCTCATTAAAGATCTGGGTCCCCTCACGTCACCCTGGGAGTGAACCCGTATAGGATGGGGATACCACAAGGATCTAGATCTAAGGGAGGGATGTAATTAATATCCCGAAAAACATACTATGATCGGCCAGCCCCTCATTGAAGGTCATAGTGCGAGGTATGTCCATAGGAAATGAGAGGAAACGGCCATCCTCTCAATCATTACCTAGACGGGAAATTAATTTGTGGTGGTTAACACACTTAGCTTAGGAAACTGTTAATCTTTTCAAGAAGCTATGTCAGTTTTCCTAAGAGCCAAATTGATTATTAACAATTTTGAAAATAAGGATAAAGTGCACATATTTGTATTGTTTTTACAAACTGAATCTTTTTCTTTTATTTTTTGATTTTTCAGAAATGGTGGGAGGTACTTTTAGTCCATTGGCCGTTATTCTCTGAGATAATAAGCTAACGGGACAAAATTATATGGACTGGAAGAGGAACCTCGACTTAATACTCACAACAGAAGAGTATAAGTATGTCATTTACGAAATCTGCCCTGTTATCGGGGAGGATTGCACTGTCGAGGAGCGTGAGGCTGAGAAGTCATGGAAGAAGAATGACAAGATAGCTCGTTGTTGCATGTTGGCCTACAGGCCTAATGTGCTCCAATCCAAACATGAGCACATAACCACTGCATATGACATAACTCAACCATTGGCCACGATGTTCGTAGATAAGATCCGGCCCGCAAGGTTAGAGGCTCTTCGAACCATCATTAACACTAAGATGGCTGAGGGAGCATCTGTCAGAGAGCATATGCTCAAGATGATTGCTGCTTTTGAGGAGGCAAAAATCTTAGGGGCTGTCATTAACCCCGAGAGATAAGTGGACATAGTTCTCAAATCTCTACCGGGTTCCTTTACTCAATTCAAGGTGAACTATAACATAAACAAGTTGAACATGGGTTTAACTGAGTTGATGAAGGAGCTCTAGATGGCGGAGAAGGTCATGAAGCCACAATCTAAGGCTATGATTGTTAAGGCTTCATCTTCTAGAACTGGGACCAAGCCAAGGAAGTTCAAGAAGAAAAAGAGGAACGCAGCGGCCCAGCCCAAGACCCAGCCCAAAGGCAAACCCAAGGGTAAGTGCTTCAAATATGGACTGAAGGGACACTGAAAAAAGGAGTGTCTGGATCTTCAAGCCAAGAAAAACCTCACAGGTAATGTTTTCTATCTATAGTCTATATCAATGGTTGGATCAACTTCTACTTAGATTGTTGATTCAGGGGCCACTGATCATATCTGTAACTCCTTGCAGGGGTTTAGAAAGATTAGAAGACTCCAGAAGGGCGAACGTAAACTACGTGTGGGAAATGGAGTAGAAGTTTGGGCCCTTGCAGTGGGAGAGCTGGATCTTATTTTTTATTGTAATAGAATAGTGGGTTTGAAAGATATTTTATATGTACCTGGATTTTGACAGAATTTGATTTCGGTTGCAAAACTAATAAATCAAGGATATTCTGTATCTTTCCATTCTGGTATTTCTAGTAATGGAAACGTAGAAATTTTATGTATTGGGCACATGTATGGGAATCTATTTTTCTTAAACCCTATCAACAATCAATTAAATAACGCTCAATCTAAACCTTGAAGAAGGAAGAGAAAGAACATTGTCAATGATTCTTATCTTTGGCATCTAAGCTTTAGTAATATCAACTCAACCAGGATTTAGATATTGATCCATGATGGGCCCCTAGGCTCATTGAGATTGGAAAATTAGCCTTAGTATAAGTCCTATCTGATAGGAAAGATGACTAAAAGGTCATTTACGTGTGTCTTGTTCGAACTGATGTATGTGGTCCCTTGTCTACACCACCTAGAGGAGGTTTTGAGTATTTCATCACTTTCACGGATAATTGTACAAGATTTGGTTACGTTTACCTGATGAGACGCAAGTTTAACTCTTTTGACAAATTCAAAGAGTTTAAGGCTGAAGTGGCGCGTTGGACAAGTAAATTGATCAAGACTTTACGATCGGGTCGTGGTGGAGAGTACCTCCTTGGTGAATTGAAGGACTACATGGTACATCATGGGATAGTATTCCAGCTCTTTGCGCTGGGGACACCCCAGTAGAATAGAGTAGTTGAGAGAAGGAACAGAACATTGATGGAAATAGTCCAAAGCATGATGTCTCATGGTACTCTTTCAGTGTCTTTTTGGGGATATATCCGGGAAATAGCGGCGTACATTCTGAACTTGGTACCTTCCAAGTACCTATGACTCCCTATGAGATATGGACTGGGCGTAAGCCAATTCTGAAACATCTCAGGATATGGGGTTGTCCAGCTTATGTACTGGTCAAGGGAGACAAGTTGGAACTAAGATCAGAATTATACTATTTTGTTAGGTATCTAAAAGGGATAAAAGGTGGTTACTTTTATCATCCTAAGGACCAAAAAGTACTGGTTAGTACCAATGCTAGATACCTAGAGGATGATCAAAGTACTTCCACAAAAGGTTTAACTAGGTTGGAACTGGAGGAGAAGTTATCTTCGGAAGCAACTTCTTTTGACCCGATCGTGGAACAAGAAGAGGCACAACCTCAAGAGCCTATACAAATAGAGTCTCGTCGTAGTAGGAGAGTGTCTAGGGTTCCAAAGGGTGGACTAGAGAAACTTTCAAGCTGGTCTCTGACCATTAGGAACAAGACCCCACTAGATACGAGGAGGCTATTGCTGATGCCAATGCAAATCTGTGGTATGAAGCAATGAAAGCTTAGATTGAGTCTATGTATCTCAATCAGGTTTGGGATCTTGTAGCTTCACCTGAAGGGATAAAACCTATAGTATGTAAGTGGGTATACAAGAGAAAGAGGGGAATTGATGGGAAGGTGAAAACCTTCAAAGCTGGGCTTGTGGTGAAAGGGTATACTCAGAAAGAGGGAATCGATTATGAGGAAACATTTTCCTCGGTAGCCTTGCTTAAGTCCATCCGTATCCTCCTTGCCATCGCATGTTATTATGACTATGAGATATGGCCAATGGATGTCAAGATGGCATTTTTAAATGGCCATCTTAGTGAAAACATCTATATGTCCTAATCGGTAGGCTTTATTGCTAAAGGACAAGAGCACATGGTTTGCAAGCTTATGAAGTTCATTTATGGACTTAAGCTAGCATCAAGGTCACAAAACATTTGTTTTGATGAAACTATAAATTCTTATGGTTTTGTTCAAAACAAGGATGAACCATGCGTGAACAGGAAACTTGAAGGCATTAATGTGGTTTTTCTTATCTTATATGTGTATGACATTCTACTAATTGGAAATTATGTAGGGTCATTGTCATCTACAAAGGTTTGGCTATCTAGTCAATTCAGTATGAAGGACTTAGGAGAAGCTAGCTATATTCTCGGGATTAGACTTCTCAGAAATAGGAAATAGAGAATGTTAGGATTATCCTAAGCAACATACATTGACAAGATGCTGGCCAAGTATAGCATGGACTCATGCAAGGGAGCTTTAATTCCTTGCAGACATGGGTTGTCATTTTCTTCAAGGGACTGTCCTAAGTCTCAAGAAGAAAATGTCAGGATGAGTAGAATTCCCTAGGCTTCGGCTGTGGGAATTCTCATGTACGCCATGTTATGTACTATGCCAGATATCTGCTTTGCCGTAAGTTTGGTTAGCAGATATCAGTCATACCCTGGGGAGGTTCATTGGCAAGTTATAAAGCATATACTCAAGTACCTCAAGGGAACGAGAGATTATATGTTGGTTTACAGGACTGATGACTTGGTTCCTACAAGATACATAGACTCAGACTTCCCGGTGGATAAGGATGAGAGAAAATCCACAAGTGGATATGTCTTCACCTTGTTTGGAGGAGCTATTTCATGGAGGAGTATCAAGAAATCTTATTTTACCAACTCAACCATGGAAGCTGAGTATGTGGCAGTTTTAGAGGCATCCAAAGAAGCAGTCTGGCTCTGAAAGTTCCTTTCAGAACTTGGAGTCATGCCACAGATGGACAGACTGATTGTGATGTATTGCAATAACACTGGAGTAGTATCACAATCCAAAGAACCCAAGAACCACAAGAAAGGGAAGCATATCGAGATGAAGTACCACCTGATCTTGGATTTCATCCAGAGATGGGAAGTTGTGGTGGAATAGATTGCCTCCGAGAACATTCTAGCAGATTTATTCACCCAGCCTTTGGCTAAGAGAGTTTTCAAGAGATACTTAGACACTATAGGGGTGTGCACCTACGGACTTACTTAGTCTAAGAGTGCAAGTGGGAGATTATTGGGAGATATGCCCTCTTAGACTAGGTTTCTGATGTAAAAATCGAATGTTTTAATAAAGGAATTTATTTTAAGAAATTGTTTGTGAATTTACATTTTTATTTGTGCACAATTACGTTTGGAAAAAATACATTATGTTTGAATAAGTGGTCTTTGTGAATAACGGTCTTTCCCAGTAAGGTATGGATCACGGGTTACTTAATACATACACATTTATTTTTAACCGATTGATGAGAATGGGAATCTCATCATGTCTAGATTATTATGTTATGGATTCCAAATGGGGATTGGCTTGCCTTTAGCCAGTGAGTAGTCCACTCAATTCATGGCATAAGCGTATTTCTAATACGTAGAATAGAACCTGTAGTAGTGGTTTTTGAAAGAACTATATAGTAGAAACCTGGATTACTATCGCTACTACATGGACTAGTACTCTACGACTTGAGTATGAGTTGGTGGTCTGATGAAGCTGGAAGCATATACTTTGATATGCTATGGTTGAGGTTTTATCGTAGGGCCAATATACTTGCATGTTGGGTATGCGTGCCTAGTTAGTTAAGATAGACTTGTACAAGATAGTTTCTATAGTATATCGACCCTTGTGGTTGTCTGAATGATCTAAATATCCAAGGCCCTGGGAAACATGACTTGGATGTTTGCTTTAGGGTAGCTCACTTGGAAAGCAGAAAAAATCTAAGAAGTCGTGGATCATTGCACTAGGGCCTAAGGATGGTAGATGTCATTTAGAGCGGCGTTAGTACACTTCTTCCTCTCTAATTGTACGGCGATGTATAGAGGAGTATTTTTGTCATTACAACTGTAGGTCGGAGACTTTGCTAACGCAGCATTGTCCTTGGGGTCAATATTTCTGTATGGTGATATTAGGAAATATTTAAAATGTAAAATACAGCTATTTATTTGGCAAGGGTATTTTGGTCATTTTAGTAGCCAAGGCAGTATGTCTTTTAGTCCGCAGTATAGACTTTAAGCCCTAATTAAATACGGGCTAAAGAATTGATCTTAAATTAAATTAAATAGAATTAATTTTATTTAGGTAGCATGATTTAATTTTTGGGCTAGAATAAAATAAAGGTCTATGGAAAGGGAGAATTAATTAAATTAGTTTAGTGGGTTAATTAATTATTTAGGGTTTTGGCCCAGTTTGAATAATTAAAGATTAACTTTGGGCTAAACTAATATAGGCTTATTAATTGGACTAGTTTATTTGTGTTGGAAAATTAATTATTATTTGGGCCATTTATGTGGTTCGAATTAGAATAATTAATTAAATCCTAAAGGCTAAACTAAGAGTCCAATGGTCAAGTCCAGTTTAACCTAGGGTTTTTATTTAGGTTAAACAGGAGGATTGAAAACAACGTTATTGTAGAATGCACATTCTCTGAGATGGCTTCTTCTCTATGAAAAAGCCAGATGTCTCTCTCTCTCTCTCTCTCTCCAGAAAAGTTCCTTAGTCTGGTAGTTGCTCACCAAAAAGAATTAGGCACGCCATGTACTGGAAGATCGAGAGTTTGGCGTTCACCTACATATAAAGACGGAGTAGGAGACTTACAGTAATTGCACCAAAGGCTTCCACTAGCATACCTACCTTGGTAACACACATTCTGGTCCAGCCAATTCTTAGAACAAGGAAAAGAGGTAAATATTTTTAAACCTCGGAGTCCCACCAGAGCACAACCAGTGCTGGCTCTGTTCAGGTTCCCCTGTTCTTTAGTTTTTCCAGTTTTTTGATCTTCGCTTCCGCTGCGTGCCCTGTATTTTCCGCTATCTTTGCCTTCATTAATGACAAGAAATATTAGTGACAATAAAATTATTGTCATTAAATAGTAGAATTAGTGACAACATTTTAAGTTGTTAGAAAAGGTTAAATTTTTAGTGACAACAGAAATGGTTAAACTTTTAGTGACAAGAGAAAACGTTGTCACTATTTTTTATCACTAAAGGCTTTCCCGCCAATCTCATTTGAAAGCAAGCAATATCTTTAGTGACAACTTCAAGATTGTTGTCACTAAATAGTGCACATATAGTGACAACAATTTTCTTGTCACTAAGTAGTGTACATATAGTGACAACATTTTTCTTGTCACTATTTATGTGAATTTTGTGACGAAAAATATTGTCACTATTGTGTATGTGTGCGTTTTTTTTTAATTAGAAATACTATTATGTGCATTTTAATTCATATAATTTTACTTATATAGAAAGCAGATGAGTGATAAATAAAGGTAGGCATGTATATATAGGGGAGAGAGTGATAGAGAGTTTAAGAGAGAGAGAAAAGAGAGATATATAGAGAGAAAGAGTACTAAAACAAAGGGGAAGAGAGAATAAAGGAGGAAAATGGAGAATGAGAACAAGGGAGAAAGAGAGATTAAGAGGGTGAGAAATGGAGGAGAAAATGGGTGAGAGAATGGGGGGAGAGAAAGAGAGAGAGAGAATGAGAGAGAGTGAGATGGGAGAGAGAAGAAAAGGGAGAGAGAAACTGAGACAGAAAAATAGGGAGAGAGAAAGATAGAGTGTGTACGAGATAGAGAGAGTAAAAGAAAAAGAGAGATATATGGAGAGAAAGAAAACTAAAACAAAAGGAAAGAGAGATAAAAGGAGGAAAAGAAAAAACGGAAGCAGAAGAATGAGAGAAATGGAGAAAGAGAGATTGAGAGGGCAAAAAAGGGAGGAGAAAATTGGTAAGAGCATGAGAGAGAGAGAGAGAGAGAGAGAGAGAGAGAGAGATGAGAGAGAAAAATGGGAGGGGGAGAGAGAGATAGAGTGTGTACGAGATGGAGAGAGAGAAAAAGAAAAAGAAAGAAAAAGAGAGATATATGGAGA